>JAVKLA010000088.1:9966158-9983929 GCA_034782735.1 Sagittarius serpentarius
GGGGCCCTGGCCGGGTGCCCTCGGGCCCTCCCGCCCCGTCCGGGTGCCCCGCCGCTGCCCGTTCCGAGGGCTCAGCCCGCGCCCCCTCCTCCTCGCAGCCAGGCCAACGCCCTGCTCCGAACGGAGGCAGAACTGTTCGAGAAATGGTACCGTAAGCTGGAGCCATGCGGCCCGTCGCTCCGGCTGCTGCCCGAGATGCAGGATGCCCCACCGGAGCTGACGCAGGTACGGCTCTGGAGCCATGGCAGCGGCTGCAGGTACTGGGTTTTCGGGTCTGGCCGCCGCCTTACTGCCCAGAGCCGTGACCCTTCCTCCCTCGGCAGCCCCTCTAAGCTCCCCATCGCAGCGGCCGTCTGACAGGTCGGCAGGCAAGCTCCCCCCCTTTGATGAAGAAAGTCCCCCAAGAGCCCTCTGCGCTTGGGCTTCACAGTGATGAGCCCTTAACCCGGGCACCCGCTTGCAAAAAGCTGCTGCTGGTCTTGTAGGTGTAAGAGTTCGGGCTGCCTCGCCGTTCCTGCGCTCAGGGTAAAGGCCAGGCTGCCTTCTCGTTTCTCCTCCTCCAGCTGATGCTGTCTCTTCCCTTTGTGACAGCACTGCATCCTCCTCAACAGTGAGTGCCAGGCAGACCTGGTATGAGTTAACCCCCACACAGCATCATTTGAAGTAGAAGTTAAACAAACAGGGAGGCTGGTGCCAAGAAAGCAGGAGACTTGCCCAAGGCCATGCCAGGTCTGTGACAGGATACTCTGCTCCTCTCCTTCCTCCTGGGGAAGTTCTCGTGGGCTGAGACCTGTGGGCATCCACACTCGGGTACCTCCGCCGAGCGCGCGTGGCTCTCTTCCTTCTCACTGGAGCCGTGAACAGGCTTTTGGAGCAGATTTTTACCTCCTGGCTGGAATGTCGCCTTTTCGCAGCAGATTTTTACCTCCTGGCTGGAATGTCGCCTTTTCGCCAGAGACACAGTGAACAGAAGCTCAGGACCCTTTGGGGTGGAGCTCCTTTCAGCCAGTGTCCTGCACTGGGTTGTAGTGCCTGCCTGAGCCCAAAGGAGCCACTTTCTGGTTAGTCCCAGACTGAGCCCTTAGAAACGTTGCCTTTGGCCATGTGGGCACTTGCCCTCTGCAAAGCAGTGCCTGCCTCGCTCTGTCCCTGCAGCACCGGGAATTGCTCCCAAGTGGTGTCAGTTCTTCCGAGAGCATGCTCCAGCCTGCCTGTGCTGCGGTGCGCTCAGCTGCTCAGGGCGTCTGACCCAGGTGGAGGTAGGAGACCCCCCGCATCTGTCCTACACAACAATTAGCATCTTCTCTATGAAGAGGTATTTTACCTGCCCGCACGGAGCTGTCACGTTGGCTTTAACCTCTAGCCCTGGATTTGCCTGTTGAATCGAACTGAAAGTGCTTGTGTAGGAGGGTTTTGTGGGTGGATGAGAGGACAGATGGGGTCAGCCCAGGGGTGGCCCTGAGTTTACCTCTGCTCTGGAGAGGCCTCCTTGTCCTTGCTGTGAGCTGGAATCCCTCTAACGTGACCACTGAGATTATTTTCATTTTGAATACAGGAAAGTGCGGCAACAGTTGGCCAGTGCTGGCTTTCTAACGGCATCCGCATTGTTCCTTGGTTGTTGCAGACACGTGGCAGGTATAAATCCAAGTTGCATGGTGCGACGGACTATTTTGTAGGCCTCACGGTGGAGCAGAAATGTGAGCTGGCTGAGCGGGAGCTGACTGACATGAAGGATGAGATTCAGAGGATCAAGGAGGACTCGGAGCAGACCTTGCAGAACCTCGAGGTATCGCTCTCCAGGACCCTTATGATCACCGAGGTGTCAAACAGTCTCGTTGCTTTTCACACCTCTTTTAATGTGCCATCCCTCAGGCAGTGAGACAGACTTGCTTGGTGAGGGCTCTTCATAGCAGAGCATTGCTGTGAGTGGTCCTGAGTTGAGAGTGGGAGCCAGACCTGTCCTCTCACCTCACCCCTTTCTTGAAGGCAAGTACACCAGCAGAGATCAGAGGTGCCTGGTCTCTAAAGATGGATCTTGTTGTTGCAGGAACTAACAATAGTACAGGCGAGGGGAAGATTTTTAGGTAGAGAAGCTCACATCTGCTGTGTGAGATGATGAAGAAGTCAGCGCTCGAAAGCAAAAACTTTTTGTCATCTTCTGGAAGGTGTGCCCTTTATGCCAGACGTATTTGTCATTCTCAAAGCTCCCAGAAGCTTCCTGATTTGGCTGGGCCCCATGCAGTCCTCTTCGGGCTCTGCCTTTCCTCTGTCTCTGGGATTTCTTCAGAGCATTCTCCAAGTCTCTGAGGTGGTGTTCTTGCTGCAGGCTCCTTGTGGCTGTATCACCATCTCTGCCCTGTGCTGGCTGCCAAGACCTCCTCCTAGCCAAGATTCTCAGGAGCTTTGGGGGAAGGAGAGACCTCTGCATTCGGTTCAGACCACTGATGCTGCCTGCAGCGGCCAGGAGAGGTGAAGCAGGGAGCCTGTCCCTCTCGTGAGGCCACAGGGCATATGCAGTAAACAAAGGGTGGTACTTTGTCTTGTGTCGGCTTAGTCAGACTGGCAATGTTTGTAGGTCAGCATGGAGTGACAGACGTTGAAGCTCAGGCACGTGAGAAGTTTTTTTTCTTGTTCTTTTTGAGTCAGTGGAGTAGCAGTACTGTGTGAGCCTGCACCACGTGCCCCAAGCTGCACAGCGTGAAACTCGGTTCTCTCACAGGAGAAATGCTAGTAATGCCAGCAGAGAGCATGCCTGGTCCTTTCCGGTGTTCTCTGTTCCCAAAGCTGTGTGAGTAAGGGAAGTTAGCACCTCTTGGCTGTTATGTGACTTTATTTCTATAGGCAGTCATTGAAGAAGCAGATGTTTGGTGGACTGATGTTAAGAAAGCCGTCAGTGACTTTGAGAAAGACATCATCAGCACCATCTCCAGCAAGAAAGGGAGTATCATAGCTTCTGAGAAGCTGCTGAGATACATGGAGGAGAAGAACCACCAGAGGGTCAGTGCATCATGGCAAGTTTTGAAGCTGGTCTGACATCTGACAAGTATGTTGGTTAGGGAAAATCCTAGTTTCCATGCTCCTGTGTGGCCTATACCACGTTTTCAGACTGTCTTAGCAAGTCTTAGCCCTTGTCACACTGGTCAGTTGGTGCCTAGCCTGGGTGCTCATCAGGCTGCTGAGCTGCAGCACGGCTGTGAGCACAGATGATGCAGGGCCCTTAGCGGAGCCTGGGAAAGTGTGCAGCCATGTCCCCACGTTTGGGGCAGGCTGATGCTGAGCAGCATTTCTCACTGGGCTCCTTTCTAAGCCAGCAGTGAAGGCCGCGGTGCAGATGAGATGAACAGGAACCACAGCGTAAGGAGGGGGGTCTGGGTGCTCTTTCTCCTCCCAGGCTCTGCTGTTCCACTATAATCTGTTGTCTTTCTTTAGGATCTGCTGAGGGAGAAGTTGCGCTTAAAAAATTATTTGCTCAAGGGTTACAAGAAGAAGCTGCAGCAGCAGCTCAGGCAGGTGTGTGTGGCAGTTGAGAAGTAGGGACTAGATGGCCCCTTGGAGAATGAAAGTACAGCCCAGTGCAGACGCAGGGCCTGCTCTGTGTAGAGATGCCTGGCCCTCCTCCTCCTCCCCTTCCTCCTTTGCTCCTGGTCTTGCTGCCTTTGTCAAAGGGCATTGTTGTCTGCCCAGGTTCAGGCCTGGCACGTGTCTGCCTGCATGGGATGAGACCAGCAGTCTCACAGAGTGGAAGCTGGCAGATCTCTCTGTGCCCTGGAAACGGTGTATGGTGGATCAGAGCAGTTCCCTGGGGACTGGCTGCTGCTGGCATGGCAGGAGCCTCGCCAGAGGGGACCTGTCTGCACTGCTTGGACCCTCTAAGCTGGGACACGGAGCACAGCCTCAGTGGCACGCTGTGTCTCACCTTTCTCCCCAAGCCACAGGTTTGCAGCCAGGCTGAAGAACCTGTTCTTTAGGTCTGCTTTCCCCACAGAGCAAAGCTCTCTTACTTGGGATGCAGCTTTGATCAGCAACCTACAGCTCTGCTTCCTTGGGGTTTGCAGAAGGAGCAGATGGGAGAGACAATCCGTGAGGTCCGCTTGCAGCAGCTGCAGGTTAGAAACGCCCAGTACCAGCAGAAGATTGATGAGAAGAACCAGGAGCTCCTGCAGCTAAAACTGACCTCAGGGAAGACTGTTCAAGTCCTCAACTTCTATAAAGTGAGTGAACCTCCCAGCACCTCTGTTTTGCCTTTCTTCTGTTTCCGAGGGTCATACACGAGCTGATTAACAGCTCTTGCATCCTTCCCTTTCTCTGTCAGGGGATGCTGAACACCTCTCTGCCTTCCCACTGGCTTAGCAGTTCAGTCGGGAGGTTTGTCCGACACACCAAAAGTAGCGATGCCTTCATTCATGTTCGGCTGCAGCCTGGGGTTCATGCTTTGCAGCATGGTTATTTTACACCCCAGGGGAAAATTCCAGTAGGAAAGAGCTTTGGTGCTGACTTGCACAGGAAAATATGTTTTTTACATAACCTGTGACATTTGAAAAGATGTCATGAGCTGTAGCCGTCACTCAGAGTCGCTGCTCTTACCAGTGAAAAGTGCTTTTCCGCTGGGTGTATTCACTTCTCTCCGATCAGCCATTCTGTCCGGGTTGGTCCTAAACCCCCGGCTGCTTTGCCATGGGCTGTGCTGCAGTGTGACACAAAGGACATAACGAAGCAGTAGCTGCGTGACCAGGGCATGATGCTGCCTTGTGCAGGGGATGAGTGGTGCCGCAGAGCTCCCGCACCGCCAGCTGAGACCAAGCTGGAGGAGCAGAGGGGTGGCTTGGCAGGTGGCTGGCAGCTGCCGCTGCGCCCGCTGATGCTGTCCTGCTCTCATGTTCCAGAGGAAGCTGCAGGACGCCATGGAAACATCCAGGTCTCTGATGAACGACATCTTCCAGAGGAAGGAGCTGCTGGAGAAAACTGAAAGAGAAGCTGCTTTGGTGGAGGAGGTAAGAGAGCGATTTGGGAGGCCCTGAAACTTCACTTGGGAGGAGTCTTTTGAGGTACTTTTTGTGGTATGTTGGAAACCGATGCCTGTCAAGGCCCGGCAGTGAGCTGGATACCTGTGTGCCTTTTGGGTCTGAGCAAGTCCCAGGGCTCCTGCCAGTGCCAGAGAGCACGGGCAGGTTTGCAGAACAGGCCATGTTGTGGATTTTGGCCGCCCTGGCTCCACAGGGACCTGCCACTGGCTTATTGAAATTCTGTTTCCTTGAACTTTTCATCAGCAGCGTCCTCCCCAGGGAGAAGTGGCACTGCTGTGATACCAGTCTGGGGACACATAGCCTGGCGGGGTCACCACGGCTTTGGGAAGCGGGTTCAAGGGGCTCCCTAGCAGTGATGCCTAGTGGGATGGAGGCACCAGCGGATGCATCCCACTGCTCCCTCTGCAGTGCCGGGGTTTTAATTTATCCTGCCTGCCTGCTTCCCTGGAGAACGGGCCGCCAGCTGGCAGAGGGACATTTCCTTGGGATCTCCTTGCCCTCTGTTCCTGTTCCTCTGGCAGCAACGAGCCAAAGCTGTGAGTGTGAATCAGCAGCTGCGGAAACAGTTCTCAGACTACGGCGTCCCCCCTGTGCTGAGTTACGTGCAGAAGAAGATGGCTGTTACTGACCTCGAAAAGAGCCTCAAGGCTTGGGAGAGGAAGGTGGCAGTTGCCAAGGTGAGCGAGACTGGGCTGGGTGTGCAGGAGCCCGGGTGTGTGCGAGCCGGGCGCTGGGTCCCTGTGGAGCTGCATCTGTGCCTGCCCACCTGCAGCCACCCTGGGGACCGGAGTGCTTGCTCCTGACCCACCAGGAAGCCGTGTGAGAGTTCGCAGAGTTCTTGCGCAGCGGTTTCACTGGTGCCCTGTAGGGCCGGAGGCTCTTCCTGTTTATGGAGCAGCGATCGCTCCCTACCCTGAGGACAGAGGCTGAATTTTAATGACTGACCTCAGAGGGGAAGCTGAGGCAAGGACACAGCTTGTACTTTGACAGGAAGCACCATTGGGCTGTTGCTATACTGAAACCTGTTGTGCGTGTAAGGAGAAGGGGGTGTATGGCAGCCCTATACGTTTCCAGCTCTGTATGTGTAACCTGCACTGGCCTTTTCCAGTGCCCCGATGGCTCCCCAGTGTTTGTAGTCCTCTTTGATGATCTCAAACATTTCTTACTCACGTGTATCTTGACTCCTCGCTGACAAGGAAAGGCTGGCCAAGATCCAAACATGAGTGCGTGGCAAAGTTGCAAGAATATCTTTGACTCTTCTCCTGCCCCAACTCCTGCGGCCTGGGAGGAGATGGAGAGATAACATGGAGGAGCACAGTCAAAGCTCGGAGGTAGCAGGACATGCTTGTATCCCTGCCCTGTGTGCACAGCAGCGTGGGGAGAGAAGTGGCTGGGATGGATGGGACAGATAGTGTGGTCCTGTACCTTGACACCCTCCTCATCCTCAAGCAGAGACAGGCTTAGCTGTGGCTGGGACGGGGAAGGCTCTGGGCTTGTGCCTGTCCAGCGCTTCACTCCCCAGCACCCCAGTCTGCAACAGACAGGGCTTATGTGGTCCAGCCTTTCTCAGAGGTCAGAACTGTGTGGATTTGGGCTTGACCCATCAGCGCCAGTGCTGTGAGGTCAGAAACGGGATCTGGCTGTGGCTATCCCAGAGCTGGTGGGCAGCCACCCTGTCTTTGGACAAGCAGATCCCTTCTCACCTGGCTGCTCCCCTTGACTGGGAGACCCAGGCTCTGGCTTGCATGCTGTCTATGCAGCAGTGCCCAGAGTCCTGCCGGCCTCTGGGAGCTGGAGAGCAGCGAGGGCTCAAGGGGCTAAAGAAGGAACCTGTAGCTGACCCTGCGATAAGAATGAGGCTATAAACCTGTTTTCTTTGCTGGCCCCTCTGTGGCAGGGCACGTCCAACACCACTGCTGCCATGTATGGGGCTGTAGGTTTCTGTACAGTGCTGTTTTGTGGGGTCTCCAGGCTTCCTGTGGCATTCAAGGGAGAAACCAAAGCTGGTGTAGACCTGCAGGAGCTCTCCTCATCTTGTTGCAGTGAGCACCGATCTCGGGTGGGAGCAGGGGGGGGATGAAGGAGCAAGCAGTACAGCAGCTCAGGCCAGGCTACATACCAGCCTTGCAGCTTTCTCCACAACATATCACTGCTGTCTGAACCTATTAAGGCCTTCTCCTTTCTCCTCTTGCAGATGTCCTTGCAAAGCTACCGCAGAGCATGGAACCAGGTCAAGATGTCTGGTAACCAGCACTAGGCTTGTCTGATGCTGCAAGGCGGGCAGTGGAAGCTGCAGAAGGAGCCAGCCCTGTGGGGAAGTTTGCTGTCAAGTCGGTAAATGTAGCACCCTGCAAGCTGCAGTGAGGTGAAACCATATTCTGCATGAAATGATAAAGAAACCCATGGCTCTGTTGTGAGGCCACCTCTTTGGTCTGTCCCAGCATGTGCTGGCTTCTACCAGGCCCTGCTGCCTGGCCCCTCTGCAGGCCCTGCTAGGTCAGCCGGCCCTGCTCTGGGGGCTCCCCCCTCCCTCCATCACCACAAGCAGTTATTCCCTGGTGATCAAATCTGACATGTTCACAGGAACTGTCCTTTCTCTCTGGGCAAGCCCTGGTGATCACTTAATGCAGGAGGAACCAGAGGGGATTCCCTGGGAGATGTGGGAGTTCAACATCTCCAGGCGTGCACTGACAATAGAAGAGAGCGGAGCAGTGTGAGCACAGGGGGCAAATCATTTCAATGTGGCAGGTATGAACCAAGCAGACTTTCTGATCACAAAAGGATACTTCATTTACCTAAAGAAACAAAACAGCAAGGAGCAGCTGCCCCTTTCCCAAGCACCTGGGGCAAGTGTAAGTGTCCCTTGGAGATGGGAAGCGTTTTCCCACTGCAGGAGCCATAAATCATCTCAGATGGTCCAGCCTCAGATGAGTTCATGTTTGTCTTTCCCTTCTTGGGGTTGAAACCATCTTCCTGAAATATCCTCACTGCTGGTCTGAAAGCCTCGTCTCAGGCTTTGGGTGCAGCCTGCATATCAGCTGGTGCCCTGACTAGCGTGGGAAATGCAGGAGGTCCTCTCCTCTCCGTGGTGGCCAAGATCTAGTCGCTGTAGTAGGACGCTGGGGTGTACAGTCATGGTCCACAGAATCTCATGCCGCCCTCACTGAGAATGCCTTTCAGGACCCATTTCTCAGTCCCTTTAATCTGGCACGTGATGGGGACATCACCCTTTTGAGAGACAAAAAAAGGAGGGTTGTGTCTCAGCAGTGTCCCTCCTGCTGTTGCCCTTGGTGGCTGTGGCTGAGAGGAGGGCAGATCACGGCAGTTTGGTCCTTTATCATTACTGGCAGCAAAGCACCACTGATTCAGGGGTCTGGCTCCCTTTGGGCCTATGATGTCCCCGTGTGCCCCAGACGAAGTGACCGGCATCGCTCCCTGTGGCTGCCCGTGCCCCCATCAGCCCAGCCCTGTGCCTGATCCTTTGGTACGTACCATGCGGAACCCCTCTCAGTTTTGCCGCCCAAGCATCTTTGATCCTGGCCACACCAAAGGCCCTTGCAGGCCCCAGCAGTGGGAGAGGTCCAGGGAGCAGGAGCAGCTCCTGCAGGCCTGCAGGGAGACGTTTGCCCTGCAGCTGATGCAGAGATGGGTGTCACACCTTCAGACGGTCTCCCACGCTTGCTATGTGCCAGCTGCGCGGAAGGGATCTTTTCCTGTAAGGACTGAGCAGGAGAAGCCCCGCAAGCGTTTTGGCTGCTCTCCCAGCCTGGAGTTGGAGAGGAGCAGAATGGGGAGGAGGCGGTTGGCTAAATGTCTGCCTGGTCTGGGTTGGTGCTGTGTCCCCCTTACCAAACAGCCTGCCACTTTGTCTGCAGCCCTGTGGCTGCAGCATGCAGTTGCAGCGATCCTTTTCAGTGGGCAGGGATCCATGTCCACCACAGAGAGCATCCTCAGGAAGTCACTGCAGCACTTGCCCCTGCCTGGTTGAGGGACCACCATGAGCCTGTGGCTGTGGGCAGCCCCTGGCCTCCAAAAAACAGGGATGGGTGACCAGCGGGTGCTTCTTCCTCCCAGGACAAGCCCTGTTCCCCTTCCTCCCATTGGGGCTCTTGGCAGGAGGGAGCGGGAAGGCGGCTCTCTGCCCTGCCGGAGGGAGATCTTTGCCCTAGGAGTGGGGGGTTACCTGCAATGGGATGGATCCAGCCCGAGACCCAGCAGTTCATGAGGTCCGAGGCAGAGAGGGTCCTGTGGGGGAAGCAGATGGGCTGAACAACGCTGTTGAACTCCAGCGGGGCGGCCATCCTGAGCACATTGACCTTGTTTTAGAGCATCACCTCGTCATAGTCCTCATGGGGGATGAGAAAGCTGGTCGAATACTGGGGCTGGTCCTCCCATCACCTCTTCATGGCACTCAGCCCAACCAAGACCAGCACCTGCTCCCTGCGGAGGGGTGGACAGAGGGGACTGGGTGCAAGAAAAAGCCTGGGCCAAACTCTGCCTGCCCCCGCTCTGACTGAAGGATGCTTGCCCAGCTGCTGAGCAGAGACAAGACCCTCCTGAGCACTGGGAGGTGGTGTTATTCCCTGATGATTCCCAAGCCTTGCTCGGGGCAATGCAGGGCCCCTGCAGGGCACAGACCTGCTCCGCAGGTTGGATGCGGCCCTGAGGATCCAGTGCTCGTTCAGGATGGAGCTGCAGGCCAGGAGGTTGCACTGCCTGTCCTGCAGTGCCACCACCCACAGGAACTGGTCTGTGGCCGCAAACTCCTGTACTGATCTCCACGGGGACGGGCTGGCCTGGATCCCGCAGGCTGCAGGTAAACAGGGGGCACGTCGCTGAGTGTGCCTGGACCTGCGCTCTCCCACCACCCCCCTCTTCCCTCTGATGCCCCCTCGCCCCTTGCTGTGGCTGGCCCGAGCTTTGACCTTGCCTGGGACTGACGCCAGCATCGCCCAGGCACGCTCACCCTCGGGGCCGAGCTGGTGGCGTGGCTGGCGGCGTGTGAGGGTCAGATCATGCCACCTCTCTCACCTGACGCTGGGGCGGCACAGAGACACAGCAGCATGAGGCTTTGCACTGCCCCAGCTGGACAAAGAGCTGGGGCTGGGGAGCCAGGGTCCCCCTTCTCTGCCCGCCTGTGCGGAGAGGGGGAGATGGCGTGCTGGGTGCCAGCTGGCAGCCGGCCTGGAAGGGTTTGGTGTGCCTGTGCTGAGCGTGCCGGGCCGGTTCCTCGCCCTGGTATGTGGGCGCTGCATGTCCCAAGCACCCTGACAGCGGGCAGGGACACAGGGAGACCCAGCGGGCCCATTCCCAGCTTCCCGGCTCCCACACTCTCTCCACGGGCCTAATCTGCTGCACTCTGCCTGCTCCATCACGGTCCTGCCGATACCCTGCCTTGCTCGGCACGCCGATGCTGCCGGGGTGCCCAGGCAGCAGGATGCGGGCATAAGCCGCCCTGAGAGCTCACCGTGGCTGGGGCGGCTCGCAGGACCCTGCTGGCATTCCTGCATGGTGGAGGGGGCTGTTGGAGGCTCTTTCAGCACATCTGCCTGCACAACAAGGATCCCTGAGGCACAGCTCCTCCTGCCCTGGGCGCTGCTGGGTGGCTTCTGCCTGGGACAGCCTGTCCTGCCCAGGAGCTTCCTTTCTGCGCGCCCACTGGTGTCTCTGCCCATCCTGGTCCCACTTGCAGGCAGAAGCAAGGGCAGCAGGAGGCAGGAGGAGCTCTGGTGCCACTTAGGGGGATTTATAAAAAACTGAAGGACCCCAAAGTGCATGGGAGCCTTGGTTAGGGAGCCTGGAGGGCAGCAGGAGGGGCACCACCAGGCTACAGCTGCCTGCAGCCAGGCTTTCCCGCGGGGAGGTGCCGGTGGGGACAAGAAGTCCCTTCCCAGCTCATGAAAGGCCCAGTGTGCCTTTGAAGAGCAGGACAGAGAAGGTGAGATGGTAAGAGGGATGTGAAAACGCCTTCTTTCCGTCAAGGGTGAGAAAACTGTTGAGAAAGAGAAATGACCATACCCCTTGTATGCACTAATTAATAGCCATGGGTGAAAGGAGCTGGCGAGAGGCAGAAAGCAGAGGCACTGGGGCTCCTGGAGGGCTGATGCCCTCCCAGCAGGTTATCCCTGGATCGCCCTTCTCCGTGGCAAGGCATGCGGTGGCTGTGGATGCATGTGCCCAGACCAGCCCCTTGGGTGCCCTCTGCAGTAGTGCAGATAAGGACAGCCAAGGGGAAGGGACATGGTGCTGGGAGAAGGCCGGCGGGAGATCCACAGGTTCAAGCGCTTGTTTAAACCTGCATACAGACTTGGGCAGTGTCAGCTGAACTTATTTCTTCCCAGTATTTGAATACATTTATTTTTATTATATGCAGAATTAGCAAGGGCAGGGTCCATGCCATGGCATGTTTAGGACAGGGGCATCCCAGGGAAACCTTGGATGTTTTTTTCATGGTTGTCTTCTTCTCCCTAGATATAGCCAATCCTGCACGTAGGGAATTCAGTACTCTCTCTGTGTTCCTGCAATAACTCTCTTAGTGCTTTTCTGTCCCACTGAGAAGGGTCTTTCGTGTGTATTACCCCTGACTCTCGTGATGTTGAGTGCTGTGGGAATCAGCTGGGAGGCAGCTGGTGATCCCAAGGCCTGTTTATAGTTGATTTTTGCCAAAAGGAGCCACTTAACCCTGCAAGAGCCAGGAAAACATCTCTGAGAGGTGGGTTTCGCCCTGCCCTCCTGTCGTGGTTTAACCCCAGCCAGCAACTCCGCACCACGCAGCCACTCACTCACTTCCACCCACCCAGTGGGGTGGGGGAGAGAATCAGAAAATAAAGTAAAGCTCGTGGGTTGAGACGAGCAGTTTAACAGAACAGAAAGGAAGAAACTAGCAATGACGCTAATAACAACAAGAAAGTGACAATAATAGTAAAAGGATTGGAATACACGAGACAAGTAATGCACAGTGCAATTGCTCACCACTCACTGACCGACGTTCGAGCCGCGCTCCTCCTCCCCCAAGCCGGGGCATGACGTCCCATGGTATGGAATACCCCGTTGGCCAGTTTGGGCCAGCTGTCCTGGCTGTGTCCCCTCCCAACTTTCCAGTGCCCCTCCAGCCTTCTTGCTGGCTGGGCATGAGAAGCTGAAAAGTCCTTGACTGAGTCTAAACACGACTTAGCAACAACTGAAAACATCAGGGTGTTATCAACATTCTTCTCATACTACCCCAAAACACAGCGCTGTACCAGCTCCTAGGAAGACAATTACCTCTATCCCAGCCGAAACCAGGACACCTCCCCATGGCAGTGCCACTCTGAGACTGGTCCCCAGTCACTGGCTGGGCTGTTCCAACATGATGCTGGTGTTGCTGCAAACTGAATGTTTCCAAAGGTGACGCTGGCACCTAACAGTGACGCTGCCTGAGCTGGAGGTGCCTGACACCTGACTCACTGTGAGCACGACTTGACTTATTTCATGTTACCTGGATCCACAGGGGTCAAAGACAACCTGCATGAGACCAGGTGCTGGCGGAACCATGACCAGCCCATGTCCTTGACCCATGGGCTGTGGGTCGGCCAGCTTGGTGACACCAGTCCCTTCCCATTTTGCAGGTGTCAGAGGAAGTCAGAGCTGCCAAAGACACATGACCTCCATGGCAGCTCTCATAGGCAGCGCAGGACCCTCCCTGAGGCCAGCCCGAGCCTCTGCCTTTCCCCAAAGGACGAGGTGCCCCCTTACCACCCCTGCTGAGAGTCGGGCACCTCTTGTGAGGAACCGCAGCCTCCCAGCAGCCCGGCCGCAACCTCAGAGCTAATGAGTTTTAAGCCCCGTGGCTAATGAAGCCAGCCTGACTCTGCATGGAGACAAAGCCTGAAGCCTGCCTCCAGCTCTGCCCACAGCAAGCTGAACACGGCACTTCCGTGAGCTTCCACAAAGCCTCCCTTGTGCAGGAGGGGATCCAGCCAAAGAAGTGATCTTGGCAGTGTGTTTCCTGGTGCTCCATCATTTATATTATTTGCTGGATTGCTCCTACTACCAAGAGAAATTTAACAAGTAAGAGCATCTGATAAAAATCTATTGACTGCAGTAAAGCACCAGCCCAGCCAAACCAGTCTGTACAGCACGACCTTCGCAGCCTTTGAGAAGCGTTCATTCAATTTGCCACCTAGAAAAACAAACGCTGTGTAGTACTTGCAACACCGCCAGTGCGAAGGCTTTGATTAAAGCTTGCGTTGCCAAAGCACAGCGACATGTTTGAGAACCCAGTGCTGCTTCCTTCCCCAAGCCCGGTTCCCTGTTGTGCAACGACATGTCTCAAGTCATCTCCTTGGCATTTTTGCGCTTCTTTTTTGTTTCCAGATCACGCCGCTCCCCTTGCTGCTGGCCTTTGCACTGAGATCCTGACTCCTGCTTTCTGGTGACAGCCCTTCTGCCTGGGTGCCCAGCAGGAATAAGGCACCTTGTCTTTGCTGAGGAACTCTGCGAGAAAACAACTTTTGGCCACTGGCCACCTTCAAGTCTTACAGGATTACTCACAAGTGGTTCAAATCTTGCCTTGGAGAACAATCTTGCCAGTGCCGCGATTGTTTTGGTTCTGCGCTGGAGGCAGCAGCTGCAACGGGGGTTCCCACGGCAAAGGCGTGTACAGCCTGCATGGCTCAGGTACCAGCACGCATGGCAGGATGAGGCCACCAGCGTGTTCCTCTTGGTTGAATGCATTTCAGCGAGCACACATGAGCAAACCCATCTAACACCCAGAGATGATGGACGGTGTTTGCCATCCTCAGAGAAGGTGGCCTGGGACTGCGCAGCCAGTAGTGAATGACTCCAGGCAAGTAGGGCTATTCCCACAGGACATCTGCTGCACGGCTTAGCCAGCTGCGTGGCTTGAACACATCTCTGGATGGGAACCCTGCTTTTTTATCAAAGCACACACGGAGACCACTGAGGGTGTTGCCTGCAGCTGCTGTGGCAGGGCGCTGTTCCCGGGCATGAGCCCCAGTGCCCTGGTGCAAGGGCTGTAGCAGCTCAGTGGAGCCGTTTGTCTGGAGTTTGCACGGAGCAGCCTGGTGATGGAGGGGGCACCAAGTGACCCAAGACACATTTTGTGAATTGGCTCAATACCTCTTGAAGGACAGTGGATTCAGTGGACCCTTAAAATCCCTTCCAGTCCTGTCCCACATGAAGTCCCTCCCTCCCAATAAGAACAGAGGACAGCAAATAAAAAGAGAGGGAAGGTACTAAGAAAGTCAAGGCAGAAGAGGAAGTGTCTGAGGAGGCCTTTGTTCAATGTTATAACAACGGTGCAAAGAGCTGATCCAGGATAAGCCCACCTTGCTGGCTCAGATTTGCTTACACATGTCAGCGGGCTAATGTTTCACTGGGAGGCTTTACACCAGATCAGGTACCAGCCACCCTTCAGCCACTTACACAGGAGAAGTGACCAAGACACAGATCCTTGCAGCTCTCACAACTCTGCTCGACTCCCTCACCTTCCCTATGGACAGACACCAACCTGCAATTCTTCCTTTTTCCCTCTGTAACCAGACAGGAGTTTTACAGCTTCCGTACATTCTTCTGTACTAAGGATAAGGGTACTTCAAACCTAGGGTTGTATTGCCAGCTACGTCTTGTGTAGAAAGGAAGGCAGAAAGAAAGTAGAGGGCAACTAGGCTGTAGGCAGGTCAGAGGACAAACCGTCTCCAAGCTGAGTCCTTCTAGCAGTGGATGATGTAGTAGTCCTGGAAGTACAGCAGCACCGTTAGAGAAGGGCCCAGGACACCGCTAATCCCACATGAGCATGTTACTGTAGCAGCCATCAAAAAAACATTTCCATAGGCAGGACAGCGGGATCTGTCAGGAAAAGCAAACAGCAGTTACTAGCAGAAGTCTGGTCAGTTGGTAGCACCATTCCCTAAGGGATGTGCACGCCTTTAACTGGAGGACCGATCCATACTGAATTAGCTTTTCTATTATAAGGATGATGACTCAATTTATTTCCAAAGAGTGCCCTTGCCAAAGGGCTCTGTGTCTGTGTGCTTCATAATAAAACCATTAAAAACCCCATTAAAGCTAAAATCTTACCAGGCTAGCACAGAAAGGAGAAGGAAAGGGTCCTTCCCTTCCCACAGAGCCAAGAGCTGCCAAATTTACAGGCATCGTGGGACCGGAAAGACTTTGAAATTATTTTTAAAGGCTGGAAGAGGTTAGATGGGAAGGATACAGATGGCCACAGGTTTTGCACTCAGAAATCATTGCTGTTTGACAGATCGTTACACCGAGGAAATCTGCCCCCAGACAATGCTCAACAGCTTTCAAATTAGTGGCAGCCTCATTGCGGACTGGGTGACCTAGTCCACCCTCACTGGGCCGGTTATGAAATGCTTCCGGCTCTGGTCTCGCTCGCTGAGACTGGAAGTTCAGGTACAAATGGCCCAAAGATCTGATTTATGTTCTCTCACCACTCTGGTGGCTCTACGTGTCAGGCAAAGCCTCCAGAGAAAGAGCAGGTGCCTTCCTGATGGACTTACAAACAAGGGATGCCGGATGCTTGGCTGGTTTTTGTGACAGAAATGAAGGATGCTCTTTGCGACACAGCAGGAATTACACTGCCAGGGAGCACTCCACCCTGAAACTGATCCTTCGCAGTCTTGCCTGTTTTATTCATGTCAGAAAATCAAAATCAGTAATTTTAACTACCAGCCTAAAACTACAATCTTTGTGCTTTAATTGTTAAATATCATTAAGACAACAGTAGCAAGAGCTCTGTGATCAGTGCCCTGACAGATTTATGTTTGCTGGCAGATTCTTCATTTTAATGTCAGTCTTCCCATATCTGAGATAGCATAGCAGTAAACATCCCAAACGGGAACATCTTCAGTAAGATGGCAATAAGATACTGGAAAAGGCAACATGCGCTGTCCTGCATGATCATGGCTTGTATTGGCTCTGTACAACAGCAGGTGAGGCATAGCTGAGTGAGCATGAAGGACCCAATACTAGCGGGACTTCACTGGCAGGTTTTCTTCGTATCGGAGTGAAATTTAAGTTAAAAGGAGTTCAAAAGGGGAAAGAAAGCCCTGAGATTCATAGCTGCCCTGAGATTCATAGCTTCTGCCAGGCCACCAGTCTATGGCACTGTTTCCACTAAGCGGGGCAAAACCGAGCTGGCCAGCCAGGACGTCTGTCCTAAGTATGATTTTTCCAGCTTTGTTCATCTGTTTTTCTAATGGTCCAATCACTTTGGTCTAAACAGCAAGGATCAGGAGTATACAAAGAGAAGTCTCCTTAACACTCCAGTCCCTGCCTCGGATTGGGGCACCACTGGCTTCCCAGGGCTTCCCCAGAGCAATAGATGGAAGTCACAAAGCAATGTTCTTGGTTTAAGTGATGGTGTAATCTGTGCTACAAAGTCTTCTGTCCTAGGAGGAGAAGCCATGCAGACCAATGGCTCTTCCAGTTTCTGCCTTCAACCCTGCCTATATCCAGCTATCCCGCCTCATCGATGTAAGGATATGAGAGGCCCCTAAACTTTCTTGTGTGACATACCCCTAATCCCTGTGGGAACCGCGCTGTTCTACCACCTGTAAAGCTGCCGGATGCCTGAAGACACGAATGACTGATGGAGCGCATCCAGTGACTAATGCAGCGGCTTGCACTGCGGAACAGGGACATACTGAATGGTCTGTGACAGAAAGCTGGCCAGGGCCAAGATGCGGTGCACAGATACTTTTAGGAACTAAGTCTGCCTGTTGGGTACCGGATCCTTTGCAGTGGGAGGCAGAGTCTGGCACAGCCTATTCACGTTTGCCGAATTGCTGCAGTGCCACTTTCCTCCAGGCATACTTACCTTTTAACTGACCCCATGCTGTTTCCCAGCCACTGTTTCCTAGGTCCTGGGAAACTAAAAAATTTCTTCAAAGGTCAGCTAAAGGTCTCTCCTCTAACCACCGAAATTTCTAGCTTAATCCAAAGCTTACTTTGAACCCAAGCTAGCAGATTTTCAGCATGGGCAGAAGGTTAAGAACTGCAAGCTCTCAAGCTACTAATGCAGTGCGGACCTGGCCACTCAGCACTGCTAATACAAGCATGCTGGAGTGCTAATCTAATAAGTTCGTGAAGCTCGAGTGTTATTTTGCAACGTGACTCCTCTCACTAGAACTCACATCAGTATTTAAAAGCATCTGCTAGCTAACTCGCAGCCCCAAACCTTACTCCTTTGGTCTAGATGCTGGTCTCAGCACATGGCACCCAGCTTAGGCTGGGATCTGTAGGCAACTAGAGTAAATCTCAAAATCTTAGCTGCTACACATAAAGCTATGAGTTTACGTGAACAAGAGGTCATGGCTATGACCAGGACGGCTGCTCCTGTGACCTACCTCGCAGAAACATGCAGAGAGAAGGCAGGCAGCCAGCCAGGCCTGCCACTTGTCATAGCCGTGATGCAGTAAGGGCTTGTAGACGTGTCTGTTTACAGAGCACAGAAAAACGGGAAGATGCTTGATAAATTGTTCCCCGTGCACTGCTAGTCATTAACAGCACGATTAATTGCACAGAGCAAGATAATGCGGTTTGTATAAATCAGCCCGCCAAAGCCAAAGGAGTTGCTCCAAATGCACGCACAAATGAGAGAGGGGAGCATCTTGCATGACAGCTTAGGTGACTTGTGGAAACACAGTTGTCCTGGTTTCGGCTGGGATAGAGTTAATTGTCTTCCTAGTAGCTGGTACAGCGCTGTGTTTTCAGTTCAGT
>JAVKLA010000088.1:9991645-10013241 GCA_034782735.1 Sagittarius serpentarius
GAGAGGTGGTAGAAGCCCCATCCCTGGAAACATCCAAGGCCAGGCTGGACGGGGCTCTGAGCAACCTGATCGAGTTGGAGGTGTCCCTGCTCACCGCCGGGGGGTTGGACTAGATGGCCTTTGGTGGTCCCTTCCAACCCAGGCCATTCTGTGGTTCTGTGATTCTATGAAGTTACTCCTCCCAGTGACTAGTGTTTCACATTGTGATGGGGACAGCAGGTGATGGAGGCTTATCCAGGGAAGTTGCCACATAAAAAGTCAGTGTCTGCAGAGCAGACACTCAGACAGAGAGACTGACACAGAGCAGACAGTCAGACTGTCACACAGCAGACAGGCCCCCCAGAGCAGGCAGTCTGAAAGCTGTCCCACATGCTAGGCCCTGAGCAGAATCCTAGCTATTAACACTCTTTCACAAATATCATGGAATTTAACAATCCGAAGGGTGTGCAAGGAGCCCTGTGCAACAAGCAGAGACGGCAGAGCTGTGCTCACTGCTTATACACGTTGGACAGAATGGAAAAGGTTTGGATCCAGAAAAGAGCAATGAATGAATCACAAGATGTAAATCCCACTGAATCCAATATGAATGTTGCAGCCTATTAATTTCAGCAGGAAGTCTGGAGATTAAATTGATTGTTGAGTCTGGGCCCGAGACCACTTAGAATGATACAACTAATTGGGAGGGCAATCAACTGCCATAAAGGTCACTAGGGCTTAGGGGTGCAGCGGCAGAAGATCCCTTACTCCTCCTGATCAGCAGCTTTGCTCATAAATTACCGTGTAATAGTTGCAGACCCACGGAGAATGGTGCCGGCAGCTGGGGAACTGCTGAGAGGCTTTGCACAGGGAAAATGACATGACTGAAGTGGGTAGACTAAAAACAGGGAAAAAGAAAATAGCATACACGATTCCCTCAGGGATGGGATGGTTCTTCTGCACAAGTGTTTGTAGAAGGGACATGGCTGCTAAATAGTGCTGGAATTTTCTCTCCAGCTCTAAGAAATGCTGTCTCTTCTTCTCAGCCCAGACTCTCTGTGTTCCTCTCTTCCTGGCTGTGTCACCACAAGTCACTGCATGAAGCTGGCTGTGGACGTGGGGCATGTGCTCCAGCCAGTACAGCTTACCACTGCCCAGCTTACACAGGGCAGTTTAAAGTCTCATTTCCTAGGATCATCATGATGCATACAATGCTACTATATCAGATAGCGCATTTTGATCCCCAAACCACCGAAGAGTTGCCCTTCTGGGAGACAACAGCCCAAAAAGAAGCCAGGAAAGAGCTGGGAATTAAGTTCCAGGACAAATTTTAAGAAATACTGCAAAATACTCTTCTCTGAAAAAGCCTTTCTAGTGCAAAGTATTGATACCTCTTCAAGCCCTTTTTATTCACCCCCCAATCAAAACTGATGAAACAGCCTACCCAAAGTAATGATTCTCACAAGAGACACTAAGCACTAAGCACAGACTCCATGAAATCCACTGGGTTTGATATTGGTATTTCGTACGAAGGCATTTCAGTAATGCTACCATGAAGGGCAATGAATGGTATCTGACAGTATTTAGAAGGGAACAGAACTAATGTGCTTGCATTCCCTGACCCCCTTTGTTTTATGCTGCAAGGTGAACTCTCTAACAAACATACATCAGACTAGCTGTTCAACAAAAAGCATGTAGATTGACCTCACTGCTAATTTCAAGTCTGCTGTAAGCAAGGCAGACTCTATTTCCTGCAGAAATAAATAAAACAGACTAGAACATTACCTCTAGCCATGATATGAAGTAGAACATGCTTAAAGGAAATAAACTGGCATTACTTACTTACACTTATAAGCTTCACTGATTCATGTATATTTGGTAAAATCCGCTGAAAGAAAAAACAGACAGCAATTAAGGTACACACAGTTTTGACTGGAAGGCCCTGCAAAGTCACTCATTGTTTTGTGTCTGCTATGATGAGAAACACAGCTACAGCCTCTGCCACATGTGAGCCCATACAGACTGATGAGATGCTGGCGCTGGCAAACAGCCAGTTGATGACCCATGGGTGGCTCCTTCTCTGAGCGCCGAGGTTGGCTGTAAAGCCTTCACCATTGAAACCCCCTTGTGTAAGTGGGACAGGCCAATGGCAGCAGGACAAAGTCCTCCAGCCTTCTCCACCCAGGACAGAAAGGGACAAAAAAGTTCTGTTGGGATCTATGAACAGAAAAGAGCATCCACAGCACATCCTCTTGTGTGAAAAAGGCTGCCAGCTGAGGTGAACAGCTTGCAACGATAGCTATTTTAAGTGCTTTATTACAGCAAGGGCTTTATGAGAACTATGTCATACTTATATTGGCATGAAAAATATACTTCATGCCCCCCAAAATCTTTGAACAAATATTCCTTTACTATTCTCAGCTGCCCATGCTGCTTGCAGAAAAGGTTCTGGAGAAATTCTGCAGGGGATCCTGGATAAGCCAGGTGACAGCTGCTGGGAGACTGCCATGGGAAGCACGGGAAGGAATTATCTGTAGTAACACAGCTACAGAGCTTTTCCTCTGCAGATCCCAAAAAGTACCTTAAAAAGTTACAGCCTTTCACAGAGAAGAGAAAACTTAGACCTGAAGGTGCAAAGGGTCATCTAGCAGGCCATAAAATGAGACAGGCAGCACCCCGGATCCCAGTGTCTTCCCTTTTCTTTCTTTACACTGAGTAGGCACTGGAATCATCATCTGTGGGGTAGCTGCTGTGTTTAAGGAGATGAGGATAAGTACAGACATGATAGAGTGAGCCATTTCTGCGGTACATAAGCATTAAGGTAGTTGCAGAGGCGGTTAGGAGAATAAAGTGGTGCAGGTCAGCCATAACTTTCCTATAATGTTAGATGCTAAGAACTGCATCCCAGGAGTTCTTGTTACATGTGACAAGTGAATCCCTGGGTTTTAACATTAAACAAAAACCCAATACCTGTTGAAATAGCACCAGCATGAGATGAAAGAGAAATATCTGCAAAGAAAACAAGAAGAGACTTCAAAGCCCTTCATTGATTCCCTCACACTAAAGTCACCATGTCCTGAGGCATCACTCCATATCTCCATCTATTTTGTGTTCAGATACCACAACGACCACAGTGTCTTCAAGTGTAATTAACTGACACTGAAATTGCTTATGCTGCAGCCATCCCGTGAAGGTCTCGGAGGCTGGCACACATCCCAGCACATTACTCACTCTAACACAAGATGTCAACATCTTAGTGCAAGGACTCCCCTCACTGTCAGTGTTTCAGAGCATTCACCACGCACGTTGCCTGCACTGGCAATGGACCACACTTCGTCTTGCCTGGACGAGCCAATGGATCTGTGATGACCTACTAGACCAGGGGGCTTAATTTGGTCTGGTTCATTGGCAGGAGGTGAAGGAGTTCCACATGCTTCATATCACCTTTATGAAATTGCCACATCCTTCAAGAGCCCCTTTAAAGGTTAGTCCATAATGATAAAATAGTAACTTCCATTCAAATATCCTACAAAAGGGGAGAGGGATTAGAAAGGACTGTGTCAAATCCCCATGATTAGCAACATACCACTGTGTGATGTCTGAAATTTTCATTATTTCACAGCGTAATTGCATCACCGTTGGACTTGGACACAAGGAAAGCAACCGCAGACAGCTCTGGCAGTTGCTGCATTTTTAGCAGAGTGCACATACAGTCTGTAGGACATTTGTTAACTCCTCCAGGACCCTGCAGAGTTAAGAAAATAGTTTTGTAATATCAGAAATAGCTTCCCACTTTTTGTCAAACATCAGGAGAAATATGCCTGTGTGATAAGGCAATGTTTGACACACAATTGTAACGTCAGCATCCAAGGGAGCAATGTCAACCTCGGTATGAATCTCATGGCTCAATACAAGAAGTGTTACTATCCAAGGAGAGTCTCAGAAGTTGACAGGTTTAAGTGCAGTGTCATTTTCCTACCACTTCCAGGAGCCTCTTAATGATATAGCTATATCTGCAGTGTGAATTTCTTGGGAAATTCAGGTGGTAGCAAAGTGGGGGGGGCTAGCAGAAAGTAGTGCAAGTCTGGGAGGAAAGAGGAAATACTGCATCATTTTTTTGTGTAAAGTCTAGTGAAAAACCAACCTGCTTTAACATTCAGACCCCGGCTTGTTCTGTGGAGTTCTGGGTGCTGTATCAGTGCATACCTTGTCATGGCTTGACTAGCTGTAGCTGGGAAATAGGTGGGAGTCACTGTGCTGTTGAAACCCACATAGATACACCAATTTTAAGCAGAGCCTCGGGCTTTATAAAGACCATTCCCAGCCCTGGGGCATGTATGTCCTCTTGTGACTGCACAGAACCATGACCAGCACATCACTGAATCCCTACCATAAGTTAACCTCATGAAAAAGGAAAAACAGGGACTTTAAGCTTCCCTTCAGAACTAATAATGTAGTAGTAAACAGAGTAAGGTGCAGATGATGTCATATGCAGGACCGCAACATTGATGGGGTGACACTGAATGACACAGGGAAAATAGTATCTACACTGTATTGACATAGGGTGATTGCTGGCTTGCTGAAGTCAATGAGAATGTTCTTGATATTAAAGGGTGGGGCAGTGAAGAATTTATTCTTTATTTTTGCGTATCCTAGGTGCCCATGCACTCACCAAATTTATAACCTTAGTCTAAGGACAAAGCTGAAAGAGCCTCATAAGCCCAAATTTCACTGCATGGCAGACAAAATTCACTGCATTTGTAAATTGGACTGCCTGACTGCTGCCTTGTCACGTTTAGTACAAAACTTTTTGCAATGTGTAAGGGTATAGCACCCTGAAGTCTCCTGCTAAAAAGCTGATACAGTGTTTGTTCAGTGGAATTTAGCAGACACAGAGCTCAACCCTCATAAATGAGAGAACCCATCAAAGAGAGCTTCTAAGGTAAACACATCCTCTTAAAAGGGTCTCATCTCTGCACCGGTAGATCAAAGAGCACTCTTGCACAGCTGTACAGTGTGAAGGCACCACCACTAGTCCTCTACAAAACAGGCTGGCTTGCTTATTGACTTGCAGGACTGTGAGACATGCGTCACATGTGAAACTCATGATGAAGAGTTTGGGGATTTTTAATAAATGGATATCTAATGTTAGACTATCATTTAGGAACCTAAACTAATACCCTTCAAAACACTAAAAGCTCCACAACACCCAAGGAGTCCAAGTGAAGGCATTTTTCAAAGATACAAATTAATTTTAACAGTCACCAAAAAGGGATGATACAAAAACGTGTTTGAAAATGTTTCCAGGAACTTCGTGTGCCCTGGAATACTCACTAGCCACCAACACTTATGATTTTATAAAAATGCTTTCCATTTGAAAATTTTTTTCTATGCCTCCATTGCCTAGTGAAAGACACGTACACACAAAAAAGATCAGACAGGAGGAAATGGCAGTACTTCTTATACCTGTGGTGCTGTCAAATATACAACATCAAGCTTGAAGATGACAGTCTTAGATCACTTCTAAAGACAGTAATTTCCAACAGAGGTTTCATTTTGAAGGAATAACGTCATATCTAAGAGACTATGAACGCAGTAGTTGTTCCTTTGGTGGAAGCAGAAACTACCCACTTGCTAGCCTATATCTCAGCAACCTGATGTAGGATTTGTTATAAAAATCCTACTCTGCTGACAGAGAAGAGGTAACCGCTGTAAAAGGATGAATAGTTAGTTACCTTTGACTTTCAGGGTCACTGGGTACATGATCTGCTCTGACTGTCCTTTCATTCTTCCTGGAGCGGTGGCTGGAATGTTCTGCTGCAAATAAAAAGCATAAAAGGGATCATAGGGATCAGGTGAATCGGAGGCCACAAACAACGTTACGTAACCAGGAATGGCCGATATTGCACCAGTCGACTTCTCATGAAGTCAAGGTGACGGTATCAGCGTGAATATTTTATCCCCTTCTGCTTTTGGTTTGATCCCTGGGCAGTCTCCAGCAAACAGGATCAGGGATTCCTTCTCTCTGTCTTCTGGGACTCAATGGGCCCTTCCATGACCCCGGACTCTGAGCACCCACAGTCCCCAACTGACGTACCTTCCTAACGCACCTGGGAATTAGGGCAATGCTGCTGTCCCCTTCTTAGAAACGGGGCACAGAGGAAGAGCCAGACTGTTGCACAAATTGTTAATTGTGTTTAATTGTGTTTTGGCACCTGACTATGAGCTCCTCCTCAGCATCACTTCCTCTTGTCTTGTTTCAGCTCTGAGTTAGGCACTTAGGTACTTCTTTCGCTGCTGGCATAAATGACTTCTTCAGTGCCACACGCAGACAACGTGGGAAGCCTGGATCCAACACTGTCATTCTTGGGCTAATATACAAGGAGATCCTGTCTCCCCTTTGAGATTACGTGCCTCACAAAATACCAGCAGTATAACCAGAAAGAAGGATTTCCTTGCAAGATCATGTACTACATTTAAAAATATTCACGTTCTAAGAAGAGGAGAGAGGTTAAAAAGCAGAATAAGTAAGACTGACTAAAAAGAAGCGTGCAGTGTGGTATTCAAAAAAAGGTTGGCATCAGCTTAACACTGCTTTCAAATTTGTCAACGGCCGAGAGGAACTGATATATTTTAGCCATTATTCCACATTAAGGCTATGCCTTCATGGCAAAAAAAGGCATGTTTTTACACTGAATTAGTTATCCCGCTTGAACTGGGCACATTGTGCATACACTTTACTCAGTCTTTACTTATATGATCCCATGTCTGTCTTCCGTGGAGCCTCTGGTTCACTCAGTCCACAAAGCAGAGATGCACAGGAATTTACTGTGACTCACCAGATCCGATGAGTCCTTTTAGTTCCAAGTCAAGACTACAGAATGAATCGAAGTGCCTTTTTCAAGCAGAAGAGCTCTGCCAGTGAGAACAGCGGGAACAAACAATGCTCAGCAGAAAACTGAGCCTGAAGACTGAGCAGGAATATTATTAAGTTAATAAGAAAAGCAAACAGAGAGGTTTAGGGCAGAGAGGGGGAGGAATTTATGCATTAACTAGCCCCATCACTGTGGGGTTTGTCCATTTGTAGGCATTTGGACCACTGACCTCCTCCCCTCAAAGTCAATTGTAAAACCTCCCTTTGATGCATGGACACAGGGTCTGGCCCTACATAGCAATTTATGTCTCGAAATGCACAAGTTAATTAATCTTTCCAGTCTTGGCGAGGCAAGAGCTGTCTACATGGCCCAAAGACTCTCTCTACCGATAGGAAAACTGAAAAAGAGAAAACCGGCCTTCTCCGAGTCACAGAGTACATCCTTGGCAGAACTGGGAGGGGTTCAGAAAACTGCAGGATGCAGAAATCCCAGTTCTGAGCTCTTCCCACGCATAAACAGATCATAATTTTTAATGTGTGTTGCCAGTCACTCTGACGGAAGGGTTCTGGGATCTGCTGACTTTGTGTGACCGTAGCTTCCCGAGTGCAGACAGTGCAAGAAACTCCTCTGTGTTTGCTAATCAGATAGCAGGTATCTCTGTTTATACAGCCAGCCAGATGCATCCAAGATAGACATTTACAAATTATTCTCTTGTCTAAAATGAGATGCAGTGACATTCAGCTTTGCAAGTACAATTTTATTTTATACCTACTTGGAACTAAACTCAGCCCAGTTGCATGTCAACAGAGATACAGTGTCTGCCATGAAGGGTCCTCCTAGAACTGAAAGGACGGGAGCAGTCAGCCTCATCCCAGTCTGAATTCGCTCAGCAGTGAGATACAGGGACCTTAATGAGAAACACACTCTGCACTGGAAAGGACAATTGGGACATGTTGTCAGCTAGGACATCACTAACACCACCGAAAAGCAAACATTTGGCAACATGTGAGCCCGTAGGTGTCAGAAGAGCTATCATCTGCCACTGTATTTAGAATAGGAAGTAACTGTGGTAGGGTTTGTTTGTATTTTTTAATAGCAGCCAGTATAGATAGTTAAAAACATAGAACACAGCAGAAAAAAACCCCACCCCTCACTCTAATACCTTTCCCTCTTCCCAGATATCACTGTACAATTTAGATGGTGCCATTAAATAATTGCTTGCACACAGCAAACCCTACGCAACAGCCCATGTAAAAATGGGGACACTCTGAGAAAGTGACTTCATTCACCATCATTTATGATTCCACTTGACAATGTCAGTCATGTGCCTGTTGATCTCGTCCCTCTGTTGTGTGGGCACACATACACACAAAGAAACTGCAATATGTTCTTAGTCTACTTTTAAGTAGCCCACCCTAGACATAGAAACACAGAGGGCATTAATAGCAGAGATGATAGGAGAATCCCATTTGCTGCAACTTTCTGAAGTTTCCAGTGATTTATGAGTTGTTTCAGCAGATGGAGCCATTGCAGTATACACCAGAACTGCAAACAAGGCCAATTCAGCGTGTTCAAAAGAAAAAAAGCTTGTCTGCTATGAGGGTATTTTCAAAAGAATCCTTGGCTGTATGCAGGCAAATGTGTGTCATCCAGGCAACTATATGCTCTTTTAGCAAATGGATTGGCTTGCCCTGAATGTCCTATGACTGATCTTTAGATCTATAGGATCATTAGTAATTATACATTAGTATCACAACCTAAGCTTATGGTTTTAACATGCATCTGAAAGCTGGCAGGCCCCCAAATCATGCCCACTCAGTAATTCTGGTACAGAAAGACCAGCCTTTGCCATGATAATCAGCTGGTTCCCCTTACTGGTGCCAAAATCCATTTTTTAAAGGTCAGATGTCACCACCATGGAAATAGCATATAGCTGCAATTGCTGAACTGGTATGTTGCAGTGTACCCCTGGTTGATGGCGTGAGGCTTTCAGAACGTTTACACAGACACATATTGAAGAAATACAAATAAGAATACAATAATTCAAGTTTCCAGAAATACATTCATGTATGAATATGACTCTTTAAAGGTTCTAGGAAGATAACTATGATCATAAACTTAGGTATAAAACAGTGAGCAATTCATGGTACAATTAGAATCTGAGATAAATGGATTAATAATCTCCTGCTCAAGCATCTAATTAAGAAGCTGCATTCATCAAAGGCTTCTGTTGACATTATACATTACTGAAGGGGAATTGGGATTCAATATCTCCTTGGTATGCAAACTACCATTTTCCCTGATGGAGGCTACACACATATACAAGAGGCAGAGATTATTACACTTATAGAAAGACAGAATGCCTTCAAGAACTGACCCCGTCTGCTTTGCATGCTGCATAAGACCTGCTCATAAGCTACACAAGAATTACTTAGCAAGACTGCCCCATATACTTTTAAACACTTTGTAATTTTGAGTGTTAAAGATACTACAGCAGTTCTTCTGTGGTGACAATGACATCAGTTCTGGGACATGTTGCCATTGTACTGCTGGGCTGACGATAAATCAGGGTAACACTTCTAGCCCAAAACAAACCTCTCACCTGGAGTTTTGGCTTTCACTCTACAGACCATCACAGCAGGGAATGTTACACTGAAAGCAAGTTAAGAGGCTGCAACACCAAGCCTATGCTTTCAGCACCATGAACCTACAAAGGACACGAATAGTGTGTTACTAGATTATCCAGGCACAGCTTGGCCTTATAAGTAACGTGCCTCAAATCAAGGGGAATTTGGTGAAACCAAGAGCTCGCCGAAGGGCTGGACAGAGACCAAAGTCAGGCATGCAAGGAATTTCTGCCATGCATTTCCACTAAAGGCTGGAGATCTAGCTTCTAATGTATCATTCAGTCCCAGGCTCCAAATCAAAGCCTTCTCATTGCACTAACTCCTGTGGTAGTTTTTGATTGAAACAGCTATTGAAATTGAGGCCACAAAACCCTTGTTGTTGGGGAATAAATCTAAATTTAGGCCCTAATCTTCAAATTAACATATGAAGTGGATATACTTCACTGCATTACTTACGTTCTTTACAAATATATGATGTCTTAAAGGCATTTTGCTTCTCTCAGTGTATATGTGGCAAAGAGTTGGATTAAAAGGATGGATTCTGCTAGAAATACCCATCCTTATACAAAGCAAGCACAATTAATACGGAATCAGTTCACCTACCTTTTTAAAATATCTTTCTATAAAAGCTGCAGGAAGTGCAAGCAAAAGAGAAGCTGAAAAGCAAAAGAGAAGCTGAAAAGAAGGAAATAAACCATGAAGAAATAACTGTATTATACACTGGTATGAAGATGCTGTTGGTATGTATGCTTAGAGGCTGGGCTAGGCTGAACTTGTGGGCAGCAGTGGCAAACTAAAACTTCTTTGGGGATCTTCAATCAGGCCGCTGCAAGTCGGGAGTTGCATTTATGGAGCTGAAGCTTCTGAGCCCATGGGCTCAGAAGAGGTTACCTAGAACTGACACAGTGAAATGATGAGACTGCAAATAAGACAAAGCATATTCCCAGCCAGCTGCTAAGCCATCCTCCTGGGGAGGTCAGACCTCTCTCCTAAGGAACCTTCTGCGGACAAGGTAGCTTGCAATGGCATCGGATGAAAAAGTTGGGAGAGACTCTGTATGAATATACAGTTTTAACTGCTCCTGTAGAGTTGTCTGTGTAGTCCAAGAGTGGCTCTTCAAACCTTTTTGCACCAGCCTGCTGAATTAGGGGATGGAATCAATAACGTCTCTCTGACATCTCAGGAGCCTGGGTTTCCATGAGACATTAACACTGAAACCTAAATGCTAATTTAAATTAAATGTTTTTAAGGGTGTCATTCCTAATCAGCTTTGCAGAAAGAGATAACTCTTTTTGTGTGGACAGTCAGAGAGGAGTGTGATGATACCACTGCCTCCTCAACTAATTATTTGGAAGGAAACTGAATGCAAGGGAAAATCTAAAAGTAGAGGAACATTCTGCAATAAAAATATAACCTCATGCAGGGAAACAAGATGAGCAACGTTTATTAGGAACAGGAGTTAAGTGTCTATTTTCTAGTGCTTGTGATGGGTTGACCTCAGCCAGCAGCCAAACACCCACCCAGCCTCTTGCTCGCTCCCCTCTCCTGCAGGATGGGGAGCAAATAGGAGGAAGGTGAAAAGACTTATGGATCGAGTTTAACAGGGAAAGCAAAAGCAAAAAGAGGAATTCATTCACTACTTCCCATCAGCAGGCAGATGTCCAGTCACTGCCTGGGAAGCAGGGTCTCAGCACACGTAACAGTTGCTTGAGAAGACAAACGCCATGGCCACGAATGTACCCCCTTCCACCTCTTTTCCCTGAGCTTTTATGGCTGAGCACAATGTCATATGGTAAGGAATATCCCTTTGGTCGGCTGTTCCAGCCAAGTCCCTTCCCCATCCCTTGCCCACCCCCAGCCTACTCACTGGAGGAGGGAGCAGAAAAAGCCTTGCCATTGTGCAAGCACTATTCAGCAACAGCCAAAACACTTGTGCATTATCAACACTGTTTGAGCCACAAATGCAAAACAGAGCACCATACAGGCTGCTGTGAAGAAAGTTAACTCCATCACAGCCAGACCCAGTACAATGCTCCGTAAGAAAATTATTCCTAATATTTAAAGCCAAAGTAGGCTTGAACGCAAGGGATGTTATAAAAAAATTGCTGCAATTTTAAGCAATTGCATTAGACCTTTACCTTCATGGTTTGACTCATGCATTTCACATCATTAACATTTCAGATATGCCAACCATCTCTGCGTTTCCGCCCTTTGTGGAAAGGGAGTAACAAACTGCTGTGTGCACCAAGGTGTTGCCAGATGCATCCCAGTTCACCAGCCATTCTGGCATAGGCCCAAACTGTCTCTGCTGAGACACGCCAGCAAGTCTCAGCTGGTTGAGATGTTCATCTCCTCCACTTGGTTCTGTATAGAACAAAATTTTCTACGACGTGAACAAAGCTCATCCGTATGGGAAATCACTAAGCCATAGCTACAGAGCCAGTGAAGTCCCGCTTTGATACCTCTTTTCCCATTGATAATTACCTCCTAATAGGGTCGGGCATCTAAGAACTCTTGCAGAGCTAAGCTTTGGTCTGTGGAATCAGCTTGTTAGGAACTACAAACCCCGCCATGTTTCACCTGAAGTAAAACGAACTATCATCCAGTCTGACATCTCCACTAAAAAGCCATGGAAGTGTAGGCATTTAGAAATGAAGCAGGGAAGCAACTCTGTACTGCATACAAGTCTCAGAAAGGACATAAGGGAAAGGCTAAAATGTATATGACACATTACTTAGTGCGCTCAGAGGCTCCAGGACGGAGACCACTAGCCAAAAGAGAAGCAAAGCAAAGCATTTGCACTGAAGCACCAATCAAAGAAGGTTTCAACCTCTTTAAGGACTGCTAATTGTAATATTAGAAGATGCTATTGACAAAAAAAATCACCACTGGTGAACAGATATAACCGCACTTCCAGTAGTGGATTTACATCTACTTATGCCATGGAGGTATTTGGCCCTGAAATTCTGTGAGGAGATAGATTTTTGAACTCCATAGTTTGAAAATAAGGTCTAAAACCATCACTCATCTCAATGAGATTACCCTGGGTTTGCCAAACCTTCCCTGCTGAATGTGCTTTTCTGTTATTTTACTAGCTCTGCTTGTAAATACAGGATTATAAGAAAATTAGAAAATCGAAAGATAGGCAGTGTCTCCTAGAGGAGGTTAAAACCCTGCCAAAAATCCGCATCTGGGTTTGTGTGATAAAGCCTGCCACTGAGTACGAGCCACAAAGTCCAGAGAAAATACATTTGCTTTTAAAATATCTCATGGGGTTTTGTCACTTTTGAATGTAACATTCCTGGATATTTAGCTGATGACACCTGCACGCTGCTGACTTACTGGCAGTGAGATACATCGCTGGCCACTTACAGGGGTGTTTCCTGAAAACCAAGATAAACTTTACAGGATCAAAGATTAGTCCAGGCCTGAAGGAGAAAAGCTGTCAGATTTGAGGATACACTGACAAGGATGTTCTCAGAACTACGGAGCGACTCATCTGTCAGAGGATGCAAGCTGCCTGTCTTTTCTCTTCTTTGTGTTCCCCCACCACTGTGAATCACTGGACTTCTTCCAGCCGCGTGTTCAAAACGAACTGCATCATCCCCTTAATTCCTTGACTCCAAAGGTTAATATCTCAAACTCTCCCCACACCCTTTGCAAGCTCCCACCACCTGGGATCTTTTGCCTGATCTGACAAGTGACAGTGGGTAGAGAGGAGGATCCTGCAGGACCCCACAGGTATCCTTTCAGCAGCTCAGAAAATGCTGCTATCAGCCCACCTCTTAGACGGTTTCCTCTCATTCCCAGCAGCTACCTTTCTGTCTCCCAAAAATGCCAAGAATGCAAGCAAGAAACTCTGGTTTTGCTCAGCTCCTTGTGGACCTCCTAGCTGTCTAATACTAATGGTCTTTCTCACTGGGGCATAGAATTTTTGGTGTGCTAATTCTGACTATAATCACATGGTATTAGCCAACTTCGCAGTATGCATTCAGTGTAACGTGACATTTCTATAGCATTTTTTACATTGAAGGATGAAAAAAACCACTTCACAAGCTAAGAACGAGATCCTCTACTTTCTGACACAATGCAGCCTGCTCCAGTGAGGTGCTGTTAGATTTCACTTCCCTTATGGGATCAGAGAAGAAACAGTTTTTGGATCTTTTCCTATTCTAGCGTGCCTCAAAAATGTGGGACAGCCTGACCAGATATCCACAGTCCAGAAATGAAAAGCAGCAGCCAAGAGGCAATCGGATTTAGGGTATTCAGAGATTCTGCTGGCCAAAGACAGCAAGCCATGGGCCAAAAGCAGCATTCACACTCTGACAAAGGAAAGGGAGATTCTGTTTCTGAGAACCCCAGAATATTAGCAGCATTCTGCTCATCTCACGCTGACAGGTGAGGGCAGGAGTAGTGCTGGTAACACTGAAACCACGGTTCAAAGAGCACAGGCAGTTGAAAACATGCAAGGCTGATGACTGCCAGCCTCTCCAGCTAGTGATCCTGGGTCACTGGTATAGACAACATGGCAGACAAAGGCGGGGCAGTGGCGGCAGGGTAGGAAAGCCAGAGACAAGAAATCTGAATGAAGGCAGTGAAGAAATTGGTAGCACTCATGTTTTGGTAACTTACTGATTACACAGAAGTGAGTTGATACGAACCTACTCTCCCTGCAATTCAGAATTCAAGCTCTTATGCTAGATCTTGAGAAATAAGTAATGTTGCCTTTTTTTTCAGTAACTCACTCACTCACTCAGTTAAACTCTCCAGAGTAACATGAATAAGAGTGAGAATCTACAGTGAAGAAAAAGCCTATCGGGGTATAAAGAAAAAAATATTAAAAATATCTGTAGTCAGATATTACAATTGCTTATTTGAGTTTGAAAGACAAAGAATAATATTCTCTTTTCTTTACAGGGCTAAAATTTGCAAATTTTAGCTTGCTTTTACTGGAAATGTCCTGGATAGCTCAGAAAAAAAGCCCAACGTAATTTAGAAAGTAGAGCTCATATAGCACCCCACTCCCATATCTTCCTTTCAAACAGGTCATCAGTTTCTAGTTTTTATGTAATTTCTTAAAAAAGAAAAAGCTTTCTTCTGTGCACAAAGATTGATTCATTAGATTTTTTTTTTTTGTCTCTGGGCATTGAGCAGCCTTTTGCTGAATGGAGTTGGAGTGCATGCAACTTAACTGGAAGAGCATAATTTCCAGCATCTCCCTAGGATATTTACTGCGAATGGTGAGACATAAGAAAAAGGAAATTGCTGATGTTTAATGTTTTATACTGTGGAAAGGATTGTTTTGCTCAGCAGTTTGAGTGCTGTACAGGTAGGAAAGGGTCTCCCTCTCAAGAACGAACACAGTACTTCTCTTTCATCCGTGTCATGTGAGTGGATGTGAATGAAATAAAACCACATGTGAGTTTTCTACTCACGTCATCACAGTCACCCTGAGACACCAAAAATTTGAGAAATCTCACCCCTTTGGAATTTACTGCAGATACACAGTTCTGCAGAGTAATCAGCAATTTCCTTAATTTCTTGCTGAAGGCAGTTATCACAATTACCATTTTCCCATACTTCTAAACAAAAACAATAGTAAATTGCCATCTAGGGAACTCCAAATGCAAGAAGCACCAACAATTTTGGCAGTATTCCCATCTAAATCATAAAAAGTTTTAGCAACATGGCACCACTCCTTAAAGCCAGAAACCTTCATCAAATGCCTGCTGCTGACTTAACTGTGACTTTCCACTTACCAGCAAAAACACACAATGGTTAAAAATGCCTTGGAAATTGCTGAATCCACTCCCGCATAATAACAGAGATTCACACAGTGAATGACAGCTGGGAAGAAAATATTTAAGAGTTCTAGAAATGCTTCTGTTTTCACTTTGGTTGCCAAAAATGCCATTTGCAATACTAGCTATAGCATCTGGTTTATCTTATCACTTCAATACTCCTTTTTAGGAGGTACTTAAAAGATTTTGAAATTCATTCTACAAGCTGGCCAGAGTCCCTGCTGATGTTGCTGCCCTCTTGCTAAGAGATTCTTGACTAGAAGCTGGAAGCCAGAAGACCTTTTCCATAGGATGCCTGGTTGCCCTAAATCCCTTCACCTCGTCTATGGCTGTTCTCCTGTCTGCAATATGTGACACAATCCTCCTCCCTTCCTTCATGTGGAAAGGAATGATACTTTGAGATGTGAATACAAATATGGTGTATCATTAATACTATTGCTGAATCTCTCACATAGGCAGATACACTGAACAGGAAATTGATTATTTCTTTGGTTTAACTACTGACTTGTGCTGCTACCCCTTTCCTTTCAAAAAATAAAGTTGTACTGGACTGCAGAATCTGTCTCTTGGAGAGCAGTATTTATTCATGTGTCGTAGCACTTAACTCTTATGATAATCCTACTGAAGCCAATTGGTTCACTTGAGTTAAATGTCTGTATTTGCACAACAAAGAGGTTGCAAAAGCTTGTATCAAAAATACAGTATGGCATTACTTACAAATAAGAACTCTGGCTGCCACAGGCAAGTTAACTGATTAGGAAATGCAAATTTGGTGAGTAAAAGTTCCAGGAGGGAAAGGAATGATCTAAGTAGCCTCAGAAAACCCCGGGGGATGTGGGCGAAGGGTATGTGCCACAGTGTGTTGCCTTCCATCAGCTGGACACCATGGAACAGAAAGCTGTGCTCTCAGAAGCGTGGACACCACACGCCTGAGTCTTTCTCATGTGCTCAGGATTCTTCGGCCAAGATTAGACAGTGAGATTCTGGCTGCACTGAAGTCAGTTTTCTCATCTAGGGATCTTAAGACAGCCAAAACCCCTGCCAGCGTTTCCGATTACTTGATACAAACACAAATAAGAAAAGCAAGTCATACTATAATCCTATATGGTAATTGAGCTTCTATGTGAGAGGGGACAAAGGCTCAGTATCAACCTTAGTTTGTGCTGTGGTTTAGGCCAATATGTAAAGACTGATGATTCCTCTCTCACTTTGACCTTAAAAAGTAAGGTAAGGTGAGGTCACAGTGAGTGGTACTTCCTGCTCCCATCAACATCCTGCAGCTTCTTCAGTTGTCTTACTTCATGTATTTAATGTTATTTAAATTACCTGTAATGGCAGTATCAGCTGCCTCTTGCCATAACATCACATACACATGCTGTCAGGACACATCTGGGCAAGTGTGCAATGCACATAGACATCAGACTGCTCTGATCAAATGAAAGTCCCTTGAAGAAGGAGGTAACATAATTTTGCTTCCCTGAATTTATCTGAGATTAAATTGGCTGAATTTTGTGGTATTCAAGATTCCAGAAGTACATAGATGGGATGTAACAGCTGTCCCTTGAATTCTAATTTTTCAGTCTTTCCCATACTTTGCAATCCTCTCAATTTATCTACTGTACCTGGAAGTAATTTATGTTTTAGCCACCACAGCCCAAACTTACTTCTGTAATATTTTGCTCTGTTGTTACTGTTTTTGGCATATGCCTTCACCTCTTGCCTCTTTTGCTTCACCACCACCTTCTCTCAGCATCTCTTTACCTTTCTTCTTCTTACACACTTTTGATCCTTTCTTTCCTCCGGTTATTGAGGGATTCTGCTGTTCTTTGTCTCTCTAAAGCTACAGGGTCTGATTCCCCTCTCAGACTACTTATGCGTAACAAGTCCAGCATCCTAAACCATATTATAGTTTCATAAATATGATTTCAAGACCTTCCTCAAAGAACAGGAATGTCCTGTGTCATAACTGAGCCTGTTTGTATTTGGAGGATTTGTAAACTGGCAACTCATTATGCATATTTTTATACTAAGATTCATACACAAGTGTTCAAGAGTAAGAACCTGCCCAGTACCTTTCTCAGGATGAGAAAGCAAACATATGACAAGAAGGGGTGACGCAATTTTGGCTACCAAACCCATAATTCTTTAAAATTCTCACAGAAGAACAATTCTTTAACTGATTTTATGGTGAGCACAAACATCTTTCCCTTTGTCTTCTTTCAATTTTGCCCAGTACCTTAGGCTTTCCACACCTCTGTGCCTCTTCCTCAGCATCCGAGTGGAGACTGGTGACAAGTGGTGTCCCTCAGGGGTTGGTATTGGGCCCGGCGCTGTTTAACATCTTTGTCGGCGACATGGACAACAGGATTGAGTACACCCTCAGCAGGTTTGCCGATGACACCAAGCTGTGTGGTGTGGTCGACAGGCTGGAGGGAAGGGATGCCATCCAGAGGGACCTTGACAGGCTTGAGATGTGGGCCTGTGCGAACCTCGTGAAGTTCAACAAGGCCAAGTGCAAGGTCCTGCACCTGGGCCAGGGCAGTCCCAAGCACACATACAGGCTGGGCAATGATTGGACTGAGAACAGCCCTGCGGAGAAGGATTTCGGGGTGGTTGTGGACGAGAAGCTCAATATGAGCCGGCAATGTGCCTTAGCAGCCCAGAAGGCCAACCAGATCCTGGGCTGCATCTAAAGAAGCGTGGCCAGCAGGTCAAGGGAAGTGATTCTCCCCCTCTGCTCTGCTCTGGTGAGACCCCACCTGGAGTACTCCGTCCAGTTCTGGGGCCCCCAACACAGGAAGGACATGAAACGGTTTGAACAAGTCCAGAGGAGGGCCACGAGGATGATCAGGGGGCTGGAGCACCTCTCCTATGAAGACAGGCTGAGAGAGTTGGGGCTGTTCAGCCTGGAGAAGAGAAGGCTCCCGGGAGACCTTATTGTGGCCTTCTAGTACCTGAAAGGGGCCTACAGGGAAGCTGGGGAGGGACTTTTTAGAAGGGCAGGTAGTAAAAAGATAATGGGCAATGGCTTTAAGCTGGTAGAGGGTAGAATTAGATTAGATATTAGTAAGAAATTCTTCACTGTGAGGGTGGTGAGACACTGGCACAGGTTGCCCAGAGAGGCTGTGGATGCCCCCTCCCTGGAAGTGTTCAGGGCCAGGCTGGATGAGGCTTTGAGCAACCTGGTCTAGTGGAAGGTGTCCTTGCTCACAGCAGCAGGGTTGGAACTAGATGATCTTTAAGGTCCCTTCCAACCCAAACCATTCTATGATTCTGCGATTTCAGTATCACACGCTACAGGCTGAGGCATCTTGGGACACAGGGAAACAGTGCTTTTCTTTCTTCTTTTTACAGTTGTCTTACTTGTGCACCCTAGAAAAAGAGCATATTCCATTTGCACAGTTCTCTTTTCTCGCTCACAGTGCAAGCTTTCATATTCAGCATAGAGATTTGTTTCCTAAACCTGATTAAGCAGGGAATATTTTTACTAATCCAATTCAGCAAATTGTAATTTTATCAGAACTGCCCTTTAGAAAGAGCTTTTGGAAATTGCTCTGGAATTTGGAATATGTGCAGAGATAGAAGGATTTCTTTTCCAAACAGAAAGACTTCATCTCTCATTAAAAAAAACACAAAACCAACACGGGACAATAGTTAACACTGCTAACTCTAATATAATGTCTGTTTTCTGTACCACAGATAAAAATTCAGCATCTTACAAGAAATGGCATTTTACATTAAATCTCATTTCAGGAGCATGCATTTCCCTTACGGCTGCTGTCAGGATTTAACGTACCTGACTAATGGGAAAAAGGGACATTCTAAAACCAGCAGTGTGCGGGCGTCACATTGACAAACACATGTGCATACATTTCTTCTGTTCCTGAATCTCTATTTCTGATACTTGTCTAACAAATTAACGGCATTTAGATTTTTTGCAAATTCAGCATGCCAAAGTTCACAAAAAGCTTGCATTTCTTTGTTGGCTGGATTTTTGTAGCATGTACTGCCATGGTACCTAAGGCATGTGCAAGTGATGGAAGAATATCATCCTAAGGTCTCAGTCGCCACTGCCTGTGCTTTATTTTATTTAGGTCTGAAATAAAATAGCGCAAGATTTAATACACCGGTGCAAATTTGATTATTTTTGCATGGGTTTGACTTTGATCAAGATATTAAAGTACCAGCATGCTAATTAATGAAGACAAAACATTATCAAATCCCAATGGATCCAGCTTGAGCAAACAGCAGCATGAAGAATGCTGAGGCTGTAAGAATTAAAGGATAATTGAAGAGGCATTGGCTGACACCTTAGTCATGGGCTGAAAATGTCATTAAACAAATCAACCCCCCTATAAATAACTCCGTCATTATTTTTCAGGGACATCATCAAGTCTCTTGAGTTTCAACCCTGCTCAATTGTTCGTTTTTCTTCCTTAGCAGAACAAAGACTGAAATGTTTACTAGATTATTTAAATGTTATTTTATAGACCACTGTATACAGAAAGAGTAATGTTTTCAGCACATACAGCTTAGGGAATAGCAAGAAAACTTTAATGTGATGAAAAATGACCTAATTTTGAAATGAAACAGTGAGCAAAAAAAAAGAAGGCACAACGTCAGGTTCCAATATAAAGTAAAATTCAGATAAAAATGGGGGTAACCACTGTTCTTATGCTTATACAATCAAACCCAGAATTTGGCATAGGGTATTTATTCTGCCATCAAAATAGGACTTCATTACTTATTTTATAGCACTGAAGTAAGTAACTTTGGGATGTAGCCTCACTTTGAAATCCGTGGTATACCTACCTCATGAATACCAACTTCTGCCTACCCAGCACAGCCACATCCGTCAGTCTGATCTTCTGCTCTGCAAGATGACCCATGTCCTTAATTGCCAAAAAGAAACATGGGGATAACTAACCACATGAGCAGCATTCGCTCGGCTTTTCATCTAGCTAAGTGGTAGGTTCTGATGAATGTATTTAGGCCACAGGGCAATCCCTCCTCCTGCCCAAACAGCTGTTCTGAGGGGACAGACATTGCAGGGGGCCATTGCTGCTGCTCTGCCGGGGGGTCCTGCCAGAGGACAGGGACTTGGTCAGCCAGCAGTGCTGGCCATGGGCCTGAGCACGCTGCTGTCAGGGAGCACTGCTGCAAATTCAGCCTGGTGCGTGTGTTTAGAAGAGACATACACCTTCGAGATACACCTTTTACACAGGTATGCCTGCAAGGCCCAGGCTGGCACGCTGAGGGGGCAGCGGCTGCAAGGAACTGCCCAGGGCCCAGTCTGAAAGCAAGCTAGAGCCGCTGCCACAGCTGTCCCTTGCTACAAAGGCTGCTGGGGGCGGACGACTGCCGGCGTGCTGAACGGAGGCAAGGCCGGCACGGGCAGGCCAAGGCTGCGCCAGGCCCGGGGCTCGGCAGCTCGCAGCCGAGGCCTTGAGGCCTGAGGCCTGGCCTCCCCTCGGCTCGCCCGGCAGCAGGGCCAGCGCGGCCCCCTCCAGCCTCTGCCGCTGCGCCCGCTGCTCCGCCGCCGCAAACTCTGCGGGGACGGCGGGGGTGGTGACGCCGGGGGTCCCCTGGGGACCCCGCGGCAGTTCCCCCGCGGCCCCGGCAGCGGCTGGGGGCTGGAAGCCCTGTCAGCCGCCCGGCCGCGCCGGTGACGCTGTTTGTCACCGCCGGGGCTGGCAGGAGGCAATCACCGGGAGCACCCCCGCCGCGATTCGCTCCCGGGCAGGACCCCGCCGCCGACCGGCCCCGGCTCACCGGCACCGCCGCTCACCCGCTGCAGGGACAAGGCGCTGTGGCACCCGGCAGCACCGGCCCTGTGCCGAGCCGGCCTCCCCAAAACGCCGCCGCCGCCGCGGTCCCGTCCACCGAGCAGCGCCGCAGACCCCGCACCCCAAAACGTCGCCCCAGCACTCCCGGCACCAGCGCTGCACCGCAGCGAGGGGGGCACGGTGGCCCCCCCCACCCACCTTGGGGGGTGATGGGGTCCCGCAGGTGCAGCAGCGCCCAGCCGGGCGCGGGGCCCCGGCACAGGCCGAAGGGGCGCCCCAGCAGGGCCTCCAGGTGCAGCTCCAGCAGCTCGGGGGGGGCCTGGGGGCCGAGGCCCCGCAGCAGCAGGCGGGTGGGGTCCCAGGGGGGAGCGGGGCGCACCTCCAGCTCGGCCCCCCCCAGCCGGTGGCTGCCGCGGGCCAGGACGTTCTGGGCGTCTGCGCAGGGGGGGACACGGGCGTCACAGGGGTGGGGGCGGGGGGGTGGGGCAGGGCGCGAGCCCACCCGGCACCCCGTCCCGCCCTGGGCCCCCC
>JAVKLA010000088.1:10016099-10030489 GCA_034782735.1 Sagittarius serpentarius
CCCCCCCCCCCCCCCCCCCCCTGTCTTTCTGTATTGTTTAAGTGAAGGCTGTTGCAGAGAGGCTTTAAAGCACTGCTGCTTTCTTGGAGTTGGCCACTGAAAGCTTGCTTTCTGCATTGAGAAGGTGACCACACCTCTCCTTGTCTTTTCCCTTTCTGCTAATGGACATTTTAGGAAAAAAGCCACATTAGCACACATTACTTGACAGAAAAATCCAAGTGTGCAAGGTATGCTTTCTCTTTATTAAAAGCAAACAAGAGGGGAGTTGTACTGACTTAAAAAATAAACTAAAGACCGGAAAAAAGCCCTCTCCCAAATATTCAGGAACTATAAATGTGAAGTATAACTATTTGGTAGCAAAGCCAAAATGAGAGTTATAGAATAAATATTTTATAAATTAATAAATAAATCTCTAAAATACTATAGTTCTGATGATTCTAAAATCAGCTTCTGAAATAACAAAGCATAGTTTTCAAAGAGTTTTGACCCTTTTTTTAAAATCCCCAAAAGCAAAGATGAGAAGGGAAATAAAAATAATAAAAATCCTTAAATATGTCCTGTTGCTTAGGTTTTTAAAATGTTATTTATTAGTTGTAGATTTTTTTTTTGACCTTTTTTGTGGTTAAGTGTGGTTTCAGCATACTGAATGCTTTACAGTGGCGGTTTGGCTTAACTTCCAGGCTGTTCACAAGTTGCAGCTTGTATGTTCCTGCAGCAGCTGCTGTAGCATGAAATTCATTCCACCTGCTCTAAAGCAATGATTGCTTGTGAAGTGAGATGGAATAGATCGTAATTGCATTATATACCCTGTGGTCTGCTCAAGCCTGTCATTAGGAAGCAGCGAAAATCTAATTCCACGCTTGCGTCCCATCCAGTGTATCCGGCACTTGCTCTCCCAGCTCAGGCAGGAAACGGTTTGTCTTTGTGTCCAAGGTCAGTAGGTGCTGTGCTGTTTGCAGACCCTTGACTAGTTGTGAACTAGAGCCTACCCCTTTGGCTTTTCAGTCTTGAAAGCTCAGCCTCTAGCATTTGAGCTGAAGAAGCCTCTGTGTTACCTGTCAGTAATTCTGCTTATCTTCTTTAGACATTTATTAGCCGTTTTCGTCGTATCATGGACTCCTCTCAGAATGCCTACAATGAAGACACATCAGCACTGGTGGCTCGGCTGGATGAATTGGAGCGAGCCTTATTTCAAGCTGGCCAGAAAGGGCTGAATGACTTCCAGTGCTGGGAAAAGGGGCAGGCTTCTCAAATCACAGCTTCCAGTCTGGTCCAGAATTACGGGAAAAGAAAGTTCACAGATATGGATGGCTAAAAGCCGGAAGAACACGCAGCTACAGTGGGGGACACCAAGAGATTTACAGTCTGTCTATCACAGAAGAGAAAGATGAATCAGCTTTGGGGAAGGACAGGCTCCCTGTCTATTAATGGGAATTCTTCTCTAGAACATCTTTGGATTAGACTAGTGCAATTTTTAAAGGCAGATGGCAAGGGTATAAAAAATAGATTGCATCACATCGCTGGACAGCTTTACAGCTTACTCATACCACTCCTGAGGGTGTGCAGTTAAAGTGTTTGCTAGGTGGCTGAAAGGGTGTGAGAGGATTTTCTAAAGGGGTAATTAATATTTATTATTCTTTATCTTCCAAATGGATATGTACAATACTGGATCTGTTTGGAAAAAACAGTAATTCTATATATTTCATCTTGCCCTTCCCATTCCAACCTTCTGGGAACAGCTGTTCCCAGGTTCCCTGTTCTTTGGAGAGCCCCAATGATGTGGAAAAAGATGTGGTACAGACTGCATTGAATTTTTCCCATTTCTTACACAGTGAGGTGGAACAGGTACTCTTTGTGAGGCAGGAATGTTTTTCTTTGATGACTTTTGTACACAGTGTTAGTACCTGCGAGAAAAATACCTCCACTAACCCATGTAGCAAGCGAAGTGGCCGGGCAGGTATGACATGCTGCCTCATCCTCTCTTTCCCTTTCGGCCCTTGTGGGCTTGATGCTGCATAGGGTGAAGAATGTTCTCGTTTGATGTGAGTGGCTTTTGCAGTGGATGCGTCTCTATGGATGGGTGTTAAGCTCCTCCGCTTGTTTTACAGAGGAGGCAACAGAAGGCAATAAAGAGTCTGGACTGAATCAGAAGCAGCAACTTTAATGGAAACTCTTCCCCATTATCAACCTGAGCCATCTGTTTTCCCATGAGAAATTCTTCCAATTACTAGATTTGGTTAGTGGAAGAGACAGAGCAAATGAACTGAGTTTCCTTCCTTCTGATCCATCTAAGTGATCCTAGCAAACATCATTCTTGCCAGTAGGAGTGACTGCAGTTGGAACTTGCTAAACAGCACAGTGGTTATCACCCCATGTGGATGCCCTTAAACCTAGATTATCTGAAGTCCCATTGGACTGGAGACAGAAAACAGTTATCTCTGTAGGACGTAGTTCCCACGGTCATCAGGATGGTCGTCCTCTGGAAGCAGGTATTAGATATCTTATGGGTGCTTCTGGGCATCTGTAGAAGGTGGACCTTGCAGACTACCTAAGTGGAGGAGCTGGATCGTAATGGTACTGAGCACTTCCTCTTCTGTGGGAATCACTGGGAGGTGACAGCAAGAGCCACGTCTTGGAGGAGTTGTTACTGGCCTTGCAGATGCACCTGGATATTGAATACTTCAAACTGGAAACCTCAAGCACAAAGGGTGTGTGGCCATTCCTTGGCCAGAGGAGTGAAAGCTCTGCCTCTGGAGGTGATGAGAGGGGACAGCGTGCTGGCTCACAAGCACCTTGGTGTCTCCACCTCAGCTGCGCAGGGCCAGCTGTCCTGCCACAGGAGACTAATGGGAAACCGTGCCTGACAGAGTATTTCAAGTACGTGCAAGATCAAATGCTGCTGCACTTAATGACTTAATGGCACATAATAGCCTACGCGTTTTGATGAAGCTGTTGTCTATTGTCCATTTCTGGATTTTTACGTTGAATAAATATTTTGTAAGGGGACACTTGCAATGTAAAATGTCTGTTGTTAATTGCCCCACAGCAGAAACATTAGTCATAGATGGGAAAGTGCAGGTCTCTACAAAGCTCTGGCCATGGCAGATAGTGCAGTCCTGCTTATATCATTCCTCTTCTCTTACAGGTAATGCAGTCGGGAGCTATGTTCGTGCAGTCGTGCAAACGTAGAAGTAGTTCCTGTCTGACTTACCCGCCGTGGGTAATAGCTGTTTGCTCAAGTCGTGGCAGAGACGCTGCCAACAAATCAATAAGCTATTGATTTTATAAATTGCATTTTTATAAAACACGAGATGGGTGGAGGTGATTCTGTGTTACCTCAACTTTGTTGTAGAGTGATGGGTAGCAGGTGGAAATTGGTTGTCTCTGTATTCATACCCCACTGCTCCAAGTGCTGTAGCATAGATTTCATGCAGCATGTCAAAGCTGTGTTCAGTGTTTCACCTGCAAGGGAAGCAAGTTTAAGTCCATCTGTGATAAGAAGCATTTTTGAATTGGAAGGATTATTTTAATGAGATGGTGGCTTTGAGATCTGGTTGGTTTATAACCTAAATCACTAGTTCATCAGTTTCTGGACTGGTTTTGGTGACTATCCAAACTCATTTTCCTACATTTGTGTGAACATTTTTCTTCTCTACTGCTGGGTGCAAAATCCAAGCAGGCGGTTGCTCATTTGCCAACAGTTTGTGCAGCTGCTTTCAGAGTGGGGCGAAAAAAATCCCTGAAGTAGTCCTCAATGTCACTGGCTTTGTGTAAGTAGGCAGTGTCACTTTTAGTAACCGTGTGTGTTCAGGAATAAACACCAGTAAGACCCTTAAAAAATGTGATCCTGTAATTTTAAATTACAGTATTTGGTTAGTAGATGTGATATTCTGTTGTTTTTTTTTGTTGTTGTTTTGTTTGGTGGGTTTTTTTTTCTCTTGCTGGCTGGAATGCTTTTCTGTTGAGAAATACAACAAAAGAGTGCTCTGTACTTTTTATGAACACAAACTGCCCTTTATGATTGCACCGCAGCAAGCTCTAAGTTAGAGGAGTTTGAACTTGTGTATTTTCAGAATGGCACAATAAATCCTTATTACAGAACTCTACAAAAGAGGTCTGAAAAGGACTTTTAAGTGTCCTGTCTCCCCATATCCCTCAGCTTTCAAACTGGAGGACTACTGATGTTTATGAGAAGGCAGTCCGAAGGCACATTTTACGGTACTGCCACAAGGGTTTTCATTGCAGTCGAATAAAAAATAGGCAAAATTTGAGATGCTGATTAATTATGCATTCACATAAGAATATTTGTTTGGGTTTTAATGGCCTGTTTTTGAGAAGAGCTATGAGCTTACCTGGCCCAGTCCTTCCCCTAAAGTGAGAAGTTGGACTCGATCCTTGTGGGTACCTTCCAACTTGAGATATTCTATGATTAGCCCCATCTAACCCATCTCAGGGTGATGTCCAGCCAGGCCTTTAGAAGCCGCCTCTGCAGCAGAACCCACAGCCTCCCTAGGTAGCCTGTTCCTGTGCCTGGCTACAGTGTATGATGAACAAAGCAGGTGAGGCAGCCGTGGAGGGTTGACCCCCAGTTAAATACAAATAGCTCTGCAACCAGCACACACACACACACACACACTTTCTCACCTATCTAAATTACCCTTTCACAAAACATTCGTGTTTCTTCCTTGGTCTCCCTTGCTCTAAACACCGTCTTGGTTTGTCCTCTGGCATGGATTTATTTTTGGTCAGCAGAATGAAGCGGTTGATTGCTTCTGCCAGCCTGGAAGCAATAGGTGGTGTCATTTGGACCAACAGCAACCAGGCGGAGCAGCAGCAAGCAATGTTTTGAGAACTGACATACTGTAGCACCACATACTATTTTTGTGAGAGAAACAGTGGCACCTAACTGTGTTAGGAGCACAAGCCTTTCTGATCTTGATCAGTGATTTTCTACCCATTTTTTGGTGACTAGCTATTACAAGAGCTTCATTCAAAATTTTAATGGAACCAGTTGATGTAATCAGTAGAGGCACAGTGTGAATGCTTTCTTCACGCTGAGCTGCTTCTGTCCCCAGATGTGATTTTTATAAAACACATTGTCTGGTAGCACAGCATATGGCTCAGGAGTTTGTGGTTTTATTTAAAAACCTAGCTATTCATTTAGCGCTGCCTCTGCCTGGCAGGAGGCAATTCAAAGCTGTTCCTTGCCTCAGTTTCCTGACAAACAAAGGTAACAGTCCCTTATTAAGACTGTATTTTGTCCTCTGGATTGCAGACAGCGTCTTTGTTACAGCAAATATGCCAGCCAGATTTTCCTAGCTCTGCTGCATCTGCTGGAGCTCAGCTGCTTACTTGCTAAGTGCTTGTCAGAGCTGAAAGATTCCCCTTTTCAAAAATCACTCTGGCTTCTTTGATCGGTCCCATTAAACCCTTACTGCTAATCTTCAAGACTACCACATGCCTGATAACTTGTAAGAATAAGAGAAGTGCTTTTCCCACTCTGCCCTTCTCTCCTACCTGAACAGTCACGTGGCTCTGCAGAGAAAGGCCGAGTGTGCAGTGCTAAGCCCATGTTTCTCCTCTGTTCTCCTGATCCTACCTGCTCAGAAGTTATTTCACTAGAGTTGGTGGCAGCCTGAGCGCTAAATGCTGAGCAGAATTGTCGGTGGGACTTCGCACAAAAGCTGGTGGAAGGATAACAGATTGCCCTGGTTCCATCCTGTCATGCGAGTGAGTAATGGGGGAAGGCCGTGCACGCTTCCGACGTAAGTCTGATGGTTTTGCTTTGCGAAAGTGGCGTTGGGAGCTGTCAAACAATAGTGTCATCTTAGCCTGTGCTAGATACACGGTCGGGTTGGAGCTTTATACCCTGCTGGTATTACGCAGTTTTAGAGGCACCGTCTTGCTCCTTGTCTGCCAGAGTCTGCAGTAACCTCTTTGCTGCTGGCTGAAGCGCACGTTCCGTTTTCCCAGTAGTTCCAAGGGGAGTTTGAAACGATGACCACAGGAAGGCCGCGGCCTGGGAGGGCCTGTGCATGCACTGCTTGTCAGCAGCCAGGAGAGGGGGCGCTGAGCTTAAGACATTGTTTTTGTGCCGGTCCTACCGTAACTGCTTTAAGTTGTAGGTAACAAGAACCTTATTTGGCCTGTGAGATGAAACTAGGTGCCTAAGTGGCTTTCTGTTGTATCTGCCAGGGGAAAACGCAAGTCAAGTGAGATTCAAAGCGGAGTTTAGACTGCACTACCTTGTCCTAGATTTGAGCATACAAAAAGAGTGGATGTTGTGGTTGGCAGAGGCAAAGAAAATGAATAATTACCGATTGCTGCGTAAGGAGGGGAGTGGTGAGAAAGCTGTCAAGAAAGAGTAGCAGAGGAGCAGATGGACAGACGCTTGGCTGTGCCACTTCAGTCGATGTGAGATGTGCTGAGCACGCAGCATGCCTGGTACTACCTGAGCAGGTGCGGGACTTGCCTCGTGCTGGGGAGCGGTCAGTGCCCCAAGGGGTCCTGTGGCACTGCGGTGGGCTGGGGAGGGGCAGGCTGCAGGAGTTAGTGCCCTGGCTTCTGCTGCCTTCTCCTTCTCACAGTGCTGGTTGCTTCTTCCTCAGCTAGAAAGCCTGAGAAGTGGAGTTAGGACTGACTCTGTGTGTGTTTAAAGGCTGTGATTCACAGAGATCAGAAAGGCAAGAGAACAGGCAGGTCGTCCGCGCATTTGTTCTCTGTCTGCCAGCTTGAGCCCAGTGCTCAACACGTACTATCCAGAAATTCAAAGCCCTTCTGCCAGGGACAAATTTGCAGTCCTGTGGGCCCTGGCTGCGGTGGATGGAGCTGCGCCTGCTCCCATTTCTACAATATGTCCTTATGAATTTGTTGGGATAAAGAGAGACAGGGAGAAGGAGTAAAGTTGCATCTGCCCACTTCTCCCCACCACTTGTTAGAGGGAGCTCTCCTAGCTGCCAAGGAGCAAGAAAAGCAGCCTTGGAAGCATCTGGCCATGGGAGCAGCGTGGCTGGGAAGGCAGCCAGCCACACGGAGCAAGGCCAGGGGGGCAGCCGCAGCCGTCCCCTTGGGTCTGCTTGGGCAGGAGATGGGAGGTGGGAAGAGACAGTGGGAAGCAGAGCAGGCGGGGAGAGGGGGAGTATCCGGAGGCTCTCAGAAAGCAGGTCAGCATTCAGTGTGGTACTGTCATTTGAAGGGGTCCTGAAGTGCCTCCGCTTACCATTGTAAACAGTACAACATCTCAGGAAATAAACTGCAGGACCGCTTCCAGGCTGCGCATCTTTGCATGGTTTGTCCGAGACCGAAGGCTAGGGTGAAGAGAGCTGGAGATGAGCAGGGAGGTAAAGGGGAGGAGGAGGCAGGAGCTGGAGAGGGACCGTAGGGATTGAGAAAGAACCCAGAGGGGGCTTGAGACAAGGATTGAAGACAAGAAGGAAGAGGAAGATAGTGAGTTTCCCCTCCCCCAGGCACTGTTTCCACTGAGTCTGCTTAATGGGTTTTGCTTCACAGAGGAAGCTGCTTCTGGGAGTCTCTTCTTCCCCGGGCGCCGAGGGCTGGCCAGCCTTTCCCACGCAGGTGCCAAGCTTGCTGGGAGCCTGGCAGAGCTGACCCCACGCCACTGCTCTTAGGGGGGGCTGTGTGCAGGAGGGCAGGGTGGCACGAAGAACAGTGTGCTGCTGCTGCTGCCGGACCACTCCTCGGCTGTTGTGGAAAATCACAAGGGGCGGCACAGCCCCAAAAAGCCAAGGCGTTTGTTCTGGTTTTCGAAACACTTCATGAATGTCATTGACAATACTAGCAGGTTCCTGAGATTAGCACGCTTCTATTTTTGAAGAGTTATTTCTCGTGGCAGGCTGCCAAGCAGTGCCAGCGGCCTTAGTATCCTTTCTGTCTGGATTGGCAGGACACACTGTGGTCTTTTTGCCTTTCATTAGCCTTTGTGAAGCCGGTTGTCTGCAGCTCTTCGCAATGCTCCCTCGCACCTTTGGGGAAACGTACCTTCTTCAGGTTTTCCAGCTAGCCCTGTGGCAAGGCAGAAATCCCTTGTGTTTTAGGACAGAAGCCACTTTTCCTCTAGGTGCTGGGTCACAGGCAAGGCACGGGCAGCACCCAGGCTGAGCAGGGTTTGGGGTGTGAGGGTGCTCTCTGGCTGTGCCTGGATCTAGGTGTGGAGTTTCAGACACAGCTTCTCAGGGGAAGAGCACGGGAAGAGCACATCGTGCTGATGGAGCAGGTGAGGGATGTGGCTGCCTCGGTGCATGTTCCTGGGCAGGGCCGCAGCTGCAGCACTGCATCCTGCTGCCAGGATGTGGCATCGATGGAGTCGCGGAGAAAGCAGCTGGCATTCCCTGGGGGAAGGTGAGGTTCCTCTGCTCATCAGCTTAGCCTCTTTGGAAACACAAACCATGGGGCCTGCTTCTCCCCAGCTCCAGCTGGAAGGCGTAGGCACACAGCAGCACCCCAGGACTGAACCCATATCATACTGGTATTGTCTCCTAAGTGTGTCTTTAATGCCTGATGTTTTGATATCAGGGCTGTGCTTGAGACGTGGCACTCAAATGCGTTGTAAACTGCTCTTGCCCCTGTTTCAAGCTCAGGTTCTCATTGACAGCTACACATTAAAAGCATTTTACTTTCAGTTAGCCTGTGAAATGGAGGGGGGACCCCAAGGGTGAAGATTGCTTTAAAGCTTGGATCCATCTTCTGTTTATGCTGGGATCCTGTAAGATCAGACTAAACAGCTTCATCGTAAGAAATCCCAGTTTGCCTGCAGATGAGCTTGAGAAACTGCAACCCTAAAGACAGTCCCAGCCTTACCCCCTCCAGATTTCTCTGTGCCTAGAAAGAGGCAGTGGTAGGGAAATGCTTCCTGAGGGTCATGATTATGCTGTTCCACCTCTGTTGTGATGCTGCAATACAAAAAAACGTGGCAAAAAGCAAATGGAGGTTGCAAAAGCCCAACCTGCGCACTCAGCTTCTGTGGGTTATAAGGCTGGGCCTCTCTCTAGCTATCCTGTTGGTCCCTCGAGGGCTCTGGGTTCTCCTTAGGTAAAGCAGAAGCATGAGGAGGATTATGACAAACCCTCACAAACAGGAGGTTTTTGCTAGACATAAAAGGCAAATTTTTCCCTGACTTCAGATGAAGAAACTACCAAGTGTGTAGGATGCAGCGTGGCTTTTTTTCTCAGACATTAGAGCAAAAGTGGGGTGAGGGGATGACCACATGACAACATAGTCCTGTAGCTGGGGGGCTTGGCAGCGATGCATTTGGCAGGAAGCAGTAAAGCAGATATGGAAATGAAGGCACCATCAAAACAGTCCTCAAACGTGCCTGTTTCTCTTCCTGTGGGACCGTCGTCTGCAGGGCGGGTGTATCTTGGTGGGCAGGCTCCCATCACAGCAATGATTTGAGTTTCTTGCTTTCAGCTTGCTTACAAATACAAGATTTGCTGTTTGTTTGGGTGTTCAACTGACACCTGGGGGAGTGGGAGCTGATGGATCCTGCAGCCCCTTTCCTAAGTGCTTTTTGTGCCCATGGGTGGCTGAATGGCCACTTTTACTGCTGGGGGACTGCTCTGCGGCTGGGGTCAGGGAGCGGAGGGCTCATGGGCTTGAGGGGGGAGCCATGCGCAGGCCCAGGTCGTCATTAAAAGAACAATTGTTGGAGTCACACCCTTTGCAAAGGCTTTCAGAGAAGAGTTTCCCCTCGCTGGTGCTGGTGGAGCCCCGAGGAGCGCTGGTGGAGCAGAGCAGAGCCCAGCCAGGTGCAGGTTGTGTTTTCCTGGTCAGGGCTGTACTCAGTTGTACTGCTCCTGTGAATCTGGGCTGGCTCCAGTGAAACCAGCAGGGTTACTCCCAGTTTGCACCAAATCAGCAGGGTTTATTGCAGTCGTGATGGATTTACCAAGTCCTGCCTGGAGGCTGAGCTGTGATTTTTCCTTTCAGTTTGGGCTCTCAGGTGCACAAAGGCAGCTCTAGCTGCCTGGCTGTGAGTCTGTCCCATGCTGACGCAGGCAAAATGGGGTGAACGGATCATCGCCTCCCTGGATGGCCAGGTCTCGTTGCGGCCACACTGCTCCCCTGATGAACACTCCTCTGGATTTACACCAATATCCTCCAAGTGAGGCCCTTCCTGTGCAGCCCGGGGCATGCAGTGGCATTAAGCCGCTGAGCACCTCTGCAAAGCGATCCCACCCTCACCCCTGCAGCCCCCCTGAGTCCCAGCTGGCCGGGCTGCGCCCAGCACCCTGGGGCTTCATCTGAGTCAGCAGGGCAGGATGGCACAGGGAAAGGAAAATCACTGTGAATCGGGTCTTGGGAACAGCATCTGCTTCGTGGCAGAGACTGATTTAATCTCCTTAGCAATCGCCTCGATTGTAGAATCAGCAGGATGCTAATTAATTGAGAGGCACTCAACAAGAGACACGGAGATCCCTCCCGGCTTTAAGTGGAACCCTTTTGGGTTTGGCAGTTGTAGCTGGCTGCTCTCCTAATGAGCGGCTCTGCCTTGGGGCTGAAGTCCCGCATGGGGTGTCTCAACACCAGTTACCCTGCGGCCACCCATCCCTCTCTGCTGGCTCTGGCTCTGGCTCTGGCTGGGGCAGCCACATGCCAGTGAGATGATGCCACATCTGTGCGGTGCTGGGGAAGCACCAACATCGGCCTCTTGCTCCTGGTTCTCAGCCGAGGGAGCCAGCAGACAGGGGTGGCTGTGACCCACCAGACCCCTCACCCTGTCTCTCCCCAGCCCCTCTGGCCTGGAGCTGGCCCCTCACCTCCACCCTGAATGCCCACAAGCTGATTAAGCCCAGCATGTTAACTGTCTGCGACAGCTCATTTTGTTATCTTGCATTTCGTTATTGATGGGGTGCGTGTGACTGGATTCACAGCGAAGGTCTGTGCCAGGCTGGGCCAGATCCCCTTGTTTGGTCCACCCCAGGACATGGGATGGGGCTCCAGAAGCTCTGCCAGGATCAGTTGTAAACCAGCAGCAGCCAGCAGCAACGAAGTCAAGGATGATTTTACCCCAGGAATATGCGACACCCTACCACAGGAGGACGTGGAGGCTGGAAGAGAAGTGGGTTTGAATGGGTATTTGGCACCCACTGGTGAAAACCACTTTTCCCAGGGCTCTCTGACACAATGATTAGATTTAAAGCCCCTGAGCTGGGAGGTTGCACAGGCCAGGCCAGCGGCTGGTATCCAGCCCTCCCCAAACCAGTTTGGTGACTTCATCTTAGTTTTGTCTTGTGCTTCTCCTATAAGGGACAGGGCTAAAAAGGGCAGGAGGGGACGAGCGGGCAGGGAGGTGTGTGCTGCATGGCTGCGTTGGTGCTCCCACACGTGCACCCCAGCAGTGTTCCTGGTGCCAGGTGGGGTCCAGGGTGCTCTTAATGGGAAGCTGCTGAAATTCGGTGCCTCCAGCTCGGGCAGGCACGGTAGGGGCTGGAGGGGCAGCAGGCCAGCCACCCGGAGGGCCTGGACCTGCAGGCTGGCTGGCTGGTGACTCTGTGCGGGGCAGGGGGCGGCATGTTCAACTCTCCACCATTACCCAAGTGCCTGCACTTTCATCCTGGCTAAAGGTTGGGTGCCTTGAGAAAAGGACTCCAGAAATGCTGACTCCTGCTTGCGGTCATTGGTGGGTCAGGGAGTCCTCGAGTCCCCCATCTCCAGACAGGCACAGGGAGTTGGATGTAGGCTCTCTGGAGAGGAGCGATTGCTGAGTGAGGAGGCAGTGAGGGATTGTGAGGACACATTGGTGGGTTTTGGTTAAAAGCTCCAAAATCCTGGCTGAGGCACTCAAACGTACTGAATGCGCCTTTCCAAGGAGCTGGAGAGCTGAGAGAGGAAGGTTTATGGTCCTCCAGTGAGCCATAAGCGGTGGGAGGAAGGGCTGAAGGCCTGCCTCTGCGGTGGAGAGGGTTGTGTTGCAGAGGGGTGATGCTAAGAGTTAACCTGCTGTCCTGGGACAGCGCGTGATGGTGCGTTTGGCCATCCCTCTGCTTCTGTCCCAGCATCTGCCAGCTGCATGGTCCAAATGCAGCGCAACAAGAGAGTGCATTAGCGACAAGTGGGATGAAATCATTAGGATCGATGGATCCCCCCAGAGCTAGAGGTATTGATCAGCTGTGGGCCAAGGAGAAGGTCAGGGGCAGAGCTGGTGGGGTGCAGGCAAGGGGAGCTGGGTATTTGGCTGCGCCTGTGAAGGCTTTTGGGACGAGCGAGGAGGAAGGGCTGCGGGTGGCTGCTCGGGCCACCCCCAGATGCCTTCTCCTGCCCGGGCGAGGACTGGCTGTGCTGGAGCCCTTTCTATGGGTGCTTCTCTGCCCCGCTGCATCCCCTTTCTGACCCAGGCAACCCGGCAGCTGATGCCCGGAAAACCCCAAATGTGTTCCCTGTGCTCCAGGCTCCTTTCTTTTTATGACTGTGACCCTAGGGAGCTCCCCGCCCTCAGGGCAGAGCTGGCTCTACTGCCAGCCTCCCCCATCCAAGCACAGGGACTTCACTCCCTGGCTGGTTTTGCTCAAGGCTTTGCTGTCTGTCCCTCCTGTGTGACAGCCCCTCCTTGGCTCTGCCACCCACCCAGGAGCCTGGGCCAAGGCCCCAGCCTGGGCTCTGTCACGGATGTGCTGACAAGGTCCTGGGAGTCTGGGCAGCACAAATGGAGTGGGTTTGGCTCGCCTGGATCAATCTCTGCCTGCACAAGCAAAGGAGCCCCAAAGCCACCCAGGGCTGCTGCAGCCATCTGCGGGACTCCCTGAGAGCCCCCTCCCAGGCACATCTGTATCAGGCCAGGCTTAGGTTTGGGCTAGAGGAGCTTATTTTCACGGGCAGCCTGCTGACATGTCCACTGCAGGTGATGGGCATCTGCCACCTTCCAGGGAGAGGTGGTAGGCGCCCATTCCACCAGGGCTCCCTGCACTTCGAGCACAGGGGGGACAACCCAGATTCAGCCTTGTGCAGGGATCCGCAGCATCTTGCTATCTCAGCGGGAGGGTTGCTGGGCTCACCAGAGCTTGCTTCTTATCTTTCCAGTGTTAGAAACCAAATATAATTTGGTTTAAAAATCTGCCCTGCCAGCCCGAGGGCCTCTGCTCCCCTGGGAAAGCGGTCTGTGTTTCAAGACCCAAGTGGTCTCAGCTGCTGGCACGTCTTGGTCTCACCATCTTGGTATGTGCTCCCGAGGCTCCCTGGTACTCCAGCAGGAGAGGGACCCTCTCCCCACCTCCTGGCCGAGCCGCATATAACCAGCCAGCGGAAAGGTGCAGCCCACGCACGCCTGGCCCCTGTGTCCCCAAATGCAGTCGGTGGCGATTGGGAACTGTGGAAACTGAGAACAATAGAGTCTTCCCACTCCATCACCCTCCCCTTAAACCATCACAACAGCTCGCAGCCAGAGAAGCCAGCCCTTGGAAATGGCATTATCCCACTCTCCAGGGGAAGGTAAGTGTGGGCAACTTTGCTCCATCGTGATGGGTGCTGCACCAAGGTTCTGGTGCTCCTGGAGGTGGTTTGAGGCTTTGAGGTGGAGACTCGTGGATGCTCAGCTCCTCCCTGGCCACGGTGGGCTCCCTGGAGAGATCCCCTCAGCACCCATGCCCTCAGCCTCCTCTCTGCCCCTCCTGGGACCAGCCATTCCCGGGGCAGTCAAGGGGATGTTCATATGTGCACTCCCTGCTGGATGCATCTGATTCCCCCCTGCTCTGGAAAGCCACGCGCCGTCCTGTCTGCGTGGACGCAGGCACGCGAGTGAACGCCGGCTCCCGAGGGACCCCTGCATCCTCTGCCTGGCTCTGGAGCAGCAACAGCAGGCGCTGGAGGGATGCCTGCTTGCATTGGCCCCCCTGGGCTGATGCGGGAGGAGGAGGAGGGCCTGCCTCTCTACCTTCTGCTCACTTAGGAGCAGGGATCTCCCTCTGGCTCTCCAGACCCACCAAGTGCAACGCCTAAGCTGAGATCAGAGTCAAGCAGCTTCATCACAAGGAGAAGGGAGTTCAAGGCAGCATGGTGCTGCACGGACGCTGTGGGCATACTGAGCTCCAGGGCCGGATACCTCCCTCTGTAAATCAACTTTGCTCTGCCGTCCTTGGCCAATCAATGCAGCTAATGGATCCAGACCTTCAGTTCCAGGCAGAGGTGCCCGTGCAGAGGCACCTTTGGAAACGGCTCACAGCAATGTCCCCAGGGCTGCCTTGTTCCCGGCCCAGGAGTGCAGCTGAGCCATGGGAATTTTTCTTGGCGGGTTGCTGGGCTTTTTTTTTTTGTCTGGCTTTTGGACAAAATTCTCCCATTTTCCTGAGACAGAGGGCCTGTGAGCGCAGGGAGGAGCGGGGCTTGGAGGAACAGCCATTCTGCTGAACTGGTGGGTGGCTCGAGCAGCGACCGGGGCG
>JAVKLA010000088.1:10044037-10063723 GCA_034782735.1 Sagittarius serpentarius
CCTCCCATCTCCCTGCTGCCCTTTTGCATTCATGCCTTACTTCACCTTGGCTTTTCCCTGCCTTCTCCCCTCTATTTTGCCACCTTCTGTCTTTTTTGGCCTGCTCATGCCCCTCTGCATCTCTGGCTTTTTCCCAGAGGCTGTGGCTGCTCATGCTCTTTGGCTCCACAGGCAGTAGGGCTGAGGAAAGCAAAAATGGCACCTGGACCCACGAAAGGCTTTGTACCTGTGCCAGGAACTACCTGGGAGCAGGGCTTCCCTCTCACACGTGGTCCTTCGTTAGCAGAGATGCATCTCTCTGGGCTTGGGTCTGAGCTCCCTGCAGGACAAAGCAGTGCAGAGGAAAGCCTTTTTGGTGGAGGCAAGGTGGATGCCATCCCTCTGCCTGTCTGTCCTTTCTCCCACGTCCAGAGCCCCCGGCCGCCCAGCCCTGACTTGTTTGCAGGACACTGCTTTCAGTGGCTCCCCACCAGCTCTGGGTGATCATTTGTCCAGGTCAGGGGAAGGGCTCTCCCCAGGGAAATATGGCTCAGCCCTGTTATTAGACATCAGACACTCCACAGGAACGAGCCTGCTGGGTGAAGCTGAGGACATGGGGCTTTGCCGTGCGGGGAAGCCTGTGCACGTGCTGGTGACGGCAGCTGGACACCCCTCTGCCCATGGCTGCGGTGCGTGCCAGGGCATGGTGGAAGCAAGCCGTGGGGAGCTGCTGAGGTGGGGATGATGTGGAGGTGACGGCAGGCTCCAGCTGGCACGGAGCGTCCCTGCAGTGGACAGGGAGGCTGGAGGGTCCCTGCTGGATGCTGCCCTGGTCCAGCACTGGCACGTGGCTCTCCAGCCCCTTTGGGCAGGCGCTGGAGGGACCGCAGGACTCTTTCTCCATCCATGATTGCCCAGCTCTGTGCTGGAGCGGTCAGGTGCTGGTTGTGCTGAGCCGGGCAGTGGTGCTGGGCTGGGCAGGGGCAGGCAGGGTGCAGGGGGATGGCACCCAGAGCCTTCCGGCAGGGCTTTTGGGGCCATGGTGGCATGAGGCTGTCCATGGGCGCGAGCTGCAGGCAGACGGACTCACGCTGTTGTGAAGCCTTGTTGGAATCAGGGCAGAAACCATCTGCCTGCACGCGTGTGCACATGGGAATACACACACATGTGCATGAGCATATGGCATGCGTTGGCCCAGGGACAGGATCTGACCCCTCAGTGCTGCTGCTGGATTGTCTTTCCGCCTGCCTTATTTACTTGCCACTGGTGACATCCAGGTTGGGGCTAAATCCTGCATATCCCCTGCGTGCCAGCATCCCACAGCAGGCGGGATGACCGTGCTGCTGGGAAAGGTAACATAGGTACCCGGGCAGCATCCACATGTGGACATGTGTGTGCCCCTGGACATGTGCACAAGGTTGTGTGTGTGTGCAAGTTGTTGTACATCCACGGGCGTGAGTGACGGCCATGGCATACATGCTAAGCACACGGGAGAGGGATGCAGCAGGTGTGCTCCTTATATGCATACGACCATGCACATGCATGCACAGGAACATGCACTGACACAGACACACAGGGGCCAGCCCTGTGTGGGCATGTGCAAGCATTTTGTGGGGTGCATGTGCTTCAGCGTGAGTCACTGTATTTATTTTTCCAAAGTTTGCATGCACAGACGTGGGGGGGGACACAGTTTTGCCCGGCCCCTGTGTCTGTGTTGGTACGTGTTCCTGTGCATGTATGTGCATGGTCACATGCATATGCGGAGCATGCCTGCTGCATCCTTCTGTGTGTTTAGCGTGTACCCCTGTCCGTTTGTGGGTGTGTGCATGCTTCCTGGTGTATGTGCGTTGCTGCAGGGCCTTGGTCCGGGGCAGCTGCAGGCTCGAGCATGATTTTGCATGTTCATGGGGCCAGAGCCGCATGTGTGTTCATGATGGGTACGAGGAAGCATTGCTGGGCTCTGTCGTGATGCTGCTGCGTGTGTTGCAAGGGGTGCGAGTGCAGCACTGTCCGGGCACCCCCACCTGTTTCGGTTTGCTGAAGGAGGAAAGATGGAGCAGGTACCGCACGGTGCCAGACGTTTTTTCTTCATAAACAAGGGTACTTGGGGCCAATTGGAGCATGAATAATTCCCGCGGCAGCCAATGGCTGAGTGCTGGCTCCATCGCAGCGCTCGCCTGCAATGGAGGCCAAACCTGCCGGGGCTGTGCCTTGCTTCGAGGGGGAAGGGAGAGGGAGGGCTTAGCGCAGGGCTGGGGCTTCGCTATAAATCGAGGCAAGGGGCTGAGCCAGCGCAGAGCTCTGCTTCGCCCCAGCCTGCTGCACTGCTGTGCCTCACACCGGGAACCCCTGCTTGGCCCACTCTGCCTGCACAGCCTCGTCCGCTCGGTTCCTCACCATGCCTGAGTGCTGGAATGGGGTAGGTACCACCGTTCCCGTGCTCGCTGCCCTCCCTTCCCAGGGAGTTTTTGCCTCCAGTACTTCCCCTGCTCACCCAGGCTGGACCTTTGCACCCAGCCGGGCTTGGTGTGGGCCAGGCAGGAGCTGGTGCAGGGGAGACCTGCTGCTGGAGAGCCGTTCCTTTCCCCCAGCCCCACTGCCGCATCCCTGACGTGCCGCAGGTTTCGGGGACGCATTGTCCTTGAGCATGTCCTCCCTGAGCCCAGCGGAGATGCTGCGCCAAGGCCGAGGGTGAGCGAGCGCAGCTGCAGCAGCTGTGGTCTGTGCTGGGGGTGACTGCTGATGGGCGGGGGAAGGCGTGCTGCCCCTTCCCCACCCCCAGAGTTGTAGAGGGGAGAGGGTCTCCTCCTGTTTCGAAGCAATCCTTCAGATGCTTTTTGGCTTCTGCAGTGATGGCAACATCCGATGGCAACAGGCTGGTGTGGCCGGGGGGGGCAAGCGAGGTGGGAGCACTGCAGTGGCGAGCGGGTAACCTGGACAGGGCTGTGCTCTCTCAGGCACCTATGGGTGCTGTGACCCCCACACCCCTCCTTGCTGGTGCCACGGGTTGTCAGTGCCCCCCACCCTTCACTGTGTGCATCCCCTGCATCCCTAGCCTCTCCCCCTCAGCGAGCATCCCTGCGGCAAAGGGCAGGGCTCTGGTACCCAGCGATGCTGCAGAGGCTGCACCATGAGCAGGGATGTGCCTGCCTTTGGGGTGGGGGCGGGGGGGGTGTGTGTAGCGGTGCTGGGAAAGGAGCCGCCACCTTGGGCATGTGATTTTGGGGTGGAATTGCAGGCTGAGCTGTTGGGGCTGTGATGGGGACTGTGGGCATGGTGATGGCAAGGAAGCAGCCCTGTGCCCAGGATCAGACCACATGGATGCCTCCTGCTCTGTGACCTTGGGCCAGGCCCTTCCTCTGCCTCAGTTTCCCCATGCATTGTTGCAGGGGGATCTCCCTGCTCATCGCCTGCTGCCTGATACAGCCCTGGGGAGTGGAGGGACAGTTGATGAGGGCTGAGGACGGGGTGCCCTTGGGGAGCCAAGCGTTGTCTCCACAGAGCCCTTGAGCTGCCCTCAGGCGCTGCGTCCCCCCCGGGGATGGTGGATCTCGGTGAGGGGAGGCACTGCAGTGAGGAGATCCTGTCCTCACGCGGTTCCTCCCACCTGAGGCCCGTGTCCTTCAGAGTCCTTGGTGGCGTGCAACCCGTGGGAGCGTCCATGTACCCGCTCACCTCCCACCAGCCCATCCATGGGGCTGCTAGTACCTGCAGCGAGGGCCGTGCCGGTTGGGCACCCTGCCAGAATCCCCTGCCCAGCCCTGCTCTGTGTGTCATGCTCCTGCACCCCCCAGATCCCAGCTGCGAGGTCACTGCCAGTGGGCTGGCTGGCAGGCCTGGGCATCTGGAGGGGACCCCTGTGCTCTTGTCCCCGGGTGATGCCTTGGCTGGCACCTGGGCGTGCAGCCTCGGTTTCCCTTGCTGGCTGGGGACGATGGCCATGAAGTCAAGGCTGGAGCCCTCCCAGCCGGGGAAACTGAGGCACAGGGCAGTCTTGGTCTCTGTATGGGGGCATAGCCACTTCAGGCCAAGGGATTTTAAAGTTACTTTAGCTGTCATTTTGGAATGAAGCTGCAGCATTTCCCGGGGGGTTGTCTGGGGTCTGACCTCTGCCTGTTTGCTGTCCCAGGCACAGTGAATCCAGGCCAGCTGGGCCATGCTGTGATCCCCCACCCTGTTCCCATAACTCCCTCATTCTCAGGCCCTCGAAGATCTCGTGTCCCATCCTGTGGTCCACCTGTCCCATCCCACAGTCCCCCTCTCCCGAGCCCTGTCAGATCATCCCATCCCAAACCTCTATCCCTTGATCCCATCCCATGATACACCTCCCCAATCCTAAATACTATTATCCTATCCCTTCCCCTCCCTTCCCTTCGCTGTCGGTGGAGGCTGGAAGTGTTTGTATGTGATTTGTCCTGTGCCTTCTGCCACCGCCGGCATGCCCAGAGCCGGGGTTTTTCCCAGGACGGCTGCTCCTCTTTCCCTTGTGCTCCCATGGCACCCAGCCACCTGGGGCAGCAGTGAGGGGTGGGATAGCAGGGCAGGAGAGGATGTCTTGGGGCAGGCAGGTGTCACCCCATCTCTCCTCTTCCCCCAGGAACATGACATTGAGACCCCCTACGGGCTGCTGCACGTGGTCATCCGGGGCTCACCCAAGGGGAATCGCCCAGCCATCCTGACATACCACGATGTGGGCCTCAACCGTGAGTTGGTCCCTGGGCATGGGGTGCAGGGGCAGGTGGGAGTGAGCCTGGGGCTGCACGGGGTGCCAGGACGTCGGCCAAAGCCTCTGGCTGAGCTCCTTTGCCTCCTCCCATGGAGGGTCCCCAGGCTGCACTGGGTCTCCCCAGGCATCTGAAAGCACCAGGAGGGTTTGGATGCTCAGCTGAACCCAAAGCCCGGGCCACGCACAGCCAGGAGTGCTTGGCCACCCTGGTGCTGGCTGCCCGCCTGCCCACGCCAGGCTGGGATGAGATGCAGGGGACGCTGGGTTGGTCCCCGCCGCTGCTGCTGCCGGCCCGTTGGTATTCAGAGCACGGAGCCGGCTGGTGGCAGGGCGTAGAGGGGGCTGAAGGAGACAGAGAATAGCAGGGAAGGAGGGACGCTGAGCCGGGGCTCTGGATTTGGGGATGCTGTGTGCTCTCTGTTAGCCTGCAGCCTTGGACCTGCACCCCAGACCCCTGCCCCGGGCTGTGCTCCCTGGCTGAGCCAGGATGCCTGGTGGCCTGTGAGCAGGGAGAAGCATCTCCCCCTCCACGGGTGGGTGAGGCTGAGTCACTGACATGCTATGTGAACTGCCTCCCCATCACAGCAGCACTCTCGTGTCCAGGGATGTGTCGTGTTGGTTGTGATGGACCTTACAACCTGTCTCACCCCTGCATTTTGGGAGGGATGTCCCAGGACCGATGCCACAGGGCAGGACCCCTCCAAGCCCCGGTGATGGCTGTGTCCCGCTGCAATGGTGGTGGCTTGTCCACAGCAGCACTGGGGCTGTTTCTTTGACTGTTTCCAAGCAGGGAGATTTGCAGCTGTTTCTCAAATCCCATGTTTGCTTGAGCCCTTTCTGGGGATTTTAGATAGGGCCGATAACACCCTGGGCTGCTAATCCCACTGCCTGCAGCTCTGGGCTTTGCACCCCCAGTCCCATCCCTCCAAGCAGACAAGGCTTACCCCAAACTCCTCATCCTCCTGGCTGTGTCCATCCATCCCCATGCCTCCCAACACCAGTAGGGGTGGAGACCTTGCTAACAGTGGCTGTGGTCTCTGCTGGGGGGACGAGGAGACTGGAGGGAAGAGGATGGGAGGGCTTTGGTGGCATGTCACCTCCTGGCTTGAAGGACAGCAGGAGGGCTGGCGGCCTCTCTCCATGCTCCCCTGGCCCACCAGGCCTCCGTGCCGGGGTGTTTGGTCTCTGATCCCTGCCTGCCCTTTGACAGACAAGCTTTGCTTCAACACCTTCTTCAACTACGAGGACATGCAGGAGATCACAAAGCACTTTGTGGTGTGCCACGTGGACGCGCCGGGCCAGCAGGCAGGAGCCTCGCAGTTCCCTCAGGGGTAGGTGCCAGTTTCGGGGGCTCACTATGCCTGCCAGGGTGTCACCTCCCTGCCCACTGGGTTGTCACTGCCTGGGCAGTCATGCCCTGCCTGTGGGTGTCTCCGAACTTTATCAAAGCCTGTGGCAGCTGACTGGCCCAGGGTGGGCAACGGGGTGGTTTGCAGGTGGATGGCATTTCCCTGCCCACTTCCGGCAGCTCAGATGCTCTGTCCCAGCCTTCCCGCTCTGCGCCGGGTCCCATAACTGCTGTCCTGTGCCTCCCTGTGCCGCAGGTACCAGTACCCATCCATGGACCAGCTGGCTGCCATGTTACCCAGCGTGGTGCAGCATTTCGGGTGAGTCAGCCTCTCCCCCATGGCTGCCAGTTGAGGCAGATGGGCAGGAGGCAAGGGTTTGGGGCTGGGGGAGTTGGCCCTGTAAGCTGGCACCCTGCCTGTCTTCTTGTGCCCCATGCTACGGGTGGAGAGGTGCCCCAGGGAACCCGTGCTGGAGCCCACTGTGCCCCCCATATGCACCTCTCCGCTTTCCAGGTTCAAGTACGTGATCGGGATCGGTGTCGGGGCAGGAGCCTACGTGCTGGCCAAGTTTGCGGTGAGCCTGGGGCTGGGATGGGCTGGCCCTGAGTTGCCCGTACCTGCTGTCAGCCTGGGGCATGGGGAAGGGCAGGAGCTGTTGCCCCCGGGCAGGCTGTGCCGCTGTGAAGGCTCCTGGAGGGCCGGGGGGCCGGGACGGCAGTGCCATGGCCATGGTAGCCAGACAGTCTTGCCGCAGGTCTCCCATCGCTCCCAGGACAGGGCCACATCAGCCCCGTGCAATGCCTGTGCAGTGGGCAGTGGTGCTGGTGGGGGGGCTGCCTCTGGGCACATCTCCCCTTCCCGCTGAGCATCACCCCTCTTGCTCACTGCAGCTCATCTTCCCTGACCTGGTCGAAGGACTGGTCCTCATGAACATCGACCCCAACGGCAAAGGCTGGATTGACTGGGCAGCTGCCAAGGTGGGCAGGGCCCTGACGCCCCCCACGCCCCCTGGCCCTGGCAGTTCCCTGGGGCATGAGCCAGCCACAGTGGAACTGTAACTCCCTTGTGCTCCCTCCACAGCTCTCTGGCCTCACCAGCACGCTGCCGGACACTGTCCTGTCCCACCTCTTCAGCCAGGTAAGGGCTGAGCATCCTGCTGGTCCCCTGCCACCAGCCCCCTACCCGGCATCGCAGCTGGGTCACTGGGGCTGTGCCCTGCCCTGCCTGCTGCATGCCACAGTGCTGCTGGACCTGCCCCGTGCCCAGGGATGGGGTTAGTCAAGCCCTGCCTGTATCCCTCCTGCCTGATCCGGGGCTTAGCCTTGATGAGCGTGCGACTTGTGCCCTCATCCTGCCTGTGTGTGCTGCTGGCAGCACTGCCATGCCCAGTTGCATTGCCCAGCACCGTCCCCCTCTGTCCCACTTGCTGGCACGGCATGGGCAGGCCTGGGGGAGTGGGGTGTCTCTGCGGCACCTGGCAGCACCTGCCCTGATCTCCATCCCCTGCCGGCACAGGAAGAGCTGGCGAACAACACGGAACTGGTGCAGAGTTACCGGCAGCAGATAGGCAGCGTGGTGAACCAGTTCAACCTCCAGCTCTTCCTCAACATGTACAACAGGTGAGGACCCCAGGCGGCCCTGCCAACAGGCTGCCTCTGCCCTGTCTGTGCTGGGGTGATGGGCTGCAGTGCTGGTGGGTGGGCCCAAGGGGACCCTGACCCCCATTGGGTGCTGCCATCACCCCCTGGCGCAGGCAGGCAGCAGTGCAAAGCTGGCCGCCGGTGCTGGCCAGGGATGTGGGAGTGGTGGCCCCTGTGCCAGAGCCTTGCCATGTCCCAGAACCCATGGCTGTGGCTGCATGTCCCCTGGTCTCCTCCTGCGCGGGTGCTGGCACAGGCCTGGGGAAGGGGGCAGAGACGGTGTCCCATGTGTGCAGGGGGTTGGAGCCTTGCTGCTCCACTGTGTGCTGCATCCCACAGCGCAGGCTCTGCTTGGGTCATGAGAGAGATGGCCGTGGGGTCCTCCATCCACAGGGTGCCTGGACAGTGGGGCTGGGTGCTGCTTCCCAGAGCTGGCAGTGCCCCAGCTCTTGGGCTATGGCATTGGTGGCAGCACCTGCCCATGGCCTCACACTGGCCCTCTTTCTCCTCCATCAGCCGCAGGGACCTGGACATCAACCGGCCTGGGACTGTGCCCAACGCCAAGACGCTGCGGTAAGAGTTGCACTGTATGGCATGGTGGGGGGTGCCAGGGCAGTGGAGTCCACCCAGGCCAAGCCCTGACTGTGCCCCTTCCTCCTCTCACTTCCAGCTGCCCCGTGATGCTGGTGGTTGGAGACAATGCGCCTGCTGAAGACGGGGTGGTGAGTGATGGGGGCAGGGGGGGTGGTGTGGCAGGCAGGCAGTGCCCACGTGTGGGCATGCTCACGGTCCCTGCCTGCTCAGACACGTGCGAGCTCCCGTGTGCAGGAGCATGCTCACATGCAAACCTACCTGCTCGTGTGGGCGTGTGCACGCGCATCTGTGCATGGTTGCCACACCTGGAAAACCTCCCCTTCCTTATATGCCCAGATGTGCTCACAACATGCACGCTCAGCTGTGTCAGCACACAGGCACACCCCCTGCTTGGCCACATGCACCCAAACAGCTGCCAGCACGTGCACCTGCTTGCACACTTCCACGCAGTTGTCCACACTTGCACAATCAGCCACAGGTACTGTGCAGGTGGCCGCATTTGTATATAACGTGTAACTGCATGCACACAGCCCCGCCTCTGCCTCTGTGCATATGCACATGAACACACGTGTGTGATACATAGGCTGCCTCACCAGCCGCCCCTCCCCACCCTTTCCAGCCCCCACCCTTGCCCAGACACTGCCTAGCAGGAGGAAGGTCCCCTCGGTCCCATGGCAAGGGATGGTGGTTCTGCAGGCTCAGGGCTTGCCTAGCGCCCTGTCTCCACCTGGCTGGGGTGGGATGTGCCAGCTGGCATGCCACGGGCTGGTGGCGGTACCCGTGGGCAACTTCTGCCAGGCTCAGGGCACCCGAGGGTGCTAATATCATCCCTCTCACCCGCAGGTGGAGTGTAACTCCAAGCTGGATCCCACCAACACCACCTTCCTGAAGGTAGGCAGGGGGCAGCTGGGCGGTCCCTCCTGCCCATGAAGTGCCCCATTGCCCTCTGCCCCAGGGTTGTGGGGTGTCCCCATCTCCCCGTTTGAGGTCCGTCCTGGCCATGGGGCTGGGGGCAGGTGGGGAGAGCAGGGTGGCCCCAGCAGTGGCATCCTGCGAGCAGGTACCAGGGGACGGAGTGGGCAGCAAAGGCACCCTCCCAAACTAAGCAGGACCTTCTCTCTGCAGATGGCTGACTCCGGTGGGCTGCCCCAGGTCACACAGGTGAGCCCTCACAATTTCCCCAGTTAACTGGGTATACTGGGCCCCGAGATGTGCACTGGTGCTGTCCAGGGCTAGCAGGGGATGGGCAGAGGTGGGCATAGGGGTCTTGTGCAGGCGCTGCCAGAGGCGACTCAGGGCTGAGCGGGGATCTTGGCCCTGGTGCTGCCTCAACTCAACGTGCTCTCTCCCTGCAGCCCGGCAAGCTGACCGAAGCCTTCAAGTACTTCCTGCAAGGCATGGGCTACAGTGAGTGCCAGGGCTGGGCACGGGGCTGGCACGTGCCTGCGTGTGCACGTGCGTGTGTGCCTGTGTGTGCGTGTGCTGACCCTGCCACAGGAGAGAAGCCTGGCACCCCCGCGTGCCCATCCTGATGGATAGCTGCACGTGCATCTGTGGCGTTGTATGTGCAGGAGTACAAGACGTCTATCCATGCGTTCCCAGGGGCGTGGGGTGTACAGGCTCTGCGTGCACACAGATGTGTGTACAAGGGCTCTGTGTGTGCACATGCTTGTGGACAGGGTCTCTGTGCATGCAGGCACACTTCTGTGTGTGTTGGCATGCACAAGCAGGGGCTGTGTGTGTGCACACAGACGCGCAGAGTCCACGTGCACAAGTCTGTGCGTATGTGTGTGCATAGGTCCACGGGCACGTGTGTGTGTGTGTGTGCAGGTCTGTGTGCGTACCTGTGTGTGCACATGTGTGAGGGTCCATGTACACGTGTGTGTGTGTTTGAAGGTCCGTGCGCACATGCACATTTGTCTGTGTGTGCGCAGGCCTGTGTGCACACGTGCAGGTCCGTGCGCGTGCACACATGGGGCTGGGTAGGGGCTCTCGACCTCACGGAGCGGCCAGCATGGCTGACGCTCTCTTTCTGCCCTCCCTGCCCTTCTCCCGCTCCACCCCTGCCAGTTGCCCACCTGAAGGATCGGAGGCTGAGTGGAGGGACAGGTACCGCTCAGTGCTGCTCAGCCCTTCCTGCTGCTGCATGGTGCCCACCTGGCCTGTGCCCTTGAGCTGCCTGGGCACCTTTGGGAGCAGCCTGGGTGCAGGGCTGGCCTTTCCCAGCCAGGTGCCCTCTGCCTTGCTCCGCTTTGCCTGAGATGGCAGCCTGAGCTAGGTCTGGGGGGCTGAGAAAGGGCATTCAGAGAAGGTCCCCCCGATGCAGGCACAGTCTCGGCAATGTGCCCTCCTCCAGCCGGCCAGGAGCTGTGCCTGCTGGGCATCCTGGTTGGAGGAAGGTGTCACCTTCCCTTCACACCCTGGGGAGCCGGGAGGGCTCCCATCCCGGCTCACTCCTTCCCCACAGCGTGGCGGTCAGGCGTCCCCACTGCCTCATGCCCAGTGGTCGCATGCTCGGGAGACGTGAACAGTGTGCAGCCTGTGCCAGGGCTCCTCATCCCTGCCCCGCTGTCCCTTGCCAGCCTGGAGCTGCCCACATTGTCATAGCACCGCATGCTGCAAGCTTGTGCCCGGGGTCATTTGCATTGGGAAGCGGGACTGGCGGCTTTGCTTGCGAGAGGCAATGTCGGCTCAGGTCCTTCCAGCTTTTGGAGGAGCTGAGCACCCCGGCCATCTCTCTGTGCCTGTGCAGTGCCATCTGCCAGCATGACCCGCCTGGCACGCTCCCGCACGGCCTCCCTCACCAGCGCCAGCTCGGTGGATGGCACCCGCCAACGTGCCTGCACCCACTCGGAGAGCACTGAGGCCATGGGGCAGATCAACCACACCATGGAGGTATCGTGCTGAGGTCCACACCCGCCGCCGACGTCTCTTCCAGAGCCATCTCTCATCCGTCAGCATCCCGCCAGCACCCACCTGCCCCGTGGACATCCTCTACCAGGGCCCTCGCTCCTTCGGGGTCGATTTGTCTTCTTTGCTGTTGGCCTCATCCCTTTGTCTGGTACTGGAGAAGGAGACAGGCTTCACTTCACTGCCTCCTGGCTCCTGCTCCTGGCTTCGTCCAGCAGTCACATGTGGTTCTGCATCAGTCCTCACCCTCCCTAGCATTGGCTTGGCCCTGGCTTGGGAGGGTGGGTGGCAGGGGGACAGGGCCAGGATGAGGGAACAGGGCAGGGTAGTGAGATGGGGACGGGATGGTGTGATGGGGCAGGACAGCAGGATGTGGAGAGGACACAGGAGTTAGATTGGTCCCCCAAGGTCAACCGACTGCTGGCCAAGCCAGAAGGAAGACAGGGACAGGGAGTGGTGTTCACTGTGAGGTCACTGGGCCTGTTTCTGGGAATGCAGCTTCTATTTCTCCCTGACAGCCCTCCCTGGGGAGAGCTAGCATGGGATCCCCCAGCACAGCCAGGACCTGGTGCCCTGGAGCTGGCTGAGCATTGTGAGAAATTGCACCCCAAACTGTCCTCTCACCCTGGTCATGTACCCTGAGGGCTGCCCCAGGGCAGGGGCAGAGGGCTCAGCCCTGCTCCAGAAGCCATCAGGGCTGGAGGATGGCATGGGGGTCCCCCTGCCTCTGCCCACGCCTTCACCCGTGGTGGCCTTCCCTTGGTCCCTTGTTGCAAGAAGGACAATCACCACCTGCCACCAAAAATGCACCGGGCGGGGGGAAGGGGGACTCTGTGCCCTGGCTTGCTCTGTCCCTGCCACACTGGCAGTTCCACTCACAGCTCTTAGGCTGAGGAAGCCCAGGGCTCAGGGGCCACCGGCTCTGGGGACGTCGCATGGCAGATCCCCCTTCCAGTTTCACCGCAGCCTGTGGGTGTCACCGCAGTGGAGCCATTAGCAATAAGATGAGACACTCCTCCCCCGCAATGCTGGGGAGCATCACCGCAAGGTGCTGGCAGTGTGGGGTGACCCATGGGATGCGGGGAGCACCCCAGTGTCTGGGTTTGCCCACAGAGCTGGCCAGACCCACCATGGCCCCCCCAATCCCCCCCCCCGATTCCCCAGCATCTTGCCTGTGCACTGAGTGGGCGTCTCTCAAGGGCTTGGCTCCCCCGGAGCCGTGGGGCACCATCCGGCCACCGGCTACAGGTGGATCCAGCCTCTCGCACTCGGCACAGAGAGCCGCGTCATCGCATAACCCCACCGTTGGCCACCCAGCCTCTGCTGCTCTCCCTGGCCCACCCCACCAGCAGCACAGCCTGGCTCCTCCTGCACCTGGAGTAAAGGAGCCCCATGGCTCTGGCGATGGGTGCTCAGGTCTTTGCAGGTGGCCATGGGGGAACAGAGCAGGGTCCTGTAGGGGACCCACTGGGAGCAGGTCCCACCCAGCCCCCCAAAAGCACTTGCCCCCCAGACCTCATCCCCACTCCCCAGCAAGGAACACAGGTGTCCCAGGCTACCAGCGAGTGTACGAGGGCTTTTGGCCTTGAGACCTGTGCCCCGCCCAGCCCCTCCTGTACTGAATGGCCACCCCGAAACACCAGTGTCCCCATTTGTCCCCCACTTTGTTCTGCCATGTGCTTCCTTCTCAGTGTGACTCTGAAAGCTACGTAGCTCCTTTTTACTGTAGATAGCGCTGCGATCTCTCGTTTTCTCAGCGTGTCCTTCCAGATGATATATATATAAATACCTATACATAATATATATATGGGTTTGTCTGGTCCCTGACCTTTTTGGGTTCATTCCTCCTTGTATTCTCATAAAAGCGGTGCTGTGTGGTTCCGCTAGAGGTGGTCTGGCCGTGCTCGCCTTTGGTTCCTCACCTTGGTTTTGTTGGTCGGTTTGGTTTTCCCTGGTGGTTAGTTCTTTTGATTTTTGTTGGTTTTCCTTTTTTCCCAGTCACAGCAGAATTTAACGCATTTTCCTGTCTGAGCGCAACCCGGTTTTGTCGTGGTGGCATCAAGGCCACAGCACTCACGAGACGGCAATATGTAAACTGGATTTAACTAACCTGTTGCTGTAGAGAGGATTTACTGTGTTGGAAAAAAACCAACAAACTAATAAAGATGTTAAGAACCTGCTGTGCTCTTTTCAACATGTTGCAGGGAAATGGGTCTGAGCCCATCCTGGGCCTGCCTGCAGAGGTGTGGCAGGCAGAGAGAACAAGGGGGACACCTTGGCCACCAACCCCACCAGGGGCTGCATCGCCGGGAAAGGGGGACCAGAGTGCCCACAGAGGAGAGCCCAGGACCCCAGGGTGCACGTGGAGGGGAGCCGTGGGGTGCTTTGGCTTCTGGGCCATCATAGGCAGAGTGCCTCATACATTGGGAGTAGATGGAGGCTGGAAAGCTGCCAGTTGTGGCTCAGCAAGGTTGGATCCAAGGGGTGTCCAGTGAGGAAGGAAAGACCCATGGCTGCACAGCTCTGGGGGTCATCAGGGTCCTCGGGACATCCAGCCTCCCTGTCCTCTTCCAGGACTGCAGGCTCCCTGATTTTCTCCCCATCAAGGTCTGAATGTCCCAGGCCACAGCCCTTGCCAAGTGCACGAAGCCATCTCTGGGAAGGAACCCTTGCCTGCATCCTCACCCTCATCTGTGCTCCGGTGCGTCAGTGTCTACCTTGTACTGGGGTGCTCCAGACTGGTCCCAGGCCCTGAAGGGGGTCCCAGAGCCAGCGCATGGAGGGAGAGTGACTGTGGAGTCCACACACGTGGTCGCCTGTGGCATGTGGAGAAGAGCCTGGACATGTGGGGATGGAATGCAAACTGCCAGGACTGAGCTGAGATGTGCGCAGGCAGCCTGGGAGCCTTTCTTGGCTGGTTTGGCTGGAGGGGTCTGCTGGTTTCCCTGCCTTCAGTTCTTCCTCTGTCCTGCTCCAGCCTTGAGGCAAAAGCCTCTTGCTGTCCCCTCTCTCCTTCTGCTTTGGTTTTTGGGGGCCTCCCTCCTGCCCCTTCTCTCTTTTCCTCTTTCCAGCATTAGGCTCTCCCTCCTCTGGTCTTGGGATCTTCTCTGGCAGGGATGGCTATTTGGGTCTCCCCTCCCTGCTGCCCCCCTGCTCCCGCCCCGGGTGAGCTTCATCTGGGTGGAGGGAAACTGAAATAGTCCTGCTGGGGCTGGGATGCGGTGTCTCCTGCCTGGCTCTAGGACTGGAGACCATCATTGTGGCATCAGGGCAGCTGCAGCTGGGATAGCTGAGCTGCTGGAAGCGGAGTGGCCATGTGAGGACCTGAAGACCATAGAGGAGCAAGGACCTGCTGCTGCAGCATACGGGGAGGCCACAGCCGCCCTCCTGACAGCCCCTGGCCGTGGGCACGTACGTGACCACCAGCTGTGCTGGAAGTGTCCACCTTTTCCCAGCTGTCCCAGGGACCCTGATAACACACAACTCCTTGCTTGACCATCAGCTCCCCAAGGGCCTCGTCCCAGCTCCCACATGCTTGGGGATGGGGGGGGGAAGTCAAGGGCCCTCATGCCTTGCCGTCAGTCCCAGCCAGCCTTCCCTGTCCCTCTCCTTGGGAAAGGGGAACCCTGAATTTCCCACCGGCCCCTTCTCTTTCTGCTCCACCCCACATCCCCATCCAGCTCCCCCATGGGTGCCGCAAGCCCAGGGCACCCCAATCCCCTGCTTTTCACTGCCCCCTCCCCCCCCCCCATTCCCCTGGTACCACCTTGGAGCCCACCCGTGTGGGTCAGGGCTGCCCCAGGCACCCATCACCTGCCTCCCCCTGCCCTCTCTGTCCTGCTGCTGGGGCAGTCCCTTGGCTGGGCTTGCCACGATGGGCGCAGGGTCCAGCCATCAGCAGAAGCCGCAGCTTTGCCAGGGTCCCCAGAGACATGCTGTGGGGATCGGTGATGGCAGTTATGTCATGTCAATCACACAGGTTGCACCTCATCTTACATTCCCTTGGGATGGTCTCCTAATTGACTGTTCACGGTAGGTTTGAATTGTTCTGAATCATCTTTTTCAGGAACAAGTATGATGCAGAATATATCATCTATAGACACCTTCTCCATCATTTATTTATAAAGTTCTGGTTCTAGCAGGAGTTCTGCAAAGATCCACACTGCCAAGTCAAGTGTTAATTGTTCCACCTCTTACCTTTTCCTTCACTCTCGATGCTCCTTCTTGTAGACTCTCCCTTTCCTCCCACAGGACCCCCCGTGGCTATGGACTGGCTGCATGGGTGGCAGCTTTGCTGATCAGGATGCTGGGGCTCTGGGACACAGGAGCCTGCATTGCCATGGGACGCTCCTATTCTTTACCCTTGGTGGGGAGGGGAGAACAGGTGACAAGCTGAGGCTGGACACCTCATGTGAAGGCAGCTGCAATGAGGGGCAGCTCATTCAGCATTGGGTGGCTTTGCTGTCTGCTTCTACCTGCCCTTGAAATAACTTGGCTGTGGCTGTAAGCAAGGAAGTGCCTACAAGGCACCATGGTGGAAAAATCCTCCAAACCCTCTCCAGGAACTCAACATGCTGAGGTGCCTCTCTAAAGTGCTCTGCTTTCCTGGAGAGGGCTGAACATCTTCATGCTGATGGGAAGTAGCAAATGAATTCCTTATTTTGCTTTGCATAAACGTGGTTAAACCACAACAGCCACCAAGCAATTACAGGTGCCGCTCCTTGGAAGACCAACCAGGACTTGGCAACCGCTCAGAGATCCAGAACACCGGACTGGGCGGGTGGAGGGGCGGTGAAAAAGTCACTGTTTGCTCCCCGCTTTCTTCCTTCCCCAAGCAGAGGAGAGGCTTTCTCCCAGGATCCGAGTGACTCAACAGAAGACTCAACAGACTCAATTTGCAAATGGAACAAAAAGCTGCAGCTTCTGCACCTCTGAATCTAACAGCACAGGGGAGCATCTTGCGGTACAGCTTGGGGTTTCACGTGAGGAGGGTTCAACAAGTATCTCTGGCTGAGCAGGCGGGCAGTCAGCTTCAGATGCAGAAGCCCATGTGTTTATTGTGTGCCCAGGTTCTCACACCAAAGGAAGTCCTGGCAACAGGCGTGTGGGAACGGGTTATTTCTGCGGCTGCTCTTGGAGCTCCCCCTCAAAGGATGGTGTCCGTTCTCTCCCAAACCACTTCCCGTATGATCAGTAGTAACTCTTTTAATATCCTCCAGTTGCTAGAGCCCCATTTGCCTGCTACCCAGAGAGCCCTTTGTGTGATGCCAGATTTAATGGCACTGCTTTTCTTACCCACACCAAGAACACATCTCTTGAGCTCTGCCATCAGGGATATCACCTTAAATCATCTGCATAGCACCTCCCTAACTTCCTACTAGCCTTTTCCTGATGCCTCTTCCTATCGCTGGCAGTGGTGGATGCACGGAGGAGAAAACATCTGACTCCCAAATCAGCTAAAGTACAAAGGATGTTTAGAAGTCCTCGTGTACTCTAAAGCTGGAGAGAAGTAAATGAAGCACAGAGGTGAGACAGGCACCCCAAATTACCAGTGTCCCAGCATCCCAGCATCCTTCTTCTGCCTTCCAGTCCCATTGTCTGGCTTGGGCTGAGTTCAGACTGAAGTGCCCGGTGGGTCCCTGCCCTGCCTCAGCCTCAGAGACCCTTCACAGCTGCCTAGACCCTCCACTTGGGCTTGGCAGAAGCAGATGGATAAGTATAAAGGAAAACAGAAAGCACAGGCTGTAATGGCTGCCAATGGGCTACTGCTGTTTCTCAGCCTTCCCCCAAAACTTTATGAGAGCTCTACAGGTGAATTTGGACTGGTTTGGTCTGAGAAGACTGTCTCTGCCAGCCTTAGGCGGCAAAGTCATAGTGGTCTGTGCTGGGTGCCACCAGCCTCTGCCCCAGCCTGGGAAATGTATGTCAGCCGAGTGGTGGGTGGGTTTGCCGCCTGGTGATATCCAGTGCAGGCAGTGCAGGCAGGCACTCTGAGGTGTGTAATGGGATTATATAGCTCTGGATTTCATCAGGAGCTGTTGTTGTGGAAACTGAGATTTGCAGTGTGCTCATGCATTCCCCTATTCTAAGGTCATAGATCACCCGAGATCACAGGTGCCCAAAGCAGATGTCAAAAGTCTCAGTGAGATGCCTGGGAGGAGTCTCAGGTGGATCCTGGAGCAGAGACATTTTTCTAAAGGAGAAAAAAAATACCTCAATTAATGTATTGGAGGAGTCTGGTGCTACTATTTAGGCTCTCTGGTCCCGAAAGCAGATGCCAAGAGACTCTGGATGATGCATGGGAGGAGTCTCGAGTGGTTCCTCGAGGAAAGAGCTTCCTCCAAAAGAGAAAAAACACCTTGGGTAGCTTCCTTGGAGGAGTCTGGGGCTGCTACCTGAGATTGTAGGTACCCAAACCAGATGTTAAAACTCTCCGGGAGTTGCCTGGGAGGACTCTCAGGTGGATCCCAGAGAAGAGAGCTTCCCCCAAAGAGAAAAATCTTGTTAGGTAGCTTCCTTGGAGGAGTGTGGGGCTGCTACCCAAGATCATAGGTACCCAAAGCAGATGCTAAAAGTCTCCAGGAGATGCCTGGGAGGAGACTTGGGAGGATCCCGGAGGAGAAAAATTCCTCCAAAAAAGAAAAAAACAAGTCAGGTAGCTTCCTTGGAGGAGTCTGAGGCTGCTACCTGAGATCCTAGGTACCCAAAGCAGATGTCAAATGTCTCCAGAAAATGCCTGGGAGGAGTCTTGGGTGGATCCTGGAGGAGCAATAGTTCTCTAAAGGAGAAAAAAAATGTCAGTTAACATATTGGAGGAGTCTGGTGCTGCTACCTGGGATTTCTGGTTCCGAACACAGAGGTTAAGTGACTCTGGGACTGAGGTGTTGGGGCCTGAACTGTAGGCCCTAAATCAAAGTTGTCATCTCACAACCCAACAATACATCTAACATGCATAATATTAATCCCCTATATAGTGTACTATGGATCTACTTTAGTATCAATATATATGTATTTTGATGCTAATCTAGAAAGCTTTGTTATAACACTTATTGTGTAACACTGACCAGCAGAATAGTCTTTCTGTATTTAGAGGCGTGTGAAACTAGACATTCAGCCTTGTATCTTTCTTTATTTAGAGGCACGTGAAACCAGACATTCAGCAGGATCCGAATAGACAGGGACACCCCCCTGGATTCCTCCTTAGGCCCTGGCCACGCTTTGGGCAGAATCCAATAGGGAGAATAACACCAGATGTTCCGCACCTGAGGTTTTGAAATATATTTATTCAACTGTATAAAAGCTGGACCCTCTTGCAGCCACTTTGGACGCCTCACCTACGAGTGGACGCACTGCGTAGGACTTCCCAATGGCCGGGACAGGCTTTCCAAATCCTTGCTGCAACCGGGGCTCCCCAGCGACTGCAGATCTGGATGGTGGTGAAGTATTAGGTCAACTGGTGATGTATCTCTCTTAATCACGATGATCTTTCCTGCGTAGTAATGATTAGATGCATTACCTTGTATTTCTCTTATTGCTTATTTCCTATATTATTGGGTTATTAACAGTAAAATAAGGCTATTCCTTCCACTCTGGTGTCTGAGTTTAATTAATACCCCCGACCAGCAAAACAGGGACATGCCTGGGAGGAGTCTCAGATGGATCCCGGAGGAGCGAGCTTCCTCCAAAAGAGAAAAAACACCTTGGGTAGCTTCCTTGGAGGAGTCTGGGGCTTCTACTCGAGATCATAGGTGCCAAAGCAGATGTCAGACGTCTCTGGGAGATGCCTAGGAGGAGTCTCAGGTGGACCCCACATGAGAAGGATTCCTCAAAAAGAGAAAAATCATCTTAGGTAGCTTCCTTGGAGGAGTCTGGGGCTGCTACCCGAGATCACAGGTACGCAAACCAGATGATAAAACTCTCAGGGGGATGCCTGAGAGGAGTCTTGGATGGCTCCCGGAGGTGACAGTTTCTTCCGAGAGAGACAAAACCTCTTGGGTAGCTTCCTTAGAGGAGTCTTGGGCCACTACCCGCGATCACAGGTACATCAAGCAGATGTCAAAAGTCTCCAGGAGATGCCTGGGAGGAGTCTCAGCTGCATCCTGGAGGAGACAGATTTCTATAAAAGAAAAAACAATATCTAAATTGACCTATTTGGTGGGGTCTGGGGCTGCTACCCAAGATTGTAGGTGCCCAAAGCAGATGTCATATGTCTCCAGAAGATGCCTGGGAGGAGTCTCAGCTGCATCCTGGAGGAGAAAGATTACTCCAAAACAGAAAAAATACCTCGGGTAGTTTCCTTCTAGGAGTCTGGGTCTGCCACCCAAGATCATAGGTACCTAAAGCAGATGTCAAAAGTCTCTGGGAGATGCCTGGGAGGAGTCTCGGGTAGATCCCGGAGGAGAAAGATTACCCCAAAAGAGATAAAACACATCGGGAACCTTACTTGGAATGTTGCAAAAATCACCAGATTTGATTATAGTAGAAGTAG
>JAVKLA010000088.1:10076095-10097097 GCA_034782735.1 Sagittarius serpentarius
AAAAAATCCACTGACTGAATATTGTAATCACTGGTGGCCTTTGTATGTTTTAGAGGACCAGAAAAAATGGCCAATGAATGGGACAAGGACACTGCTGCCAAGGCACTGAGCCACTTCTCATCATCCCGGCGCTCTCCAGAGGCGTCAAGCGCCAGCCAGGACTCAGGCTGCGCCAGCCCTTGGCTGCACCCACGGCAGACTTTGCCTCGGGCTCAGCACTGCTGGCCAGCCCGTCCCTGCCGCCAGGCTCCTTAGCCAGCCACCTCTGGGCTAGCCCTGCTCTCGGGACAGTCCGTCCCACGTGGGAAGCCTTGCCTGGGCTCGCCCTGTGAGTGGAACCGCTGCAGAGCGTTCTCCAGCTGTGGCAGCTGCCATCCGTGCGGTGGAGGCAGCAGTTTCCCTCGTGGGTCTCCGCTGGTCTCGGCCTGCAGGACGTGACCCCTCGGGCCCCATTTGTGCAGCCCTGCCCCGCACGCTGGGGATGAAAAGCGGCGCGATCCTGCTGCAGCTGCCGCTGGGACAAACCCACGTGGGAGAAGGGGTGGGCTGGGGTGAGGGTGGGTGTCGCGGGGAGCCAGCGGGGCTGGGTGGGCTCTGGGCAGCACCGCCCTGGGCTGTCCCTGGCGGGGGCCTTCCCAACTGGGCCCCCGGCATGTTTGAGCATGCCGGTGCCCGCTTTTCCATGGAGGAGCTGGCAGAAGGAGCTGGCCAGGAGCGGGAGGAAGGGCAGCTGCCACGGTTTGTGCTCCTTGGGGACACTCCCAGGGGGCCGGGCTCCTCACCGGTTTTGTCAAGCTTTGTGCCCTGACTTCATGTTGCACTTCAGTGTGTGTTGCATAAGCTTTGCTTCCTGCCCTGTAAAGATAAGACTGGCTTTCCTGGTACAGGTGACCAGGAATCTTTCCTAGAGTGGAAAGCAGAAACTCCATGGGTTTTGGCACTCGGATTTTCCTAGCTTGCTCCCGCCAGCATCCGAGGGGACTATAGATTTTGTGGAGCACCGCGGGAATGTTACTCTCAGGGAGAGCGTCCATTCCTGTTTGTGGACAAATATGTTGGCATGATTGTCTTGCATAATGCCCGCTTGATCTGCAGGTGCTGTTTTCCTTGGCAGGCTGTGCTGCTGCTGTACCTGATGCTGTATACTGGACTGAGCGAGAAGAGGAGCCGTGTGTCTGGGGATGCTGGAACTGGAGAGATAGCTGAGTACCTGTCCTTGCTTGATGAGTGGGCTCTTGGTGACAGGGACCGTCCTTTGGGTTTGTGTCTGTGTAGTCCCTGAGTGGGAGTCCAGAGACAGTGGAATTGTAATAAACAGCTGTGTGTGCGTGTGTGTGTGTGTGTAAGGGAACGACATTCACCCACGGTTTCATGTCGAAGCTAAAAGTCCCTGCTTTGAGACAAGAGGGTTGGAGCCGATGGCCTCCAGAGGTGCCTTCCAAGCCAATTCTCTTTTTTGGGAAGATGAGCTCTTTGGAAACACTGACCCTACCTGGCGGACCATCAGAGCTGCAGAGAGACTTGGAAATCTGTCCCTCCCTGCACCAAAACCCCTGCAAGGTGGACACTCTGTTTTCCTTTCCCCGCAGGTTTGTCACCTGCTGCCACTGCTCTGGATACTCCAGCCATACACTTCCCCCTTTGTCCTCCAGCACCCTCAGCAGGTGCCTTGTCCCCCAGCGTGTGCGCCCCCAGCGCAGGAGGAAAGGCCCTCGCAGGATGTGCTGCAGAGGGAGGGAGGTCCACAGTCACCACCAGCAGCCTGGGGAGAGCGGGCAGCCCATCCGGGCATTGCCAGAACCGCTCAGGATGAGGGGGAGAGCAGACCCTCGGAAGCGATCCTCCAAACAGACTCGTCCTTTGGGGACGGGTCCTGCCTTCTCTCCTCCCACACAAAGAAAGCTGGAGTGTGAAGGAGAAAAGGTGCATGTCCTGGGACTGTGGGCCTGCGTATCTTATCAGTTACCTTCGAGTATACTGACCCTCTGCAGTCTTCGCCTTTTCACCCAAGTGGTGCAAGCGCTTGTCTGAGCGGGGTTCCCCAGGCAGGGCTGCCCTCAGAAGCCAGTGAGCACTGACTGCCTCAGGGTTCAACAACAAAGAGGAGCTCCTCATTGTAATGGAAAGGATGTCCTTTACAGAGCAAAGGGAATTCTGACTCTCCTGCCCCAAGGAGGCAGGGCAGTGCTTTGCTTTTGTTGTGTGTTTAGGTTTTTATTTAGTTCCTTCGAAGCCTCTTTTTTTACACCAAAATCTGTTTTTGTGGTTGGCACAAGAGAACTAACTGGGACGTTGCTTTTCCTACAGACATCACCATTAGGCTTCCATGGGATAAGAAGCGGCTTCTTTTTGATCATTGCTCAGCTAAGTCACTGACCGTTGGAGCTTTTCAGTTGTGTCTGAGAAGTAAAATGTGGCTGCCAGAAAGGCTCCAGACAGCTATCTAAGAGTGTGTTTCCTCTGCAAAACCCCAGACGAGACTAATGCTGCTGCTGTTGCACTTCTGTGGCCCCCCAGGAATCACACTGTGTGCATAGCAGAGGAATGAAAAAAGCTCTGGGAATCTTTGCATGAAAGGTGCCTAAAGCAAGAGAAGGCAAACAGGACATAATTGCAATTTGGGAAAGAAAGGGCTGAGCTACTAGGGCCACTGCCAAGGGACTGTCATTAGGCACCAGAGTTAACGCTGACTTGAGAGGCCTAGGCAGAGCCCAGACCCCATTGAAAGCAGCTGCAGGACCTGCCACAAGGTACAGGCCAACTCCTCTGATGCTTTGGGCTCACGCTGGAACCCAAAGCGCTCCGAGCCCCAACATGCAGCTGCCTCTGAAGTGCAGAAGCAGCAGCAGCAGCAGCGGCAGCCAGTGCAGAGCAGCACGCGGCCGTGGGGAGCTGGAGCAGAGGGAGGGGCGGCCGGGCCGCGCTGGGCTGGGCTGGGCTCGGCTCGGAGTTGCTCGGCTGGGTTGGGCCCCGCTCGGAGGTGCTCGGCTGGGCTCGGTTCTGCTCGGAGCTGCTCGGCTGGGCTCGGCACTGCTCGGCTCGGATCCCCTCGGCTCCGCTCTGGCCAGGCCCCGCCTGAGGCAAGGGCGGGCGGTGGGCGCGGCGGGGCCGGTGGCCGTGGCGAGGGCTCCTCTCCTCCCCTCCCCTCCCGTGGACCGGTGGGCTGCCCGGCGGTCGCCAGCGCCGGGGCTGCCCGGGGTCTCGCAGGCCGGCAGCGGGGCTGAGGCAGCGGCGGCGCGTCCCGGCCTTCCACCCGCAGGCCCGGCCAGCCCCGGCCCCTCCCTCCCTCCCGCCGCCGGGGCCGCGGGGGCAGCAGGGGACTGCCTGCCGCGGGTGGCTGTCCGGCGGACGCCGGCGGGCGGCGGGGAGACGTGCGGCTGTGGAGAGAAAGGAGTTTCTGGCGGCTGTCCTCGCAGGGGCTGCAGGGACCCCCAGCCGCCGGGGGTGTCCCTCACAGCCTGGCGTCGGCCGCGGGCTTCGACACGGCCCTGCCCGGGCCTTCTCGGCAGCCTCCGGGGCAAGAGGCCTGTGAAGAGGCTTCAGGGAGGTTGGTGGTGGCATTTGCCGAGCAGCGCAGCCGAAGGCGGGGTAGCCATCAGCACCAAGTCTGGTCTTTCCTCCTGTTCAGAAATACCCCGCGGTGTCAGGAGGGACACGGGAGTCGGCGGTTTTCTGACCCTGGGTAGGAGGGACTGGTAGGAAGTGGGTTCTCTCTGCAAGTGTCCTCCGGAGGAAAAACTGCCTGTCGCCTTGCCTTTTCTTCTTGTGCGACAGAAGGAGATGTGGGGAAGGGTTTTAGTAATGTGCTGTTGCCTCTCCTGCTTCCCTAGGCTGGCGTTCAGGGAGGAAGGAAGATGTCGTTGAAACCCTTTACCTGTCGCCTGCCTGAGACAAGGTTTGTTCATGCAGGCAGGCTTGTGTACAAGTTTAAAATCCGGTATGGCAACTTCAACAGGTAAGCATGTCAAAGTCGCAGAGTCAACCTGCAGTTTGATGACTGCAGTGAGTTAATAGGAGACCCTAAATTCAGATGGTGGTGTTACCCTAAAAGTAGATTCGTTGCCCGGTGTGCAATAGACCAGTCTCACACACTCAGGAGAGATAACTGCTTTTATTCAGGCCTGGGTGCTTGGTGGACTCTCCACAAATCAAGCACACCAGATTCATCAGTTGTGTATCTTTTAGATGGTAACAATTACACATTATTCATTAAACTACTCCCACCTAATCCATATTCAGACTATCTAATACATATATATAGGATTGCATAACCATGACACATCAAATGCCTTCTCCGTATGCGCAGGGGTCTCAGGTGGTCTTCGGTGGTCGTTTGGGGAGGTATTCCCCTCCTCACTTTGGCCGCTGAGTTGCTCTGTATGGGGTCAATGGTTCGTTTTCCTGCCAAGAGGGGCATATCATCAATCAGGAAAGTACAGGAAAGTTAAAATGACCTGGGCTACTTCTCTGGGTATTGTTAAAGTTGTTTGAAGTTGAGAATGATTAACCAACTCAATTTTAAAACAAGATTTTCTGTACCTGACAATCTATTTAGAACAAGATTTTCTGTACCTGTTATCAGTGGGGGCTGCTTTTTTCCTGGCGCCTTTCTGTGACCGCGAAAATGGTCACTTAGAAGTTGCTACTGCACTTGCACAGGCTGAGCATTGACCTGAGAGAGGAACGTGAGCTATAAAAAAGGCTCCTGTTTCCCTGCCCTGTGTGGATTTCCTGCTTCAGTGGAAAAAGAGGCTGGTTTTACTGACAGTATTTTGAAATTTTGTTTTAAGCGTTGAACTGAGAAGCTCTAGAGCCTTTGTAGTGGTTTAACCCCAGGTGGCAGCTAAGGCCCACATGGCCGCTCACTCGCTGCCCCGCAGTGCGACGAGGGAGAGAATCGGAAGGGTAAAAGTAAGAAAACTCGTGGATTGAGATAAAGATGGTTTAATAAGTAAAGCAAAATCGGGAATTCATTCGCTGCTTCCCATCATCGGGCAGGTGTTTAATCTCCAGGAAAGCAGGGCTCCGTCACACCTGATGGTTACTTGGGAAGACAAACACCGTAACGCCAAACGTTCCCCCTTCCTTCTTCTTCCCCCAGTTTTATTACTGAGCGTGACGTCCTATGGCATGGCATATCCCTTGGGTCAGTTGGGGTCAGCCATCCTGGCTGTGTCCCCTCCCAACTTCTCATGCACCCCCAGCCCCCTCACTGGCGGGGGGTGTGAGGAACAGAAAAGGCCTTGGCGCTGGGTGAGCGCTGCTCACATTCTTGTGTTACCAAGGCTGTTTTCAGCACAAATCCAAAACGTAGCCCCATCCAAGCTACTGTGGGGAAAGTTAACTCTATCCCAGTCAAAACCAGCACAAGCATGGAGCTCTGTACGCATCGTAAGTCCTTATTTCTTGGGCTGTCTGCTGTTAGCAATGGCCTGGCAATCTGGCGCTCAAGCGTAGGTGTAGAAATAGTCTTTGGAAAGTCTCGGTGGCTGCTGGCAGTAGGTGTTTGTTGTGCTCTTGGGATTTTTTCCCTCTCGAGGTTCCCTTTGCACTGCCACTCATCTTTCAGATGTGTTTGTGACAGACCTGTCCTGTTGTTTTGAAACAACAGTGTGCCTCTCCTGCAGGCAGAGGGGCTGAGCAGGGCTTGTAGGATAACTGCTGTTCTCAGTTGCTAAAAGGCACTGTAGTGGCAAGCCTGAGAAATGAGAGTGAAGGGAGAGTATCTTAGTCTGTGGTACTGCTGGCATGCAAGGAGGAGGAAGGAAAACAGCCTTTGGGTGTGCAGAGGACAGTGAATCGGAGGGTTGTGGGAGGTAACGGTTGTGTGGTGAGCCTCAAATAGGAAGTTCGAGTTAGTAGCCAGCAAAGTAACTAAAGCACAGGGTGCTGAGTAGTCTGGTCAGATGGGGAAGATGTAAAACAAGTCAAGAGGATGGTCCTTTAGAAGTGGAAAAGAGACTCCCTGAGGGTATTGCCCTGGAAGAATCTGCTTGTGTCTGCTGGTCAGGCACACAGAGGTGATGGGCAAATGCTTTTGTGAGTGGGCAAAATCTTGAGCAGCTCACTTGAGGAGCTCTAGAGCTTTTAGTCTGAGGGGGGACTCGGGATCCTGGAGGCTGCTATCTTTAATAATTCCAGAAGTTTGAGCTGCTCTGAAAAAGGAGCTGGAGCTGCTTAGGTTTAAGGGTAGTATTCCAAACCAGGTGCTTATAGATTGTGTCCTGCTGAAGGAACGTTCTGTAGGGCTCAAACTTGGTCTGAAGCTTTATGAGGTGTTGCTGTCTCCGCCTCTGATAAATAATGGATAATGATAGCATTCATAAATATTAATTAAAGAAACCCCCCAGAGCAGTGGCTCAGCATAATGTGGCTCCTTTTGTACATCCTTCAAGGCTGTGATCGTGATTGGACAGCAGTTTGAGGTCTGACACCCTCACAGGCTTTTGGAAAGTCATATAAACTGTTGAGGTTAAGTCTCTTTTCAGATGGTGGCAACCATGCAGAAAAACTAGGACTGAGTTTCTTTTGAGTCAGCAAGCATCGCTGCATCAGAGAAACAGAACAGCATTGTGCCATCCCCAAACCCCTGTTTTTATGCCAGTGAGGTTGCAGTAGGGCTAAAATGCCATAGGCAATGACTCAAGCATGTGCCTAGAGGGTGGTTTTATGACTGTGAGTGAATTTGCTTTTGCAGTCAGATGTGCGCAGATGCTGCCAGGGCCTGGGTTTGCTCTGGAAGTGACTTAGCTGCAGAAGAATTGAAGAGAATGTGCTGTGAACACTATGCCAGTTAGGCTGTCTCCAGACCTGCAGCTACATTAAATCTCATGCCACACTTGTCTTTTTTCCTTTGGAGAAGTAGGCTGGATCTTTGAAATTCTGCTGCATGACTTTATTTTGGGATGAATTGCAACGCAGTTGTTTCTTTAGCTTTGCTTATTAGCATTCTGCTGGAATAGTGTTGGATCCAGGAGGCTGAACCTTCCTCCTTGATTTGTTCTCTGTGTTTATTTTGGAGATGAAGGTGTGTTGTGCATCTTGTGGTGTCGTGTAGTGTTCTGAAGATGCTTGAAATGTTGCTCTTGTCTGTGACTCGTCTCTTTCCCTCAGCGTAATCCCTTTGGAAGGCGCTGCCAGTAGTGTGCAGATGTTTCTGAACAGCCTGCAGGTGTTTGATCTCCTGATGGCAGAGTGAGGACTGCATTTGTTTGAGTTTGGCAGTCTGTCATTGCCCCTGCATGTCTCACGGTTTGTGTGCATCGCAACATCGGTTCTTGCAGTTCATCGTTACACTTGAGGGAACCGGACATGAGACTTTTGCGGCACCTTTTGTGTTTCATAATAACTTCTAGAATCGGTAGTGAGCTCATTGAGTCGGTCTTTACATCAACATGGTCAAACACAGCAAAAGCAAATCCTTCTACTGCGAAACTCATGAACCTCTTCCCCATCATGGCATGGTTGTGGTGAGTAGGGGGTACTTATTCAAAGCATCTGGATTCGCTCCCAGTTCCTAAGAGAGAGTGAAGGAATAAGTCCTAAGTGCGTGCGTAGCCTTATGCCCAAAGCAGTGCTGTCAGTCAGCCTGCAGATTTGGGAAGCGAAACTCCTTTTGCCCACAATAAGATGGTGACCCGTCTGAGGGCAGGTTCCCAAAAGAACCTTGAAAGTATTGCAAGAGCTGATCCCAGCTGATCATAGAGCTGATTATCGACCCATGCACGCAGGCTTTTGCTAGAGCGAGGTCATCTTCAGTGAAGGTCTCCTGAACGCCCAGGGAAAAGCAGGTACCAATGAAGGTCCTTCCCTTCTTTAAAGATGAGTCTGTTTTTGCATTTCTGTGCTCCAGGCTTAAAAGAAAATAATCACCCCTTCCTCCCCAGCCCAACCAGTGAACCCCCTGTAGTCAGCTGGCAGGCCTGACATCCTTGTCATGAGGCCCTGGGTGGTGCCTTGCTTTCTTCCATTCTTTCCACCCTCTGCTCCTCCTCACCATCACAGCAGCGTCCCTTCCTGAATCGTACTTGTGTTTCCCTGCTGATTCCTGAAGACCTCATGACCACAGCGTAAGTCTTGGGTTGGTGATATCTGTCCTTCTGCTGTGGTGCGCTGCGTAATTCCTTTCATTAACTTGTTCTATATCAAGCAAGGAGAGAGCCTTTCTGAAGAGGAAGGCAAGTTCTCATCTCTGACCGAGCTCTGGGTGGGGCCCCTGAACGTGGAGAATATGAGAATGGCTGCCTACCAGACCATATACGAGAGAATACTGGTGTGCCCTAATTCCTTACGCTCCACTGTATTTACTTATTTCCAAGTGACATTTGTGTGATTTGTTTAGTTTTTAATGGGTTCAGATTTTCTTTAAGAGCTTCCCTCTCCCTGTGCATTTTATTGTTGCCCGATACCTAACAGCAAAAGCTTTTGAGAAGCTGCCTTACAAAAGATGTAGCTAATATTTGGGTAGAGAGTTTGGTGCAGGCAGTACACAACTCCCAGCATCACAGGGCCTAGCTGCAGTGCTGTGAAGGCCTGTTCCTCTGCAGGTTTGCACCGTGGAGGGATGAAGAGACAGGTCCTGCCAGTTCCTTCTTTTAGTCCCTTGAGCAGAATGGCATCGCGATGGGCTGGAAGGCAGAGGTGCTGGTTTGAGGGCATCTTGTCAAAAACCCAATCCTAAAGGTTACTGAGGATCGACTGGAAAGATCTGATCTCTCATCCATTGTATCCTCAGACACACAAAATCCAAATGGGCAGAAAACTGGAAAGAAACAGTTCTTGTGGAGTAGCGGATGGTTTTTAAGAACAGTAAATTGGGAATTCATCTGCCTGCTAAGTATTTTCTCTGCGCAATGAGAATGACGTTTTGTTGTTGTTGAAGCTCTTACAAGGAATGTAGCTCCATTGCTTTTTGATTGGGGTGGGACTAAAACTCTCTCTGTTTGTTTCCCAGTGCTCCTGATCTCGACACCCCTGAAAGTGCTGTCAAGGAGTTAGAGGTAGGAGATGAAGCAGGTCGACGAGACCTTAGCTGAATGTTAGGCTGAGCAAATCTTTTGTTTGTTGTGGGACGGAGGACAATTTGTCAAATGCAGCATTTCAAGTGCGAGTAATGGGGGACTTCTCTGGAGAGTACGAGACTGAAAAAAATGACGTAAACGAAAAATGTCATTAAGAGGCAGCATTAACGTAGGCGAGTAATGCTTTTCTCAGCAATATTTCAAAGAAGCCACTGACTGTTAAAATGGGACAAATGAAAACTCCTATTTGTCAAGCTAGTTGCAGCCCGTGTCTTTCTGGTTCCTGTTCACATTCATTGTGCAGTAGCACTTTCCTGTGGTTTTGCTCTTGGCCCCAGACCTGACCACTGCTTTGAACTTCTCAGGCTTGAGTAGCTGTCAAACCCTCCTATTTTTGCAGGAGCTGCAGCAGTATGGGAGAGCTAGCTTGACAGCTGCTAATCTAATGCTCAATTGTACGTGCTTTCCTCGTAACTGTGGAGCTGGGGGAACCAGTGGATGTTCTTTTACTGATGCCATTCCTTTGTGACCAAGCTTGGTGACAACTGATGAGTTCTGTTGTTGTCGCCTTCTTCCTGAGACAGAAGAAAGCCCCTGCCATTCCTGAGGAAATGAGACAAATATACTGCCTGCTTAAAAGTGCTCCTGTTACTTAATTCTAAAAAACCTTTGGAGTACAGTAATAGCATTATAAATATTACTGAAGAAAATGTGCTGATTTTAATTGATATGGAGAATTATCGGTTAATTCTTTTTTCTTTTTTACTTTTGAAAGTATTGAAAGGTATTACTAGAAAAAGTTTCCTGTTTATAAAGCAGGAGTTTGTTGGGGCTCAATTACAGTTCCTTTGTAACTGAATTGGGTCAATATTCCGAAAAAGGGGAATATGTTTATTTTTGAAACAGGTCAATACTACGTGTGTTTTGCTGGTAAAAGAGACTTGTTAAGTGTAAAACTTCTTAAATTTAAAATCACAGCTCCGCTCTCCATAACAATGCTTCTATCTTAATTCAAGAATAAGACGTTCATTCACTTCAATTTCTGTGAGTCTGTTAGTGCAGCGCACTCTAAGGTGATGGGAGGGAGCGGGGTGAAGAAGGCGAGGAGGAAAAGCAAAATATCTAGAACCTGCTCTCCTGTGATTCGTGCAAACTGTAATGTTAATTTTTTCCCAAGCCTTGAAACTGTACTTGACAGTGGAATTGTGGCTCTGTTGTTAATATTCTTCCTTCCTCTCTTTTTTTGCCCTCTCCAGGAAGCAATTCGTGTGATCCTTGGAAACCTTGATGATTTACATCCATTTTCTACAGACCACTTCACTATCTTTCCGTGTATCCTTTCTTTCCTATTTGTAAAAGAAGAGATTCAATGACTTGTATCTGTTGGGCACTGCTTAATTTGACATGCATGTCTAGTAGCATGCAGATCTTTAGCTGGAGTACGACTCTTTTGAGCTTTGCAGTTTTACATTAGCTGAGGATCCTCCTCAGTTGTTGCCTTCACTAGAGAACTGATGTGAAAAGTGTTTTGCAGTGTTTTCAGATGAACAACACCCAGATTTGTGTTCCAGATCTGATTTAGCCAGAGAAAATGAACGTGTAGATACAAAGGAAGCCCACCTAATGCGATTGCAAGCAAAGATCGTGCATTGTTTCAAAAGGTTCATCAAAGGTAGAACACTCCTTACAGGCTCAGCAGCGTTGGCCCACTAGTAGACAAGACCGCAGTAGTTTTCTTGTCAGGTGTAGTGTAAAGGGTTATGAAGAAGTTACTCTCCCGAGGCTGTTGTTGAAGAGACAAGTAAGTTAGTGGAAGGAGAAGCCTTTTCAGTCCTAAGGTGTGTCAGTTTGTGAACCAGATCAGGCCCTCTGGCATCGCCTCCTGTGATTCTGAGTGCCCAGGAGTAATGAAGACCCAGGTGTTTCTGCCCCCATGGCCTTCCCTTCCAGTCTTGGAAGACTGCATCATTGCCACAGCTTGTAATAGCAGGCAAGAACGAGGCCATCCTCTTTCTCTGTCAGAAGCAGGTATGACCTAGGATAGCAACTTATTCCTGTTACTGCCAGGAAGAGAAAGTAGCCAAGAGCATCGTCAGACAGGAAGCACCCAAACAAACGAAGCCTCATTGTTGGTTTGTTTCTCTAAAGCTCAGCCAGTTTTGCCTGCGTGCTTGAGGAGTGTTTGATTCATGCACTTGTATTTCTAGACCTTGGAAGCCCACCCACCTGCTCAGCCAGCACCAGGCCCTGATGAGAACTGCGAGCTCAGAGGCCTGGTGTGATGAGTTGTCCTGCAGTCTGTGTGTCGGGCTCCTCGCTGTAGCGTACCTCTTAGTGAATCACCAGCTGTGGGAGTCGAAGCCAAACTCAAACGAGCAATTGCATCCCTTAAAGGAACTGACTGTGTCAGTGTTTCATCTAGGCAAATCTTGGGCTCCATCTACAGTCCTCAGGATGTGAGTTTCTGCTAGCAAATGCACTGAAAGTATTCATTTCACCTGCTTCCTGAGATCAGAGGCATGTAAGGAGATGGCTGTCTAGCGTCATGTGTTCTTGCATGTGTGAGCTCCTAGGTGTGAGAACTGCACCCACAAGAAGGAAGGTCTGTAACTGTGGCGGTTGCATGTCATTTATCTTTTTTCTCCCATCCTGAACTGTGAAGTGAATGCAGTGACTCTACTCCTATGAATCCTAGTCCTTTTCAATTTTGAAAATAATTTTGAAAAGAGTTACTTTTTTGTTAGGAAAGCTGATGAGGTTTTATTCACAGGGTTGGAAGAGCCTGGCACATTGTTTCTTGTGGGAGAATGCCAGGACTGAAGCCAGATGCAGTTAAGGAAACCCAACGCTATTAATACAAGCGACTGATGGGAGAGTATCACCTGGATGAGTGTTTCTTGTGATGTGTTACTAGTGTTTTTTCACAAAGCCCATACCGACAGATTGTAGTTGCTCCCTTACCCGTATATTCAGTGTGGCATGACTTTTGGAGCTTTACAAGAAGACGTTGTCAGGACTTCTGCTCCTTTAAAATGTTAGTGTGATGTTCTTGAGTCTTAGCATTGTTCTCAGATTTGAGTAAATGGGAGAGAGTATCGAAGATGAGATTCAAACACAAGAATGTCCACCTTGTGCCTTATCCCTACATTTGCACTATGTATCTAGAACTCAACTCCTTTCAGCGAAACGTACCTTGTGGTAAGTCACTATAGTAATGTTTGGATAATTTCTGGAAACATCTATGGTCTGTGTCTTGCTTTTCCCTTTCCCTTCCTCTACCGTGTCTCTGAATTAGAGGGAGCAAAACTGGGTGTGGTGTGGCTGTACTGTGGATGTGAAATAGAGCAGATGAGCGTGTTCTCTTGGGTCCTGTATTGCTTTTTGAAAATTTCATGAATTTCTCTTTGCCTTTTCAACCACTGCTGACTCTTCTGCTGGTATTTTTGTGAAGCAGTGCCCAGTGGGCCCCGGCCTTCATTCTTGAATGTCAGTAGCGAGGCTGGAGCCAGCACATGTGTATGGAACACATGTTTTTCTTCCTTGTGCTTGACTACATTTGTTGACATTGAACTTCACACTGTTAATGTTTTCCTAAAGAAAGAATGCATTTGTTTTTCTAAATGATGATAGTAATAATGACAATAATGTCTTTTGTATAATTAGCAAATGTTGTCAGCTGCCTAGTGTCTCATTTTCCAGTTTTCTGTGAATTACCTGAAGAGCCTCAGGCCCCAGCTGCACTTAACTGTGGGACTCTGCACTTAACCTCCTCTGTTGTGAAAACTGAGTATTTATTCTTACTAGTTCCTGTTGTGATTACTCATCCCTGGGAAAAGCTGCTGTTTTTTCTTGTGGCTGCTTAGTAGATACTCTGGTCTCCTTTATCAAATGGACAAGTAGTCATTTCTTCGTCTTGCCCATTTGCTTGCGTGTAGCATCCCCTATCAAACAGACCATGTTTGGATGTAAAAACTTCTGAATGTGGAGAATTCACTGGCTTCCCTGTACGCCTTGCTCCAGTATTTAATTGCCCTCTGCAGGTAGTTGTGCAACATTTCTGTTGTAAAATTATGCACAGCAGAACATGCTGTTACTTTCAGGCACTGGTGTTTCAAGTTTCTGTTGGCAGGGATTTTTCTTCTGGAAAATGTGTGTGGATCCCATGCATCAGAGGTTAGCTGGCCAACATTCTGTGGAGGCTGTGCTCCAGGTGTCCTTGCACCTTCTGTCTGGTGCCCAGAACACAGGGTGATGCTAACAGTTCTTCAGTTCCTCCTTCTCTTCTGAAGACGCCTTCGACTTCTTCAGGAAATGTGATTGTCCCCATCCCATTGACGTGTGGTATTCATAGCCAGGAGCTCTGAAAGACCTGTATTTGCAGTTCTTCACTTTCAGTCCAGCATTGTTTTCTGAGTAGTTTATCTTGTTCTCAGGAAGTGAGGTGCAATGCAAAATTGTACTTTTAAGTTGGTTAAAGAAAGTCCAGTCACCAAATACTCACCAGATTTTATAACGCCTCTGTTACAGGTAAAGAAGTAAACAAGGGCAGTGATGAGCTTGTAAGTTGTGTGTGCGCTTTTGTTCTGTGTTGGTTTTTTTGTTTGTTTGGGTTTTTTTTTTAGTTATATTCCAAATAGTCTGGAGAAGTAGGCAATGCTGAAGTTCTCCTGTTTCTGGGTGTCAGTCAGGCAATAGAGGGTGGCACTGAGAGCTCAGGGTGGATTTGTTTTTAATACGGGTAAGTGTCTGAAGATGGAGGGAATTAGTGAAGGTGTCCTGTCCGAATTCCCCCAAAGCAAATCCCGCTCTCTCTGCTAGCGTTACATTCCTGCTAATTACATATCTAGGCCCTCCTCTAAAAAGGGAGCAAATAGGATCTCCTGGAAATCAGTATTTCTTGTTTAAAACTGTTGAGCATAATTCTCGGGATGGCCTCTCAGTGCTTACCTTCTGTTTAAATAAGGCAGCTTGTCTTTTATTCCTGAATTGTTTTTTGGTTTTCCTTGTATAAGCATGAACAATTTTGTGAAATATGAATGTATATTAACTCTGACTTTTGTTCTAAAATATAAAAGTCAAAATCAAATTTTATCAGTACCAAGTCTGCAACGTTTTGAAGGTCAAGAGAAGAAATGAAGCGTCAGAAAGTACTGCAGTGGAAGAAACAGTGAAGAGGAGAAGAGTGGAAGTCGGAGCAGAGGCCTCGTGCCCGCAGTTGGGTACGGACAGGTCAGTTGGCTACAAAATAGTCTTCCAGGACACATACCAATATTTTCAGTGCCTCTTGTACCTTCCTCATATTTCATTCCTGTGTAACTCTTTGGCCCATTTTCCTTCTTCCGTCTCTTCCATAGGTGACAGAATCTAAGCAGCATGGCCCATGTTTGGAGAAAAGTTGCCCTGTGCATGCAGGTTCCTCTGCCATTAACTAGAGGTTTTCCTGTGTAACTCCTTTGTGTTAACGTTATCTGTAGAATCACAGTGGGATGAGAACTCGGCAACCAGACAGAGCAGTGCCCTGGCTTGCACACCCGAGGCAGAGATGACAAGGGAAGAACTGGGAAGGATTTTCTGTCTGCCTCCCAGCCTGTTCCTCTGAGTCAGCTGATGAATGCTGCCTCTCAGCCTGAGGTTGAGATCTCTGTCTGTGGCTTTCACAGAACCACTGAGGTTTTGGGGACCTTTGATACCATCGAGTCCAACCCCTCCTGCTCAAGCAGGGTCACCCAGAGCCGGTTGCCCAGGATGTGTCCCCTCAGGTTTTGAGTGGACTCCAAGGGTGGAGACACCACAATTTCTGTGGGCAACGCTGGTTGCAGTGCTTGAGCACAGTTGCAGTCAGAAAGTTTTTTCTTGTGTTCAGATTTAATTTCACGTTTTGCAGTTTCTGCCCTTTGCCTCTTGTCCTGCCAGAAGGCGCTGCTGAGGAGAGCCCGGCTCCCACTTCTTCATTCCCTCCCATCAGGTGTACATCCCCCCCTGAGCCTTCTCCAGGCTGAGCAGTCCCAGCTCTCCCAGCCTCTCTGCATATGAAGAGTATTCCAGTCCCTTCCTCGCCTTTGTGGCCCTTTGCTGGGCTCACCCCAGTGAATCCCAGGCTGAAGAGCTGAGCATTCAGTCTGAGCATTCCTCCACCCCGGGAAGGAGTTTGCCTGCTGTAGTCAGACCATCTCTTGATCTTTTTTTTTCTTTTTGGACAAGCTCTTTTGCTCGTAAATCCTCATGGGGGATTTGCGTTTTACTTTTCTTGGGGTGCTATTGAGTGTTGAGCTATCAGAATCTCCAGGTGTCACTCCCCAGTGATACTGGTCAGCTCCAAGAGCACTGTTTTGTGGGTGGAGCCAGGATTGTTTTTCCCCACGTACATCACTGTATGTCTCTGTACAGAGTTTCCTCTGCCACTGGATAGCTCCGTGACTGAGTCTTGTAAGATCTTTCTGTGGTTCTTTGCTACCTGCCCTTCTCTTTGTGTCAGTAACCTTGTAGGATTTGCAAGTTTTCTCACGCTCGCTGCTCACCCCCCTTTCCCTGTCATGTAACACTGTTTTTAACTGCTTGTTGGGTTTGCTAGAAAAGCAGAAAGCCTAATACTGGAACAAGTGCCTGTTTTGATTTTTTACATGAGACTTTTTGAAACATGAGTACAAACACAGGTTAAGGATATCTGTCTTGTCGGCTAGAGGTACTAAAATCCCGATTTCTAATGAAACACTTGGAGTAGCCATTTACAAGATGGCTTCCTTCTTGTGACTTTTTGTAAAATCAGTTCTTACCTGTTTGACTTATTTTCAGAACTGGAGCTGAGTGTGTTCACCACATGAGTAAAGCAAAGCATGGACTTGAAACGGTAAGCTACAGAATACTCCGAAAGAGACAACAGCATCAGTTTAGTCCTGGATTCTTAAAGTGGCAAGCATAAAAATGCCTCCGGGTAATTTTTTTTCTCTTTTCACCTGCATCGAGACATTTGTGCTTCCTGCTCCTTAAACGTAGCCAAGTTTTAGCGGGAGGCGACACAAGCTTTTCTGACTGTTGAGCTATGAACTCTAGGGTTGAGCTTCACGTCTCAGAGGTGAACCTGAAGGATGCCCTGCCTTGTCTTCAAGACTCCAGTCCTCTTTTACCTCAGATGCCCCTTTGTGCAGAGCTCCCTGAAGGGCCAACAGTGGGTGCGGACACCTTGACATTGGCTTCTGTGCGAGTACTTGCCACTCCCCACCAGTGTCCTTTCTCTGTGCAGATGGCCTTGCAGGCACCTCCCTCTTCTTGAAACAGTGTCATGCCTTTTCTTGCTATGTCATCAGAAGGCAGATTTACGACAGGATTGTTCCCGAGGGCTTGGCGGTTGCTTTCTAAACCCACTGTTCTCCAGAGACCTTGTCAGGAGGGCAAGAGTCTTTCTCTTTTAGCCCACAGGCTAAAAGGCTGCTCTGAGAGAGCTGCTGCTAGGCACACCCTTTAGGTAAGAGGGTCTTCTCTAACCCCCCTGTTCTCCTGGCTGTTGCCTGTCCTCCCAAATGTCCCAGGGCGTTTCACCCATTCTCTGGATACTGATAGCTGTTCTACATTTAGTTCAAATCCCTGGCACGCTATTGCCTTCCCTCTCCAAGAGAGAATCTTTTCCGAGGAGGCAAACTCATTCCTCTTGGGGTTGTCCACAAAGAAAGTTGCCTGGTGGTATAAAAGGAACAGCTGCTTCTTCCTCAGTTCCTTGGGAGGTGAACAGTTGCATCAAATACCTGGGTTTCTGCATGTTTCTGCATGATGACATGCTGCCCCCATTTCAGGAACCTTTTGCCTTTTAGTTATTCAAGCAAGCAAGCAAACAGAAATCTCCTGTACAACAGAATTTTACATTGTGTGACACTTCTTGTGTTCCTTTTCCTTTCAGAATTCCTCTGAAGAAGAAAATGAGCATGAGTTGAGTCCAGCTTCCCTTACTGCAGGCTGTAACCAAGTGAGTTTCTGTAAGTAAGGAATACCTGGATTGTTTTGTTCAAGTAGGTCACATGAAATCAGAAGCTGCAAGGATTACATTGGTATTAGTTTTCCTTTAAAAACTGTCTTTGGTGTTTTCCAGCATGTGAGACTAGGAATTAGAACCACCGTAGAGAGGTAGGTCACTGATGATTGTGGCTGTACCCAATTCCCACCCACAGAGGCAGGCTAGGTAGCTCTTTCAGAGCTGGGCTGTGAGATGGGAGCCTACCTCCAAATCAGTCTGCCTTGTGATGGCTTTGAAAGCTCCCAGGTGTCATGTCAGTCAGAGTCCAGAGCCACTTCTCAGTTTCAGGGTCTGTTGCTGGGTGTGCAGGGAGTGTGGAGGGAGTGAGCTTGCGGTTTTGTTCTTGCTGCTGTTTCTTACAGGTGAACCTGTGGAATCTCAGCTCAAACAGAGAACAGGAACGGGTCAGGCTGAGGGTGCAGCGCAGCTCCTGCAGCAAATGGACCAAATGGTAAAGGAAGGAAATGTGGAGTCAGAAGGAAGAGGTCTCTCAAAGTTCTGGAGAAGGTACTAATACTGCAGCTACGAGCAGATGCAGTGCTGGCTGTGTGTGAGCGTGTGTGTGAGCCTGTGCCTGATCGTGGCAGCTGAGGTGATTCTGCATTCTCCTGAAGAATGGCTACCTCTTTTCCATGGTTAAACCACAGTCTCCCAAGGCCAAGAAGCATTCGGGGTGTCCTTTTGTCTTGTGGTAAGGTGCAGCATTTCCAGGAAATGTTCCTCTTCTGAGCTGTCTTTGGGGAAGAAACTCCTCATGGGAGGGTTACTGACCTCACTCACAGCCGTCACACAACATGGCTTTTATCAGCTGAGGAGTGCCATCTCCAGCCCAATTTCTGAAGGACTTAAACACTGCCCCTTCGGACAGGGCCTTTCTGGGAGGGACCTTCAGTCCCGTTAGGATCAGTATGGCCTTTATTTGGCTGCTTGGCAGCTGTGGCCTTTGTAAGTTGGACTCCCCAAACCACTATTTTAAAGTGAAATTAAAGGAACCACACCAAGAGTTGCTGCGCAAGAGTAGTCTGGTCCCTGCACAGCACAAGTTGAACATTGGCAGTAACTCTGTGTTTGATAGGTGGGTTAGTTTTGGAAGGAATAAAACTCTGTGTTAACTGTAATGGATGCCAGTCCCTTTAACTGTTGAGACTAGGCAGTTAGGGCACAGGTTATTCTTTCTTTCTTTCCTTTGCTTTTTCAGTCTTCCTCTGTATTACTTTGTGTTGGGGTTGTGTCTTTCTGGTGGACAGAAATCACCCTGTTGTTAAAATTGGCAGAGAAGTATTTTAAGTATAATATGCTCTTTTTGTTGTTGTTTCCCCAGCATAATCTTTTCACCACTACAGCATCTCTTTGGTGGAAAGAACTGACCTGGAAGTCCTGATGGTTGTGGAAAGGTAAACTTGTAGCAAGAATGTCGGGTTGTGTTGTGTCTTTTTTAATTCAGCTTTTCATATTGCTTGTCTCAGCTATTAAATGCTTTAAAGGAAATTCCACTTTGTTTACATTTTCAAATGAACATATTGAAGATGTTGTGTTAGAGTGTCTTTTTCTTCCTGACCTAGAGTTTTTGGAAAAAGAGCAACAAGCTTTAAGATTTTGATCCTTGAGTGTCATAAATTGGGAATTTTACATTTAAAAATCATTATATGAGAGTCTAATAAAACAACCATCAGCTTGAAACTGCGTGTTATTTTAATCAGTCTTACCCTGGCAGAAAACACTCCCTCCAAGAAGAGGTAGAGGTTTCTGGTATTGGATGGACTCCTGTACTATGCTTCGCAGCATTAAAAAGGTAAAAATTGGTGAAAATATAGTGGATCAGATTTTACCACTCCACTACACCTTGTGTAATTATTTATGCCTTCGTCAGGTGGTGGGGTGAGGCTGGAGTTAAGATTTCAGAGGTACCTAGGGCCTGCTCGGGCAGCTTTTTGCCATCGCGCTAGTGCATTTGCAATAAACCCGTCATTCTTCCACCCTCTCCTGAGCTGAGAGACCGTAAGCCCGTACAGGCACAATGCTGGTCTAGCCCATAACACTCTCTGTTACTGGTTGTTACTGTACCAGTAGCGACACGCGGCCATCTGACTGCGTCTCAGGGGTAACGTGTCTAGCAGAATGAGAGGATGCTCTAAAGGAGTCCAGTAATGCAACACAGGGTCTGTCTGGCTTGTGTCCACCCGGGTCCACGGATTATCGGCCCTCCATACCGACGTGTTCATCCCCGGACTCCCATCGGAAGTGAAACAAGGCTTTCCCTTTCCCAAGAAGCAATGGAGTGGAGAAACTGGTTCCCTGTATCCCATTCTCCTTAGTCCTGTCCCACCACCTGCAGTAAAGCTGAGCGCACCAGGCTTCAATCCCTTCTGTTGGGGGGCTGTACAATGAGATGGGCAGTGGGGAGGACCAGGGAACGGGCAAAAAGTTGACCAGATGGATATCAAGCCATAACTAAGGGAAGATATCTGTGAGGTGATGATCTTTAGCACAGGTTACGAGGAAAAAATGGGAAAAGAAAGGAGTGCCTGGGAAAACTGGGGAATAGGGAATATGTTGTGCAGGGGAGAAGACAAAAATGAGGAAAGCCATCGAAGTAACCTGTCCCAAGTGTATCTGCTGCTCTGCCATCGATACATTCACTTTATTAGAGACAAGTTTGTATTAACCTGTGATGCTACATGGATACTGGGTGCTCCTATGAGGAATTGTTGCTCTTGTTGGTAATTGTATTGGTACTACCTCCAGAGATATATATAGCTGTGTACACACACCCACATGCCCCCGGACACATGCATGCCCCCGCACCCCCATTTTCTTTCCGAAGGCTGGGCACACTGGCTAGCGGGAATCTGGTGGCATCGCTGGCATTCTGTGACACAGCGGAGAGGGTCAGGGGAGGAAGCCCCCAGGGCCGTGTGTCACAGGGGAGGTGAGGGACCCCCGGCTGCTGCCTCGCCCCTGCCGCCAGCCGGGGAGACCTTTGGGTCTGGCCCCCAGCCGAGGAGGACAGCAGGAGGGCGCTGGATTTCTTCTGTCAGGGGAAGGGGCAGCCGAGGGTGGGGGTGGCACATGACACATGCGATGCTGTCCCCTGGCACCCAGCCAAGCCAAGCCCGGACAAGTGGAAGCGAGCCCATCTGAACGGAATTGAGTCAAGCCGAACGCAACCGGGCCGAACCGAGCCCAAACGAATGGAACTGAGTCGAATGGAGCCTCGCCTCGCCTCCTCCTGGGCAGCTCCCCTGGGCTTTGGGCGTGACGCTGCTGTCAGCCACTGTGAGGGCAGTGCAGTCCCGGTGCCCCGGGGCAGACAAAAGGGGGTCCTCCCACGCCCCGCCGCCAGGCTGCGACGAGAGAGGGGAGTCGCCGCCAGGACAGAGCCGGCCCCAGCCCAGCCCTGGGGCTCTCCCGAGGCCCTTCCCGGGCACCGGTGCAGCCTGCCAGGACCAGGGGGAGCCGAGGCTGTGAGGAGCGGCAGGTGGCTGCCGGAGGAGAGCGCTTCCTCCCCATGAGAGAAGGGGTTAAGGGGGTCTTAGTAGATAAAATGCCGCTGTGCAGCCCAAAGAATCAAGCTGATAGAGAGTGTTTAATGTTTTGCCAACTAATACAGATTAATTGAAGCAAGAAGTCTTGCAGTTCCTTACGAAGGACAGTTCCTCATAGGAACCAAGGACTTGCCTTAGGAATCAGCTAAAACTGACCCTCCGGTTTGGACGAGAGCCAAGGAGTAACTGAGTCTGCGCAAGAGCAAAAGGTTACTTGCGGTGATGAAGAACAGCCATCAACCTTCATCTTTACGACCCCCGACGACCACCACAAGGAGGCACCGCGCAAGCGCAGACAGGAGGAGCTTATGAAAATGACTGTTTGGAACTAATTTTAATACGAAGCGGGGATAGGTCATGCATATGTATAGGCGTAGTGGGAAATCTTATGTATATGTAACACTTGACTGTATAAATTTGAAGCAAGTTGCC
>JAVKLA010000088.1:10117136-10128303 GCA_034782735.1 Sagittarius serpentarius
TTTTAACATCTATCTTTGTCCGTTTTAACATCTATCTTTGTCCGTTTTAACATCTATCTTTGTCCGTTTTAACATCTATCTTTGTCCGTTTTAACATCTTTGTCGGTGATGAGGACAGGGGCATTGAGCACATCCTCGGCAAGTTCGCCGACAACACCGAGCTGCGCGGTGCGGTCAACACACTGGAAGGAAGGGACACCATCCAGAGGGACCTTGACAGGCTAGAGAGGTGGGCCGGTGCAAACCTCATGAAGTTCAACCGTGCCGAGCGTAAGGTCCCGCACCTGGCTCACGGCAATCCCAAACATGGGTACAGGCCAGGCGATGAGTGGATTTAGAGCAGCCCTGTGGAGAAGGCCTTGGGGGTACTGGTGGAAGAAAAACCGAGTATGAGCCGGCAATGTGCGTTCACAGCCCAGAAAGCCAACCGTATCCTGGGCCGCATCAAAAGCGGCGTGGCCAGTAGGTCGAGGGAGGCAATTCTCCCCCTCTCTTCCACTCTCGTGAGACCCCACCTGGCATATTGCATTCAGCCCTGGGGCCCCCAACATAAGGAGGACACAGACTTGTTGGAGCAAACCCAGAGGAGGGCCACTAAGATGATCAGGGGGCTGGAGAGCCTCTCCTATCAAGACGGGCTGGGAGGGCTGGGGTTGTTCAGCCTGGAGAAGAGAAGGCTCTGGGGACACCTTACGGCAGCCTTCCAGCACCTAAAGGGAGCCAACAAGAAAGGCAGAGAGGGACTTTTTGCAAGGGCAGGTAGCAATAGGACAAGGGGTAATGGCTTTAAACTGAAAGACGGTAGATTTAGATTAGGTATTAGGAAGAAGTTCCTCACTGCGAGGGTGGCAAGGAACAGGTTGCCCAGAGAGGTTGCGGATGCCGCATCCCTGGAAGTGTTCAAGGCCAGGTTGGATGAGGCTTTGAGGGGCCTAGTCTAGCAAAAAGCGTCCCTGCCCGTGGCAGGGTGGTTGGAACTAGATGATCTTTAAGGTCCCTTCCAACCCAAACCATTCTATGATTCTATACATCCAAATCCAACTGCAAAACTGACCTGAGAAAGGCTGATGAACCCTCCCTCCCTTTCCCAAAACTTTAGGAACCCCTTTTCTCCCAGACTGTCAGGAAAGGAATCCCACTGCTTCCTGATATCTCCCGCCCTGTATTAGCACTGCTGAACGCCCTGCATCGGCTGCTCCTCGGGAACAGCTCCCCCAGGCCACACCCTACATTCTGCAGGCACCCCCTAGCTTACACCTATCCCCCAGACTGTGGACTCTGCTACACACCCACAAGATAAATGAAGTCCCGATGCTTGTAATCTGAGGGGCCTGCCACAAGCTGCACAGGTTCTAGGGACAATGCAGCACTCTGTGGGCGACTGGGAAAGGCAACGATCCGTCTCATATCCTGAAAGACACTGGGCCTTAGGTCCCTGCTGCTTTCTTGAGAAATATTTCAACTCCATAGACAGATGCATACAAGATGCTCACCCCAACCCCTGCTAGATAATCTCACCATCAATCCTATTAAGAAAAAACCTATCAGCAACTTACAGAGTATACAGCAAAACTGGTGAAAAAAAAAAAGGTTCCATCTTCAAGAAAGTCAGGAATTCCCAGAAAACACAATGCACCTAGAATTAAAAGAAAAAAAATGCATACTATTAAACCATCTTGCCAGCCCTGAACACTCAATACAAAATTACTGACCCGGAAAAAAAAAAAAAAAGTTGCACACAAGCGTACTTTCTACCATATACGCAGCTAAACCTTGACCCAACACAACACATCTGCTGAAATAACTTACCCAGCTCAAAAAGTGCTATCAACACAACAAACAGCAAAGAAGCCCAGGAGCAGAATGAGCTCCCTGAGCAGAGGCTGTGGCTCATACACCCCGGGCCCCACCCACCACCCTTCCCACAGTCACCTGGGGAAGGGGAGCGGCAAACCATGAGAAGGCATAAAGGCAGCCAGAGGAGCAGCAGGGAGTTCTCTCATCTCCCTTCAGGTTATGATGTGGAAGTACCGAACAGAGAAAGTAACCCTTACTGGGAATGACGGTAACTGCTTGTTGTGGTTTAACCCCAGCCAGCAACTAAGCACCACGCAGCTGCTCGCTCACTCCCTCCCCACACCCAGTGGGATGGGGGAGAGAATCGGGGCAAAAAAAGGGAAAGCTCATAGGTTGAGATAAGAACAGTTTAACAGAACAGAAAGGAAGAAACTAACAATGACACTAATAACAACAATAGAGTGACAAAGATAATACAAGGATTGGAATACACAAAAAAAGTGATGCACAATGCAATTGCTCACCACTGGCCGACCGATGCCCGAGCCGTGCTCCTCCCCTGGCCAACTCTTCCAGTTTACATACTGGGCATGATGTCCCATGGTACGCAATACCCCTTTGGCCAGTTTGGATCAGCTGTCCTGGCTGCGTCCCCTCCCAACTTTCTTACGCCCCTCCAGCCTTCTTGCTGGCTGGGCGTGAGAAGCTGAAAAGTCCTTGGCTTAGTCTAAACACTACTTAGCAACAACTGAAAACACCGGTGTGTGATCAATGTATGTCTCATACCAAAAGCAAAACACAGCACTATACCAGCTACTAGGAAGACAATTAACTCTATCCCAGCCGAAACCAGGACACTGCTCTTTTACTACAACCACATCTATTGCATCAACAACAGGACCAGGTAGGAAATTGCACTGAATTTTTCTGGGGCATGGATAGAGAAAGACAGATGTCCTAATAAACTATGTGCTTGAGAATTCCTATAAATAAACCCAAAATGCTGTGGGGTTATGCTTAAGTTCTAGTAGGAAAATGTATGCCATGTAACATGTATGCTCACTCTCACCAGAGCCCAGCTCCAAAATTGAAAACGTCAAGCGACTGCTCCCACACGGAAGGTGCCAGGACCCAGAGCTGTTGCTGGCCCTCACCTTCCCTTGGCAGCCCTTTTGGGGTTCCAACAACACTGGGGCTATGCCCTTTCTTAGCCTTCTTAGCCTTCCAGAGTGCCCCAGGTCCGTTGCTGGACCATGGAAATACCCAAAAGTGGCCCTGCAGCCTTACAGAGGGCCGCAGGGCTTTTGCGGTCATTTGCAGAAGCCACAGAGGGCTCTGCTGCCTTCTACAGTGCAATGGGGCTTTTGCCAGTCTTTTCAAAATCCCACAGGGGGCCCTGCTGCCTTCTAGGTTACCTCATGGCTTTTGCCGGGATTTACCAAAGCCCACAGGGGGCCCTGCTGCCTTCCTGATGGCCCCAGGGCTTTTTCCAGGCTTTTCCAAAGCCCATAAGGGACTCTGCTGCCTTCCTGATGGCCCCAGGGCTTTTTCCAGGCTTTTCCAAAGCCCATAAGGGACTCTGCTGCCTTCCTGATGGCCCCAGGGCTTTTTCCAGGCTTTTCCAAAGCCCATAAGGGACTCTGCTGCCTTCCAGAGTGCCCTGGGGCTTTTGCCAGGCTTTGCCAAAGCCCACAAAGTGCCTTGCTTCTCCCCACAGTGCCCCAGGGCTTTTGCCGCCACGAGGGGCCTTTGTGCCTTCTGGGCGCTTAGGCTTGGATGAGTAACTTCCTTATGTCAACAGGGAAACAAGTTACACCTCCAGCCGAAGTCACTGTCCACAGGGTATCAGTTCAGCCAGATCCCAGACTCTCGGGTCTGAGAAACTTTCCATCTTTAGAGAAATTCAGTTTCACAGGGAAGGCTTTGGGGGTCTCAGAGACGAAGCTTAAGGACTCCCGGCCCCTCCAGATGGGGATTCATTCCTGGGAGCGTGAACTCATGATGCCGACTGAGGTGGGTCTGGAGGACTAAATATAAGATTTCATGCAAGCCCCCTCTTCAGTATAGCTTTTAAGGGGATCCCAAACATCCTCTTTGGATGGAATTCAGAATATTCCAGGGGCAGAAAGCAAAGTCTTCCTGATTCTGCCAAAAGATGGGAAATGTGTTACAATTAGCGGCAGATAAACTGCTTTTTAAGATGTATGCTTGTACACATTGTCCATGCATAGCCATCTAACAAAATCCACCAAAACGAGTATCCTTACTAGGAAGAAGATTCTGCAACATAAAGACGATAGGTCTTAGGTTAATTTTAGTATTTGTGTCCTACAGGAAATGGCAATAATTCACTTCACTGCTTGCACAGATATTATGCATGTTCCTCATTCTTCCTCACCCTCCTATGCATGATTGGGTCTTTGCTTTTTCTGCAGATATCCCCAAATGAGAACTTCTCTTCTTCTTCTAGGAAGCACAGGAATCTTCACCCTTCTTCATCTCATGAGGAGAGCACATGAGGACAACCTTCTCCCTGGAGAGATAAGTGGGGAGCTGAAGGTTTGGGAAGAAGTATGGAACTGAAGGAACTTTTGGAAAAGACAAAAATGAGCTGCAGGAACTTCTGAAAAAGAAACGAAGGGAGCCCAAAAATGCAGCCAAGAGAGATCAGGACATGCCACCAGCAGGGATGGTTTTCAGGTGTTCTTATTAATGAGGAAGGAATATGGGTGATCCAAGACTGCATGACGGTCATTGTCACATGGCATCTCACTAGCACAGCCCTTTCCCCCACACCAGGCTTTCCTTTTCCATGATGGGGATTCACAGTGGGTAACTTGAGCTATGCACTCTCATGAGCTTCAGGTAAGAAAGCTATGAGTCCTTCTCACACAGGTGAGGTGATCAACAGAGCTCATCCCACATAAGCAACTACTAACTCTGCATGCCTGAATTTAGAGGGTCCAAAGACTCACCTGTTCACCTGCCCAAACATCGGATGCCCTGGGGCACCTGAATTAGGAGGTTCAGCATGAGAGCTGTGACACAGAAGGTGTGAGGAGTAGGAGACACAGATGCAGGAGGAGACCCTGTCTGGTAATGCCAAGGAACCTGCTCCCAAGCTCTTCTATTCATATTCAGGGGAGAGGAAACCCAAACCTTCCTAGTGTTACAGCAGCTAAACTAGAATCACAGCCATATTGCTGCCTCTGTCCTACAAAGAAAATGCACATATTTCATTCTCCATTTGCTGAAGGGTGCAAGTGATCTCTGCAGAATCTGCCCTTTCTCCCCTCATTCCTACCAAATTTTACTCTGTCTGTCTGTGTGTGCTTGCACGCACGTGTGTGCACCCATGCTCACTGGCCACATACTTTCTCAGAGCAATCTCCTTCTGGCCTTTCAGGACCACCCTTGGTGTCACCGACATGACACCTATGTCATGATGAACACAGATGTAGAACTTCTAGCACCACCAGGGTCTGGTCTTCCAAACAGGCTGAACTCCAGCATTTGCACAGACACCACAAGAAGAAAAAGAAACAACAAGCCAAGCTCACCAGCTACAGTGATAGAGATGGACTGGTTTTCCACCAGAGGCTAGAAATCCTGTCAATGGGAGCGTATCCCGTGCTGGCAAGCGTGCAGAGCAGCATGCTCGTACTCTGAAAGGTTCAGGAGGGGAGTGTTGGCTTACCCAGATGAGAATGTATTTCTCTGCTCCTGCTGAACTGAAATCATGACGTGTCCGGGTTCTGGGATGAGGCTGGAGCACTGAAGGTAGTCTTCTCTCCAGGGAGGTATACAAGAGGCTGGGAGTGCAGAGACAGATAGAGAGCTGGGTCCGTTTGGAGATATGTGTGAGCACAGGCAGTTGTTGACAAACATGACAACTGAAGGCAGGAACTCATGAGGAGACACCAAGGAAGAAAGATGCGTTAACTTGGTCAAATTATTTCTTGCATCGCAGCTCAAAACCCAAACAAACCCACTCCTCAATAGACAAGCGCCGAGGGAACAGCCAGCAGCCACTGAAGTTCATGCAGCTAGGAAGAATTGAAATTGTGGGGTCACGTGGCCCAGTAATGGGGTCAAGCTTCCCGCTATCTTGGATTTGAAGGAGGCAACCAGGCAGATGCCACTACCTAGGTCAGCCCTGGTTTAGGTTTCATCCCTTGACATATTGCAGATGTGGGAGAGATTCACCTAACCATAGGCCAGGAGAGGAAGAATGTGTTCCTAGGACATTATTTTTCTCATCCTAATGGGGATATCTGAAAGAGATTCTATGAACTATCCTTCAGAAGGACCTTGCCCCACCACCCCCACCAATGGCAAATGGTACCCAGATGATTGAGGTGGCAACTGAGGAAAGAAGTCCCCTTCTAGTGGGCTCTCTAGTGCTCCCTGCTTCTCTAGTGCAAAGAAACACTAGAAGCTCAGAGGAAACAAATCAGCAGTTCCTAAGATGACCCAGATCTGAATGAACCTGGCTGATCCAAGGACACCTTCTGTGTTTATTCACAAGCTTCACTGGTCCGCGCAGCATGCCTGGTGGCTCTCCAGAGCTGCGTGCACATCAGACATCTCCAGCAAGCCACATAGGAACTTCTCTCTGCAAAGTATATGAAGCCTCCAGGTTGAGGACCCTTCCTCCAACCTTCAACACTTCTCCACCATCACTAACAGCTGCAGCAGCCTGGAAAAGCCATCCAGTAGCCCCCACTGAACACCATTCACCTACCAAATCACAGCCACACTCACCTGCAGCTTCCCTCTTTCCTTTCTCACTACTGATAGCAACGAAGTCATATAGGAAGTTACATACTAATAGCCTAGAACATCTGTGAAAGAAAAAGAAGAGTCAATTTACTACTTAGGAAGATGAATCCCCATGGGGATGTGGAGGGGGTTGCCAGCAAACATGGATCTTCTAAGTAAAAACATGAAAAGTAAGAGCATTTGCAAAGAATTTCTATAAGGTGAAAATTCCGAATATAGACCTACATTTTCTTGCCACACATCTGAAAAAAAAAGACCACATTTATATCAACAGGAAATATCAACAGAAGGCTCTAAATGGCTGGCTAACCACCTGATTTCTTCAGGTTTCTAACCACTTTATTTCTTCAAAGCACAGCACTTTTCCTAAGAAGGTATCAAAGATGGGACCCACAAGCAGTATTGGAGGAACAAGTGGTGTTAAAACACCTAGCTATTCAGGAGATAACAAAAGGAATGAGGAAAGGGGAATACGATGAAAGAGAGTTGGCTTAGAAGGGGAGAACGCAACTTATGGGCATCAGCTGTAGAAAGGGTATCATGAAAAATCATTATCTTCCCATCTGAAGCCCTCAGGGGTGTTATAAATGTAACTGATGGGACCTATAAAGCAATATGCATTAAAAAAAAAGGAGACACCTGCCTGGAGATCATCTCTGCCGGGACTCGAACCCGGAACCTCTGGATTAGAAGTCCAGCGCGCTCGTCCATTGCGCCACAGAGACCTCACCATAAGTGCACTATCAGCACCAGAACTGAAAAATCCAGCACATCCTACATCACTACAGGGGTCTTAACACCCCCCTCTCACAGCATGGCACTGAGGCAGTGTGAAAACCCCATGCCCAGATCAATCTCCCCCATAATTCAACATCTCTAGGCATCCCCTTCTTCCACAGGGACGGGCAGTAATTCTGGGTATGATCTATATCTTGCTCGGCAGCAGGGATGCAGCAAAAACCTGGATGCAGGCTTGTATCTGCATCTCTGGCAACCTTTCCGCAGCATCTCTAGCTCGACTGAGGGCAGAGCTAAATCCTGGAACAGAGTTAATTGCTCCATGTCCCTCAGCATCCTCACTCCAGAAGCCGAGAGAGATAAAGATGAAAGAGGATTTAGCTTACAACACTGAACACTGACAATGATGAAGAAAGCTCTGTTTGTCATGATGAAAAATGCAGAAACCTGTGGTTTGAGCAGAGAAAGAAAAGAAAAAGCAGTCATGTTTTTATTTTAAGCAAGCTGTCAATCAAGGGTTTAACGTTGCTCTACGTGCGTCTTCCACTGGAAAAAAATTAAGATGACATGAAAACAACAGGAAATATCCTTTTACATCTGCCGAGCTGTTGAACAATTGATCAAACTCTGCGACACGATTCCTTGCTGTGAACAAACACATTTTGCATTTCTATATGGCATGAATTTTAGAGTATTGTTTACTCCCAAACGTGTTCTTAATTAGGGACAAATGTGAAAGGCGAGATGCTAACTGCAGTATGACTTGCTTAGAAGAATGAACACTACCTGAGATGATGAGCTTTTACTTCAGGGTTGATGTGACCTGAAGACCCCAACCAAAGACAGCTCCTACCAGCTAAGAACACGCCATACCGATAACAAAACAATAGAAGATTTACCCAGCAATGGAACCAGGCATATAACCACAGCCAGAACCGCAACTGACCAAAATTCAGGAGAAACCCCACCACCACCTGTACAGGACATCGGTTTAGACCAATGATCATCACACCACTGACCATACCTGTGTACCACCTGCAGGGGACAAGCACATACTGATCCTGCATGGGATAAGTACATACCGATTCTGCGAGCAACAGTAACCAGTTAGCCCACCCCTTAACATGAAAAATCTGATTGGTCTGTACAGCTGTATTGTCACATATGTAATCCCTGCTTTCCTCTGTATGTGTCCTCCATGCATTAGGCTGGGGCACAACTATGCACATAGCTAAAATATAAAAGAATAAATTCCCTTGGTAATTCTATGCAAAGCATCCTTGCCGCCCTCCTCAGCTGGCAAAGAACTGACTTTTAGGCAAATTGGTGCTAACGAGAAAAGGCACAGCACTAACCACTTCAGCACACCTAATGCAAAACCAAAGAATCTGGTTTTCCTTTTACTGATGTTCTGGGGCTTTGGAAAGACTTATGGTTGTCTTGACAAGTAAAATTCAGCTAGAGGTGGTGGGAAAGAAGGCAGGGGTTTAACTTCTATCAGACAAAACTGCTGCAGGAGATACCCAGTAAATCGATAATCCTTGAAATAAACTAATCTGTGAACCAACTGTAATGCCAGTGTAGTGCTCCAATCCCACCAGTACCTTGAGAAAATTCAAAGAAAACACCTGTCTACAGGGTGAACGAAGGCTGCGCTTAAAAAATGTCATATAATAAATCTTAGACAAAGTAATAAAGCACCAATATAGAACCAAAAGGAAGGAAAAAAATCTCACGCAGCCTGTGGCTGCACTATGTGTGTTCCTCATGGGAGGAGACACCACCAACTCTTTTACTATGATTTTGGGAGGCTGTACCTCAAAAGCAGTCCCTGCTTTGAAGTCATTAAGAGTTTTATCAGCAAGTGGAAAATCTGGAGATGAAGCATTAAATTGCACAAACCTCAGAAGAATGACCGTGGCTTTATGAGCAGCTGCATCCCAGGAGTTGGAGGGCAGACAGGGTTCAAAAGAACCCCCATTTGTCCTGACTGCAGCGGGACTGGGGCTTGTTGCAGCGCTGCAACCTGCCTTTCCCTTCTGCCTGCCTATGCTCTCATATGTCTTCAGGTAACACACAGCCTAGCGGCATGCACGCCCAAATTTTTACCAGCCAACCAGCATTCAGCATCTGGAGGAAAGCCAGCTCCAATCAGCCCTAACTGTACCAGAAACAGGTGAGGTCCAGGAGTTGGAGCAGGTCCTGGTGAAAATGACCCATTTCCAGCAGGGAAAGTATGGGGAGAACCACCCGCTGCAGGGAAATGGATACACCACAGGCTGCACCCCGCGAAGAGCACTCTCTTAGCAGCAGCACTGCCAGGAGTGCCACCAGAGCCCCACTGGCCTTCTCCCCATCCCAGCACATGCCCGTACTGGCACAAGGACACGGCCACGGGCCACATGGTACCAAACGCTCCCCGCTGAATGCTAGGAAGAAATGCGCAACATTCAAATCCTTGGTACCTTCAGTAATTTGGCCAGTCTTCCCCAGGGTACTGACTGTCCCTCTGTTATCTCCGTATGTGACATACTTGGACAGCAGAGACGGGAGTGAGCAGCATAGATGCAGGTAGGTTATTTTTGGCGCTGGGGGATGCCAATACACCTGTTTCTGTGGGAAGAGATGACAATGAAATTCAGTAAGTTGGGCAGCATGTTTTGAGACGAGCAATATTCCTCTTCAGATACAGAGGGAGGTGTTGATAATGTGTCCCCAACACATAGAAGTGTGACGGGAGTGAAAAAGCTGCAGGGGGTCAAACAAGGTGCGACCTGGCCGCCAGCTCATCCCTGATCACCTTCCAGCATCAAATCATTTGCTGCAGATGGGAAGAACATGAGCCATGAGCAAGGTTGCAGTGGACCACGGTGAACCACGGTAATTTACTACCTCATAAACAGCTGGGAAAGGCCTTTTGCAAGACAAAGACTTAAGCAGTAAGATGGGTGCTAAAGCGTGTCTCACTCAAGCAGTAAGATACCACCTCATGTCAAGTTGCTCTAGGTCAGCATCGTCAGTGCCGAGAGATTCAAAAATCTCTTTGCACACCTAAATAAACAGCAATAGAAAACCCATGTCAGAGTTGGGACTGTTTTGTGGTATCCGTGGCTAAACATTTTATAGGCTACACAACTACTCTGTTACCTGATGAAACCTTCTCCAAGAGTCACCAAAGAGCCAGTCCCACCAAGCTAAGGATAAAGCTTTAGAAGCATTGTCCTTGCAGGCCATGAAGCCCAATAACCTATCTATCCACAAGGATCTTCCCCAGATCCTTACAATTTGCAAGATATATTCTTGTCTTTTTCCTAAACTTGCAATCCTTTTTTTTTTTTTTTTTTTTTTTACCAGCCATGTCAGCAGCACCCAAAATACAATCAAGTACCTTGCACTTGATTTGACCACCACATCACATGCATCTTCAAACCCTCCAGTGCCTTTCTGAGCCTCGCTTTGTCTGCGGGACTGTGACTCGGCTCATCTAAAAGATGTTCATCAGTGACTCCTGCATTTTGCTCCCCCTGACAATTAACACATCATTCTGAGACACAGAGCCAGTTCCAGAAGCTTTTGCCTTCAGTGCCACCGGCTGGCATTGGTGGCTGTACTGAAGCTTGCTGGGCAAGGGCACAACTCAGCAAGTGGCTGATTTTCTTTACAGTTAAATTAGAGTGGATGCTCTTTTAAAATCAGCTCAGCGGTCATCTTAGTATCTGACTAAGATACATATAACTGTTTAATTTGGATTTTGCTGAAGTTCATAGACTCACAGAATGGCTTGGGTTGGAAGGGACCATCAAAGGTCATCTAGTCCAAACCCCTGCGGTGAGCAGGGACCCCTTCAACT
>JAVKLA010000088.1:10140383-10214307 GCA_034782735.1 Sagittarius serpentarius
CCGGGCCCGCTGGCCTCGGCGGCCGAGCGGGCGCCGGGAGCTGCTGATGCGGCCGTGGGAAGGGAGGGCACCCCTCGAAGAGAAACGCTGGCTGTCGTGGCGGTACAGAGCCCTCCGAGCGGGATCGCGGGCTGCCTGAGAGACGTGGCACTGAATAGAAAACAGCCGTGTTTCCTGTGCGCGGGGAGACCTGCGTGGCGACATGTCCTTTTGCAAGCAGAGTCCCGGCCCACGGGACAGACCTCTGAGTTCTCCCCACCGTCAGGATGGGGCGTCACAAAGATGGACTAGTCTGCAACCTGTTCCCCAGCAAGGCTGTAGCACGCTCAGCAGCTGCGTTCACACCGCTGACCGCGGGCATCAGCCCCTTGCAAAGGTGGACCTCTCTGCCAGCATCCAAATCCTTCACTGACTGTGCCCTCAGCTTCCGCATTCGCCCTCCAGGCTGCCTTGGCTGCCTTGCTTTCTGTGTCATCTTCTCACAGGTTGCTTGGTACATCTCTAACAGCCTGGGGACAGCATCCTGCAAGGCTCTTCCAAGTTCGTTGCTGTATTCTTCTACAGTTTTGCATTTCCAGCAACAGCATTTCAAGGCTGATGCTCTTCCGCACTGACAGCACAGAGGAGGAGAGGCAGCCCTTGCAAGCCCATGGCCGCTATTAATGAGGGGACCATGGGATTACAAGTGAGATGTTTGTTGTTCAAATAGCAGTGCCCTGACTTCTGAGGGTGGGTTGATTCTGCAAACCAAAGCTTTCCAGCCTTACATGTCCCCAGCCTTTCTGTCTCCAAGATTGAATGCATTACCTGGTCTTCGAAATGAGGAAGCTTCATAGCCTTTTACTTCAAGTTCCTCTCAAAGTCCTTTTTTTCTTTTTTCTTTTTCTTTTTTTCCTATTTACCATTAGCAGAAAGACCTGATAGAATATTGTACTGGGAACTGTAAATTTTGGAAAGTTTTAAAATTTACTGGAGAACAACGGTCTGTTCACGGGGAGCAGCAACACTATTTGGGCTGGCTTTGACCAAACTCCAGAGGAAAACAGTTGTTCCGCACTGCAGCAGGAAAGCTACTTCTGGGTTGAGACTGCAGCATTTCTATCAACATCTGCCATTGGTGGCTGATCACAAGACCACCACCGTTTTGCTCTCCTCAGTCACACCATTTTTGGTGCTGATTAGAAGAATCAGATGTTTTTGTGGCATCTTGAGGCCAGATATCAAAGTGCAGAAAGAGGAGCCTGCTCCCCAGTAGGGTGGGGTGCGTGCAGCTCACCCAGTGTCTTTGTCATTCCCTGTGGCACGTTCTCATTTTATTGACCCGATTCTCTCTGGGCCACTTTTGTCATCATTTCTGGTACACACAGAGCTGAGGTTTGTTGTCCCGAAGCAGCAGGGCTTGGCCCTTTCAGAGAGGAGGCAATGCTCCACCTTTTTGGAATGGGTGGAGATCTCACAAGCCTCACAGTCAGTTCACCATCCTCTTCAGTAGAAATATCAGGGCATCTTCTAGGAAGCAGGTTCCCGGTCTCCTCAGTCCTCATGGACAGGCCAGCATCACATCTTTCCTTGGTAGTGCATGACTGAGCACGATTGCCAAGCCCTTAATGATAGCATTAAGGCAAAATAGTGTCCTTCTGCCACTTCAAAAGACTTTGCTCAGCAAATGAGGGAGCAGCTGCGAGGGAAAGCACAAAGGCAGAATGAGATACTGAGTACCATCTGTGGCCTGCACAGTGAAAGCCTGCCCTGTCCTAGGAGATGGGGAAGAGAGGAGGCATCACAGTATTAAGAGCTGAGAAGAAACCCCAGTCCCTTCCGGGGCTGCGACTGATGCTGCGCCTCAGGGGCTCGTGCTAGTGCTGCCAGGATGCTGCACCTTCGGGCCGGTCAAGTCCCTCAGTACTTGCATTTTTTCCCCACTGCAGCAAAGGCTTAAGAGGTTTTTGGCATACCCATGGTGTCCTGAGAGCTTGAGCGTACCTAAGGTTTGGCAGTGGGAGGATGTCAGGGAGGTCAGATGTGCCTGTTTTCACCTTGGCACTAGAAGCCCCTAGAATTCAGCCCCTGGCTGCTCAGTCCAGCAGGTTCCTGTGTTTCCCCACTGTGCCTGTAGCTAAAGCAAATCTCAAGTACACCAATGGGGATTCACACGATACGAGGGTGAGCAGCAGATGAAGAAGGGAGATGGATGCATGTGTCTATCGCTAGCAGCAGCCAGCTCTGCAATGGGTTCACACCAGGCTGTGCCTTGCAGTGCACAAGCCTTGCCCAGAGCACATGCATATGACGCAGGTTCCTGCCTTATTAAAAATAATTACCCCCATCAATTAACCCTTCTAGTGCCTGTTCCCACAATCATCAGCCAAGACAACATATAACAGCTTGTTATCAGGCTCTCAACAGATCACTGAGCTGAGCCAAGACAGAAATAGCGTTTTCTGCCACATCCCTTCAACTCTAATCCTCGTGTGCTTAATCCACATTGGTACCATGGAAGGTCTATGCAAGGCGTGAACAGTGCTGTAGGGACTGGAGCTGGGAGTCTGCAAGATTGTAAATCAGTGCAGAATCAGTGAACTCCTACAAAATCAACAAAAGGAGCCAGCCAGTAAACCTGACCCACATGCCAGAGACTCAAGTCTTGAGATCGTTGATTACTGCTCTGTCTCCTATGGAATAAATCTCTTGCAAGGCGAAGGGCTGGCTGTCACTGGCTAATGCAGAAACATGCTGCCTGGCAGGGAACTGCAGAGCTTTGTTATAAATGATGGGCATGGGTTTTTCTGATGGGAACTTGCTCTCAAAAGCATGAACAAAAAATCCAAACAAATCCACTGCTATGAGCATCACTCCAGAGAGGAGCAGGAACCTATTTAAAGAAGGAATTTTGCAGTCATGAAGATCCAGGGACGCCATCAGTCAGGGGGGAAAACATACCAAGGGAGGTCTCAGGCAAAGGCCAGCTGAAAATCCTTGTTGTGCCTTGCGCAGATTTCATCAGCTCTGGCAAACTGCCAGAGAGCAGAGAGTGAGAACAGCCAGCGCTGAGCACAGCATGTCAAATCAGCAACAGAGGAATTGATAAACCCCATAATAATGGACAAATTAGCCAGTACTTTGAACAATTATGATATAACAGGGGAGAACCAAGTGGCTTCAGAGGACAGTGTCTGTCATGGTTTAACCCCAGCCAGCAACTAAGCACCACACAGCCGCTTACTCACTCGCCCCCACCCAGTGGGATGGGGGAGAGAACTGGAAAAAAACTCATGGGTTGAGATAAGAACAGTTTAATAGACCAGAAAGGAAGAAACTAACAACGACACTAATAACAACAATAAAATGACAATAATAATGAAAGGATTGTAATATACAAAACAAGTGATGCACGATGCAGTTGCCTACCACTCGCCGACTGATGCCCAGTTAGTTCCTGAGCAGGTCTCCTTCCCCAGCCAATTCCCCCAGATTATATACTGGACATGACGTCACACGGTACGGAATACCCCTTTGGCCAGTTTGGGTCAGCTGTCCTGGCTATGTCCCCTCCCAACTTTCTTGTGCCCCTCCAGCCTTCTTGCTGGCTGGGCCTGAGAAGCTGAAAAGTCCTTGGCTTAGTCTAAATGCTACTTAGCAACAACCAAGAACATCAGGGCGTTATCAACATTCTTCTCATACTAAACCCAAAACATAGCACTATACCAGCTACTAGGAAGACAATTAACTCTATCCCAGCCAAAACCAGGACAACATCATAACTCACAGTTATAACAATATTATCGGTAGTAGAGTTATTATGGGCAGAAAGGGCTGATTGGGCTAGGGAGCTTATGTCCTGGCATGACGTGGAGGCTAGACACACATGCAGCTGTGAGTGGTAGATCTAGAAGGATCTTCCACTGGAGCAAGTACCATTTTCCCAGGAGCGATGGAGGTGTTTCTGACTGAGATGAAACTTGAGAGGTCCAAAAGGTATAATGGCAATGCCCAATTACTCCTTTAACTCATGGCAAGGTCACTGTGCCTGCTCCCCCACTCTGGGTTCCTCCTTGACCCCACTGGGTGGCAAGCACTTATCTCGGACGAATTTGTAGCACGAGCAGCTCTAGATCCGCCAACTACTCTGGGAGCCCAAAAGCTTGCAAGCAGTTCCTGTCTCCTATTTTATCCAGGAATATGAAGGTTCTCTGAACACACGCATCACTGCCAAGCCATTAACTGTCTCTTGGAGACAGACGATTTTGGTCAGAATGGATTAAAAGGATAAAATCTGACAGTAACCTGGGCTGCAGCATCTCCTTCAGAAACTCTTACACCATACTCAGTCATCAAAAATTAAATCAGAGCACTTCTTGAAAGACAGCGAACTCTTATCTCCAGATTATGGATAACTCAATCAATCCATGAGGTCATTTTTCAAGAAGCTCATTAGCTTCCCTGGCAAAGCCGTGCACATTTTTGCCGATCTTGCTTCAGCTTCCAGCTGTTAAGGTGGGACAGTGTCTCCATTGCGGCCAGCACCCATCAAAAAGCACTTCTGGCCAGACAGAGTATGATTCTGGCTTCACTGAGAGTATGAGATTGAAGCTTTTTGCATATGTGATTGGCACCTGAAACAGAGCTCTCCTCAAAATTTGCCTGAAAAAAATTGTTGCATAGAGGCTGGAGTTTCTGAAGTGAGTGTGTTAGGATATGGGATCTCACTTGTCCATCTATATCACTGTCTCAGGAAAACTGGAGATTAGTGCAACTTCACCAAAAGTTTCTTCCTAATGGGCTGTGTAACCCCTTTTATGTCTGTACAAGGCATCGATCTGAAAGGGATGGAGCACAAGGAAAGCCTCACAGGAGCAGGAGGCACGGCCATCTCTAACCGCTCCTCTCTTCCTATAAAAATGCCTCTACTCCAGAGAAAATGAAGTGAAAGGAGCTCACCTCTCTCAGCCCTTTCAGTGCCTGGGATCAGAGGGGCTCCCCAAGGACCCGAAAAGTAGCTGGTGCTTAATTTAGAAACACCTGGAGGGACAAGACTCATTTATCCTGGTCAGCATGTGAACTTTAATGGCTAAAAGCGAATAGACCTAAGAACAGATTTCAAAGTGTCAAAGAAAAGATACCTTATCAGGGAGCATTCACAAATGCAGTCATTTTTCAGAGATCTGAGACAAAACAGAAAAATAAAGGTTATTTTTAGGCAAAAGGATCTCTTCTTTCTCCACCGTCTCTCTCAGAGAAGACTCAAGGGCGGAGTTTGAAGAATTTCTTGTGTAGGGAAAAGATGTTTCTGGCTTAAACTGCTGCCAGTATTGCAAAGCAACGAAATGATCCTAACTTACAGATACTTACTAAGAAGTTAGATCTTGTTTCTTCAGGTTTTTTTCCAGTGTACTGGTTTTGGCTGGGACAGAGTTCATTTTCTTCACAGTAGCTGGTGTGGTGCTATGTTTTGGATTTGTGACTAAAACAGTGTGGATAACACAGGGATGTTTTAGTTACTGCTAAACAGTCTATTTCTGTTTTGGAGTTGGAATGAAAAGCAATGTTGTCCTGATAGCAGATACCGACAAGCTACATCCCAGCCCACGAGCAATGTGATGGAGTTTCCTGGCAACCTGGCACATGAAAAGTCATCTTTTCTGGTGTCTTTGAAAGGAATCAGATGGAAGTCTAATGCCCGAACAATCCTGCACTATCGGTGCATCCCTTCTTCCCAGGCTCAACTTCACTCCCAACTTCTCTACCTCCTCCCCACAGGTGGCGCAGGGGGAGAGGGAATGGGGGGTTTCATAAGGCACTGTCTCTGCCGCTCCTTCCTCCGCACACTCTTCCCCTGCTCCAGTGTGGGGTCCCACCCACGGGAGAGAGTCCTTCATGAACTTCTCCAGCGTGGGTGCTTCCCACGGGCTGCAGATCTTCATGAACTGCTCCTGCGCGGGTCCCCCGCGGGGCCACAGGTCCTGCCACAAAAACCTGCTCCGGCCTGGGCTCCTCTCTCCACGGGCTACAGGTCCTGCCGGGAGCCTGCTCCAGCGCGGGCTTCCCACGGGGTCACAGCCTCCTTCGGGCGCCCACCTGCTCCGGCGTGGGGTCCTCCCCAGGCTGCAGGGGCACAGCCTGCCGCACCGGGGTCTTCCCCACCGGCTGCAGGGGAATCTCTGCTCCCCCTCCTGCTTCACTGACTTTCGTGTCTGCAGTGTTGTTTCTCTCGTATATTCTCACTCCTCTCTTCCAGCTGCTGTTGCACAGCAGGGTTTTTTCCCCCTTCTTCTTAAATATGTTATCACAGAGGCGCTACCAACATCACTGATGGGCTCAGCTTTGGCCAGCGGTGGATCCTTCTTGGAGGTGGCTAGAATTGACTCCATCCAATATGGGGGCCGTTTCTGCCATCTTCTCACAGAAGCCACCCCTACAGCACCCCCACTACCAAAACCTTGCCACATAAAGCCAATACATGGACTTACTAATAACTCTGTAAAATTCTATGGTTTGTTTTATACTTGTGGCCAGACCGCATGATCTTGTGTTTAATACCTGATGTCTCTGCAGGCACCCATCTCATCTCCAGTGCTAGAGGGCAGTAATTTGGCTAATTTTTCCTAAATACCTTTCGGAGAGCATCAGTCTCCCAGCCATTCACCACCTAGTATTTAATACAGGCTGAATATCCTCAGGATGCATCATTGCAACAACCCTTACTACTGGAACCGCCAAAGCAATGGGAAGTCCCTTGAACAGAGGCATGATGTGACAGGTTTGAACTGATAAGCGATTGTTTTCTTCTTCTCTTGCAATTGGAGGAGATTGTCCCCTAAGGAACATGATGGCAGTGCAAGCTGGTGGAGGATCCAGGCCGGCAGCCCCTGAAGACCAGTGTGGGGTGTCCAAACAGAAACATGCTTCAATTTCTCTTCTCAGACTGAGACGTCCCAGATAAAGCCCTTATCTGGCCTTTTCTCAAATCAATATGCTGTTTCAGTCTCATTCTCAGAGCACAGCAGGGGCAGGCATCTAGGGAACAGCTTTATCACATCGTTTGCTACAGCCAGAGGAAGCTGGATCTTTCCACCCAAAGGTGAGTTTGGTAGGTGCAGTCATGTCCCGGCTGCATGTTGTCACTGCGAGGTTTTAGCTCTGCGGTATGCCACCAGCCCCGGAAGGCTGAGGACGTCGGCCCGGCCGGCCAGCCTGGGGATGCCTGCAAGGGGGATGCATCGAGGCAAAGGTGGAAATGCCCTGGGCACTCTCCTGGCTGCTGTGGAGGCCGGTGGAGCCCTCAAACCTTACACGGCGACTTCTCCCTCTCCACCCAGAGGTCTGAAAGCTATTTCCAAACGGTCCGGCACCGTTTCTGCCTGCCGTTGGACAGGAGAGGGCAGCAGAACGCTCCTTTTGAAGGAAGGGGAAGCAGGCAGGAAGAAGAGCGAGAGGTCTCCATTTGGGGATGTTTTGCTCTTTGCTGTGAAAAATTTAAGCCAGAATCAATTTCTGTTCCTTTTGTTACAAGAAGGGCTTACTGCAACCAAAACGTTTGCAGCAGAGCCCCGAACCGTGAATCTGCTCCCACCAGATACTCCCAAAAGTTGGGCTTTTTAAAAGATGTGATGCAGATGACGCTCATAGTTTGGATGCCATAGGGACTCCACAGCTCCCAGCCTGGCAAATATCAGTGCCCTACTTGAAGTGCAGCCTTGTGCTTCCATCTCCACTAGTAGATTAAGGAGTGTCAGATGTTCCTTGGCACAGGGACTCTGTCATCCTCAGTACTACATCATCTGAACAGTTTCCAGCATGGTTTTGGCCATGCCATGCCATGCCAACCAGCGATCTCTCAAATAATTTCCAGGCACAGGGGAAGGACTGTTCCCAGGAGGCTCTGGATGGGGACATCCTACTCTGAAGAGAGTTCAATGGCATAGATACAAACCCCACCATTACAGTTTAGCCTCCATACCTGAGAGTTGTCCCAGGCATGTTTCATTTTCTGATACAGATGTGCTAATCCCACTGCATCCCAGTGCCCATCCTCAGGAGCACTGTGAATCCCAGTCTGCCTAGAGCCAGTTTCAGAGCCTTAATGCCTTTTGCAATGCCTCCCGTGGGGATGCAGAAGCTCTCCTGGGCCCTCATCACTAGGTCTGTCAAGCCCACTGGTGAGAGTCATCTATCCAAATTTAGACAACCGCAAAGTAGATGTCTCCAATGAGCTCACCAGGTTTTCGTCCCTTTATAGCCAGTGGCAAGAAACAGAAATGACTCACCCAGCAGTAGACACCTACCCCAGCATGAGCTGACTCACCTTCAGGAGGTGCCCCTTGCTCTCCACTGCCCTGCCCTGCTCAGACACTGATCTCCAAGGTTTGGATGCTGAAATTCAAGCAGATGTATCCCATTCCTTGGAGCAACATCTACCAGGATTGCTGACTGCTCACATCTTTTCTGTGGAGTCTCAGGAACAGTCCTATAGACACCCCATTGACCCCATAACCAGGGCTTAATTTGCACTCCATGACCTGCTTGGATGAGCTGCCCCAATCACACACCCCATATTTTTGCATAAAGCTCATTTTTTCAAGACAGGTTGAAAACTAAGGACAAAATATAACAACCAGTTCAACTAAAAGTACTACAAAATCTTTCTGAGTTGGTGCAGCTGAAAATAGAGTTGCTTGCACACACAGGCTGCTCATGCTTAAAGAAATCTTAACTGCCTTGAATGTATTTGTATTTATAGCTGAGAAAACACTGCTTCCCTTGACGAAAGCCTGTGTAAATGCAACTGTTTGCTCAGTACATGTGATGGAGAAGCGCGAACCCACCAGGTGGCTGCAGCATTGCCAGCACGTAGAGTTCATTCAACCCGCATTCCTCCTGGGATTTCTGCAAGCTGGCAAGATGCAGATCTGAGCAGCAGCAGCAAGGGCGGGGGGGTTGTACCCAACCCTACAGGGGACAGCGCTCAAAACAGAGAAGAGCCCAGAGGTGGACTTTCAAACCCAGGGAAAAGCCAGCCTGAGGCACAGAGGTTGTTGGAAACTCATTCATGAGGCCAGATCTCCTCTGGTTTTAGGCTGAAGTCAAGCTGATGACTGCAGCTGATCTCTGGATACAGATCCGTATCATCCTGCCAGCACAAAGAGGCCAGATTTTCAGATCTGCAGACAAGAATTATGATTAGAGCTGAGACCATGCTTATCAAAGTGCTCTGGTGTTGGTAGGTAAGTGCTAGCTTTTTCAGTGTTATTGCTGTTGTCATTTTATCAGCTTGCTGCAATCTGCTTTTTTTTCTATATTTGTCTGTTTATAATTAGCCTGCTGGGTTTGCTATTCTCTCAGTTTCCTTATCTGCTTCCTGACAGTTTTGGAGATGGCTCCATTTTAAAAATATACTGTGCTTTAAGAAAAGAAACTCTTCTCTAGCTCTCTTTGAAGCTCAGCACTCTGGGGAGAGCACCAGTAGACAGGCTTTCGGCTCAAAGAATATGTGTAATAAGGGACAATTAGGTGGCAGCAAACATTTAATTATCAAATATATTGGTGCTTCTTACACTGCCTAAAGTTAAGCAGGTGCCTTATATACAGGATCCTTCAAATAGCAAATGTGAAAAATGTTTCAGAATAAAACCAAATGAGCTGATGAATACATTTAGGCTATAAACTAGACACGGGTTTTCAGCAAAAGCCTGGAACAGGCTTCACATTGCGTTAGCATCTGTAGGGGGACAGCCTCATAGATTAACATGGGCACTGACCGCAAGAAACCAGGGTCCTGCTCGTACTAGTGGGGTTGCCCAAAGCCACTTCACTTCAACGGAGTGGATTGGCCAAGGCTGAAGCCACCAGAGGTGTCTTACCTTGTCCTGGTCATCGGTGCCGCTCGCTCTCTCTCGCTGGGCAGTGGAAAACACACCAATTCGTGAGACCCTTGAACTTGTCTCAGCTGTAAAGAGTCACAGGCTCTTTTGTCAGCCTTTACTGACGAAGGGACACACTCCCTTCGGCTTGATGTGTAGGGTGGGATCAAACCTGGTGGAGAAGCTCTGAGCAAATCCCCTGCAATCCTTTCAAAGCCAGTGGGAAAGCAGGCTTGCTTAGGTGCTGTTCATCTCTTGGACATTCCCCTGAACTGTCTGACCCTCTCTGCTGAAGGGAGAAATCCCAGCACCTGAATAGAGAGAAGCAAGCCTTTGCCATCGTGTGCCACAGGTCCACCCCATGTTTTTGAGAGACAAGGCTGACGTTGCTCCCAGGGACAAGCTGAGAATGAAAACTGATGTCTTCCAGGAGAACAAAGACACGTTCCTGGGTACAAAGCAGGAAACAGATTTACAAAACTCCTTGCAGCTCCGTTACATGCCAAGGTTTGTACATCTCACCACCAGACAGAGGGGTCAGGCAGACCCCCTGCAGAGGGGCCACAGCACCACCTTGTCCTTGTCCCTCACCAGCCTGCTCACAGAACAGATTCTGAGCCTGCAATACTGAAGGCAAGCAGGATTCTTCCTGAAAGCTTTACCAAGCACTAGGTAGGAATCCTCTGCCAAAAAAAGGGAGCTTCTCCTGTTCTCCACCTTCTGTTCTCCCACTCAGCTCTGTTACTCCAGACTCTATCAGAAGTGACCATCTGCACTTAGGCCAGTCCAGCTTTGTGAAACACTTGAAAGAAAAAAAAGGTTAATTTAAACAGACTGAGAGCTGTTAAGGTTACTTCTTAAAACAATTGCCCATACATTTTGTCGTTCATCTGGGAACTTCTGTTCTTGCATCTTGCAAGGAACAGTACATCCCCTGGACAGAGGGACAGGCATGACACTTGCACACCCAGCCTCATAAATCTACACTGGCTCCCAGTGCTTTGTATTTTAAGAGCTCTGTGTCCCTTTCTGCACTTTCTTTTTCCAGTCTCAGGATGGAGATGTATTTCTTGTGCTCCAGCTCAAGACAATGGTCTCCTCACTCCTTACAAAGCAGTCCCCATGGCTGGGAACCCCAGCTATTTTGACCTGTCTCCCTTCTCTGATTCTGCTTTCTTCATCGTTTCAGGCACAAAACCTTGCCTGAGTGCCCCAACACAGGTGGCATGAGACAGGAGGGAGGGTGTTAGTGACTGCCCAGTGTGTGCCACTTCCCTGGAGCTCTCCTTCTGCTCTCTTTCATAGATGTCAAAGCTGGAGGCCTCTTTCCAGCATCAGGTCTCCTGTGCATTGTGAGCCAGCAAATCGAAACACATCCAGATCTTGTGTCATTCGGAGACAGAGCAAAGGGGTTTTTCCATTACGTGTCAACTTGGGCTTTGAAAATCCCGCCATGCTAGGGAACACTCACTTACCTCTCTCCTCATGGAGCATGGCTTCCAATGCTTGATCTCCCCTTCAGCTTTCCAAACTTCCCAGGCAGCTTCTCTTCACCCACCTCCTAGGAAAAAAACAAACGTAACCCACTGCCTCACAGATGGTCTCAAACCTTGCTTTTCAAACGGAGGTCCAAGGCACTAAGGCCAAAATGGGCTCCTGTTCCAGTGGTGCTCCCCTTGGTGCTGTACATGCAGCAAGGTCTCTTCATCTGCCTGCTTTCTGATGGTTCAGATACACACAGTTCCCAGAGAGCAAAATCCCTTGGAGACAGTGCACACGGGACACTTGCTTGTGGCTGGAGAGTGCAGCTAAAGCAAGCGCTAATTCCACTTGCAGGATGAAATTGGCAGGAGAGCAACTGAATTTTCTGTCCAGATCTAAAGTGCTCTCAAACTGATCTAATTTATCACTGCGGCAGCAGCAGCAGCAGCCATTCAAATGCTCTCCCAGCTCTCTGTCTTTGCAATCAGGTGATAAGATGACTTCATGTTAGCAGATGGGTCCAAGTCCTTTGTCTGTCTCTGGTTCTTGGGTCCTCACCAGCTCTTGCGGTTGCACTTGGCCCTTTCAGCCCTCTGCTGTGCCGCTGCACCGTGGGTGGCTCTGACAGCATAGATTCTGGGCTTCACGGTTCAAACCACCATGCCTGCTTAGAGCAGACTTCTAGGAGGACACTTCATGCCCAGGGCATGTGGCTGTGGGTTTGGTCTTCAAGGAGCAATGGCGCTGGTTGTGGTGGGCTGTCCTTCTCTGCCTGTGCCCTGGTGAGAGAGGAGCAGAAAGGAGCAAGGGATCTGCCTCTTGAAGCAATAAAGATTCATATGTAGAATCCCTGTCTCGGTCCCTGAGAGCAGACAAATCTCGTAGTAGGAGAGATGGGTCTGTCCAGGATGTGCCATACGCTACACCGCATATGGGAGAGCAGAGACTTTAGGGCATCTGTAGATACAACCAGCCAAGGAGGGGGCGTGTGAGGTTGGAAGAGGGGATGTAGAAGTGTAGGATAGGGAGGGTGGGGCAACAAGGACTGGCTGAGGAAGAGGGAGGAGGATTTGAACACTGAAGGCTGGGCTTTTTTGTGAATAGTGCATGGACCAAACATCTCAGTCTTTGCCCCTGGGACTCTCAACTGTTCACTAAGTCTAGCTTGGAGTGGGATTTAGCCTGTATAACTTTCAGTGTGGTTCAGCTGATCAGATGGATGTGTCTGACGGCTCAACAGGTCCCACTGAACTGACACCCAGAACCCTTGGATTACCTTCATTTAGACATGGAGAGCTAGATACAGTTGCTGAAACATCAGCAGCTAGCCTCACTCCAAATGCCTAAGAGTACCTGAGACATCCCCACCATGACTGCAGCTGGAGGTCTGAGCTGCACGTTTCTCTCTGCTTCTGCCAGACTCCTGCTATCCAATTTACACTGCAAGCTCAGAAGGAACACACAGCCGATAGACAGAACAGGATAGTCCCTCTCAAGCTCACAGGGGATACCAGCAAAACATACCCACCACGTCCGCATAACACCAGGGCTCTCTGAGCTGAGCTATAGAGTGAGGATGTCCTGGAAATCCAGTGCATAATTTCCAGCTTTCATGTTGAGTTTGCTCATTTTTACCCGTATTTCTGCTTACATCTTTTGTGAAGGCAAATAAAAGCCCCAAAAAATTTGAGACAGATGAGCATTTGCAAGCAGAAACCACCAATGCGTCAATGTCTCTTAGGAAAGAGGCGACTGGAAGAGATACAGAGGGATGATGAGATGCATGCAGACCAAGGGACACATGGCTCTGACTGGAGTCACTGGGGTCCAGGGTACCTCATCAACCCTCCCCATCCTCTAAGCAACCTCCAACACACACAGTTTCTTACCTAGAAGTAAGCCTGAGTGTGACTGAAATAACAGCATCCCTGCAGCCCAAGTGGCAACTGGCTTTTCCTGAGCATTGAGCTCAGAAAAAGGATGAGACACAGAGACTACAGCCCTCTGGAGAAGTCTCAAGAAGAACCAATCAGTGCTTCTGCCAGAAGTTACAGCAAAGGTGAAGCTCCAGCACAGCTATGCTGCTCACACACAGACCGCTGAAAACCAGCATGAGTTTGAACAATTGGATCATACCCTCTATGCAGAGCCCAAGACCGAATGCTGTAAGCCATTGCTGTCTTCCTAACTAGCAGCTAGGACATATGGTTACCAGCGTGGGGCTCACACACCTGACATCAATCATCCACGGAGCAGATGTGCACATCTGGCCGCAGTGCTGGGATCCCTTCGTTGTATTGCACTTCACCTTGGGATGGCAGGACTCAATGTCCCCTGCGTACCTCTGTTGACTGCCACAGATGTGCAAGACATAGATGGGGATGCCTCTTCAGTGGACAACTGCGAGTGGAGAAACTCTTCCTGCATGCTCCATCACCTTGAGCTGTGTAGACAACACCTGCAAGTCATCTGTGCAAAGATAAGCCTAACTTGATCGTCAGCCACAGCTTTAGTGTAATTATGAGCTGTTTAAGCCTCAGGTTCAGGCTTCAGTAATGTTTTTTGAGGGAACTAACAGTATATAACAACATGACTAACGAAGGACTGTACTTAGCATATGCAAACGACCTCACTCTGGGTGGCTACCTACAGCACCTTTTGACAATGAGAACCCATGCAACCAGGTATCTTCTACTAAGCAGACAGTATATCTCTTATTTGTGTACCAAAAGTTTTAATTTAGCCAACCTCAGAAGAGACCCAAGGGAAGGAAAACATTTTGCTGCCTTCAGGAAACCAAGAAGTACCCTTTCGCACTGGTATGAGACATAAGCTCAGTGTGTGGGCAGCTCTGCATTCACCAAAGGCCAGACATGCTGATAAAACACGTGAGAACAGGCCCCGCACTTGGAGACAAATGTCTTTTAGAGCAGTTTCTGACACGTGTGTAACTCCCTCAAACAGCATCTTGTGCCCTCTGGACACATGGGCCAAAACTCCCGGTCTAATTTCCCCTTTGACAAGAAATAGACAGAGGGGGAGACACTGCTGTGATAAATTACCACTTCAGTCAGGTCTCTCTCCCTGCCACACATGATGTCCTCATAAGCAAACTAAAGGAACAAGATCCAGCCAAAGGCAACAGCATTTTACAAAGTCTTCTGGATGCTTGTAACAAGGTTAACCTGTCAGGGTAAGTTCAGTGGCATCAGCTCTGCTCTTTTGTTAAGATCCGTGACACAAACTGCAGCTGCTCCACAAAGATTAACAGAAATATAAGAAATATGGCATCTCCCTCAGGAATGCAAGAAATAGCTCTGCTGCAAGACACCAGCAAAATATCCAGAGACAATGACCACAGGCTTCCAATTATCCTAGTCTATAATAATTAATTGAAGTGAGGAAGTACATATGCAATATGAAAACGATGTATTGAGGGGGCTTTACAAGGGCATCTTCCCTAGCTATGGACAGGGACAACAGGGGAAGGTCTTCTCCCAGCTGAACCATGCCTGGGAAAGGAGCAAAGGAGTCCAGCCTCCAGTGGGAAGAGGGGCAGGGGTGGACCAGGCTTGTGTTTCTCACCTGTGACTCAGCCACGCTGACAATTAAAAAAAAAAAAACAAAAAAAAAACACTAAAAAAACCCCACATGGCAAAAGCTGTGAGTTAAAGAAAAAGGGGGAGTTGTGGGAGTTTTGTTTGGAGAAGTGAGGAGATGGTCTTCAGGGGATCGAAACCCACCATGAAGAAGATAAGAAGCTCGAATTTGTTCAGATGTCAGCCCCAGAGCAGGGCTGGAGAAATGGCCATAGAGCTGTATTTATATGACATGAGCTAATTAAAACCCAACACAAGTGCAAGTGCTAACAAAGTTTCCCCATTTCAGAGCCCCGCAGCAGAGACGGTGCAGATGCCTTCTGAAGGCCACAAGCACCATATTGACGTCGCACAGCTGTGGCATCGGGTGCTTCCACCTGACACAAGGCGACTGGAGGAACACACAGGTAGCAATGACAAAAAGAGCATGCTACCATCACCTATGCCCCCTTGTGAGGCCAGCTCAAAGTTATGGTGCACAATTCAAATAAGTAACTGTGACACCACAGGAGAATGCTGCACGGTGGAGGAGAGAACCAGGTGAGACCACTTTCTGTGTGTCCCGTTTCTTGTGCTCTTCTCTGGGGAGCGGGGAGGAGGAAAGAAAGATGAAAGCTTTATTCACCGTGTCTTGAAAGTTTGCACAAAGGGAATCCTGTATTTGAACAGCTGTAGTCAAGGAAAAGTGTGGGCTGGGCTCAGAAGTAACACGTGGAAATACAGAACTGAGAAATACAGACCTTTGCTGAGTCCTGTGCTCCTCTCCATCTTCTGCTTCCTCAAGCTGTTTTCTGTATTGCACTAGCTGGTTAAGAGCTGTATGGACAGTATCTTCTCTGCACTGGCAGTTTCCAAATCTCTATTTGCTGCTAACTTGCATCATCAAGTGCTTCCTTCACCTTACATTTCTTCAATTTTTTCCTCTCATTTTTGCCTCCTGACACACCCAATATTGCTTTTGCCCATCCCCTTCGAACACCCATCTAGATTATGAGCCAAGTCAGAGACTTCTTGCTCAGCAGCAGGAGGTGGGAAGAGCATCCCAAGCACTGAGGGCTGGCCCTGGGTAGCAAGGAGAGTATGGCAATTACCATCCTCTTAAGCGGAAAGAAGGTGGGCCAGGCCAGGATGGTGCCGGATGGCTGGGGCATATTTTAGCAGCAATGCATTCCTCATTCTCATCCGTGCACCGTTCGCAGGAAGAGCAGGGCATAATGAAACCCCACACGAAAGACCGTAAGAGCAGCCATGCTAGTGCAGAGGAAGACAACACCTCCCACCAGGGTTTCCACACCTCTCGCAGGGAAGAAGAGTAAGCCATCTCCATACCGCCATCCCAAGACCTGCAACAACCCATCTCCCACAGTGTGGGTGCAGCTGCTGGGCCGCCCCACAGCCTGGAGGGGTGACTCCACCCTTGCACCCCTGGGCTTTGGAAGGGGCTGGGGGGAATCTAGCCTCCACCTCTTGCTGCTGCTCTGCTACCCACCAGCCCATCTCTTCCCTTTCTGCCCCCATGCTCACTTTACTGGGCACTTCCCCAAGTTTCTCACTTCCCCCCCACACACCCCTCCTTTGCCAGGCTCACCCAATTCCCACCATCCCCTTCTGCGGTCTCCCTGCTCCTCCCATGCTCTCGTGTGCATTTCTTCCCCTCTCCTGTTGCCATCTCTCCTCACACCCCGTGTCTGTCCACACTCCCCTTCTCCTGCAGACAGAGATCTCTCGCACAGATGCTCACACCCACGGGACACGTACCAGCTTTTCTCTGCACGGAAGCAGGGGAAAGCTGAGGAAAGGGGATCCCTTACCCTCTCGCTCGCACCGACCACTTCTCCTTTAAGGCTGTGGCTGAGGCTGTTGCTACCACAGACCGCTGACAACTGGAAGACATGAGTGTTGGAGCAGAAGCCAGGCTGTGCCTTTCCTCAGGCACAAAGGTGGGACACGGAGACAAGGCACAAGGCTTTTTTTGCAGCAACGATGCATGGGAGAGATGCGGTGAGAGGGGGGCTGGAGCGTGAGAGCTCAGAACTGGAGATTTCACTGAGGTCCTCCACTAGAAATGTATTCATCTCATTGTGATTCCTCATTGATTATTACACTGAGACCTAGCAGTTCACCGGGCTTACAGTAGCATTGCTGGTGCTCCAGTTGCTCAGTCATGTGATGCCCAGGCAAGTACCTTACGGAAATTCGTCAAATCACACTAAAGCTTTTATCATTCAAGACTGCAATTTCAACAAGAAAAGAAAATACACAGTGGGTGTCGAAGGACAACTACGCTGTCATCAGAGATGAGCTGTGGAGCGTACAGCCTTTGTGAAGTTTTCCCACGTGGTGCAGATGAGACTGGATTTATTGTGGACCTTTGCTGCCCTAAACCTTGTACAATGGCTTCGTCCATCCAGACTAAATAAAACAGGTGCAGCCCACCCTGGCTTTGATGCAGAAAGAGAGAGGTCCCCCTCTTTATTCTGGAAAAACAGTTACAGGGTCCTGGAACAGAGACACCATGCCACAATTTACACACTAAGTACGGTACGAGCTAATGTAAAGATTGCCTTCCTGACCTTGCTGACCACACAACGATGACTTCAGATGTCCTCACTTGTGTAAGAAGGTGCAGTCATGCTTTTTATATACACCATCACACGCCATTTTTCAGCAACACCCCGACGTACAGCCCCATTTTGTCCCTTTATCAGGTGCAGGGTTTGGGGCACTCCCAGGGGAGGCTGGTCAGGGCCGTTAAAGACTGTTGGTGCCCTCAGTGCCCTGGCACAGACACATGCTTCTAAAAAAGGACGGTCACATATAAATGCTGCTCCAAGGAAGGCAACGGCAAACATGCATGTCCCTTTATATGTGGCTAATGTTCTTCTGCATCGTTATATCTTTTTTTGCAATGTACTGTGAAAGCATAGCTCATCAAACACTTTACATGTAGACAATTTTCAAAAGCCCTGTCTGGCATTCACTGTAATAAAAGGCACGATCTATCTGCTTAAACCTATTGAAATATTTAATCACAGATTGGCTTGTCTGAGAAACAGTATGCAAACTGGAGAAAATGTTCAAGTATCTATGCCTGTGTATATAACAGAACCGAAACTGAGGCTGGGCATGCACACTTCATTTTGCCCCTAAATTTGTAATTTTAAACCCTGGCAATTTTCATCCCTGTTCTGGGGCTGGCTACATAATCCAGACCTAGAGAAGCTTCCCAAGTCACTCTTAAATCAGGCATTTATCATGGTTCATCTGAGGCAGTTATTTTAGAGAGACACCGCAGGGAGGGATTCAATTGGCTGTTTATAGATGCTTAAAATATAGCCACCTGCATTTCACCCAGGCACCCAAAGCTCCCTTTACTGTCAGGGGAGGTAACGGGTGCAGGTCATGTCATCCTAAAGCAGGCATCTAAAATAGCTTAAATTAATCTTAAATGAACTCCATTCCCAAATGTAATTTAAAGATGCAAAAAGATAGCAAACATATTGCTTCCTTTAGGATAAGTTCTCCTGACAGATTCCCCTCCTCGTTAAATGTCTGAATCATATTTTGAGCTTGAAATTGCTTAAGATCTTTCATCCCTGAGTCTTAGTACATCTCTGCCTGTTATATTAAATATTCATCCACTCACATTCTTTGCTAGGTATGCAAATAGTGCAGGCAGCCAAGTAAATTCCCAACTTTTCCCTTGCATTGCCTCTTTTTCCTTTTCATGCTAAATCCTACAGAGGCAACAGCGCCTGGAAGCTGTTCTTCTAATAGGATCTTTCTTAGCTTTTTATTTGTTTTCTTAGAAAAGCCAACATTGGACGCATAAAAGAAGGCGCTCTGGTCGCCACTACTTGGAAATTTGGCTAGCCAATAGCATTTGAAATGATTGGCCACCGAAAGAAAAATCTGCCCCAAACCTTACAGCAGAGAGGCAGAAGGCCAGAGAACATCTTTCTTTGTGCAAGAAAAGGATTTGATAGTGGATATGAAGCAGGGGAGGCATAAGGGGACTTCTTGCACAAGCACAGGTCTACACTTTAAGCAAACAAACTCTTCTGTCCCATCTTGCCTCAGCATCTCCAGGTACTTTGTACACCCATCAGTCTGGTGACACTTTCAGATTTTATCGTCTCTGCCCTTGGCTCGGTCTGAGTCAGCACTTTAAATTTCAACTTCGGGGCATGTGCATTCAGAGGCAGATCATGCTGTTTGTTTATAACAGCTGGAAACAGCCGGACTGTTCCTGTTCAAAGTTCTAAATGTTTGGTGTTTTTTTTCTTTTTTTTGTGGGTTTGTTTGTTTGTTTGTTTGATTTTTGGTGGTTTTGTTTTTGGTTTTTTTCCAGGAGGATTACCACAGAGCAATACTTTCTGTAAGTTTTGGTCCACACCACAAAATTATCTGAATGGAAACCATTGTGCAACTTTGGAGGAAGCAGACCCTGAGGCCACTGCAAAATCAGCAATCTCAAGTGGTCCCACCAGCCTGAGAAAATCTGCCTCCCTCCAAAATGCGGTACAGCTTCTGCAGCATTAGGAAATAGCACTGAAATAGCGGCCCAGCTCAGATGCAAACCTAACTTTGCGCCTTTAAAAACCATGTGCAAAGAGGGATCAGACATGAGGAACGTGGAAGGGTTTGAAGGAGAGACAGGAAGATGTCAGACCTTCTGAGACTGGCTCCTTTAACCCAGTAAGGGTCAGGCAACCCTCCGTGTTCAAGCTAATTTAATTAAAGAGGTGGGAAGGATGAGCAAAATAAGTTGGCACAGACTTCACTTCCGGATGCTGTTCCTCAGGCTGGGCAGGATTCAGGATGCCAGGCTTTGGCTGGGCACCTCAAGCATCACAGGACCATTTGTAACCAAAGCCGGCCCCTGGAGGGGAACAAATCAGAGAGAAGGGACCAGATGCAGAGGACACCCCAGGGGGGAGGTGGGGGGTAGATGGCATTTGCAGTGCCTCTCATCCCTCCACCCAGCTGCCACAGGCACATCTCTTCTAGGATGAGGGAGCTTCCAGCTGCACTAGATGCTCTTCTTGATGGGCTCCTTGCCTGAGCCATTGGTAACGTGGCTTTATCTCCCTTCCAAATTTGAAATGTGGATAAAGCAAAGCTGGCAAGGTAATTATTCCTCACTGTCAAACACTGCTCTTGGTTTGCTGTCTGCAGACAGCTGGAGAGTGATGAATCCCTTTGTGTTTGCAGCAGCCTTGGATTTGCTCCAGGAAAAGGTGCAAAACAGGCAGGGAAGTTTTGTATTAACATGCCCCATCGGCATAGATTTCACTGTTACTGCATCGAAGCCGGAGAAAGGGGCTCACCCGAGTGAGCGGGCAGCTAGGGCCCAAGCGTGAAAACAGCTCAGTGCTAAAAATGCAAATCTTCAGCACAGAGAGCTGATGTCAGACTCTCAGAAGACATCACCAGGTCCCCAAAAAATGCTGTGCCCTACTGAAAGCCTGGTCCTTAATGGCATTACTTTGACAGCTTTCTCTGCTATAGCAGGGTCACTGGGAGCTTTACATGTTACCACTGACCACCTCCTTCCCGGCACGCTGCCTGCGGATCTTCACCTTCCATCTGAAAGGTGCGTTCACCTTACAAGGGCTAGAGCTGCCATCTGCTCATTTCCTCCCTTCCTCTCTCTTTATACCTCTGACCCCTGATACCTGTTTCTGCTCTTGTCTCTACAGTAACACACAAACCCAGAAAGGCTGAGGTTGGCAGGGCACTTCTGGAGATCACCTAGTCCAAGCCCCCTGCTCAAAGCAGAGTCAGCTGGAGCAACTGGAGTTGTCGCAAGTGCCGTCACAGGGCACAGCCACCCACGGCAAAAGGTGCTGCGCTGCAGGCTCAGGCACGGTCAAACTGTTTCCAGGGCCAGAGCGGGAGGATCACCAGAGCCTCTTACTAGTTTATGGTCTCGGACCCTCTGTTCACGGCCAGATGGCACGAGGGGATACTGCGCTCTTGGATGAAACACACACAGTCCGTTGAGCTCTCAACACCTTTAAGCCATCACTAACTGGAAACAGCTCACTGAGTTAGTGAGCAAGGCCAGCATGAGCCAGTCCTCCTCCTCCCTCCCCCCCACCCCACCCCCCCCGCCCAATATAGATGTCAGCTTCAGGCAGAAATAAACCCGTACCCTCAACTCCAAAAGCAGCCCTGGGCCACCCACACAGATAGAGACGCATTTTTAGGCAGAAAAATCCCATCCAGTACATACCTCTTCCCATTCATCAACCACAGGATCTGGTTTATTGCTTAGTCCAGTCTTTTGGCAGCTCAGGAACTGTTTCAATAGCAGGAAAGGCTCTTTCTTGTTTTTTCTGTTTAAAAAAAAAAAAAAGAAAAAAGAAAAAAACCAACTCTTTCCCTTTTCTGAATCTTTTCCAAATTCATTCACTGGACCTCTGCCTCTCTTCTGAATGAATCCATGGGAGCCTTTGAGTCTCAGCATTACTATATTTTATTTATACATCACGATAAACGTATGTGGCACTTTTCAACATACATCAAACAGCAAGGTCCATTTTCTGATGAGCGTACAATTTGATTCAGAAAAACACTGTATATAAAAATGCAACAGTCTCCTGGCCTGGATAAGCTGAACTGTACCGGTGAGGAGACCGAACACCCTTTGCTGTATTTCCTCAACCCCTAAAACTGAAGCAAACAGAAGAAATCCCTGTCTGTAGATGAGCGTTTTATTTCAAACAGCCCCCGGTGATGGCACCCCCTGGAGCTGTTCAGATTTACACGGATGTATCTCGCTGCTGCTTGTGCCAGGCACATCATTCAGGTCCTGATGGGTACGTTGGGCCTCACAAGCAGCAGCAGCTATTTAGGGGTCCTGCTCCAAAGGTTTTCACCAGCCAGCCCATATCAGGTACCCAGACAGCAGCCACTGCCAGGAGAAAGCAGAAGAGCACGGGCAGGAAAAAAAAAAAAAAAAATGCACCGAGGAGAAAGGACAGCTGCTTTTCTTGGTGGAAACTGTTAAAAACCACCACCTTGGAGGGGCTGAGCACTCTGGGACAACTTCAGCAAAGCACAAAGCACCAAGCTGGGGAGTCCCTTGAGAGCGAAATGGTGAAAGAGAGACCAAAAGCAGTTCTCCAAGCACCCGAGTGCTCTCTGCTGTATGCCCAGCAAAGCACAGTACATTAATTAATTAGTGAATTGGATAATTTTGGCATCGGTCTAAGAATATCTATTGATGAAGGACAAATAATTAGTTGCAGTATCTCACAAGTTTTCCAAAGACTGCTTCCTCTGGGCACAGCTACACTTACCTAAACAAATACTGGTGAGTAAAATGCAAGGCTCAGGTAAACAATTAAGAAATGCAGTGCCTAGAGGCATTTGTGCTTCCCCACAGGTGCACTAGATGAGCTTAATCCAAAGCCTTCTCCTCCCTCAAGCTGGTGAAAATCTCTCCCGGGGTTCCAGAAAACTTCTAACACTAACCTGACCCCGGCGCTGCTCTGAAAGCACAAGGTGCCAGGAGTCAGCTAGCGAGATTGCCGCAGCTTCTTTCCCCTTGGCTCTAACAAAAGCTGCGGTGTCAGTGCAGTTTGCACCGTGGGTAAGACGTTAATGCCATGCAGCATCACAGAGGTGACAACGTTACAGGAGCCCTGGGATTGCCTTGCAAGGAATCACGTCAGTTGTTCATTTCTGTGCCGTGCTGAATATATTCTCAGAGGTTGAAGTGAGAAGCCTAAATCCATTTAAATTTTCTAAAACACTTTTGGGCTGGGGAATTCCATACTTTTCAAATCACAAGGTTCAAATGATCTCAAACAGCTAGACGGATGGGGTTTGGTTTTTACTAAGTGACCCAGCGTAGAAAGTTTAAAGATCCCCCATGACATACAGGATTCACACTGTTTAGGGAAACAGGCTATTGCCCCGGGCAGAAAAACCATAGGGGCTTTTAATATTTCTAAAAGGACATCACTGACTGATGACTGAGTGTTACCTATAGAAGAGCAATCCTCAGAGGCCATCACGTACTGAAAAGTTACTGCAAGGCTGTCAGCACGAGGCACACAAACATGCTGCAGTGACCTGCCAGAGCAAGGCGTACCAGCACCGACGTTCTTTGGACACGACTCAGCCACTCCGTCATGAGGTTACCTGCGGGCTTTACGGCCTCAGGCACCCCGGGCTGGGTTCAGTGCTGCACACCTCACCTATGCGCACCGGGGCACTTTATGGGGCTCCTCACAGGGGCTGGCTTCCCCCTCTCCCAAGGGCACATCCTGGAGACCGTGCCCCACTATGCAGGTCTCCAGTTGGGACACAAGAGCCTAGCTCAGTCACCCGGCTGTAAGAGACACTCTCCCAGAAACAGACCTCTCCTGGAGAGTTTTAGTGAAGAAAATCAGAATATAAGCACACCTAGGAACCAGTTTGGTTGCTAAGGGACATTCACACAAAGCTTGACCGGGAAAGCCTAATGCAGGAGGGAAGCCCAGGGCCTCTCTTCCCCCACCTCCTCCCATGCAGGCAGGGCACTGCTCGCAGGTCAGCCACCCCCGCGCCCACCCATGGGGAAAAAACTACCCGACCTTCTGCCCACAGAGGCTGCCCCCACAGGTGGAGGGGGCCACCAGGACAGCATCCTCATGGACAGGGCGTGCAATTCCAAACGAGAGGATCAGAGCAGACCTGGAGCAGGTTTCCAGGGTCAGCTGCAGCCCAGGCATCACCAGACAAGTCCAGCTCAGTCCAAGAAGTCAGAGAAGGGAGATCAGCCAGGTGCTTGGCCAAACACAGGTATACCTGTGGCAGAGCTCACGCACGGACCAAGGGCAAGTGTCTGAACCTCACTGCAGCTCCTCAACAAAGGGCAGGAGCTCTTTCTCGCAGCTTATCTCTTTTCCCAGCAAGCTGACCCAAGGTTACACAGCCGTGTCATATTAGAGCTCACCTTGAACCCAGGCAGCCAAGGCCCTGGGGGGGGGAGGGGGGGAGGGTGTCGCAGAGGCTCTGGTGCACTCAGGGCTCTGATGCTGCAGCTAGATCTGCACGTGAAAATAAAATTAGTGCATCACTACCCCACGCAATTTGAAACCCGCTCTGCAAATCAGCAGCCCCAATCTGACACCAAGCTCCTGGGCTGTCCTGCCACTCACAGATCATAGCCTGGCAGGCAGCTTAGCCTGCCACAGGCATCGTGCAGCCTATAGGGCTCCTTCTGACTTGTTTCCAATGAAAAATGCTTCACACCTGCTGGACTGTGGAACACACAACCCTGCAGTGCCTCTGCCTGCAAGGTATCCCCCGTTCTGCAGACCAGCAGAAAACATGGGTATTGATCCTTCAGGGCTGAAATGGTGACTCCAAAGAGGCCGGCATGGCAGCTCTGCCAGCTGATCCGGAGTGCCAGGATGGCTGCTGCCCACACCAGACAGCTCCACAGGCACCCATGGTCACCCAGCGTTTCCAGGAGGACGTAGCTCTATCATGTTATTTGGGGAGTGCTGTGCTAAGCAGAGGCCACTGAGGAATAGATCCAGTAAAAAGCGCCCAGACGGAGTCACAAGGCTCCCTCCCCAATCTTCACAAGTCTCACAGGGACTTCCCAGTGAGCCACATCCACAGACAGGAATTAGCGGCTCTCCCTGGTAGTGGTTTGAAATGGGGTGAGAGCTGATGGCAGCAAGTATCTGAACCTTAAACCCTCTGTTCATCTGGATACCTGGACCTGTGCCACCATCCAGAAGGAAAACTGCTTGGACTGCTTGGGGCTGAGACCAGAGTGGAGGCCCCTGTGTCACCACAGTGGCCATGAATCAGTGCCATCTGCTGCTACGTGAACGTGGGACTGTGGTGCTCTCAACGCTCCAGCAGACTGAGTTTGAACACACATTGCCAAATTAGTTACAGAAATGTAATCACATCTATACACCAGAGAGACTGCTAATGGCTGACGAGTACAAGGAAGGCGAGGACTGGAGGAGTGCAGGAATGCAGATGGACTGGGACAGATCTTTAAAGCAGTTCAGCGTTAATTGTTGGGAGAACTCCCCAGCTGATCCTTTTACTAGTGCTGGGTTTAAGCTATCTAGTGGAGGGGGGCGGTTAGAGAAGTTCATCTTCAACAATTGCCACTTCACATCCTGCCTCCTTACTTGAGGAGGAGAAAGTATTTCATTATCTCTGTTATCAAGAAACATCTTCCTGCTGCTTTTAAAATGCAGAACAGGAATACCTATTACAATGCCTGGCTTTCCTCCGCTGAGACTGCCAAGTTAACTGCTTCCATGTGGGAGTGAGTCTGTGCCAGTGCTCATATTCCTGTTATTCCTGGTATAAATAAATAAATAAATAGATAGATAGATAGATAGATAGATAGATAGATAGATAGATAAATAATCTCCCTCAGTTCCTCCAGACAGACAATTGCTTCACAGAACTGTCAAGCTGTCACTCTCAGCAGAAGCTTCCAAAAGGGACAATGTCAAGTAGCTACATGCAGACCCTGATACATTTTTGAGGCCAAACAGCACTGTTTAGCCAGCCAGTCTGGGCTCCTAGGCCAGAGACAGGGATGCTCCCCATGGAAATCCTTTGTCCTTTCTACAGGCCTGAGCTTAAATTATGATAATATTTAGTGACACGTCGTACTAGAAGGAAGTCTGTGCAGGAAGAAGGTTCACAGTGAGAACTGGAGCCTACACGGACCATGCATTGACCTCTTTCCTGCGCAGCCATCGCATGTATCTCCACCCCCTTACTGCTACTGCACCGTGACAGTAGGAGCTTGTGGAGGGGCACGTGTGTGTTTGTGCACTATGCAACATCCATTCAAGAAGTGCTTGACCTCAGCAAAAAAAAAATGAGTCGTAAATAGTCAAACTGCACGTCTCGGTTCTCCTTGCATGATCCTCTGTTAACAGACTTTGCACCTTGGCATCTGTTTGCGATGCTCTTGGGGAAGCTGCCGAAAAGCAGGGAGGGGAACAAATGAGTAGCGTCTATTGACCTGAGGCTCCAGCCTATTAGGATACGAGACAGTGTTTAACACATCGGAGAAAAAAGTATGGGGGACACTCTGTGCAGCAGGATCACTCCCAGGCGCACGCACATACGTGCTCACGTGTTTTATAGGGCAGCGGAATCAGCATTCACTTTACAACTGACCTGGATTGCTAATGCAATGAAGCCAAGGCCCCGGCACTGCTCGAGGGCAGGGTAACCAGCGCACTCTCAGGGTGATGCATGCTCACGTCAGTCCCGTGTCCACTCCAGTCAGTGATCTGAATGGCGTCAGACATCAGGTTTAGTGGATTTTCCACAGTTGGCCAATTCCTTTAGAAAGCAGCTTCAGAAAAGAGAAAGGAAACAGGATCCAAAAAGTGACTCATGAGGAGGAATTAGTAACTCATTAGCTCTGGGGTTTAAGGGGAGAGTTTACTGGTCCTGTGGACCAGAGCAACACGCAGCTCATACTAATCCAGCCTCTTTCAAGTGGCAAGGGAAACCACCAAAAAGAGAGAAAAACCTTTCTGGGTGGATTGACTCCCACCCAAGGGTGGGAGCTGCACCGCTGGGAAAGCAGAAAGAGATGGTGTGCCCCACTTCAGAGGTTTGGTGGCAGTTGTGATTGACCGAGACTCTCTGAGAGGAGGAATCAATCTTTAATCTTTTACAGTATCTCAAGCGCAGATGTACCATGGCAGAGCATGCTCCACCTCCTTGGAGCATTAATTTTGAAATTAATAATAAATCTCTTTTTTTTTTTATTTTGGGCACACTCTGTTGTTGTTGCTGTTGCAGTACCATAAGTCCATGTTCTCCAGAATTTCTAATGGACTCTGAGGGATGAGATTCAAGTCAACGAGGCAGGTTGTTGTGCTTATTGCTCTGCTACCTGGGTTTCGGCAGAACACACCGTGTTCAAGGCCAGGAATAAATATCACCTGAGGCCAGTGTAGTAACAGCCCAGTTGGGCTTTCGTTAGAAGTGCTGGGATACCACGGGAGATGCACTGTACACCTTCTGAGACCAGTGCAGGCCAGACATACTCCAGAGCATCTCAGCACCAAAAGCTTTAGTGTGAGCAGCTGAGCCCCAGACATCAACATTACTGTGAACAAATCGCACCCCGAGGTCTATTCATAATATCGACAAGGGGTGGGCCTCAGCTGCAGACTCCAGAGCCTTCCATTTAGCAGACTGCACAACTGAGTCAAGGCCCAAGACAGCGCAGAAGAGGGAGAATGCAACCCAGACGCAAGAGAAGACATGCCTGTCTAGTGTCGGGCACTGCGAGCAATGCTACCTCCTTCCAGCAGCTTGTCCGGCTCTCCAGGAAGTCCTGTCCATACCGACCCTGGGGATGTCTGGGGTAAACCAGGTCGTTTCAAATGGCTCTGAATGCCTTAGCTAATGAAACTCCGTCAGGCTCTGAATCCTCACCCCTCACCAGTGGATAAAAATCAGGTCAGGCCAAACCAGACATTGCATTTGTTGGGCTGAATCACTCTCCAGACTCCAGCGGCTGCGTTGACTAGGTCTCCATTGACTGCAGCAGGGTGTTCAGACACCCAGGACACACAGACAGCCTCAGCTGGGCACGTGATTATAGGTTTCCACATCTACAGACCGAACATCTCTGCAGAGCTCCCAATTCTGAAGGAAACTGAAGGCACCTACATTTACGTTGCCTGCTCTTAGCAAGATTAATCGTTCCTCCAATGCAAAATGCAAGAGCCTTCACCTCTCTGCACGTATCTGCTGTATTTTTCACAAGCAGTCAGAGGATTAAAATGGGAATGAGTCATGAAGAAACTTCTTCCTGTAACAGTAACACATGAGCAGGGAGATGCACATTACTCAGCTTAGTTACTGGCATGTCAAAAAAAAAAAAGCAGCCAACCACACAAGCCAGTGTCAAAGGTATTTAGGACCTTCACCCAGCAAAGGTTCACGGATGAACCTCTGCAGCATGTTCTGCTGGCTCAGCAGTAGGATGCTCCGCGCTGTGAAGCTCTCCTGACTCCACCCTTCTGCCCCAAAGCTGGTAATTATTTCTTTCTGCAGAGATATCCTCTGTGGTTGCTGAAAACAGCTCTCAGCTACTTGGGATTTGCTTACTGATACCTTCACCAGGCTTTCAATACATTCAGCCCTTCCAAGGGTCTGAGTGTCTCACCTGTATTCCCAATCCTCAGTTACATCCATGCAGAAATTATGTGTATTGTTTGGGACGTAACAATAAAACCTACCTGCCTGTAGGCATTCTCCTTTTGCTAAATGAGTGTCCAAACACGGTATCACACCAGATTACATAAAATAGTAAAACCATATAGAAAGATACATCTTCATGTTAAATCAGATCTAATTCTGTATTTGGTGATCTGCTTTAGTTTTGCAAGTCGCGGTGACTCAGTGTCTGCTAGCCAGATCTAGGCAGATACCTGAGACAGTTCTGTGTCATGACACTGTGGGATTGTCTTTTCCAGTGCCCTGTTTTATCTGCATTTTAGTGTATCAAACATTTTTCATCCTTTTATACAGAGCTGTTTGCTTTGCTGACTGAATTCAACAGGAGGAGGGATGGAGGAGTTTGATTGACTGAGCTTTTACTCGACCCCAGTGTCTCTGAGCCCAGAGAGGGACTTCTCACAGGCTGGTATAGGCAATATTTCGCTCGGGTTTAGTTCACTCACGCTGGCTGCTGCTGCTAAAGCTGGGCATCAGCCTTCAGTCCCAAATAGCACAAGGAGTAGAGTTCTACCGCTGAGTAGTTCTAGCAACGGTTTTACTGTTTTTTTAATCTATCCAATGGTTTCTTTACTGCATATAAACTTGCAAAGCTTTCCCTTGTAATGTTTTTATAGCCAGACCAAAGCTCCCTGATGTGTTTGTAATGAGCCTCATGTATGTATAATTTAGGATATGTTAAATCTCTCTGCCTCTGTAATAAAAAATTTACTGTTTTGGTTGGTTTGGGGCTTTTTCTAAAATACCATCATTTTTGTTTTTTCCAGGCTGACCCAAGAATCCCATGTGGTTAAGTCAGACTGCTCCAGTAGGGATAGGGAGTAATTGATGTACCAGAGATGATGACCTTTGTTGGGCTGAGACTGCATCTCTCTCTTATTCCTTTTTTTTCTTTTGCTTGAAGTCCTATCTGCATGAGGTTTGTTTGCATCCAGCCTGAGATGGATGGTGTATGGATTTAATGAGGTCGTGTTTTCCCACCAGTTCCATTTGTAGCCATTTAATGTTCGGCTCTGAGTAGTAGATTGAGTTAAAGGCTATTTAAAAGTCTATGATGCAAACAAGCATACTACCCAATTTTCATTCTTTTACATATTTGTTATTAAGCATCTCCAGGGTAAAGGTGAAGCCCACGGTTCACTTCTTGGAGAAGAAGCCAATTTGGTATTCCTGGATTATGCTGTCACTGCTGAGATACTCTGAGATCCTGCTCCTGACACGTACAGCAAGTGCATATCCTGCACAAGGGTAAAAATATCATCATGGCAGTGTTAGTGCTGTGAAAATTCAGGCAAACCTGCTGTTCTGCTGAAGCAGAAACATTTTATGGAGACACTGAGAATGGGATGACATCAGTGAAGAAGGGCGATTCTCCCTTACACGGGTCATTGCGCACAGGGAAAGCCTGGGCTCAGTTTCCATCTTGCCAAATCTGAGATGGAAATTTCTGCTTGGTCTCTTGCACAGGATGCGATTCCCTGACTAAATGGAGATGTCAGGAGCTATTATGTACCTGTCCTGGTAACTGCACAAAGAGAGATCTTCTAGCCAGGAGACAGCTCCATTCGGATGAGTTTGGAGATGTCTGCATCTCTGGCACATCAACCTGCATCAGCTGTTTTGTAACCTGAAGGGCTTTCTGTGGCTACCCTTGGAAAGCACCTAGGAAAATTAGTTCCACATAGGCCTGAGGGCATAGCCTATATATATGCTGTGTTGTTCCCCCAAGCACTGGCAGTGATGGACAACACATGCCTGAAAATCTGCATGCTTCCCCAGGAGGTTAGTACCTTTGCTGTTGAAACCATGGCTGTGGCAGACACCACCGGCCCTCTCATGTCTGCACCATGGGCCCTAGTCTCTCTCTCTTACTCACGTATGCGGGCACAGTCCAGCCTCATCTACTGCTTCACCATGGCAAAAGCATACTAGAAGTCAACAGCTCCCAACCCAAGCACAGCTCTCCACCTCAAAGCTAAAAGCAGGCTTACATTTGCAGGCAATACACTCAGCTTCACACCAGAATGCCCGGTTGTACAATGCTCAAGCCACACACACTCTTCATCCTCCACATGGCTCACGAAAAATTGCACCTACAAACACCCCATGCACACCTGAAGCACACAGCACGTGTGGAGAAAATCCTGACACCTGCAGTGCAGAGGCTGAAGTACAGCATCCAGCAAAACGAACTGGCAGCCAAGTCATGGGGCAGAGGCGCTCTGCACGCCCAGGACACGGCATGTGCACAGAGTACGCACCTCCACATGTGCTCTCTTCCCACAGGGGAGTCCAGACTGTGAAAACAGCTACTGCTATTCCCAGGAGTCTTTCGTTTAAAGGCACCATAAAGGAAGAGGTCTCTGCCGCATTTCTGTGGACTAACTGCCTTTGAAGCAATTTTACTCTAGGTTCCCTCTCGGCTACTGTCAGGTTATTCGTTTTCTCTGTCAAAACCTTTTTATTCACTGGGAATCTCAGCAGGGTTCTTCACTTGTTAATATTGCTGATTAAATTTCATAGTCTCTAACGTAAATATTCAAAGAGACTTTCCCTCATCCCACCATTTGAATAGCACAGACTGTGCATTTACATACGTCTTGTACAGGAATGAAGTGGATGGGACTAAATCATAGCTGCTTGCACAGGGCACGCACAGCTGAGGACAGACATGATATCTGACATACATCCCCAAGCATGCTGGCAAGACCCCCAGGCAGCCCTGCCTGGCAATGCTGGGCTTCCCAGCCCCACCGGCACCGGTGACCTGCCTGCTCAGCTGCCCCGCCTGCCCCCTGCGATTGCTACCTGTCAGAAAGGACGCAGAAAGCCTTATGTCTCTCTCCAGGACGTCCTGGCTGAAGTCCAGTCCTCACAAACCTGTGCAGGGAGGAAGCAAAGCAGGAAGAAGGTGAGAAAACGCTCCTGTATGTGTTGCATTTCATGACAAATAGCAAACCTCTGTGCTTCAAATGATGGCTGCAGGGCAGGCGAGGGCACCATCAATCAGGGCTTGACGCTTCTCCTGCCATCAGCATCTATTTCCTTTGCTGGCTCCAGACTCAGTCTGGGTAGGGGAGACCTGAGAAAGGATTGCACCCCCTGGCCCAATGAGCTGTTCTGTGGCTGAGCTGGTGATTTCAGACTGGGGTCTCCTCCCCACCATCACCATCTGCTTATCTTTCTCCATTTACTACTCCATTCACCTCCCTCCTGTAGCGCAAGGCTCTGGCGTGTCTCCCCTGCCCTGAAGACCTCATGACAGTGGCGGGAGAAGCCAGAGCTCCCTCAGACAGGAGCCAGACTGCAAGGGAGGGAGCCCTGTCCCAGCACTTGCATTGCAGGATGCATTTCTTTGCAGGCTACAGCAATAATTCCTCTCCTGCTTATAGCAGAAATCTCACACTCCTTGAAGGGCTTTACCTCTTGCGTTAACAGAAGTTGGTTAAGGAGAGCGCTTCTAAAGAGGGGCATAAATCTTTGATGAGGATTCATGAACACACTGAGCAACGCCCAGCCAGCTGAGAGTTAAGCGGGCAGCAAGGCTGCGGGAGGATTATTTCCTCAGCCCCATCATACTTTGTTGTTCAAAGTGCTGGCACAACAGAGCCCAGAAAGCAAGAGGGGTACTGAAGTGAGCCTGAGCCTGTGCCTCTTCTTGTTCCCTTACAGCAACCCACAATTATCATTAGTTTATTATCACCTGATCCAGCACTCTATTTTCTCTCCTCTCCTTCACCACCAAGTCTTTCTGTCCGCTTCTGGACAGAAGGAACGGCATTCTTTTCCTTGGCACATGAAAGACTATAAAACCTGGTAAGTATCAATCTCAGCTTCGACATCATCAGCCAAATACTGACACTGCTCAAAGGGGAGCGCAGGAACAGTGTGTCACTCCTGCTGCTGAGGACAGCCACAGGGAGGTATGGCGAGATGGAGAAAAGCTGTTATTGATTCAGCTCCACATTGCAAAGCCCTTCCCCTTCCTGCATTAAGGGCTAATTTTAGGCTGGGATGATTTGATAATGTGGTAACGTTCATCACGCAAACCCATTTCATTTCCTGTCCAAAGTGGACAGACATGAGGAACAAGGCTGCAGCGGGGCAGAGCAGCGTTCGCTGTTGGGCAGCAGCAGGGTCAGTACACCTGGATGCCATCACAGCTTCATCTTGGGCCCTGCTGCCTCTCCGCTGATGTCTCTCCCTCTCCCATCCTCTCCCACCCAGATGCTCTGGCTTCCCTTCTGCCACAAGCAGGAGGTCTGGATGTAGGCGATGACACCTCCAGAAGCACCAGCCCCTCTCCAGCAGTGTTCCCTGGTGCAAGTGAGGCCCCAAGGGGCCGTGCATCCTGGCAGAGGTTGCCCAGACCATGGGGTGAGCTGAATTGCACTGGGGTGCTCCGCAGGTTTGCGGCCTTCAGTTTTCTTTGCAAAGCAGCTAGGACACAAGGTCAGTTATGAACCCAAGGCTTCTCCTGAAACCAGGCTGGGACTTGAATCCAGAGCAAATTCTGTCATCACAGAGCTGATTCCAGTGAATGTGTGTCTAACTAGAACAGCACGTGCGGGAGCCTGGAGCCAAGACAAGCCTCTGCCCTGAGCTGTTCCCTGGACAGCTGTGGAAAAGCAGGGCAGTACTCGAGAGATTGCTCAATGAGAAGATACAGCAGCAGAGCAAGCTCATCCCAGGGAGCGTGCCCTTCCTTACCCCAAAAGAGATTTCACCAGTAAGAAACACTGCTCAGAGCTGTGCCGAAAGTGCAGGGTGTGGGTGGCACAGACCAGGCTAGCCACGATGTCCCAGACCATAGCAGGAGCCTTGGATATCTGTTTATCTATATCGGGAGATGAACAGGTAGCGTTTGGTCTCTCCTTCCTGCTGCCACACTGCAAGCACCGCAAACGGCTGCAAGAGATGTCAGGCCAAGAGCTGCTGCACAGAGCAGGAGATTATCCTTGGCCTTTCCCTGGACACGCAGAAATGATGCGATGCTTTATCACTGCAAGACAAATCGGAGTCCTTTCCACAGGCTCCCGGGAACAGCAGGGGAGGGCAACGCTCCCATCCCACCCCAGCATCACACCTTGGAGCCAGTGGAGCTGCAGTTGCCTTCGTCTGTATGGCTTTGCCTGATGCTGCGGCTCTGATGCCAACTGAGTCACATTCTCATCAGACCCTGACTTAAATGACGGTGCAGAGCCTTGATGCTGTCTGGTCTGAGCAGGGCGAGGCTGCTGGCACAAGCCCAGCAACTGGCCCTGCACACATCCAGCAGAAATACTGCAGATTGCCTGCAGCCAGGCAGGGGAATTAGAGATGATGGAGGAGCAGGGACTGGGCGCAGGCCAGGAGAAAGGGATGTGGAGAACTCACAGCTACCTGGTGCAACATCCCTCTTCTCAAAGGGAAGCACCAGAAATGTGGGGGAAGCATGTCCCTCTCTCATCCTGCCACGCTCACCCCAGCCCTGCTTCCCTCCCCACCACTGTCCTGGTCACTTCCAGGCCACCACCCCTCGATGGGTGCTTATAAGCCCATGCTTCTCCTTACCCCATGGGACACGCCATGGTAGGGGTGGGGGGACACAACTCACAGAACAGACGGTTCTCTCAAAAGGCTGTGTGAGCTCATCTGATGCTTGGCACACCCGGAGGTCCAGAGCAGAGCTGCACAGTTGTCTCCTGGGCTGGGCTCTGGCTGTTGAGCCTGCATGACATGGGCTGCAGGCAGGCAGAAGAGCGGGATGGCTCCACAACAGAAGGTTAGCCGGGAGCCAAGGGTGAGGACAAGGTAAGTGAGGGCAGCAGCCACACTAGGAAGGGGCATGCTCCCATAACAGCCCCAGCAGGTTAGGGTCAAGACTGGCTGGGTATGGGGCTAGACACAGGCAAACCTGCCATGTAGCTCAGTTGAGGACCAAAGGCAAGAGCTTGATCTTAAATGCAGGTCCAACAGGTGCACAGGGAGAAAGCTACCTACCGAAGGTTTCTTGGAGCTTTTTGTCACAATTAAGCTGTTTTACCTGCATTCAGACCCAGCAAAGTACGGACAGCCCAAGGAGGGGGAGAAGAGGTTGTCCAGCTCAGTGCCGTCCAGACCCTGACCATGGGGGATGCCCAAGATCTGGAGGTAAAAGTGGGGGAGAGGGGCAGGAGTGGCAAACTGGGGATCCACTGCTGTGCATGCAACGGACGCCTGGCTCCAGGAGTGGTCTTGGGGCTGTGACAGCCCACGCCAAAGCGATTCAGTCGCTTGCACTGCTGTCCAGTCCAACAAGGCTACACAGTCCCTGCACCACTGCGCTTCTCTCTGGCAACTCTTACAGCTTCCGCCTGCTCATTTACTCCAGCGGTAACGATAATGGCCTTGCAAGCATCACCCTATCTTTGCAGAGCTTTTAAAAACTTGGCATTTCTTCCTATGCAACAAGGAAGAAACATGCAGGACAACTGGAGACAGGCAGGTTACACTGGCAGAGCTCCTTAATTATCTGGCTGCTACCTTGTCGACACTGGATTGGTGCAGCACCTGTGTTCAGAAACCAGAGGAGTGTGAAGAGAAGCGCTTTTTCCCCAGGGCGCTGTCCAGCCCAGTCTTCAGCAACCACAGACCTGAGCATCAAGCCCAGAGTCAAGCTTCAAAAGCTCTGCCATTTTGGGGGTGAAAAGAGATTTGTTTTCATCCCTGTTTGGACAGCCTCATCCTCAGCACTGGCTGCCCCAAGACCAACAGCATTTACCTTTCTTCTTGACTCTTGGCATCTGCAGGCACCGTTCCCAGCCAGGGGAAGGTGGAGAGGCAAAAAGCCTCTGTGCACTCAGGGCAAGCTGGGAAACCGCGATCTGAGCAAACCTGGTTAACCCGCAGCTATTGCAGGCAGCAGTGAACTGTTTGCATGAGGAAGATTTCCAGGACTCTCCCTCCCATTGCCTTCGGTGCACAGACCCCTGCTCAGGAACATCCATCAGCCACACCATCCTGCTCTGCTCTCACTTTCCTAAGCTGCAACGAGCTTTTCCCCCCGCCCCAGTTTTCTACACAGCTCCAGCTCATTGCACATGGGTTTGCAGCCCGCAGACAGACCTCAGCCAGGCCTGGCATTAATTTCAAGCTGAACCAGATTACGCTAACAATTCGTCTTTCAGGAAACAGTTCCAAATGCTTCAAGTACATTCACTATTTAATCTTCTGTCACTAATGAGCCAGAGCCACTAACATTTACTGTGCTCTGTAATTCCTTCTCCTACAAGTAGTTCCATGGAACAGCTAAGTTTGCAATTCGATATGAGAACACTTAATTATCATTACTGACAGAGCATCATAGGCTCCTAATTTGTGGACGTAACTTCAGAAACAAGCATCTTCTTCAGGGGTGAAACAAACCTGCTATTCCAGCTTTTTCAACACGGTAAAGAGGAACATGCTAGAATATCTTAAAGTACATCATTTGAGTCACACTTCCTTTAATAACTTTCCCTTTTTCAAATGGGTCAATAATTTTGTTTGCCCACCTCCAGCAAAGTGGGGTATAAGTTTGCAACTGTTGTGCACAAGGGATTGACTTGCAGCAGGCAGTGGGAACAGAGACAAACTCTCTGGAAACCCACCCCGGTCTGTTAAAACTTGTGCCCCTTGTCAGACGCCATTTGGTAATGAAGATCTGTGTGTCCAGACAAGCCCAGATAACGTGCCCTCTTCTCTCAAACACTCGGGCTCATTCCTGGTTTTAACCTGATAGGGGAGAAGGGGGTTCACAGCGACAGTGGAAGAAGCAGGCTAGAAGTGAACTGAGCATAACAGGGGCTCCTGCAGAGACAAAATTCTGGTTTTGAAGCCACAGTGGCTCATGAGGATTAGTAACTGACCTGAAGAATTTACAAACAGCCATCTCTGGTCTGCCTATCACCATTTCCAACAGCAGACGGCAAGAGAAGGCTGTAAGAACAGGGTAAGCATCCCTGGCATGCTTTCTTATCCCCCAGTGACCTGTGGCTCAGGTATCTCCCAAGCCCAAGATGGTGTCTTCAGGTTTAATGGCCCTTGATGCATTTTTCATCCGTTAATTTGTCCAGCTGCTTTTTGAATCTATGCAGACTGGTAGCATCCACAGTGCCCTCAACTAACCCACATGCTAAGTCAAGTATTTCCTTCTGGTTGTTTACAAAACCAGGAAAACTTTGGAAACCAAAGCTCCCATCTCTCCTTAGACACCCTGGAGCAGAGCCACAGCACAGCTCTGGATTCCAGTTTGATAGCAATAGGGATACACAAGTGATGGGAGCCAGCCCCTGTCTAAGCAGAGGCAATGTGAGGAAATGCTGCTGCTTTAACAGCCAGAAAAATGCAAGTGATTGCAGAAATACTCACCATTGCCTCTATCCTCAGCTTCAGTCCCCTGCTGCTACAGACCTCCCTCGGAGGCAAGATTGTCCAGGTCTCCAGCAATGCCGCTCATGCTGCGTGTCCCGAGGTGTGCTGCCCTCTCGCACAGCTCATCCACTCACCTCCTTCTCCAACCCACACAGGCTTCCCTATATCCCACTCAGGTCTCATTGCTACAGGCTCACACGCATCCCTGGAGCTCTTGGTTTTGCTGCTGGCAACGGTCCAGGCTCCTCTTCTGGCCATGCTAGGGCCCCAAGCTGATTGTGGCTCCAGTCATTTCATCCCATAGCAAGGCACGGTCAGGTCTGGCATGGCTCCGAGAGTCACTGTGCCCATAACAGGTTTGGACTAGCCTGCAAGAGACAGCAGAACCCTGGGGCGAGAAGGATTCATCCTGTTCCCTGGTATTTCCTATTGCACACTGTATCTTCCAGCTTTACAACCTCCCTGGCTCTCTATTTATATCAAAGGAGTGTGCAGGCAGGGAGCAGTGGACCTATTAGGGAAAACTAGGCTGCTATAAATAGGCCCATCAGTAATTAGCTGCAGAACTATTCGTTAAATAGGAAAGCATATAAACAAGAACTGGAAACACTAGGGCTGAGGTACCCAGGCCATAGTCCATGTCCCACAAGACCATGGGCTCTAAGCAATTTTAGGGTACTGCCAGGGAGCAAGAACAAGCCTCATGTCCCCGATGGATCCCAAGGGGAGCGCACAGCAAAAGCCAAGCAAGGAGGAACACAGTGCACAGAGCTTGAACACGCATCTCTGGCCAGATGTCAGATTAAGTCCACTTTCACCACCACCTGCATCCATTTCCATGGGCTGGAGAGCCATTTTGCTTGTCAGTTTTTGATCCAATGCATCATTTCCAGCTAAAAAGCCAGCTGCCCTGCTTGACCCAGGAGCCTCTGACACTGGGGCCATACCTACAGCAGGCTAGTGGGGCCAGCTGAGTGATTCACGCTGGCAGGCTCAGGGGTCTGCAAAGCGGGGCTCTGCAGGGGGTCCCCAGCCAACCCACAGGTCTCCTCCATGACAGCCAGGAGGAAATAGCTCCCACTGTACTGCAGGAACATCACTTGAGTCAAGAAGCATTGAGGGAGGATGAAAAAGTGTGTGTTCGTGAAGGACCTGCCACCACAGCTTCTGTTAAGGCTTTAATTTCCCAGCGCTGCTCCAGAAGCTACCTAGCAGAGCACGCGAGGGAGCATCAGCCCAGCTAAGCAGTTTGCTTGCTGGCTGGCTGAGCGTGGGGAGAGCTCACCCGGGCCATACACCCGCAGGACACCTGCATGCCAGGCTGCTCCCCACCCTGCAGGGACCACCGGAGGGGAAGAGAGTGATGGGAGCTGCAGCTGGAGGAGAGCAGGCCCCTCACTGGCACTGTTTGATAGCACAAAGACTTTGGTGGAGGAGGACCTCACAGAGACGTGCAATCAGATGCAGGCTGATTGCCTGGTGGAGTAAAGTAGCAGCACAGTTAAGGACACCGAGGGAAAGCCGTGCTGTACTGCTCCCCCAGTAACACACCAGCAGCCTTGTGTAGAGACTAAGAAAATTCCCTGTGCTAAGCAGCCTGACCCGACTGCAGCCTGTGGACCACTGCTGGCTATGGCAAAGGGCTCAGCCCCAGCGTCTGGATAAAAAGCCAAAAATATCCCATGTGTGACACCCAGACTTTCCAAAATGGCAGGTGTCTCCTTTGTCTGCAGGAGTCTGCAGCCCAGAAGGCTTGGAAGAGCCCCTGTGCCTTGCACTGGAGCCCTCGACACGCTTTCTAATGGCTTGTGCAGCGTGTGCTCCCGTTCCTGGATGGCTGTCGCTTGGTTCAGCAGTGCTGGACAGTGACACTTCCCTGCATGTGGGATAACTGACAGAGCACATACATGGGATTACACACCAGAACGTCAGCCTGATTGAGAGGCCAACAGGTCACCAAGAGCTGCTTGCTTTGCTGCTGGCTGGACATGGTCAGGAAACATTTCTGAGGACCACAAGAGACCCACATGTGAGCTCTATAAGGCAGAAACTGACTTGCCTGCATTTGGCCGTCTTGGCCAGCAGCCTTTGCAATCTGATTTTGCCATTTGTTTTCTGCTCTCCTGTTGCTTCCTCTGTAAGCATGATATCCAAGAAAAGCCAATCCACATAGGCCCTGGGGTAATTTGGCTTCCCTTTAAGGTGCCTTTCAATTGAGAAGGGTTTGCTGAAGTACTGACCCACAAACAGTGCCAGAGAAGATGTTTAACTCCCAAGTCGCTTAGTTTAATGGCACACTGCGGCCAGAAGTTCCCCAGATCTCCAAATGTGACAGGATTCATTTCATTCTCTTCATTCCGAATCTGCCCATTTTAATGCCTGTTCTTAAGGCACATGGCTTCCCCATCACGTCAGGAGTTCCCATCTTCACTGTATCTTAACTCCTTTTGTATCCTCCCTGTCTCAGGCCAGTAATTCCAGCTTCCTGGACTCTCTTCCCAGCACAGCTTTGGAGACTCCCATGCATGTGAAGAGGCATTTTTGTCACCACCCTTTACAGCGCTCCCATTTTCAATTCTGCCCTCTCACTCTGAATTATCCCCACATGCAGCTCCCTAAAGAGCTCCGCTCTGTTTGTCTGAAAGGTTTTCAGGCTCTGAGAGGGGCTCATCCATCAGCCGGAGATTTGGCAGCTTTCCTGGGACTGTCAGTTCCCAAGAACAAACAGCTGCAAAGGCACCATCCTCTTCCCGGAACCGGGGAGGAGCACACATGGCTTCAGCCCATAGGAGAAAACAGCCAAGCACCAGAAATGCTGCCCTCGAGCCAGCAAAGCTGAGCACATGGGCCATATCTGGATCGAACCGGTCCCCTGCTTGTCTTGGAGACAGCAGTGCTCTCCAGGCAGCATCTCCATGGCGTGTTCGGACCTGGAGCTGAGCTGAGCATGAGACTGTGTGCTCCCAGCAGGCACAGCCAAGGACACTGGACTTGTGTCCTAGGGGACACAAATGCTTGAAGCCCCATACACAAGAGCCTACCCCTTTGTGCACCCCTGTGCACGAGCCACCGCTGTGAATCTGTCAGCTGCCCACTTCCATATGGAGGAGCCTGTGTCCAAGGAGCCTGTGCTGTCCACACACTTCTCCCGTGAGTCCTCCAGCTGCAAACGCACCTTGCTCTGTGCAGCAGGCACCATTCCCGCACCTGGCACCAAGCCCTTCATCAGCCCAGCTCTACAGCTTGTCCAGCCAGGATGACTCTTGGTACAAGTAAAACAAATGCATCCAGGACTGTTCTCCAGCACCAGTGTCAGCTGGCATCACCCAGTGCATATCCAGGCTATCAAACGCTCTTCAAGCTCCACAAGTGAGCTCAACACACAAGTTGCTCCTGAGCACCGCCCACTGCCCTGCAAAACCTCCCCGTGCTCACCCAGAAACCGTTTGGGAGGGCATGACTTGGCCTGAACCAAACCCCTCTAGAGATAATGGCCATCCGTGACAATCCCTTCACACCGTTTAACTCACGAGAGCAGGCATTTGGCCGCCATACCTTCAGGGAGACAGCAGAGTGCTGACCTGCGTGTCCTGGCAAGCCTCAGCAACGCCTCCTGCAGCACAGCCCGGCAGGGCAGACTAGATACATACCTCCAGGGACCGAGAATGCACCAAGGGCATCAGGGAATGGTTGCTCGGCGAGTTGGAGGTTGTGTTTACCACCTTCTTGGGCAAGAGTTGCACACCCACAGAGGTCTTTAGCAGGTGCTTCTCAGGGAAGAGTCATGCTTTTATATGTCATGCATTTGAGGAAAAACTGCTCGCTGTGTCCTAGAGGAGCTGTCGTGGTTTAACCCCAGCCAGCAACTCAGCACCATGCAGCCACTCACGCGCTTCCTCCCCACCCAGTGGGATGGGGGAGAGCATCGGAAAAAGGTAAAGCTCGTGGGTTGAGGTAAGAAGAGTTTAATAGAACAGAAAGGAAGAAACTAACAATGACTCTAATAACAACAATAAGGCGACCACAATAATAAAAGGATTAGAATACACAAAGCAAGTGATGCACAGTGCAATTGCTCACCACTGGCCGACCGATGCCCGAGCAGCGCTCCACCCCCGGCCAACTCCCCCAGATTATATACTGGGCATGACGTCACACGGTACGGAATACCCCTTTGGCCAGTTTGGGTCGGCTGTCCTGGCTATGTCCCCTCCCAACTTTCTTGTGCCCCTCCAGCCTTCTTGCTGGCTGGGCCTGAGAAGCTGAACAGTCCTTGGCTTAGTCTAAATGCTACTTAGCAACAACCGAGAACATCAGGGCGTTATCAACATTCTTCTCATACTAAACCCAAAACACAGCACTATACCAGCTACTAGGAAGACAATTAACTCTATCCCAGCCGAAACCAGGACAGGAGTATACCACAAGGAGCACCAGTCCCCTTGGCTTGCCTCTTTTCCATCCTCACAACAGCCCTCATGCCTTGCAGACCCTCATTTGCCTCCCACCCCACTGCACACACTGAAAGCAGGACAGGGCCATTGCTGAACTCCCCTTTCCAACAGCAGTTTAGTGGTAACAGTTTGCAGGTCCCTCAAGCACAGCAGAGCAGAGACAGACCAGAGGTCTGACAGAAGCTCTGGCCTTTGGGGAAGGTTGCAGCTCGCAGATTCTCAACACAGCTTTGCCTCTGACCGCTGGTGGGGAAGACAAGAGCTCGAGTCACCGAGAAGATCCTTCCTTCACAGCACTTTGCTTCCCTCCAGTTCCTGTTGCGCCTGCCAGGATGATTGCTTTGTTATTTTTTTTGTGTTCAACCCTGAGAAGTCATATTTAACAGCTCTGTTATTATTCAGAGCTTACATAACTCTTCACACAGCAGAAAACGGTGCAGCCTCTTCACTGCTGGCTCACCATCCAAACACCGCAGGGCTTCTCCCTCCCAGCATGAGAGGACCTTATTTGCACAGACAGCTTGGCACAGTGCAAATGTATTCACAGTGACACCTTGGTCACCTTGAGTTACCGCAGCCCCTGGATCTTCTCCACGCTCCTGGAGGGCCTCTTCCTCTAGGTCCTCCCTGCTTCCAGTCATCCTCCTTCCATCATCTGGCAGAGGCATCAAGGAGAAGCCAGGCTGTGGTGCTGAGAAGACAGCCAAGGGTGCTCCTGCGCCCTCCAGACAGCAGGACCAGACCTCAAGTACACCGCGGGCTGCTCTGCCACGGTTTTCTGAGGAGCTGCGCCCACGATTGAGTCAGACTGCATACCCTTGACAGAAACAACAGAGACTCTGGGGAGACACACCATTGCCTATGGGGAGAAGGAAAAGCCCACAGAAGAAATAAAGGGCTGGAGCTCGCTACCTGGAGGAGCTGGGAATGGCCCGGAGGTGGGATGTCCAAGTGTCCTTAGCGGAGAGCCACCACCACCTCTAAGAACTGTCACGGAGAAAAGGTACCTGAGGCAGGGCTGGGCCTCTTACAGGTGCTCCCAGCAGGCTGACACGGATGCTGGTGAGCCAGAGCTGTTTGGCGAAGGCAACCCTCACATGAAGAGCGTAAGCCCTTTCTTGGAAAGGGGGAATGCCAGCATCAGCAGCTGGTTGGCTTACAGGTACCCATGCCGGGACTGACAGAAGGAGCAGTGTTGACTAGTATTCCTTAAGTGCAACCGCTAGACAAATTTCCACCCACCTTACCATACATTTGGCCTGTCCATACCTACCCAGTATGGCTACAAGGATGCTTTGTGATGTTAGAAACCTTGCTAAAAATCAGTATAAACAATACCCACTGCTTCCCCTTTTTCCATACAGCCAGACATCTCATCGTAGGTAATTGGGATGGTCAACAAGCACACTCGGTAAATCCCTGCTAGCTGTTTCCAGACATTTTGTGCCCTTTATGTGCCTGAAAACGTCCTCCAGGAGGTGAAGCTGACCAGCCTGTAGCTCCTCAAACCCTCCTTGCCCTTCTTGAATGATGAATCTGGGAAACCAATGTCTGGCTGGATTGCCTGGGGGAAGCGGACACGCTGCATGCACAAGGAGCAGCCGCCAAACCTCACCGAAGGCCCATGAAAGCCTCTTCCCCTCCCCTCCATGCATGGGTACCTCGAAGAAGTCTAGACCTTTTTTCCTGAAGCCTCTCTGTCTCTCCCTTTGGGAACCAGGACATTTTGCAGCAGACCGTGTGTCACCAATTGTGAGTATGCTGCAGGGATGAAGCATCCTTCCCCACCATCCTCACAGACAAATCTTCGTTGAGGTTCTATCCACACTGACACAGGGGATTCAGAGCCGACTAGGCTCAGCAGACGTGGCAGGAGGTGTTGGGACACCTGCACCATGAAAGCACGCAGGGAGCAGACACTGTTGGAAGAGGGAGAAATGTCCCTGGACTCAAAGGAGAGCATACAGAGTTTTCTGCACCTCAAAGTCAAATGACTAAAGATCAGCCTGGGGGCAATACTCTTTCCTGCAAGTGGGCAGAGGAGAGTTAAAGAAACACCTTTTAGTCTTATTCAACCTGTTCTGTCTCTTTGTGATACCTCTGTTAAGCATTTTAGGTCATATTACAATAAAACTGGCTTGTTTGAGTTTAAAAGCCTCTTGGTTCCTTTAGAAAGCTGGCTGCAAGAGCAGATCAAGACAGATCCTCACAAAGTTCCGGCCAACCCTGCCTTCACATTTATTTGAACCAGAGCAATTCACCTGTCAAGCAACAGGTGCCCAGAGCAAGCTGAAACACTATTTGGTCTCCAGCAACTGTAAAAGAAGTCAAGACATCACATTCAGCACCCGTGGAGATGCCTATCCCTGCACACCTACACGCAGGCGGCCTAACCCAAAGCTGACCGGTCACGGGTCAGATCTTCTGGGTGGCTGCAGCGCCTAAACACCCGCACCCACGGCCACTTGAGACACCCTGGGGCACCCAAGACCCACTGCTGGAGGATGGGATGCAAGACCATGTGTTCCACATCCCAGGCGCAGCCTGCAGCAGTGGGCACAGCCGAGTGGGGCCAGCCCCACCAGAGGGGCTGGAGAGGGGAGGACAAGTAGCGACGCTGCAGCGCAGCCCAGACCTCGCACGCCCATCACACCAGCAGGACCAGTCTGTACTGGCAGAGGTGTGCTCCACCAGGGCAGGAGAGTAGCCTGCCCGCTCACTGCTGCACGGATCCGCTTTGCCTAGTTCCTGACAATTTCAGACTTAATTTCTAACACTCCTCCTGGCTGTTAGAGCAGCCCTGGGATGACAGCAGTAAACACTTGCGTTTGGGCAAGCCAGACTTCTCATCTTCAGCATCTGCCGAGTTTTACAGTTTAAGCTAAAATTGCCTTATTTAAAAGGATCCTTTTCTGGAATTACCTCTTGGTTTCTGCCACCTCAAGCCACTTTCTCAGGAACAGACCAAGCCCAGCTGAGCTCCTGCTCCAGGCAGCTGCAAATGAGCACACTACGCACATCCTATCCCCAACCCGCAGTCCAGTGCGATGTCCAGCAGCACCCCTTTACACAGCAAGCAGAGAGCGCTGAGCATGATCCTGTGTCCTGGAGCCCTTTCTCACCTGCTGATGGCAAACCAAGGACCCCCTGCCTTGAGGTGTCCAGAGCCTGATACTAATTTCTACCAGTAGGCAATGGATCAGCTAACAAACACCCACCTAGGAGTTAATATTTCATTGAGCGATTCCAGCAGGAATTATCACAAAATTTGTAGCTGGCCTGAAGTTGAAGCATCATCAATACATAGGGGAGTAAGGTTATTGCACAGAAGGGCTGCCTGATCTTGAGGTCTGGAGTAATATCACTCCAATGCAATTTAGCAGAGGAAAAGAACAGGCACATGCTTAGGCACTGATCCTAAGGATTTCTGCTCAAAAATGGGAGTCCATCAGAAATGACAGAACTTGGTTTGTTCAATGCAACAAAGCGAAGGCTAAGGCTAAGGAGAGGCAGAAACGCTTGCTAGGAATACGACAGGGAAGTAAACACCATGGAGGGAGAAGACCTACTTAATCCAAAGCACAAATTGGCACAAGAATAAATAAATATAAATTTGCCATGAACCTAGGCTGAAAATTAATAGGATTCTAACCAACAGAGAAGTAATGTTCTGAAACAACCTTTTGACAAGCAAGAAACCATACTGATTTCAGGGTGGCTTTTGCACCATTTATAGTTCATAGGAGGACAAGGACAATAGTGGACAATGTCTGTAATGTCTTAGAAATCTGTGTGTACAAACATTAGAAACAGAACAAACAGGAGGAGCTCAAATTCTTCATACAAAGCAAAATTCTGATTTAATTGGCATAACAGGCTTGTTGGGATAACCTATGTCTGGAATATTAATATCCAACTGTATAGCTCGTTCAGGAAGGGCGAACAAGGAGAAAAAGGAGGATCTCAAGCGACAGATACGTTCACTGAGTATGAGAGTGCATGAGGAAATAGTCTCTGAATGAGAATTCAAGAAGGAAAAATGGGTGCTACTAGAGCAGAGGCACAGACAAATTCAGCTAGGAAGAGAAAACAGACCAGCCATTTTAACGAGTCGTTCACAATAGCATCCAAAAAACAGTATTTGGTGGTAGCAAGGGATTTTAGCTACTCAGAATTGCTTGACAGGGATCCTGTAAATCCCTGATTGCTTGGCAAGTTCTATGACTGCGCTGGCTCTAATCCAAAAGGTAAAATGGACAAACAAAAACGCTAAAGCTGAAGTTTTTCTAGATTTGATTCTGGCCAAAGGGAAGAAGAATAACACCAGCTGTTTCATAAACTGGTAAAATTGGTGAGGAAGAGCCATGGAAAGGAACTCTACGCAGATTCTAAAGAGAACTTGTGGTTACTTAGAGAAACAGCAGCAGCAACTGAAAACTATTCTGATGAGGAAGCAGCAGGAGGAATTTAGTAAAAGACCAGCTTTTCAAAACTAGAAACTTTGCATTGGCATCAAGCATAGGACAGAAATGAAAAGAAAGGAAAACTACTTCAGGTCACTTGGGATGGACAGCTAAGAACAGCACAGGGAATTAAACACGAAGTCAGAGGATCCGGGCTCCAAAGAAGACACAACCTCAGAGACCTCGAGGCACCCATGACTGCTCCGTAAGGCACGGGCAGTATGCAGAGGGCGACAGCAAGGGGCGGTTCAGCACTCACCACACAGATATGCTGTCAAGAGGTGACAGTCACAAGCACAAGGCTCCTTTTGCTACAGCCTTTACTCAAAAGGGAGCTACTCCAGTTCACTCCAGTGGCAGAAGTGTAAAACCTTCAGCGATGCAAGGGAAGGAGATAACAGATTAGGAAGTTAATATTTTTATTAGCTGGTCTTGATGACTTTCATCATGGAGGGCTTCTAGACTTGCAGGTCCAGAGCATTCAGCAGTTTTCTCCAAGAATCCTCCCAACATCCTAGAGAAGATTTCCACACAGCTTTTGACACCATCTTGTATGACATTCCTGATGAGGCAGAGAAAGTCATCTAAGTTAAGATTCTCTAAAACAAGTGCAAAACCATCTACTACTAAAAAATCTACTTGGGAGATGGTTTTAGCTCAAAATGGGAAAATATATCGAGAAGAAATCTGGCCGAGGCATAGCGCCATTCAGTGTTTCACACCTGACTTTCATGACGGCATAAAGACTTTTCTTACTAAATCTGCAGGTGGATCAACTTAGAAGCCAGGATTAGAATCAAATTAACCTTGACGAATTGGGAGAAATAGCCTGCAAAAAAGCAGGCTGCAATTTAGGGAGGACATGTGTCCAGAGCCTACATAAGAACAGCCGATTTCAGAAACACAGATTAGGGAACAAATACCTTGATAACAGCTCTAAAATAATATGGACACCATACCAATACAACCATGCCGCACTGGAGTGAATAAACTTGCTTATAAGATGGGGTTGAACAAACATCTGGGAGGAATGATCTTCTCCTGGGACTCTGACCACTCCCCTGCGTAGGAATTTTTTTTCTTACTTCTAGTCCAACCTTCCCTTAATGCAGCTTGTGCCCATCACCTCTCGCCTTCTCCGTTTTTCCCGGGTATGTTTTTTCAGGCCTTCTTTTTATCCACTACTAGTAATTTTCCTTTGAACAATCCTTTGAATGCATTTACTTATTTTTAATGGCATTATGATGGTCTGAGCAAAGAAGTGTTGCATTAACATGTAAATATCCAGTGTATTAATCTCAGCAACAAGGTGCATGCTAGGCATTTCATAAGGATGCTTTCTCCCACAAGGATGACAAAGTGTGTTTGTTTCTCTATAATTACAAGCGGGAGTACACCTCCACACTTCACACTTCAGCTCTGCCTGTCTATTTATTGCAGTTTTGGCAAATTCATATGTCACTGAATGGGACCCTCTTGTTTGGTTTCTTGATTTTTTTTTTCCTCAAATTTGTCTATTTTGCTGTTTTCAGGATTATTTTTTTTTAAGCTTTCTCAAACTCTTGATCAAGCATTTGTGTCCCTTCTTGCTGCAGCCCATCATTTATCTGATCAAGGATATCTTAGGGAGTCGAAATTAAGCATTCCTCCTAAGCATTAAACCTGCAAACCATTTCAAAGACTTTCTTGTGCCTCTTGCAATATCACGAAGAAGAGGAATCCTTAATCTTTAAGATCCTGGGAATGAACTCCCTAAAACACAGAGCAAAAAGGTGCAGGATGGGGGGACTGTGATGTAGTCCAAGTATCACTGGTGGTATCTATGCATCACATTTGGTCCCAGAGCACACTGCAGTAGTAAGGTGCTGACATACTTGTTAGCCTTTAAGGTGTATAAAATACGAAATGCAACAGGAAAAAAGTGACTCTGTGCCCTACAGAGAGATGATTGTAAGCATATATTGTTACGGTGGCAGTGCAGGCAGCCTATCCAAGACTACAGGGCCAGCTCTGGGTCTGTTCACAGACCAATGGCCCCAGGTGCTGAATCCTACCCTCAGCAAAGTTTGTTGGTTCTTTTTTTAATTGAGCATCCAGTGCGTATCAGTGTACTTAAAGACACCCTGAGCCAATTCTGCAGCTATTGCTGAATATTGATCCTGGCAAATTTTCTCCAGAGCAAACATGAGAAGCCCTTGCAGCGCCCAATACACATGGTGAGGACTCAAGTTTCCTACAGGTCCTTGTCTCCTTACAGATCTCCTTCCAGTGACTCTTTGTCCTGTGATGCTAAATTTGGGGCACTGGACGCCAAGAACAAATAGCCATAAGACCTGCAGGATCTCTTTTAGAGCTTGGGATGCAGCCCAAGGACAAGGGAGCTGGTGCAGGGCTGCACAGACAGCTTTAGATTTGACTACCCTAAATAGTACTGCACCAATGAAAAATACCGCCACTCGCAATCACAAGAAAAGGAGATAATTACGTTAAGCACTGCCAGCTCCAGCGCAGATCTTCACACCACTCGACACTTAATTCCCCTTCCCCATGAAAACCAAATACTCATTCTAGTCTTTAGTCCCCGTCCTTTAGCATGCCATTAGTCCCTGCAAGTACTCTCTCCTTAATCTGTGACCACTAAATTTCCTTCAGAGCTGTCACAGAAGGGCTTTTCCCACACTTTTTGTAAATCCAAATATCCACTATCACCCGGATCCCATTAGTCAAATAGCTGTTAATACCTTCTAGGACACTGCATAACCATGTCAGGTAAAATCTCTGCCGACGCCACAACTGCCCATGTCTTAAGGCTGGTGTTGTTTTCTGGACACCTTTTCCTTTTTGCCTTATATATGAGTTCAGGCAGCTGGAACTGCTCTGATGAGTCTTTCTGGAAGCTTTCAAATCCATCTGTTCATGATATTCTGTGCCTCCCTTCATATCAGAGGCCCCAGAGTTGGTCTTTAACACTCGTTAGCTTTTCCTGATTCCATTTTTATGTAAATACACATTTATCATGTTTGCCCAAGGAGAAAATACTTGTGGTTTCCAATTCCCCAGTGCTGCCTAATGCTTGTGCGCACAGCGTTTAAATGCTGTGACCCTTCCGTCGGGAAGACGGCAGAGGTTCTGAGAAGGGTCTAAAGCCAATTATTTTATTCACTGTATACCGAAGGGTAATGAGTTGGTTAAACTTGCCGTTTTTGCTGCTCTAATTCCTTGGTTGCATGTCCAGCAGTGGCAGGTATGGAGAAGGTCTCCATTCAGCAGCAGATCTCTATGGAGCTACTTGGGAAAGAGGCAGGTGAGAGGATCACTCACACGATGAGCGAGGTGAAAAGAGCCAGCAGCCAAAAATACACACGGCACATACCTGGGTTTGCTTATTAATCCTAGCAAAGGCTTTACTAAGCTTGCAGGGAGAAAAATTTGATCCAAGAGAGCCTGAGACTGTCAGCAGGATTCCCAAGTTCCCAACTCCAGGCTTCTTGCTTCCCAAGAAGATTCTAACTGAGAAAACAGCCAAAGACCTGACCAGATCAAAACATGAGGAGTGGCCATGCGTGATGTACAAGAGAAACTGAGGCAGGCTTGCCAGAAGAACTGATGTGGGAGCACCAACCAGGAGCATCACATCATCAGCACAGATGGACACCATGTTCTGCCTATGCGGAGGGCTGGAAAACTTCTCAGCCTTCACAAGATCGCTGAGACCAAAGGCCCGTTTTCTCCACAAAAGATGCCACAAAATTATTGCAAGTTCCCTTTAGACTGATCTAGTGACCCAGATTTCCTTGCTCTCAGTAAGGAGGTCACACCGTGCTTCACAGAAAAGGAAGGACAAACCCAGGGGTAGCTCCCCACCTTCCAGGACAGGCAGAAGCATGACTCCCTTACAGGAAGACATCTTGGAGATAACCGAGAGCTCCTGTCCTGACCAAAGGCAAAAACCCACGCAGACTGCCTGGGTCTGCTAGTATGAGAAGGCAGATCTATGGGTGGAAGTGAGGAAGTGAGAACAGAGCCAGGAGGCCCAGCAGATGGGAAAAAAGGTAAGTCTGTGCCAATATTTAGAAAGGTAAATGAGAAGACTTGGGTAATTACAGGCCTGTCAGTCGGACAGGGAATAGCTGGCTGTCCTACAGGAGTTCACAGAAAATAGACTTTCTCAGCATAACCTGTTATCTTCATGGAAGGATAAATCTAGGTGATAAAGGTAAATTAATAATTTAATGATAATTAAATGTGAGGAGCATTTCATTTGGTCCCATATGACATTATGACCCTGAAACTCAAATGGCAAAATCAACATCACCCCTACAGAATGGACTGAAAGCATCACAACCCGCAGGTCTCAACCTGCACTGAAAACGTGCCACCATCAGGAGGTCTCCAAAGCATCCTGCAAAATGCAGCTCTCAGACAGACACGAACAAGTAAAACGGACACAATCCTAAATCCTATCTGGAAGATTCATCTCACATAATCATGGATATACCCAGTGCCAGTATCACCATCTCAGCTGCCACCTCAGACTCCATTTAGAAACAGAGATCACATTCGGCCAGTTGAGGGGTTCAGCTCAAATCTGGACACCTACAAGGGAGCAAGCTGTATAGCTTCCTACCATGGTCAATGGAACTGGGACTCAGCTGCATACGTGTTGCCTCGTGGTGCTGCTTTGGATGCCTTGGGGTATCCCAGACATTCACACAGTGCTGCGAGATCAAACACAGGGTCTACGGGAGACTCATGTCCAGGTGGGGCACCCTGGGGAATCTAAGGTAGTACTTAGAGATTGGTATTGAGGTAACCAAACCAAGCCCTGGAGCTCTAGTTGGCAAGGTCTGGAGAGAGATTCAAGTGAACCCGGTGTCCGCTCTGCAACCAGAATATGGATTCCGTTGCCCACACAGATGGCTGGTGCCATTTAAGATGCCCTGGAGACCCAGCTTTGCCTCCAGCTGTCATTCCAAAAGGGCATGGGACTCCAGCAGGTACTCTGTCACAACTTCCATCCCTGGGGTGACTTCTTATGCACTCCAGGAGCTCTCACACCCCTGGACATCTCTGTCTGGGCAAGCAAACTCCACATCACTCCGCAGAGACATCCCACACCAGGTTACTGGGAGCTGCACTAGCGTAGCTTTGAAGCGTCTTCTTGTGTCAGCTTCACAAGCAGTGAGTTACAGGGGCCTGTGAGAATGGGATATGCAGCTGCTGCTTCCAGCAGTGCAACCAGGTACATCTTGTCTTGCAGGCTCCGAGTTTTACAGGAAAACACAGTTGCTAGCAGGCCTGCAATGTCATCTACCAGCGCCAGCCATGGGTTGCTCCAGCTGTATACATCGATACACAGGGCTTGGATTGATGCTGGAGCATTCAGCACTGCACACTGCCCATCAGCATAATGGCATCCATGCCTGGGCCAGGCACGTTTTGAGCAGGGATTGAACAAGCTGCACAGTTACCTACAGGTATATTCACATGGCATGATGCAGTGCCAGATGGATGTTCGTATCTCCTGCAGGCAGAAAGGGGCCTGCAGGGATCCCATTTCCTGGGCAGATATTCAAAGCTCTGGGACATTGCACACGTTTATCTCTGCTTCCTGTTGCTGTGATTAGGCATGCTCCTAGGGAATCCAGTTTTTCAGGGCACAGGGACTCCAGGTAGCCTTTTTCCTGGTTCCCAGATGGCCGCGGGGAAGAAGTGGTCAGCTCACATAAACTCCTCCAGGCGTGCTCAGTAATTAATGCAGTTACAGGCACCGGTGGAAATTTATTCTCCTGAAACTCAAGGTACCAGGGAATACAGCCCAATGAAACTCCAGGATCCTGCGACTGTAGGCAGCGGGTAATTCACATGGAGACATAACCAAAGGGACTATCACTTAGCCAGATGAGACCCTGTCCTGGCTCCTCAGCAAGCCCAGGCACAGCAAAGAAAACGCAAGGACATCACTGCTAGCAAGAGCACGTGCTAGATTTCCACACCATCCCCTGCCCAGGTTCCTGCTATGGTCTTCAAAAGCTGTTGGTCAATGGCAGATGACTGACAAATCCAACGGCCATCGGCAAAGCTCTCCCCCTCCAGAGTCTACCCAAGAGCTGCACCCAGCACTCACCAGCTGGCCCTCCCGTGGGACATGCCTCATTTCTGTCATAACTCCTCCACAACCATGCAGTAAGACATGCGGCAAGGAAGGTGGTGGCAGTAGGAACAGGGGTAAATACCTGCCCCCTAGCTTGGCTGCTAGCTCAAACCTCGAGTTAAAAGGATGGCAGTAACTGCAAACAATCTCAGACAATAACCAATGAAACTGTTATCGGTTTTAATTTTGCCATCGATATGTTTTCTAACATGGAGCTCCTTCCCAGCGCAGGGGCCAGAGACAGCAGTAGATTTAGCGAGAATATAATGGGCTTGAAAGGTATTTGTCAGTGCTGGTTTCTCAGGTCAGCCTAAGTGTCTGTGCTTGAGAATTAATTTGTAAATGGGAGGTTTATAAATCAGAAGTTCATCATCAACACACACACCTCAGAAACTCACCAAGGGTTATACAGGTGCAACACGGATCCCTAATAAGCTTTGGGCATGGGGTCTATTACCTCTTACTGGAGGGAAGGGAGGAATAAAAATCTCAATTTCCAGTTAGTCACAGAGATTTAATCAACACCTTTGTGTTAATGATCTGTATAGTGCAAATTGCATGAAATCCAACGAGACGCAGAGAAGAAGATGTTATAGACTACAGGTGCCCAGACCCCAATCCCACACTTGGCCTCTGAGCTGCTTTTGAGAAAAGGAGCATTTTTGTTTCTTTGTGCAGCACCTAATATAATAAAGTCCCAGCATAATATAAACAGGGTTTGCTGGTGCTGCTATTGTGCAGATACTAAATAGTCATAAGCAAGTTTGAGAGGACTGTAGCATATCCTTACCTGGCAGGGTCAGACTTTGCATACTGCGCTTGCAAGCATACTGCATGCTGTGATTAGTGTAGTTTCAGCAGGGTAATTTTTCACAAGTGTCTGCAACAGAACAACAGTGAGGTTAATATACAAGATCCTGTGCAAGTGCCAGCATCAGCAATTTAACTGCAGCACCTTGGCTCCATCACCACAGGACAAGGAAGACAGGCTGTCCAAGTGCCTCCCTTGAGGCAGGTCCCACTGCCTTCCCCAACCTTATCCTCAAGTATCAAATGTCCTCATTTTTCTCCTCTACCACGTGGCAGCTCTTGTCTAGATGTGTCCCTAGTTACTCTGTCCACCTGCTCTAATGCAACAGAATAACCTCCCTTGTGGGCCTTAAGTAACTGGGGGCAGGCGGGAGTTAAAATCCTGTTTTATCCATGCATTAGGATGTGTCCAGAGAAAGCTGTGCCCCGCTCTCTGTGGCTATGGCTCAAAGAGCAGCACAAGAAGGCACAGGCTCTATTACACTCTTCTTCTCTAATGAGATCTGCCACCTCTGTACTCCTCAGCAGTACTTGGGGCAGGGCGGGATCGTCACGCCGGTCCCTTTTCCTGTTCCCAAAACCCTGGGTAAAGCCAACTGCAGCCAAATCACCATCCACCAAAAATGTTTTTGCTCAAATTCATGCAGACAGGAATTGGAGAGGGGGTGACAAGGGCTCCGCTGGTGCAGGATGAAGAGGTGCTGCTGTGAATGAGGCTGGACACGTTACTCACTCTCACGTGCAGTCCTGTTTACTCCACAGCTGCTCCATTCCTGCCTCAGCCCCCTCCACAGGCAGCCTGTGGGCAAAATGAAGCCACTTCCTCCAGTGTTTGAACAGAAGAAGAACACATCCACCTGCGAAGGCATCACATTTGCAACAAGTTAGGCCTTCACTTTGCCACAAATTGTGGGAAAAAAAAAAAACATTTTGCCATCACACCTGCTTTGAGGATTTGCTTCTCAGTCTGGGAATTAAACATAGCAGAGGTTTTTTTAAAAGCTCTCCTCACTCCATCAGAAGTGTCGCTTATACCATGTTCCCAAGCAGGAACAGCCAATCTCTTTTTGGGAGAGTAAATTCGAGTGTAATCTGTCCTTGTGCATGATGGAACCGTCAGCCCTTCTCCACAACCACCTGCTTTCAGACCAGAGGCACCAGACCCAGCTTGTCCACTACCACTTGTCTTACTGCTGCTAACCCTTACAGCACCCAGCCCCCTCCCCACAAAGACCCACGAGTCCTGATCCGTAAAACCTGATCGCTGTCAATCCCACAGGTGCTCATTGCCTAGCATAATCTATTAATACGTTTCTCCCAAATGGTCTCACAGCTCTAGGCTCCTCTATAACTGCATTTTTTGCACCACCAACAGCTATACCCCTGTTCTGTATATCTGCAACAAGCATACCTCTCACCCATCACTTCCCCTGCGCCTTCAGGAGAAGGGAGAAGCAGCCTCCGGAAGCACAAATTGGTGGGATAAGCTGCTGTTAGCTGAGCCCACTGAGCTCCCCTACTTACTCCAAGTGAACTGCTCACTTTGAAGGGATAAACAGTCTGATTAAACTAACAGCTCTTCCTTCCTTGCAGTGATTCTCTTTGAAGGATCTAGGCAAAGCCAGAGCGAGCACAATCTCTGGCAGCAAAGCCACTGCTGACTCCTCCTGCGAGAGAGCCCTCTGTGCAGAACGGGAGGAGGAGAGCCAGAGTGGGAAAGCTGGTGGAGATTCGCTTTATATCAAGTAATCTTGTTACTGCAATTTCAGAGCTAAACGGTAAATAGGCAGGAGCGCCGAGCAGTGCGGCAGGAAGCAGGCCTGGGTCACTGGGTAATTTAGCTGATATAAACAATAACCTGTGCCTGGACGGTCGGCGTCTGCTGCTGGTGCAAACCTTCGGCGTCACTCAGAGTGTCAGTGGAGCTGGCAGCGCAGGCAGACAGTCCTGTCATCTGAGGCCATACCCACAAGTCCTGGAAGGGCTGATACAGGACAACTAGGAAAGATTAACAGCTAATTAATGTCAGTCAGTACAGGTGCACTAACAGGCCTTATCAAACGAATAAGGAAACTCAGTGGGTCTGTTCTTGGTCTAATGCTCTCCTCTGTTCATCCCCGATGCAGAAGGGGAACAGCGGTGGGGAGTGCAGAGCAGATACAGAGAACAACTCACATGGTGGCCTGGCATAAACTTGAAGCACCTTTATACAGCCTGACAAGGCATAGAAACAATGAGGGTCATTTGCATTTTCCAAGGAGAGTCAGTGCTCTCCAGTCAGCTCCGGGGCACAGCAGAGCCTCGCGTGGTCCCGCAGAGAAGGAAGAGCCCTGGATGGGTATAACCTCTGTCACAGTGGCCAGACTGGGCCCATATGTTGCTATTAGTGTTTGTTCCCTTGGTTTTCGAGGTTTGAATACAGCATATAAAGGATGACCATCCATCTGAGACTCCTTTCAAGGCAGGATCACCCCCAAAACACCACTGCTGCATTCCCAGGCACAACAGCTTGCTTTGATAATGCATCAAAACTCCTTGATGCTTGCAGCTCGGATTGGAGGAACCACTCCTGCCTGCTCTCCCAATTCTGAGTACCCTCCTGCCAACAAAGTGCTCAGCAGTTGCAGTCTCCTGGGTGGGTCTGTCTCACTGACCCCACTCCTTCCCAGGTCCAGAGCCTCCCTCCCGGGCCAGGACTTTGCAGGCAATTTGCTCTGAGCAGTCTCAGTCCATTCTGCCCCACACACACCTCTCATTCAGCTGCACTGGCTCCTTTGTGGAGCTCAGCACCTGCAATGCTCACCAGTTTCACACTGACACGGTGCATTGTCTGTGCTCCACATCTTTATTTCCAGCCAGATTAACCAGTCTTTTCTGGACAGCTACACATTACATTGTTTTGTGCTGCGTTCCTGCACTGTTCAGTGCAGTTTGTATCTTCATCATTCAGTGTACAGCCTCAGGGCTTGTTTACTACACGTCAAACCCTGCTCTGAATAGGGAAACTTTTGCTTCCTCTTGCATTTATCTGTTGCACTCATCATCCGGAGAAGTAAGTCTTGGAAGTATCAGGGAGGTTATGAATTCTAACAGTGCCCTACGACGTAAGGAGACATATTCTCCCCCTTCAACCTGGCTCCCAGATGTGCCTGTCTCAAAGGCAGTCCTTGGACACCCAACAGCACCGATCTTTGTTCAGCATTGACGCTGCTAATGTAGCTGTGGTCCTGCCCAGCTAGACCCCCTTCACTCGCTACGTGGTGCTCTGAGGACAGCAGGTCTTCTCAGGAGAAAACCAAGTTGTCCAGGAAATTAGAGCATGAACAGTACAGTTTGTTTGCCACAGGCAAAGATGAAGTTACCGTATTTCTAGTATTTCCTAAAAGATCTCAGTTCTTGTCTTAACCCTCCCAAGGTGCTCATAACAGGGTAAGGTTCTTATGAAATATCTTAGCTTTCAAAAACAAGAGGGATGTGTCATGTCCTGCTATACTCTCCACTGAAGTGCGCCAATACAATAATCACAAAAAGATTTTGGTCAGTGTGGACCCTGGTGGTCTCTCATCCAACCACTGACGAAAGCAGAGCTGACCTCCTAGCTGAATTACATCACTCAAGGCCTTGTGCAGCCAAGTGTGGAATACCTCCTAAGGTGGAGAACCTGTCACCTTTTTGGCCCCAGTCCCACTGTTTCACCACCCTAATGGGGAAGACTGTTCCCTTATAACCAACCACAAGTGCTGCTGTTCCAAATTGTGACCGTTATCTGTTGTCTTTCAAGAGTCTGGTTTCCTCTCTGTGACTAGGTAGCAGAAGACAGCAATTAGATCCCCCTTCACCTTTTCATAGCCTCTCCTCATTTGCTGTATGCTTAAGCCCCCGACCATCTTTGTGGCCCTCCTCTGGACTTGCTCCATTATATTGACTTGTCCCTTGAACTGGGGAGCCCAAAGTGGGACACTAGATGTGGCCTCACCAGTGCTGCAGTTAGAGGGACACAGGGTCCCAAAAGGAAGCCACTAGTAGCTGGCCACTAGCTGGACTTTGTACTGCTGATTGCAACTCCGTGAGTTGGTGGTCCAGCCAGTTTTCCACTGGAGTCATCTGTATCTTGTGAATTGACAGACCATGTTAAACACCTTGCTAAAGCCAAGGTATGCAATACCCGTTGCTCTCATCTGTTGACTCCTCAGACAAGGCAATCAAATTGGTCAGGCACAATTTGCTGCTGGTAACTCCACCCTGGAGAAAGGTCAGGTCTTCCTCAAGCAGAACAGCATTACGACAAGTCATCAGCACCCTGAAGTCATTGCCAAGAAGAGTCTGCCATTCACGGTCGTGATTTCTTCCTCCTCAGTCTTGTGCATGCTTGGATTCATTTTCATGTGTTTTGCTAACGCTGTCTTCCCGCTGGTTCCCAGATGAAGTTTGGAATTTGCCCAGTAGCCTCCTCCAGCTTCACTTAACATAAAGGGCTGTTGTTTGCTGCACAGCAATGCCTGGGTTCACCAGCCCTTTAGCACATGTTCACAGAGCTCAATCTACGACGAGACAGGGGCAATAGTTACTGACCAACAGGCAGGTGTTAAATACAGATAAAACCAGCTGGAGCCCAAACAAGACCTGAGACTCCACGCTGTCTGGTGAATGCAAACCCCCTGGCCTTCTGCAATAAAGACAATAGGAATATTATTGGAAAACGAATAAAATCCAGTGCTCCCGGTTTGGTTCCTGACTGTGGAAGTGCTGTAGCTGCTTACTAGGACTGAAAGCCCTGCCCACCCACAAGGCCGAATGACATATTTACTTTGCAGTCTTACCGTTGCTTTGCAGTGCTCCATGTGACAGCCCAGAGATGTCCCTAGATGTGCTCCATGTTCCATCGTCACCCATTTGTCCATGGGGTCAAGCAGCTCAGCAGGGTCAGTTCAGTGTGGACTTCTTCTTTATTGCAGGTTTTCCTCGCCTGAAACTGAGAAAAAAATGGTTCTACAACTAGTAATAGGAGCTGTGAAGAGTTAAAGTGTCCCAGGAGTAGAAGAAGCTTTGATTCATTTCTCCACATAAAAAGTTTCTAATTATACTGAGTCTTATCTCTGTGCTAGAGCGGATTCATAACTCTGCCTTTGTCCTTGATGTGTTCAGCAGCAATGGCTAGATTTCGGACAGTGCAGGGATGACAGTTTAGGAAAGAAAAGCAGTTACCAGGCATCCTTCAGGGAGGAGGGGCACTCGTCGGAAGCCTCAGGAGCTCTAGAGATGGGTATTGAGCCAAAGCACAATCTCTGATGAACGTACCCTGACACGTGCACCTATAGCCATGGACCAGATGACCTCTCGAGGTCCCTGCCCACTTGAATTATCCTGGGAACGTCTGATCTCAAGCAGTAGGGTCCATCCCCAGGAGCTCCCAGTGCTGGGCTAGCATGCTTGCACAGCAAAGGTTGATGTACAAACGGGAACCCTGTCTTTTCACCGTCATCAGAGTCAATAGCAGGCCTACACACTCCAGCTCAGCACTGCATCCCAAACTCCCAGGCGTCTCCTGAGAGCTCATGCAACGGGAGAATGCACAAGCACTTCTTTTAGGACAAACCAGTCAGCCAAGTGCTTAAGCAGCACTCAAAATCTCCTTACATAACTTCCAAAACAAAGGCTGCCCGTGCAGCCTTTCTGCTTAGGCAATCAAACACTCCCTCTTGCTCCCTCCCACACAGAGGGCATTTTATCATGACGGGTTTCTGCATCGCATTTCCACCTCGAGTTTCTGTAGACTGCACAGGTACACACACGCACACACACATACACTCTCTCCCTTGGTTTTATACAATGCCTGATTCGCAGTTCAACGCAGAATGTAGCAGATACAAGATGCAACTTAAAATGCAAGTTATTCATAGCTCAGGTAGTGACAACAGCAACATTAATGATGACCAAACCTGCTGCCATAGGCCACACAGACTGCAGGGACCACAATACGGAATAAAAGTTCTTGCACTCAGCAGTGTCAGAGAATGAGCCAACAGAGAGTCCAGTCCTCTCTCCAGACCCTGCACCCCTTGCAGTCTGGCAGGTGGTAGCAAGCTGTAAAGGCTGACTCATACCATGTGCTTTAGAGAGCGTCTTCCCGGGAAGAATGCAGTGAGCAATGGTGATACGGACAAAGATGGAGAGTGAGCAAATGCTGTGGGCACTGGTGCTCAAGCTGGGCAAATAGCTGAGGCCAAAAAAGCCAGTGCTGTGAATGACAGTGTTGGTCCTGCACTGCCGTGTGAACAGCGGTGGACAGGCCACAAAGACATTCCCCTGTGGGGAACTGGCACAGATGAAAAATAAGTGGCAAAAAATAGTGATTTTGCAGTAGGAGTAACTTCTCAGACCATGTCACCTTACGACCACAAACCCACTTGTGCCAGCACCTGAGGACAGGAGAGCTGCAGGGTAGGAAGGAGGGGCAGGGAAGGGCAGAGACTCCTGCTTGCAGGGACACATCAAAAAGCAGTAAAATCTACAAAGCAAAAGCCGTTCCTGATATGCTTCCTTCTCTCTGTGTCCTCTCTCTTCATTTTCAGCCTCTCTGCGTAGCGATGCCTACAGACGAGTGATGGGTTCTTCCAGCAAAATCCCAGACAAGGCTGTTCCACTAGCAGCAGAGAGCTGCTGCTAGCGCAGCAAAGGAGCCATTCTCAAACACTGTGAGCCGCAGTGAAAAGGCTTTTTCTTGCCAGCTGCTGTTGCACACATGGGCTAAGGCTGCAGGTAGTGGTCTCCCATCTGGAGACATGCTTGGCAAACCTATGCAAGCAAAATTTTGTGGCATGAATTTATCCAAACAGAGAAGCCAAACGTGGGAGTCGGAGAACACCCCAGTCAAATGCACAGGCACGCACACTTGCTGCCTACATGGCTGATTTCAGCTCTGGCTAAGGGCCAAATGCCCATCAGTGCTGCGAGGTCCCAGAAGACAGGGGTAAGGATGCTGCTCAGGGCTAAATGGGTAAGGGCTTTCCCTCCAGCACAGAGCAGCTCATACTGAAATGCAGTACAGAAAACTGCCGTAGCTCTCCCAGATGATTTTATTTTCCTACAGAATTTAACATCTAAAAAGGTAGTTTTAAAATCAACTTTCAAAAAGTGAGAATCCAAAGTTTTAGTCACTGATAAATATTTTGGTTCTAGCTTTCCAACTGTGTCTGCTCCTACGAGAAAACAACATTGTCCTCATCTCGGGGTCAGGGTATGTTTTTAAAAGCACGCTATTTCAAACAAATCTTGCTTTGCCTCTGTGAGAGTGACTGAGCGGTCCCATGACAGAAATACTTGCAAGTTCTTTGGTATGAAAGGAGAAGTGGCCACAGCAGCCACAGAGGTCTCCTTTCTCAGGCTGCCAGTTCCAACGCTGCTCAAAACACCCTCCAAGAAGCACATTGCTCTGCCTGGTCCTCCAGCTGAGGCTAGCACAACCCCGAAAGCAAACTAAACTGAGCAGCTGTGCCAGCACGGAAGGCTGCAAAGCTCTTACGGCTCCAACCTTGGGAGCTGCCCCACGTGCACCGGAGATACTCACCTAGCCCAGGGCTCTGTCTCTGGCAGAAGCAAAAGGAGCTGCTCTTTAGGATGCACACAAGCCTGCCCACCCTGCAGGCATCCTCCTTGCTCTTCCTCAGCATGCAGCGTTGTTGTACCAGGGATGTTAGAGGAGATGTCCCTGCCTGCTGCCTTCAGCCTCTGCTGATGGACCTGTTGCCTCTGAAGTTTTCTGATCCTTTTTTGACTCTGCTGTTACTGTCTTTCCTCTGCCTCCTCCAGCAGCAAGTTCCTCACTTTCACTTCCTGCTGTGTAAAGATGAACTTTCTTTTATCTGCTTTATGCTGCTCTCCTTCTAGATTCAACAAGTGCACCTAATTCTAGTACTGTGAGATTTGGTGAATGACAGCTCTGCTTTCATCTTACTCACCACCTCCATGATGTTACAAACCTCAGCTACGTTCCCCCTCTTACCACCTTCTCCTCTGCAAATGGGAGTCTGGGTCTTTTCGGTCTCACAAGGTAGGTGTTTCATCCCCTTAATCATTTTAGCTGCTTCTCTGCCTCTCCCTCTAACTTGCGATGCAGACACTAGAGCTACACAAGGTGCAAGACAGCCGCAAAATGATGCCTGGGGTCTCGAGAAGCATGCCCAACACGCTGCTGGCTTTTTGGCTGCTGCTGCACACAGAGCTGATGATTTCAGAGAACCACCGATGGCTTCAAGGGCTCTTTCCTGAGCTGTACGTGCCAGTTTCAAATTCAGCATCACGCAGCAGAGTTTGGAAGGAATTAAACAGAGGAATGGTTGGTGCAACCTGCTGTGGCTGCCTCCTGGAGCAGAGAGCTCACAAAGGTGTTGCACACTGGAGTGGACAACAGTAAAACTGCTTGAAAACAGAGCACGTTCCTAATGCAGCCCCCTGCCCTGCAGGTCTCCAGCTTCCTAAGCTAAGGGCCTAGCAAGCACAGGGGGTAAGAGAAAAGCACATTGTTCCCCAGGCTAAAGTCTACCACCCTGGACCTAGGTCTGGTTCCAGGTGAGCCCAGATGTTTCCAGAAAGACCTGGGGTGGTCAAGGACAAGGGGGATTTTTCATATGAAGGAGCAGATAAGACATGTTGGGTAGACACAAGAATAATTAATTACAGGAGAAGCAAATTATTTCACCGCTACCACACATGGAAGCACAAAACCCAGCTGTAGCGGGAACAGTCCAAGCCTCCTCAGGCCATCTACCTCTATGGCAGACGGGGATTAGCAGCCTTCTAAGCCGGGCTAAGGACTCCACAGTTAAGAGTGTAGTTTGTGCTTATTTATAAGCCCAATTTCACAGCCTATATTTCTCAAAAAAATTCTTTGCATTTGAATTTCACACACGTTATCTGTGGCCAGAGCAGAATTTTGGCAAAATTTGAGCTGAAAGGAGGAGAGAGGAGGGAGGAGGGGTGAGAGAGAAGAGAGGAGAGGGGGTTCGTATTCCAAGAAATGTCTTCTCTGCAAACAGCTTGGCGTTTATCATTCTTGGAGAGCAATTCCTCATGGCCAGGGACGAGATCAACCCAAGGCTAAGGGAGAGAGAGACATCCTAACCCCACCAATTTCAGGACAGCTGGGTATCTGCTAAGTAAAGCCTGCATTCATGATAGGGCAGTAAAGCTGGGACCACCAGCAAGAGTGACTAATGTGTTCCTGGGTATTAGAGCTCCAAAGGACCAACCTCATCATTTAGCCCCAAATCCAGGCCTTCACAGCCTTCAACCAGGGATTCCCCAAGCACAGCCCACCCCTCCCAGCTGGAAGGCCACACATCTTTTAGGAAAGAAGACCCTAAATGGCAGAGAAGCCTTCACAGCATCCCAATGGTTAATTCTCTGCACAGCTGACATTTTACACCCTCTTTCTTGTTTGAATCCTATGCTTCACTTCAGCCACTTGACCTCACTCAGTCTCTAGCTGGGATCTCACAGCCTTCCACTGTGAGAAATCTTCCACCCTTGCAGTGAACTGCAGATGAAAATCAGATCATTTTTTGGTCTTTTTTGTAAAGCGCTTGGAGCTCTTGGAACTTTCTCTCAAAAGCAGACTTTCTAGCCTCTAAATTTTACTTGTGGCTGTTTTCCCTGCCATTTCCAAAGAGATTTTTTAAATATGGAAGTACTGTAGCTGGATGCAGCATCCACACGATAGGGATGAGCAAAAAGACAGTTCCTCTTTCTGCTCTTATTCAGGGTTTCCTTGCATAAAGATCCTTTTATCCTCGGCCACCAGCTCGCATCTCAAGCTCATACTTGTCATTTATACTTCAGGATTCTTAGCTTTCTTCTGTGTCTTCCTTCTTCCAAACGATAGTCCCCACCATGCAGATGTGAGCACTGTTTTTCCGTATGTCATTTTGCAATTACCCATACTAAAATGATCACATTATGCTCAGCAAGACCAATTCGCCAACCAGCTCAGATGAATCCATACAACTGAGTAGTTGCTACCATTTTCTTTTTTACTGATCCACTGGTTTTTCTCTATATGATGCATGAGAAAATAGTCCTGCAGGAATCACTCCCATATCAACAATTGTCATCATTGATAATTAGGGCATCAAAATGAGGCAGGAGTAGCTGTACTGCACCAGACCAGAAGTCTCTCTGACTCACCAGTCTCCTTCGAGCTGTGGCCACAGGCAGATGCACAGGACCGGTCAGAATGAGGCAGGCATGTGTGACACCTTTCCCAATACCTTCCCAGTACCTCAAGCCAGACATGTTTTCTATGTATTTGCAGCCCTCAGCTCATCTCTCATGCATTAACTTGTCCAGTCCCTCCCTGAACCCACAGTCTGCAGGTCTCCAGCACTCAGAAGGACTGAGTATTTACTCCCACCTTACTTCTGACCTTTCAACAAATTATTTGTACTTTCCAGCACTCTTCTTCTTATCCTATGGCTGCTTACTTTCCCTATAGCCTTTGGTGAAGGACACTGTCGAAAGCATTTTGGGAATCCCAGTACAGTCTGTTAAATAAATTGCTCATCTGCCACATCAGAGAACTCCACTGCCTCTTCTCCCATGAATCATGTAAATCCATTTGCCTACAAATACCATTCTGTGGTATTATGGGGTAAACAAAAATCAACCCGATCTTTTCTGGAGCTCTTTTTCAAATTTTCCACACTTCAGCCTTTAGATGCAAAGACAGTTTGAGAAAGCACTTGCACACCACCATTTCTAATTCGGCAGTTTCATTCTTGGCTTTCTTAAGAAGTCTGAAGCAAGACAACCAGCCTGGATGGTTTATCATTGTCCATTTCATCAACTGGATCCATAATCTCTGCTCCAGGCTTTTCAGTTTTGAACATATCCTCTGATGAGTCCCCATGAAGGTTAATTACAGCATGGGAATCTCCATGTTTTCTTTTTCAATCAACAATAATGCAAATAATTGCGTCAGCTTCTCTGCAATTGGCTTGTCTTTTCTAATTGCTCCTTTTATACTCTGATCATGTGCTGGCTCTGTCAACTGCTTGCCACACTTCTTGTTTCTGATATATTTGAGGAAAATCTACTCTCTTCTTCTTTAGCTGTTTCTCAGATTCTTTCAGCATGCCACTTGGGTGAGGAGCTCAGCGATGCATACCCAATACAGTGACGCAGTACTACCGTCATTCTATCGAGGTCTGGCCTCTCTTTCCACAAGGTTTTCTCTGGTCTGTACTGGGACGGTTAGCCTGCCTACGTCCTTCAGTTTACAACCCTCTGTCAAACAACATCACTTGGCTTAGGGTGCCCCAGGGATTGTCTGCCTTGCCCAGGTTTCCAATATGCCTGTTGTGTTCGTGTCTTCATTTAGGACCTGCCAATCCACTCCCCCATTTCCAAAGGCTCTTGGAGATCTAGAATATACCTGAATTTTAATCCACTGCATAACTTTTTCCTATGCTGTGTGACTGAGTCTAACTCTGTAATCAGACTGTGCAGCAAAGGAACTCAAAAGCCCTACAGAAGCTTTAATATACAGCATTAAGACATTTATGTATTTTCAACAGCCAAGTTTGTAATCTGGCCAAGAGATACCACTCAGGTTTGCAGGGCAGAATTTATTTTCCACAGAGCAGAACTGGCAGGCATTAATCATGCTAGCAATCTGTAATCTGCTACAATCTACTGTTTCCAGAGCTCCAGCATATGATTTGGGCAGGAGGCAGCCTTAGGTCAACAGCTCAGATACAGGGCAGAGCTCCACACCCAGCACTACAGCGAGCTTCAGCACACTTGCTGCTTCTCCGCAGTGCAGCTGAGGCAGTACCGTCCTCTGGCAAGAGAGCACCCGGCCACCAGCATCACCAGGACTGGGGAAGTTGGTCATTTAGACCCATAAAAGCGGAGAAGTCTGAGAACATTTGTCCCCAGATAGACAGCTCTCTGTTGTCTTATTTTCTGGCAAGGCTGCTGAGGACTCTCTGTAACCATGCTGCTGGGGACGTAGCTACTTTAACCATGCAGAAGATGTTACAACAAGCAGAGCTAACACGTAAAAAAACCATCTCATTTCACAGGAAAGCAAAACCGAGATACAGATTTGCCTGTTCAGTGGCTTGGCGTTTGTCTTTTGTCACAGACTCAGTCATTCAGGAAAAAACATGTCACATTCCTGTTACCTTCTCCTTTGTCACTAGCCTACAGGCATGAGCCCAGGCACTGCAGAGAGGGTTCCTGCCCTCACGCTCAAGGAGTGATTTCCTACCCATGTAGGAAACGCCACCATCCCCTCTGGGGGCCAGAGCCACGAGAAGCTGTGAAACATGGAAAACCAAGCAAAGCAACCAGCGTTATCACCAGTCCCAATGAGATACAGCTTCGGGAACCACCTGCGCTGGCGGCTGTGAGCAGAGAGGCCTTCCACACGGACATACTAAGCAACCTTTCTATGCCCCCTCCAGTTCCACCAGCTACTACACTGCATCTGTGCCTGAATACATGTCAATGATTTCCTGTAACTGAATTCGTGCCGGTCCTTCGCCCGTGGAGAGGAGGCACCAGGCCGTTATGACTCACTCATCGCTGGAATGTAGGAGGTCTCCATCCTGGACTGAACTTTCTGGACTGTGATTTTTGCTCTGAACTTGTCTAATCCCATTTTGAACACACTCTGCTTTCAACCCTCAGCATCATGTGAAGGTGGAGTCATAAAGAGATGTGAATGGATCACATCCATTCACGCACCCACTTCTCACACAGTGGGAAATGGCAAAACGTTTCCTCTCTCTCTCTCTCTCTCTCTCCCCCCCACAGATGTCTGCTACACTCCCTTCAATTCACCCCATCGCAAGCTGGGTGCTACCCCGTAAGCTGTCCTTTATAGAGAAGCTGGCTCTGGCCTCCTTGCCAGAATTTCTGTACCTCCTCCAGCCAGCTCTACTGCCAGCTGCAACAGATACTTTCGACACCCTGTACACACCACTCTCTTTTCTCTGAATTCAGCTTCACATGTATTTGAATTGAACGTAATCTGCCGTTTTATGCATGAGCATCATGGGACCCTCTTCAGCTTCTTGCATTCAGCCCTAGATTTGGCTCTCCTGAATTATTTTTTTCCCTACAAATTTGCCAGCTCACTATTGACAGTCTTCTCTGCATCCTCGCTGAGTGCACTGACCGTCATGAATACCAGCGCGGACCTCTGTACGCTGCCACTGGCACCCACTGCCACTGTGAAAATGGGCTCGATATTCCTGTAAACAGTTATTAATCTACAGGCCTGCCTCTTCATCACTCGAAAAGTTAGTTTTCTTGCAGGTCACTGATGTGGGAACTCACTCAAAACATGCGAACCCCCACGTACGAGTGTACTAACTGTCAATCATCCTGGCCCACCAGCTCGCTCACACCTTCAGAGAGCTTGGGTACGCTTCTGAGCTTTGACTTCCTTCTCTAAGAGCCAGATAAAACTCTTCCCCAATATACTGTATTCATTCAAGCATCTAATAAAATTATTCTACATTGTTGTTTCTAACAATTTGAGGCTGTTTGAACACTAACTCTTGTTCCTAAATCAGTCCAGGACTCCTTTCACTCACTGACATCACGCTCCTGCATCCCTCAAAGACTGGTTTAGGCATTAAAGCACAAGCCAGTTAGTAGCTGAACAGCTTCAATACTGCGCTCCTCCAGCACCATTGGATGACTGCGGTTGGCCTGGGCAATATATCGATTTGCTCCAAAATCTCTTCACCGACGCTTCAGTTTGAGAGAGTCCCTCAGCCCTGTCTCCCTCTGCACAGCAAATAAAGGAACTTCCCTGGGATGCCGCTGCAGTGAGCAGTAACACAAGGAACTCATTTGCTTCTGCACAATAGCTTTGTTTTCTTCATGTGTCCTCCTGCTCCTGATGTGCACACCTCAGGACACAGCTGCCTGGATGTCTTCCTGAAAACTCGCCTCATAAAAGCACTTTTAACCTCTAAATATATATAGTGTCAGAATATAAATGAGAGCAAAACGTCTCTTGAAACAGAGGAAACTCAGACCGGTGTCCCTGCAGTGAATTTGCCCTTCAACCTCAGTTCAGCAACTTTGGGTGGCTTCCTGGTTTCTCAGAAACCTGAGTCCCTCTTGCAGCTCTGCAAAGGCTCTTTCTTTGCTGTCAAAGCCTGGCAGTGCATCGGCTCCCCAGTCCCCTCAGTATCTCCTGGTCCCTCGCCACGGAGCACACTCTGCCCGCTCTGGCTGTCCCTCTGCTCCCACAGCCCCACCAGCTGCTCCAGACGTCCTCCCCAACCCGCCATGCACCCCCCAAGACCATGCAGTACATCTATGACAGCAGAGAACAAGGACTATTGACTCAAGACCTTCACACGGCAGCTTTAAATATGCTCCATGGCAGAGCCAAGGATTTTACTCATTTAGCTGTTCCCTTTAATTTCCTTTTAACTGGCTTCCTCTTTTTATGTCATTTAAACACTTTTTCAAATTCCTGCTGCTGCAGTCAACTTTCTTGGCTCTCTCCCCTCACAAGGATGTTGAATTTGAGTGCTTTACAGTCAGTATAAAAAAAAAAAAATCGTATCTTTGATAGTGATATATTGATCCAAGTTCTGTGTATTACTCTGGAATAAATCAGAAGTTACTTCTCCCCTTGTACGGTCTTTCACCGGTTGCTTCACAGATTGTCTTTTATCGTGTCTAAAACTCATTTTCTGCCCCAAACAGAAGCAGCTTCTGCAGCCTCCAATTTTGCCCGGTTCTTCAAGGCATTTCCCCGTAATAACAAAAATGTCATTTTCAGTAGCTGAGGATTGCAAAGCTGGATCTATAAAATGTCAATGTTTCATGGATTAAACCATTTTAACCAACAATTTATTTCACTTATTACATGCTCAGGTGACTAACTAACTAGTTCCCAGTAAGAGAGGACTTTCTGGAGCTGGCGTTACCTTCCTATAACCGAGCTTTTGAATTCTGAAATTTGAGAGTTACCAAGGAGAAAGTTCTGTTCCATTTGTGTTTTTCTGTTAATTTTTATGCCAGCTTTTCAAAGAACATTTTCTTTTTGACTGGTATTTTGTATTGTTTTGTTTTATAGCTATTTAAATGCATTGTTTTGACATGATGTGCATTTATACTCAATACATCATTAATTGGGGCGAATTTCATTCTTTTGCAAGAATAAAATCCTCCAGAATAAATTCCTACACTATTTGCAACATTTTCTGCACCAAAGCTGCACAAACCCGCTGTTCAAACTGCAGTGGAGACTACAGGGGGATCTCAAAGCGGGCTCAAAGTGCTGCTGTACCTGTCTTACCAGTGCTTGGAAAAGCACTCTGCACAACTCACAAAGAGCGAATTGCCAGCCAGGATTTGGAGTCAGCTCAGAGCTGTGCTGCAAGCCAGGAGCTAATAAATGTCACTGAGCCCGCACAGAGTAGATTAGAAACGGCCATTTGGATTTTGGCCATCAGCCTGTGCAGTGCAGCCACGACACCTCTCTGAATTCCTGCTGAACGTGAATGGACTGTGGGAAAAGTTCATCTGTAATTTAAAAATTACCTGCGTGGGTTAATCTGTCTTGGGAAGTCACTCCAATGGTCAGGACCTTATTCCAAATCCCAGCTGTCCTCTGCCAGCTTCCAGCCACTGGATCCTGCTCCAGTTATTGCTGTCCTCCAGACTGGAAGACCCGTTAACAGAGCAGGATCTTTTGCTGAGACACTTAGGTACCATGGCTAAGTAAGCCCTTAATGCTCTTAGAATTTCAATAGTTAAAGTAGATAAAGGTTATCTGATACTCCAGTGACCTCCAAGTCTTCTCTGGTCACTGTGTCTCAGAACAGCACCAGCCATCATTTGTTCCTCAACAGCTAATGCCACATTCAGCCTTATTAAAGCATCTATTTAGTTCCAGCTTAGCAAATCACCAGCCCTACCCTCCAACCACTTTGTCATCTGCAGAGTGCATCAGAGACATTTCTGCTTTTTTTCTGCTAGGTTTTTGGTAAAAATGTTGCATGTAGCCAGACCACCATCCAGGCCATTCTAAGACTTTGCACTTTGGGTAAAGTGTGAAGTCGAGAAGTTACAGAAACAAAGGACAGTGCTGGAAAATCTGAGAGCTGGATACAGGAGATGTTGAGGGCTTGCTGCAACACAACAGACTATGCGGCTGATAGAAGTCAGGTTGAACCCACCACACAACCCTGCCACATTTGGGGTTTTGTATCAACTCCCCACTCCTGTCTTCTCTGCTGCTCTGGGCTCCCTGCAGTCAGCCATGAATAACGGTCAGCCATGAATAAACCCTGCCTTGATGAAAATTGGTTCCAATGAGATAGCCCCTAAACGTATGAAACCCAGGCTCTGGGAGGAATCCCCAAGCATGGCCATCGGGTTCTGGTTCCTGACACACAGCAGAGCTGTGATCTGACTCACAGCAACGTGACTCAGGAGTAACTACCAAAGCCTTAACAGAAGCAAATCAAGGACAAGATATTCCTGTACAGAGTATTTCTGTAAAATCAGCTTGGTTGCAGGTTAACGAGTTCGATAAAGGCAAGGCCTGCACGGGTCTGCAACAAGCATTACAAATAACTGGGCAGTACGCAAACGTATGTGAATTGCCCAGACCTTCATCTTGATATAAAAGCAGTTAACAGAAGTCAAAGAAATACTAAAACATCTGGCTGCAAGCTCTGCAGGACAGCTCAAGCAAGCAGCTAAGAGCAGCAGTCAAATGCCCAGACGCAATCACATCCCCGCAAGACTCTCTCTCCCCGCCCAGACGGCTGCAGAGAAGTGGAAGGCTCGCTTTTTTGACAAAAGATATCAAAATGGCGTGAGCCTCCAGCAAAGGTGTGATAACAGCGGATGATAGTAAGGTACTTGAACCACCCACGTACAAACACGCAGCACACTGGGACACAGTTCAGAGACAGAGTATCTCCGCATTTGACACGCTGCTCTCTGCAATCGCTCACTTGGAGCAAGGAGAGGAGCAGGAAGAAGGGGAGGCCATTCTTGACTTGGTTTTAAGTGGCACACAGGAGCGAACTCATAAAGCAGTAGTAGCTGAGATGCTGCATAATAGCAGCGCCAGTGCTGTTCAATTCAGCATTGCATAGGGAAGCCAAGGCCAAACAGCAGCAAGTGACACTAAACGGAAGCAAATGCTAAAAATCAGTGTGAGGCTAATTAAGCAAAGCCTAAAGAGGTTTTGAAGAGCAAATCAGTAAAGGTATAAAAACAAACAGGGCTGAGCATGTCAAAAAGCCATCAGGAAAACATGGGGCCGTTAGACTGTCAGAGGTTAAAGGAAGCAATTACGGTAGATGAGGATATCGCAGAGACACTAAATGACTCTTCTCCTTCCATATTCCACACCTTCCACGGAGATTTCTATACCTTTGCAGAGCCTCCAGGGAGATACCATCCATGTCTGGGGCAACAGCAAACACGGGCTAAGAAATACGTTATCAAGCCCATTTGATGATTTAGAAGGCTTCATTCTCCCTCCATCCTCCAGCCCCGCTTCCAGAGAGACTATCCATTGGAGGGACTGCAAAGAAAAGGCAGGAGCTTCTGGTCTGATCCTAAAAGTCAGGAGACGGACGGCAAGACACCAGAAAAGGCCAAATTCAGATAATCAGAGGGGGAAATTTTCTCCAGAGGTGTGATAAGAGAGTGGTCAAACAGACTGGATTTTTTAGATCAGGGAGTGGGGGGAGAAATTATAACTGGCATTGCTAAGGTATTTTGGAAACTGGTTTAGCTCTACATTCCAGCTGGTCCTGGGTGGAAAGTTAACACTGGAGTGGTTTATTCTTCCTGTGTGGCATTAATATTAGCTGCAGCCGGGACATGGAGCTGGAAGGTTTTCATAGATGATCAGGGCTGACAGCTCTTAAACTGATGTCATTGGGCCGTGAGTGAGACCTGGTTGCTTCTGCCCAGCGGTGCTATACCCAAGTACATGAAAAAAGCAGTCCTACACCCGCAGCCTGTATGCCCGTACCTTGCACAGTCCTTTACACTTGACTGAAGGATGCTGCCAGACCACTGCTGGCCCATACGGGAGGGTCTGGAGGACTCGGACAGCCCAGCTCAAGAGAGGCATGTGGTCCCAGAGAGCAAGGAGACCCGGAGGCCAACACTGCTTTGAATGTAACGCCCACCTCCACAGCCCCGCATTCTCATCAGCAACAGAGAACCAGAAAGATTTAGGCCAGCAGGGACTTCTGGGGATCTCTCAGGCAAAGCGGAGCTGAGGAGCACCATCCTTCCCGGGCATGGCAGAGTGAATCCATGCAGGGGAGCTCCAGTTCCTGAGGGCTCCACGACGCCGCAGCAGAGGCAGCTGCATGGCATCAGCCCCCTCAGCCATTTGTTGCCATTTTTTAACGTTCAGTACCCAGTGGTGGCAGATGCTCTGGGGCTGAATCACAGGGATTTGTTGTGGCGAGTGTCGCCTCGGCACCTGCTGCACACCGAATACCTCCTCTTCCTCTGCCTCCAGCCACCCTGCCCTTCACCGGCCACCACCTCTCAGGAGCCACCCGTGTGATGGAAAGTGTGGGTGCTGCACCCACAGAGGCAGGGGACAGCCTTCTGCCAGCAGCCAGGCTCTCTGCAACGCGCCTGCCTTGCAGGAGACAGAGAAAGGGTTAAAAGCCCCACCTGGAGCTACGAAGCCTCCAGCTTTCAGCAAGGAAAGGGGAACAGGCTGGGGGGAGCGGGCTGGGGAGGTGGGAGGCTCAGGGAAGGGGCAAAGGGCTCCGTGCACTGTGATTATCTCCCATGATGAAGCCCTGCTATGCTGTAGCCAGTACTGCAACAGGCGGGCAGCGTGCCCTCCCAGCCTCCCTCCTCACCGGAGGGAACTTGCAGCACAGCCCCGAGGGACACGACACTCCCGCATGTCCTCCTCCAGCAAAGATATCTGAGAGGCTGGGGGAATCACAACAGGCCCTGAGAGACCCAGTGTCACCCAAGATCCTCCTCTCCAGAGGAAACTGCCCCCCCAGCTGCCACGTGCAGTGCCAGAAGCCACCCACACCCTCCCAGGGCCTGACCCAGCGTGGTCCCCTTCCACGAACCATCCCATGAGACCGTCTCCAGCTTCCCTGCCCCATCTCACCCTCCCACCAGAGCCTCCCTCACGCACAAGGCCACGCTCATGCCTCAGAGCAGAGCCATGCTTGTATTCACTCTGCTCCTGGGGAAAGACCTCATGTGAGCTGCTCTGACATCCCCCAGCTTGCCAAAGCCATTTTCCAAAGGCAGCCCCTTCTCCAGCTAAAGACCTGGGGAGAGCCTCCCATGGCCTCACTTGGCCCACGCTGTCCCCAGATCTGCCCCACGTGCCGTGGCTCTGCACCCTGAGCACTGAAGTCACAGCTGGGGCCAGCTGCAGCCCCTCTAAGGTCGGCGGGACAAGGCCAACACAAGCAGCGTCACCTTTAGGGCCACATCCGGACACAGATGAAAATTGAGGCAGAGGAGCGACTTGATCTGACCACCAGAAAGCTGTTCCTCCCGCAGCCCCTTCCCATGGAGACTGTGACTAATGGAGACATCCCTCTTGCACAGCGTTTGTGCAGGAGAGCATCAGGGTGCAGAAAAGCTCAGCATAAAAGCAGGTGAGGAGGAGTTTACGCTGATGTGCAAAATGAACGTACGCATTTGTTTCAGACCTATTAAAGCAAAACAGGTTAATTTCTCCTTTAGGGCTGCAGGAGGGACTCTGAGCTGGAAACGTCTGGGCTGGCATGAGCGAGCACTCGGGTACTATCATCTAATGGACGGTAACACGGATGGATAACAGTGGATAAAGGAGTTGCCTGGGAGATGCCACGGGGTAGCAAGGGCTGGACGCTGACTTTTAGGGACTAGCAGCCAAGGACTGGAACAAACACAGACTTCACCCCAAATGTGATTTGGCTGCAAGTCTGAGCGAGCACTGTTGGTGAGACCGGGAGTACGTGGCCTGCTGCAGAGACAAAGAGGAAGTCCTCAACCCTGAGGACCAGAGACAGACTGAGCCACCCTGATGAGCATGGGTCACACCCCAGCATTTCAGCTGTAGGCCTTCTGACCCCACAAAGCACTGAGGAGACCGTCTTGCATTGGCCAAGCTGCGTGCTGTCTGCTCATCCACGCTCAACAGCCTGGCCGCAGGAGCAAGAGGAAAGCCAAAGCTGGGCCTTCAGCTGCAAGAGCCGCAGGAGTTGCTTTGCGAACCGACGCATGCCGAGCACGTGGCATAGAGGACAGCGATCCCAGACCGAGCAGGGCCAACTGCCCTAGAGAGCAGCAGTACGTGGCAGCAGGCAGCCCTGCCTCCAGCCCGCGGCCAAGGCGGGCCGCCCGCCGCTCAGCCCGGGGCTCTGCCATGTGCTTCCCAGACCACAGACCCCAGAGACCCCCCTGGAGAGTCACTGCGCGGAGGGTCCCGGCCTGGCAGGCCTCCCTGGCCCGCCCTGGGGACAGGGTCTGGGTGGCTGCGCTCCCCGCGGGGGGGGCAGAGCCGCGGCAGCCCAGCGGCTCTCCGCGGCCTGCCCCGGGCGCCTCGCGGGGGGCTCCGACGGGGACAGGGCCGGACCCCGAGGGAGTGCCCGGGCCCGCCGAGCGCCGGGGCCCACGCTCTCCGAGGACCGATCCCGGGGCCGGGCGAGGCTGCGAGGGGCTCCGCGACGGGACCGGGACCGGGACCGGGACCTCCCCTAGACCGGCACCCCCTCAGGGCGGGACAGCACGTAGCCCGGGATCGGGACCGGGGACGACACCCTGACAAATCGCGACTCCGCTCGGACCGGGCCCCCTCAGCCCGGGGGCGGGACGGGGACCGCAGCGACCACCGGGACCCCGCCGCCGCCCCGCGCCCACCTGCCTCCCGCGGGGAGCCGCGCATGTGGATCGCACCACCGCGCCTCGGGGCGGGGGAGAGGGCGGCAGCCGGAGCGGGCGTGTTTACAGGGGGACCGAGGGAGGCGACATCGGCGTGGCCCCCCCCGACCCCCCCGCCGCCGCGGCACGAATGGTCTCTTCCTCGCGCTCTATTTAATCCCCGCCGCTGCCGCACCGCCGGCTCCAGACCGGAGAGCAGCGCCGCGCCCGGTGCTGCTGCCGCCGCCGCGCCGCGGCTCGCCCCGGCCCCGCGGGCACCCGCCGCCACCATGCTGCCCCCCGCCCTCGGTCTCCTGCTGCTCCTCGCCTGCTTCGGCGCCGCCCGGGGAAACCTCTCCCGCGACGGTGAGTGGCGGTACCGGCGCCGGGCGAGCCGCCCCCCGCCATCGCTCAGCCCCTCGCGGCGGGGACCGCCGGGGCGCGCCCCTCCTTCCTGCGGCCGGGGATGCTGGCCGCGCGCGGGACCCGCGGGGAGGGGGAGGGGGAGGACCGGCGGGGGACCGGCCGCTCGCGAGCGACAGGTGCGGGGGGCGGCGGGGCGGGGCCGGGCCGCGGCGGT
>JAVKLA010000088.1:10214784-10249014 GCA_034782735.1 Sagittarius serpentarius
CCGCCCCGGGGGGGGGCGGGTCCCCCTCCCCCTTCCCCTCCCCCGGCAGAGCAGGAGCCCTCGCTGGGAGCTGCCCAGGCGGAGCCCCCCCTCCGTGGGGCGATGGGCTTGGGGAAGGACGGCCGCTCCCCATCCCGCCGGGATGCAGGCTGCCGCCGGGACGACTGGTGGCATCCCAGCGCCTGGTCGGTCCTCGGTGTCTGAGCGTGGGGAGCGCGGGGCTCGGCTGGAGCATCAGCCCTTGAGACAAAGGGTGTTTACCCGCCGTACGCCACGGTGGCGGGCAGCGCGCCGCGGGGCGAGGCAGCTGGTAATGAAGTGCCGCAAAGCAAATGTAATTTTGGTAAAGGCTTGTCAACGGCAGCACCTTGTTTTCCATAACCATTCAACTGCGGAGTCGTTGCTGGATTGCTGGCACTCGCCACTTAGGGCCTGTAGTTCCTGTCGGGCTGCCGGCGGCTGCGTTTGCCGTGTCAGGAGTTGCTGGTCGTGATAAAAGTGCTGCTGTGTTTGGATGAGGAGCAGGTCGTGGGGAGACGCAGCAGCTGTCTGGGGCCTGGCCTCTACCCCTGGTCTGAGCGTTGCGGTTTGGGGGGGTGTGGGGGAGGGCCCAGTCACTGTCCGAGTCCCTGCCTGTGGCTCACTGAAAGCAGGGAGGTAATTCTGGCATGAGTATGTGGCCCTGAGGTCGAGGGTCCCAAGGGCTGTTGGGGTGGAAGGAGTGTGGTACAGAGGGTAAGAGGTGTGAACCGGGCAGCTTCCTGTCTGCAGCTTGGGCTGACCTGACCATGCTGGAGCGAGGAGCAAGCCTCCCACCCGCCTTCCCCAGCAGGTGCCTCCCCCATGGCCCGTCCCTTTGCTGAAAGAGGTCGCTGTCACAGCTAGAGCCGCTCTGGGGGCTGGTAGAGGTTGGTGGCTGCGCTCCCATCCACGAATCCCAGGATTTGTTCTGGTTACAGACATGGTCCTCCCACAGGAGCCCAAAAGAGTCACTTGGGTGTGGGTGGTGCTCGGTCCCACAGCACAGGGATGTCCTGGCATCCTGTGCATGGCGATGCTCAGTGTGTGGGTCGGAGCCGGGCAGGAGTGGGCGGCTGAGCAGCCTGGTAAGTGCTCACATGAGGAGGGGTGGCCGTGACCTGAAGTTGTGTGTAGTCCTAGGGCAGGATGCAGCCCGGATGATGACACTGCAAGATTTCCTCCAGGGCTGGCCTGCTGCTGTGGCCCAGCCCTGACCATGAGCTGCCAGGCTTTCCATTGTCCAACGCAGTGAGGGGAACGGATGCCCAAAAAGCCTTCGGGAGCAGAAGATGGCTGGAAGATGCTTGAAAAGAACCTGCTGGCATGTCTTTGCAGTCAGCGCCTTACCCTCGTGTCCCTCAGCCATCAGCTCCCAGCATGGCTCTCCGGCTAGGAAAGCCCCTCCGCAGCACCCTTCCAGGGGCAGGGATGGAGCAGCTGTCTCCTCTCCTTGAAGAAACGCTCCTCCAGCACTCTGGATTCCAAAGCTACAACCACGGCGAGGCCTGGCAAAGCCGCTTGAAGCTGCCTGGGCGCTGGAAGCGCTGGTGCTTCACACTGGGGCTGTGTTTGTGCACTTGGCTGGTGTTATGCTGCTGTCGGCAGATTTCTGAGTGTTTGGGCTGGATGCGTGGTTGTCCTTGCTGTGAGGATTATTCCCCCCACGGAGTTATTCCGCTCTAGAGTTGTGTAACCCTTTTGTTTGAACAGTGCCCTACTGTTGTCCCATGGGAAGCCACAACATGCCAGAACCAGACCTCTCAGGGCTGTTTTTCCCCGTGCTCTGTAGCAACCTCATCCTGCTGTGGCACCAGCATTGCAGGCTCTGAGCGGCCCTCGATGCACAGCTGAAGGAGCACCACCATCCTGTGGTGGTGAGGGGGGAGGCTGGGCAGCTTCAGTGGCACAGCAGGGAGCTGAGCTCAGGTCTCACATCTAGTTACCTCCCGCTGTACCAGAGCTCCTCCACTCGTCGCGTGTGTTCCTCTTGCTGGGAGAAGCCTCATTGTTGGGGGTCTTAGAACTGGGTCTGCCTGACCAGGTATAGATGCCGCAGCAGGGGGGCCAGGGCTGCTCTGTCTCCTCCTGGAGATGCTGAGGCTGGTTAGGTGGCTTGTGCCCATGCCTCTCTGTCGGCTGAGGAGAGCCTGGAGACCATCTTGAGATGTCTGAAGCCAGGTGAGATGAGCTCCCTGCCTGGTGTTTACAGAAAGGCAGTTTCAGGAGACTGTCCCCTTCCTGGAAAGTGGCTTCATCTTTCGGAAGCTGGTGGAGGAGTCTACTCAGCCAGACCACACAGAAGGAGCTTTCCCTGTCTTGGGGAAATGCCCTGTGCTTCCAGCTGGTGTCCTTTCTGTAAAAAGTCATCTACCCTTGCCCTGCCTGTGTGGGAACAGTGTCTAGTGGTAGGAGCATAGGGCTGGGAGACATGTTTGGACTCCCGCAGGGCTCTTGCCATCTCTAGGCCTAGAGCAGATGACTGCTGCAGGTCCTGTAGTCCCGCTCCCTCAAGAGAAGCTTTGGAGAGATGTCAGCACTGGTCCTGAGCCAGATGGTGGGAGGCTGTGTGTGACCTCCAGCCTGTAGCATCAGTCCTGGGCCCATGGCAGGGAGACCCTGTGGAGGGAGCGCTGGCATGCGGAATTAGGATGGTGGAAGCCCAGTAGTTGTCTGAAGCTAATGTAATCCTTCGATTGCTGCTTACAGCAGTGCTTTCACCCAACTAATGTGTGCAAATGCCCTGTTCTCACATGTCATTAGGGCTCACCATATGCTACAAGTCTCTTTCTGTGCCAGCACAAGCCCTTGGCACTAGAGTAGAGGAAGCAGTGACATCCCTGATGAGGTGGTGGTGTGCAGGCATGAGAAGAGGGAGTGCGACCTATCTGCATCACTCGATACCTGGATGGCCTGATTTTGGATGACTGATCAGCTGCCTGGAGGAAGTGAGCTGTTCTTGCAGTGGCGATGCAGCTGGGATCAGCATGTCAGACGGAGGAGAGCATCCCTCTGTGAGCAGTTGGGCAGAGGGAGCCGGACAGGGAGCGCGAAAGCCACCACTCAGCTGTCTGGCACAATGCGTTAGGCTCAACAGGCAACGCTGGATTTTAAGACAATACACGGGATCAAGTGCTGCAGAGCTGCCCCACCACATACCCAGACGGTGAGGGGATGTGCTGGCACTGCTGCTGTGCGACAGGAATTTTGCCACTGTCCCAGTAATGCCTCAGGTTTTGGCATGGTCTGTGACGCTGAGGCCAGGGTGTTTGCTGGGAGTGTGGCGGCTTGGTCTGTTGGCCGGAGGAGAAATCCCCAACAGACTGAGGTGTTGCTGCTGAAGCATGAGTTGAGTGCCTCCCAAGTGTGGGTACCTTTCCTCCTCTGGAAGGGGATGGAGGGAAGCACCCTACTTGCCCAGGATTCCCTGCTTGTGAGGTCTCCTGCATGCTAGACACTGCCTCTTCTCCCTCTGCCTCACGTTCTCGCCTCGCCAGGGGTGTTGGAATTGCTGGTGTAACTGGAGGCGTCTACATCTGGGTAGGCACCCTAGTGCTGGCACAGCCAGGCACTTAGCCAGATGGAGGAATCTGCATTAAAGCTAACGTTTTTGTTTGTTTTCACTAGGTTGGTTTTAACCTAGTTTTACCCCAGTCCAGGGTGTCGTGTGACCATTCAGGTCCTTGCAGGAGAGGAGCAGTGTCAGGGAGGAGGTGGTGCAGGATGTGAGTGTGTGTCTGAGGTGCCTTTGCTGGTGGCAGTGCCAGTGTGGTTGGTCTTGGAGCTTGGCGGGCTCTGCTTGCGTGCTGCTGGACTCTTTCTCCTGGGTCCTGTGTGTTTGCTGCTGTGTTAAAGCTGCTGCAGAGCATGGTCTGCTTGTGCAGATGCCTTCTGGGAAGTGCTCTGCTCCCTGTGCTTGCATTTGGCATGGTACTCCTGGTGCCCAGCCTTGTCTCCATCTGAACTGCTCTCTGGGCTCCTTTTACAGCCCAGGCGATGGCTTGGCCATGCAGGTCATCTGATGCTCTGTCTGCCCAGATTGGATCGCCTCCTCATTGCTTGGCTCTTCGGTGACTCCATGGGACCTTGAAGGTGATGCCAGTGCTTTAACACCCACGTAGTCAGATGTATCTGATCCTCTTCCTCTGAATTACTGGGTCAGCTCAGCTTGAACCATCTGGTCCAGTTCTCTCCCCCCCTGCTCTTGGCCAGGCACCTGCAGCCATGAAGTGATGCAGCAGGCGAGCCTTTATCATATGGTGATGGTGATGTGTAAGTGATCTCCCTGGTGCCCCAACTCCTCTGCCCAGCGGTGAGGGCAGGTGGGGGACGAGGCTCTCCCTCCCACTCTGAACAAGCTCCTGCTTTCACCCACAGCTCTGTCAGCCCCTCTGCCGCTATGGCAGCCAGCGCTGGGCTGAGCGGTCGCTGTGGCAGAGGGAGGGCTCTGCTGGCTGGGGGGAAAGGAGAGGAGCCAGGCAGGAGTCAGACGCGGTAATGCTGTGTGTTGTGTTTGGGCAGCCCTGATGCCAGAAGCGCTAACTCAGATGAGGCTACCTAAAATGAGCAGGCAATAACAGCGGAGGGAGGCAGAGAAGCCAAGATGCGTGATGAGGGCTGGGCAGGAATGTGCTTAACCATTCCAGTCACCTGCCCGGCGTCATGCTCTGCCTCCGCTGTAATGCGGGCTGAGGGCACAGGGACCAGCGTATGCACGGGCAGACGTCGGATGCTGCAGCTCCCACCGCTTGCGGATTGCGGACGCTCCCCAGTGTCACAGGGACATGCTGGAGGGCAGCAGTGCTTGCCGCGGAGCCAGACGGCAGCGTATTTCCAGGTGACTCTGGAGTTTGCCTTTGGCTGTGGAGCAGCAGAGCAACAACCCCTTGTTGCTGCAGGGTCCTGCTCAAGGGGACCTGCCTCTTCCTCAGGTGATGCTCCCGGCAGTGCTCCATCTACAGATGCTCTCCCTCACCTTACAGTGCTTCAGATGGTATATTTACTGGCAAGCCCAATGTGGAGCATTAGCTTTTCCAGACCACTGCTTTTGCTGCTGCTTTCAGGCCATCGTTTCCAGGGAAAGCGAGTTCTGACACTTCTGGTCTGAGTGGCCAGCGGCGCAAAGAGCAGCAGGCTTCCTGGGCCACCCACTGCACAGATGCTGCACAGGAGCTGGGTTCGCGTTCTCAGTCTGGAGACAAGCACAGGGCTGACAGGGCTTGTTGGGACCCCATTGCCCCGTGCACCCTGGGGACCTATTTTCCAGAGGTGGGGTGTGTTTGGTGTCTGTGCCGGCACTGTGCCCAGGGCAGCAACTCCTCATGCTGCTTCCTGCTGTTGACAGGCTTGCGCTCAGCTCTTCTCCCAGTCTGACGCGCGGTGGAAGCTGTGGGGAGACGGGCCCCGTGGTGCAGTGTGCTGCTGACGGTGCTCCTGCCTTGAGTGTGTGCTGCAGGGCTCTGCTCTTAGCTTGTCTTTAAACAGCTTAACCCTGAGCAGATGAATGCAGTAACAGGTCAGCATCGTGGCACTTTCCTGGGGGGCTCTGTTTTGCTTTTGCGCATCTCACTAGCTTTCGTTTCCTTTTTTTTTTTTTTTTTTGGTCTCCCTGTGTTGCTGGGGATTTCATCTCCAAAAGGGACAGACCGTGCAACAGCAGAGATGACCTGGTGGGCTACAGCCAAAGTGCTCCATTCTCTCTGGGCATCCATCAGGATGTGGGTACTCCCTGCTGCAGCTGGGCACAACAGAGCATCCACTGCAGTCACCTGAAAGACCAGTGGGATTGAACCTGCATTTGAATCTTTTGAAGTTTCTCTTCCCTCCAGTCTTTCTGGGAAATCAGGAGGAGGTGTTAGTGTGTGGTGCCCATCGGCAGGCACGCTGTCCCCTAGGAGGGGAGCAGAGCTGCCCGGGTTTCCCCATTTCTTACTTCTCTTACAAATGTCCTCTTACACAACCTTGTGTCTTTAATCCTTGGACAGCTGGGAGTGACAGTTTCTCATGCGAGCTTGGGCAGAGCTCTGCTGCAAGTGTTCAGATGCCTGCAAAGCAACAAGCGATGTACCAGGGCATCCGAAGGAACCATTTCTGAGACACCTCGCTGGGCAGGCGGGAGAGCCTTAAAACAGAACTGTCAAAGCAAAGAGCTTGTTCCCTTGGCAACAATCATGTTGGAGATTGGCCTTAGGGTAGGAGCTAAAAAACATGCTCAAAAAAAGTAGTTATCAGCTGTTTGCTGTCAAACTGAAGGAGGGCCCTGGGAGAGGGGTCACCCTGCCTGGCTCTGCTCGCTGCTGCGCTGCACCAGAGGGAGGCCTGAGACGGGAGGGTCTGGGTGAGCTTGCTGCTAATTTGCAAGGGAATTAATCCCCTTTTGGAGGGGCCCAGGAAAGCTCTGGCACTGGGCGTGGCTGTCACAGTGTTTGTATGATTGGTGGTGGCCCAGGACAGGGCTTTTCCCCCTCATCTCTGTCCTGCCTCCTCCAAGGGCTCGCCTGTGCTCTGAAGGCTTGCACGTGGCGTGTGCCTGAGCTGGGGTCTTGGCTCTCCCCGGGCAGGCTGCAGCTTTGGGCTTCTGCCGGCGACTTGGGGTTGGGGTGGCAGCAGGTCCTCTCAGCCGTGGGAGTGCCGACAGCCTCGGAAGGAGGCAATCACCGTGCCTGGTGCTGGGATTCCCTGACAATGCCACTGCCTTTTGCTTAGCTAATTGGCCACCAGACTGGTGTGAATGTGCAAACACGACTGAGCAGAGCCGCCGGCGGCGGCCTGTGTTTGTGCGGCTGCCAAAGCTGCAGGCAGGAGCTGCTGCTGCCATCAGAGGGGTTCCCCAGCTTCCCTGTCCCTGACCAGCCTGCTCCTGTCCCAGCTCTCTGCAGGGGCTCGTCCAGCCCTGGGGCAACTGGAAGAGCAGTTGATGTCTCGGGGTGGACGAGGCTGTGTGCTTTGATGGGGCAGAAAGCAGAGTCCTGCTGGTCCCAGGGGAGAGGCTGCTTCCCAGCTTTGCTCTGATGCGTGGTGGCAGAGGAAGGAGTGTGGCGAGGACGTACCCGAAGGCACGCAGGAGGGGCTCTGTCAGTTCGCTCTAAAAGCAGCTCGCCAGGACTGGAGGAGGAGGGCGTCCTGTGATCCGAGAGCTTCGGCAGCACTTCCAGCCGGACTCTCTCGTCAGCTGCTTCTCTTGCTTGGCTGCTCTGGGCTGCTGATTGACTGCTAATTGCTGGCCGTGTTTCAGTTGCTTGACCCCGGTCGGGTGTCGCAGGCAGCTGTCAGCTTTCAGTGTACCCTTGGGCAGGGTCTGTCAGGGAGGTGACTGCATCCCCACACCCTGGGGGCAGGATGGAGCTCTGCAGCTTGCCAGCAGCGCTTGGGGCCGAGTGTCGGTGCCCCTTGGACCAGGACCCTGCTGCTCTCGCCTGTGGAGGGCTTGGGGCTGCTGAAGAGCATTGGTGAGGTCCTGGAGGCCGTGACCAAAGTCTCTAGCGTGGTCTTGGGAGAACCACAGCAAAAGCCCAGAGTTCAGAGCAGGCTGTGATGAGGAGCTGGGTCCTCTTGCTTCGCCCCTTTCCCAGAGAACGCTCATGTACATGTCAGCTTTCAGAGAAACAATACAGAACTTGGTGTTTAGGGAGGGGAGTCAGGGTTTTTCATGTGGACTGCACTTGAAGGTGTGAAGCCCCAGCACTCAGCTGACTGCTTCACTTGCAAGGAACAAGCTCCCGTCGCATTGGAAACCTGAACAGCAGGTCCCCTTGTCGCTCCCCTCATTAACCTCTGGATCTCACACCCCACATCACAAGCCCCCAAAGCAGAGGGCTTGGCTGTTGCAGAGCCAACTGTTGAAGAGTGGCATGTCACAGCATCCCTGTCTATAAGAGATCGGGAGTTCCGAGCAGACTCTTAGGGGTTTTGTGTTTTCCGCTTCTAGTGAGTGTTTGTGTTAATGTGACAGTCCTTTGCCACCCTGAGATCAAATCCCTTGCTTTGTGGGCAGGACGGGCCAGAGGCTGGCTGTTGTGGGCTGGAGGTATAAGGGTGGGAGTTGGCAGAGGGACCAGAGGGAGGTTTTTGCACCAGAGGGTGCAAATGGGGATCCTGGATGGATTTGTCCCTGTGAGGGTGAGGAAAACCTGGGAAAATTCCCAAACAGCCTGGATGCCACAGCCCCTGTGGCCTTGCTGTGCCAGGGAGAATTGCCGGCCCAGCCTGAGAGTGGGATACCTCTGCTTGCTGGGAGAGCAGCTGGGTGACAGCACACAGGGACGTGCCCACTTCTAGTCCTCTCCTAGATCAGCCTGGCTTCTTGCATCCCTCCCACCACCACCTTTTGATCTGAGCCTGCTTCAGCCTACAGCCTGGCCCTCCCATCTGCTCCCTTTACCTCCTGCTGCCCATATCCTCCTCTGCCTTGCTCTTGCTTGTCTGGCAAGGAGCTGTCCCATCTTGCTAGCTGCCTCTTGGTGACAGCACTTGGTAAAGCCCTGCAGCCTTGAGAGATGTCTAAATGCCATGGGACTGGAAAAGGAGCTGGCCCTGGAGGTGTTGCAGGAGGGCCCCTTACCCTGCAGCTCCCGGAGGGGTGCGTCTTCTGTCTGCGGGCCGGAGCGTGCCGACAGGGCTGGGTTCCACAGGCGAGCGTGCAGAGAAAAGGAGCGTGGGGTGGCACTGAGCAGATGCACTGAAACAAGAGCAGGTTTCCCCCTCTAACAAAATCTGGAGCAAGTCAGCTGCCGGTGAGGAGGAGCCTGGAAGTTGGGCTCTGGGTATCCCAGACTGTGGATCCACATGCTGCTCAAATCAGCTTGCAAGCAAGCTTGCACAGCAGATGTCTGAGCCCGCTTGGCCGGGTTTGCAATCCGCCGAGTTCAAAACAGCCACCTTGGCTGGGCTGCTCCAGTGTCACTGCACGGGAAGGATGCCTGCGGCTGGAAATGGAGCTTTGCAGTTCATGGCTGCTGAGTGAATTATTAAAATACAGTCCTCAGAGAGGAGATAACTCGCCTTAGAAAATGTCTGTGTCAACAGAGATAAATTGGATCTTTATGATGATGATGAAACTAGACTAAATAGAAAAGAATGAGGAAAATGACAGGTGTTGGGTTTTGGGCCATGGCTGTGGACTGGAGGCGTGTCAGGGATTTGAGCAGCGGGCGTTTTCCTTTGGGGCTGCTTCTGCCCCAGCAGAGAAGCTTTCGCAGCCTGGAGGCAGGCTCAGATGGGCACAGGGTGGATGTGCCCAGCAGAGGCTGGGAGAAGGTCCTGCCGGCTCCGGCTCCTGCCTGCCTCAACTGCAGCTGCTGCTGGAAGTGCCTCCAGCTTTTGGCAGGCCGTGGCGAATGCTCTGCCCTGCCGAGGCTGGTGTGGGCAGCAGGGTGTCCTCCAGATGTGCCGCGAAGTCTGGTGGGCTGCAGTGCTCTTCCCAGGCGTCGCTCGCTGCTTCCCTGAGGATGCTCCAGGTGAAATGGCTCCTGGAAGGCAGAAGGCACGCCATGGCATTTTTGTTGCAAAAGCCCCTGGAGATGCAGTGCTGCAGAGGATTCGGTGTGTCTGTGTATGGGAGCGTCCTTGGGCTGGAAGCAGCAGAGCCGCAGACCTGTGAGAGGGGTCTGTGCTGGAAGGGGACGCACATGCTAGCAGGTCCTGCTGTTGGGCTCAGGGAGCTGGGAGAGACGTGTACATCTTTTTTCCCCTCATAAATATGAATGCAGTCCCCCCTGCAAAAGTGCACAGGTTTAATTAATTAAATATTGATTTTTTTATTTTTTTTCCTAGAGTGTGTTGCTTCTCTAATTTCACTGTGCCAACTGAGATCTGAAACAAACACAGGCATCAGGTCTTGGCCAAAACCAGGGGCCTGGCGAAGCCTTTGCTGTGGTGTTTGTGGGGTGCCTGGGGTTGCTCTGCCTGTCACTCGGTCTGAGGCAGTAACTTAGCCTTCAGTGTTCCTGCCTGCAGTGGGTCTGGCCTCCTCCAGGAGGGTCCTGTGGAGGGAGAGCTGGGTCCTCTGCCTGCCAGGAGACCTCGCTGCTGGCTTGCCTTCTGCAAAATAACTTTTCACCCTATCGCAGGATGATGGCAGGGGCCAGAGGTGGCCAGTGAGGCTTGGATGGCCCCTGGGAGCTAGGAGGTATAGATCTGAGGGATCTGCTTCCTGCTCCTGGAGAGGAGAGCCGTGGGCACGGGAGGGCTGTGGAGGCAGTGGGGGTCCTGGGCTGGCTGCACCTGCCTGAGCCCAGCACGATGCGAGGAAGGCTGGATTCAAACACTGCATGCTTCTCCTGCCTCACCTCATCGCTGCAGAGCAGTGCTGGCATCCCCAGGGCTGTGCCCATGCCTCCTTTGCCCCGGGGCGAGAGCAGAAGCCATCCTCCAGTGTAGCCTGGTGCCAGCACGCTGGGGCTGGGGCTGCGCAGCCCCTCGGACCGTGGCGGTGGGGCAGCACCAGGGGCTGCTTTGGCCACCGTGCGGTGTCATGGAGGGAGGGTGAGGGGACTGTGCCATCCCAGGCTGTCGGGTGGCAGCAGCTCCGCACTGGCAGCAGTTGCTGTCACAGCGAGGGCGGATGCTTCCCTAAGTGTCCAGCACCTGTCTGCAGGCTCACGGAGGCTGTTTTAACCGATGTGCCAGGAAGACCTGAAAGCTTTTGCTGCAGCCAGCTTGCTCTGATCCCCCGTGTGCCTCGAGCCCCTGGGATGCTGCCCAGGGCTCCCTGGGGCGCTGGGACCCCAGTGTGATGGGTGCCTGCTTTCTCATAGCAGCACCCTTTGCAATGCTGTTGAAGGGCCGTTGTGGTATGAGCAGGGTGGCTGGCATAAGTTACCCTTCATTTTCCTCGGGATCCCCCAGGATCTAGCCGGGGGGGGGGGGGATGCACTGGGCTGTGCCAGGGCTGGAGCTGCTGGACTTGGGAGTAGTCGTGGTGCGTGATGTGCCTTCCTTCTCAGTGTGCCACTGTCCCCAGCTGTGGGACGGCAGCTTTGCCCCTTGTGCCCCCTGTCTGCACTGCCAGAGGGGGTCTTCCCTGCGAGGGTGGCAGTGAGGCCGTGGAGGGATGGGAACCCCACAGGCTGTGCCTTGTTCCTTGCAGGCTGTGGCAGGAGCGGGAGGGGGTGAAGCTCCCCATAGTGGGACTCGCTGCTCCTGGGGTCCTGCCGCCCACTTTTCTCCTGGCCCCATGGCAGCTCCCGTAGTAGCTCTGCCCCTATTCTGTCAAGGGCCAGCAGGTTACAGCCGTGGCGGTTTTTAATTAAATCAAGCCGCACTGGCGCAGCGGCCCAGCCGTGCCCATCTGTTCCTCCAAGCTGTTAGGCGCATGGGCACGGAGGCGAGCTGAGTATCTAGGTCGTGCCGGAGGGTGCAGCGCGGCGGGCCAGAGGGGCTCTGCCGCAGGGGCCGACGCGGGGCTGTGTCCCCCACCCTGCGCAAGCGGCCGGCATGTGCCCGTGGGCGGGAGAGCCAGACGTGGCTCTGCAGCTCTCACAGAAGCAGGGTCTCCGGTGAGTTGGAGACCCATCGCGGTGGTCCTGGCTGTACAGCTGTGAGCCAGGGAGGGAGAAGAGAGGTTGTCAACAAGGCCAAGCCAGAGCTTGGATGGGTCTGTACGGTGCCCTGTGTGTCACCCAGCATGAGGGCGCAAGTGGCATCACCTGGCCCCTGTCTGGGGGACATACACCTTGCTCTGTTTACCTTCTCCCCCCACTAATACCTTCACGAGGCCAGAGCTGTGGCAGGTGATGGCAATTGTGTTAATTAAGAGACTGGGTCTGTCCTGTGTGGGTTTTAGACCCTGTTCTCAATCGCATCCAAGTTGGAGCGTTTTGAGTTTGGACAACAGCATCTTGCAACAGCCGAATCCCCTGATTATGGTAGTAGCAGCACAAAGGCATTGTTAACCAAATTAAAACAAGCTGACAGACAGATCTCCCCAGTGCGGAGGAGCAGACAGAGCACTGTGGCTGAGCTGCAGACGCCAGTGTGTGATGTGGCAGAGATGCCCCCTCCACAGCGGAGGGGGGGTCCCGCTCGCCTGGTGCCGTCCCCAGCATTGGGGGCCCTGGCGCTCCTTGCGCGGGCACGGCAGGAGCACCGGCCTTGAGCAAGCTGGAGATGTATCAGCGTAGAGCCTGGGCTCTGATCAGCAGTTGGGAACCGGCTGTGGAGCGAGGCTTGGGTGCGCTGGCTGGCTGGCGTGTGGGGAAGGCTTGGTCAGCACCTGCAAATGTCTGCAGGGAAGGAGCTGTGAGCCAGAGGCTTTTCAGCCAACCAGGCAGGAGCGTAGCCACGGTTGAGGGCTGGCCATCAAACCCAGGCAGGTGGAGAGGAGCAAAACTTGAACAGCAAGCATGAAACAGTGGCATTTAGTGATGGGGAGTTTCCTGGGGCTGGAGAGAGTCTTTACCCTGGGAATATTTTTAATCCAAATTTGGTGCATCTCCAGTAATCGTGGCTGCTGGGAGTGGGCAGGGAGGGATTCACGTGCTTTCCAGCCTGGGCTTTCCTGGAGTTTAACATGAGCCAAGCGGTCCCTGGGAAGCCCAGCAGCCTTGTCCTGCCCTCCTCCAACACCTCTTCACTCCTTCCTGCTCCCTGCAATAGCTTTGGGGAATTTGCAGTGCGAGCAAAAGAAACTATTTCCCTTCACCGTTAGGAGTGGAAGATGAGGAAATTCAGCCAAAGCTGCTTCTAGCCCTCTCCTTCCGATAACTGGAGCTTCTCCCAGGCAGTGAATATCACGCAGGAAAACAAACGTGTGAAATTAGGGCTGCACTGCAGGCTGTGTGGGCACACAGGCAGGACCACCCAAGGCTTAGGGGTCCTGAGGCTGAGTCCCTGCCTAAAGGTAACTTGGGCCAAGGTAGAAGACGACAGTTTGTGAAGCCCCGTGTCCAACACATGAACAAAGTGCAAATAGCAGCAGCATCCTTGTTCCTCCCTCTTGTCCATGTGGCTGCCTGTGGACCCAGCTGGGTGAAGAGGGTATGCAGCCCCCAGGCTGGGAGAGCCGGTGTTCCCCTTCTCCCTGTGCAGCTCAGCTCACTGGCAGATCAGCTTTCCCAAAATAGCTGTCCTTGGGGCAGGCAGCGGGGGTTATCTGATCCTGTTGCTGCTCTTCTCTGCCCTTGGGCTGCTCAGCAATGTGGAGCCCTCTGAGGAGCCTGAAGGAAGCAAAGGACAGTGTCTTTGCTGAGGAAATGCAGTCTGGGAAGGGATGTGCACCGCCCAGGAGCGGCGTGAGCGAGAGAAAAATCCCCTTAAGGAATGACATGGAGAGCGGGCCACGGACTGCACCCCACAGGCCACACTCAATGGACCGTGGGTGCTTTTGCTGGAGGCAGGGGTGTAGATGGCTGGCGTGGAGCGCTTGGCACAGAGGCACCATGGGTGCGAGCCCTGGCTTACTGGCACTGCCAGGGTGGTGGAGCAGAGCTTGCTGCCTCCCCAGGTGCCTTCAGCCTGTGCCGGTGCCGGGCTCTCCTACTGCCTCCTGGCATACCCCTGCTCCTGCGTGGATCTGCTCACGCCTAGTGGGTGCTAGCCGCCGGTATCATCCAGCAGCCCCGGGGGCTGTGCTTGGAGCCAGGCCTGACACCAGGGTCGCTGTGCAGGTTGGCATGGAGCTAGGGCCTGGGGACAGCAGCGTCCCGGGAGCAGCCGTCCCGGCAGGTGCTGCAGGTTGGGCGGCAGGACGGATCCTGCCTGCTGTCCTTGCTTCTGCAGCTGTAGTGGGGCCGTTCCCTGCTGGGGAACGGCGTTGCAGCGGGAGACTCGGGCTGACGCATGCCTGTGAGCAGGTTCCTGTTGTACGCAGGGCGTGCAGGACAGCTCTGCTCCAAGCACGCTGCCTGTGCAATAGAAGCCCCTTGTCCCTGGGGAGGGACACACAAGCGTGTGTGTGTGTGCGCATATCTGTGCTCAAGGGGCTGTACAGATGCTCCCAGATATATACGTGTGCACACTAGCGTACGCTCACACTGACAGTCTCCCTGGGTCCAGCCAGGCCTCGGGCAACATCTGCTCCTCTTCCCCGGCCCCTCCACGCTGCCACCCAGAGCAGCTGAGCCAGGGTGACCCAGTCTTCCTACCCCAGTCTGTGTAGCCTGGCCATCCAGGGCTTGGGGGCAGCTGGAAAAATGTTTGTCCCGAGTAAGCTGTATTCAGCCCAGCACTGGAGCTTGTCTTGTCCCAGGGGTTTTGGGGACATGGCTGTGTTCCTCCCTCCTTTCCCTTGGTTGCTCAGGGATGCTCACGCACACCTGGGGAAAGGTGATGCCCAGGGCCCCTGCTAACGTCTCCTGTCTGTGTCCAGAGAGCCAGCCCACAACGTCGGACGAGACTGTGGTGGCCGGTGGTACAGTGGTGCTCAAGTGCCAGGTGGAGGATCCTGATGACTCCTCGCTGCAGTGGTCCAACCCTGCCCAGCAGACCCTCTACTTTGGGGAGAAACGAGGTACATGTGCAGGAACTGGGGATGGGAGAGGGCTGCCTCGGGGAGAGGAACCAGCTCCAGGACCGGAGCGATGGTGAGGCAGAGGGAAAGTGGACCAGGGCCAGTGGTGCCCCAGAGGATGATGTTCCCTCCTGCTGCCCACCTACAGTGATGCCATCAGGCAAAATATGAGCTAGTGGAGGTGTGTGCTGGTACTGAGCCTGTCACTCACCCTGTTGTCCCTTTTCCCCCAGCCCTGCGAGATAACAGGATCCAGCTGGAGAGGTCCACACCCAATGAGCTGACCATCAGCATCAGTGATGTGGTGCTGTCGGATGAGGGGGAATACACCTGCTCCATCTTCACCATGCCCGTGCGGACTGCGAAGGCCCTGGTCACTGTGCTGGGTAAGCCACCAGTGGCAGCCCCGCCACCTGCTCCCGATCTCCTGCCAGCTACTGCCCTGCCTGCAAGATGCTGTCCGTACAGCCGTTCATCTCTACTATTCCTGTAATCCCTACCTGTTAACTCATCCTTGCCGTGTTTATTGACCTGTCTCTGCATGTGCGTCTGTCTCTGGGTGGCAGCACATGCACAGCTAATAGGCTGTTGTATTTCTTGCCTCCTCCTCTACCAGGAATCCCCCAGAAACCCCAAATCTTCGGTCATGAGCAGCCCATTGATGAGGAGAAGATAGCCCGGCTGACCTGCCGGTCCTCTGGCAGCAAGCCTGCGGCCCAGCTCCGGTGGAAGAAGGGCAACAAGGAGCTGATGGGTGGGTGCCCAAGCAGTGGGGCTTTGCCCCGAGGGACTGAGGTGGCTGGGAAACACCATGGAGGCAGGTGGGGCACCAGGGGTTGCAGATGTGCCCAGTGCTGGACCACACTGGCATCCTATGCTACTGCCAACAGAGGGGTGGGAACAGGGTGTCCCCTGCTCAGCACACGTCAGCCTCATGCCTCTGCTGGGGTACTGCGTTCATCAGCTCTGACCAGTCCCCTGTCTCCACAGACGAGGGCACCGAGGTGGTGGAGGATCCCAACGGAAAGACCTTCACTGTGAGCAGTCGGGTGGAGTTCCGTGTCACCAAGGAGGACAACGAAGCCGAGGTGACCTGCACCGTGGACCACGAGTCCCTGCAGAACTCCGAGAGATCGACGACGCAGAAGCTGCAGGTCCACTGTACGTGGCGCATGGGAATGATGGAACAGGGCCACATGGGGAAGGGGACAGGGCTGTGGAGGAGTGGGAGAGATGGAGAAGGCCTCAGCATTATTACCACAGTTCAGCAGACATCACACAGGTGGCCCTACACTTACATGTGCATACAGCCAGTACGCCTACATGCATGCAAGCTCATCAAGCTGCGTGCGCAGCAGTCCTGTTACATGTAGGGGCCCTGCACAGTGACACTCCCCCTGTGCACCTGCACACCCTTGGTTTCCCCTGCCTGTCCCCATCTCCCTGAGGCTTGTCTGTGCCATCCCCTGCTACCTGCCTGCACCACCTCCCATGTCCTGCCTTGTCCCCATTCTCCTTGTCTTGAGTGTCCCCTGTGATCCAGGGGTGAGGGTTGTGGGAGCTGCACTGTGCACCCCCAGGGTGCCGACCCCCACCCCAGTGCACCCTGCCACCCACAGGAGCACGCACGCTGCACCCCTGCACATGCAGAGCTGGGGCAGAGGCAGGGGGCAGAGGCAGGGTGCAGGGGTGTCAGCAGGCCCCTGCACGGTGTGGGGTAGGGACAGGCAGTCACCCAACTGTGCCTCTCCTCCTTTTTCAGACAAGCCGACGGCAAAGATCGAGCCGCATCCCCAGTACCCGCGGGAAGGCGAGAAGCTCCAGCTACAGTGCGACGGGCAGGGCAACCCCATGTAAGGCCCCTGTTCAGCCCTGCCAGGCCCTGGCAAACTCCTGCTCCCACTCCCAGGCTCCCAAAGCCACCACTTAGCCCTCCCCAGAGCTCGGGCAGGGCATCGCAGGTAGCACTGTATGGGCTCAGGGCCAGGCAGTGGCCTTGCATCGATGCCCTGTAGGGCCGGGCACCCCACGGAGAACAGGCAAAGCCCCTGTCCTCTCCCTGGAGCAGCAGATCCGTCCTGGCTCGTCTCTAAATGGGGTATTTCCCTCCTGCTTAAATACTCCCAGACCTTTGTTGCCCCTTCCACTGCCCAGCCAGCGACTCCGCTCTGCCCCAGCCCACCCAGGGTGCTGGGGAGGGCGGCAGTGCCTCACCGCTATCCCGCTCCGCAGCCCCCAGGAGTTCCTGTGGGAGAAGGAGGGCAGCGATGCACCCCTGCAGCTGAGCTCCGACAGCGTCCTCATCTTCCCCTTCCTCAACAAGAGCGACAGCGGCACCTACGTCTGTACGGCCACCAGCTCCATGGGCAGCGTCGTGGCCAAGTACAACCTCGACGTCAGCGGTAAGCAGGGCACCTGACATCACCTGGCTTCCCCTGGCAGCTGCTGGCTGGCACAGCCACTTCCATCCCGGCTGTGTCTCCCCGTGAAGGGGTGCACGGATCCCGGGAGGGCTGCGGTCAGAGTGGGGCTTTGTGGCACAGGGTGGGTGCGTGCATGCAGCTGGGTCCTGGCACACTCGCTGGCAGAGCACGGCGTCGCCAGCTCCTCTGGCCGCATCCAGCTCCCCCATCCTTCCCTGCACTGTGCAGGGCTGCTGACTGGGGCCGAGAAGGGCAGAGCGCAGTTTGGGGGTGTCAGCGCAGGAACACCGCATGGCCTAGGCTGAGCTCAGTCCCTGCCACCTCCGATGGGGAGTGGGAGAGGGTGTGAGGGGGGAACTGCAAGCAGGACTCTGCCGGAGTCTCTGTGACAGGAGGAAAGGCCAGTGCTCCTGAGCCTGTCACAAGCAGGAAGCCTCTGCGTGTTGCTGCCATGAGCCTAAGAGGATTTCCAGACGGCGCTGACCCTTCCAAACCATGAGATGCCTTGGCAGCCCTGTCCCAAACTTCTGGAGATGGGCCCCATGGCTTGCCCTGAGCCACTGGAGCTACAGGCTTGCATTGCGTCCCATGTCCCCAGAGTGTATCCCCACTTGACATCAGTCTGTCCTCGTATGGGAAGGGGCAGCACCCACCACCTCGCCGCACGATGCTGACCCCTCACCACTTCCCCCTGCCCTGGCTGTGCTCTGCCACTGTGTTTGCTGCTGTTGTGCCCCGCTATGTCCAAGCGCTGCGTGTCACACATGGAGCAGAGCTGTGTGCTGCACAGGGCTGCAAGCGCTTCTCCAGCCCGTCCCCCGCTGGTGGCAGCGCTGCCCCCGGCTCCTGTGCTCAGCACCCAGCCCCTTGCCCGACAGCTTTCCCATGTTGGTAGGAGCCTGTTTTCCTGTGGTTTTGGCCTTGGATTTGGGGTTCTCCTTCTCTTCTGGCAAATCTCCTGCCATCTCTCTCCTCTACCAGCCTTGGACTTTCCATCTTCCAGCACTCCTACATGCTCCAGCTCTTCCCTTTCCCGTCCCGTTTCCCTCCCCTCCTGTTTTGGGTACTCTTGGCATCCTTCCCTTCCAATGCAGCTGTGGGTAGAGGGAGCGCATGGCAGCAGTGGCACCTCAGGCACCCTGTTCCCCTGAGTCCCTCTCCTCTGTCCAGGATGAGCCCCTAAACGCCCAACCACGTGCAGTCATTCCTTCATCACCCCTTGTGTCCCCCCTCATCCCTCTGGGTGCGAGGTCTGCACAGGGAGCTGGTTCCCGAGCCTGGCTGTGAGCACGCAGCAGCACCCAGAGCCCTCCACCTACCCAGGAGCACAGCAGCCCCCAGGGTGCTCAACACCCAGCCACAGGCTCACAGCAGCATCTGGGGTGCTCAGCACCATCCATGAGCACATGGCACCTATAACACCGGTGTCCCTCACCCCCTAGCAGAGGAGCCCCCACACCTAGTCTCGGTTCCCTTTGTCAAACCCCCACTCTTTTTGCCCAGAGCCACTTGCGTCTCAGGCATCGTCACTGGAGCAGCCACCTAGCCTGGCTGAGCCCTCGAGCCCGCCTGCCACAGCGGCCACCTTGCTCAGGAGCGAGGGGGAGCGGAGGCAGATCAATGTCTGAGGGTGTGCATAGGAAAGTGTAGGTGGCACCTCATAGTGGGTGACACTTTACAGCCACCACAGTCCCAGGGCTCCCAGGCAGGAGGGTCCCAGTGGGGTCCCTCATGGAGGAAGAGGTGACTGATGGTGCTGGCAGGGTAGGAGATGGGGGAAGATGTTCACAGCAGCGTGTGCCAGAGGACGGTGGCAGAAAAAGAGGAGCGGGACCCATGGCCAAGAAAGGGGCTCTGGAAGGAGCTGCTGAGAAGAATGGGTCCCATCAGGCTGGGGGGAGCCGGGGTCCTCTCCGATGGGCTCTGTCATGCCTCACTGGCACCTCCCGGGGTTGATTCGTGTCCCTGTGTTTTTGTCGTCCTCCCCAGATCTTTCCCAGCTCCCCACCCCACACGTTCACTCCACTCCAGCCCCTCCGCCGGGCCCTTCCCAGCCCATCTCTCATGCTTCCATGGCCACCGCTTCATCCTTCACTCCAGCTCCCATCCAAGGTACCGTAAGCTCCTTTTCTCTCTCTTTACGGACCCGCTGCTCCCCAGCCCAGCGGGAGAAGCTCCACAGGAAGATGGTGGCCCAGCCCTCGGCCAGGGACAGCCTTGCCACATCCCGGGTGCCCAGCCAGGCTCCAGTCCCTGTGCAGCTGCTTGTTGGTGTGTGTGGACTCTACAGCCACCACCTCAGCCCTTCGGGGTGGTGGTACGCAACAGAAAGAGCTGAGGCCCCAGATCCTGGCAGGTTGTGGCAGCAGCTGCCTGTGAGCTGCAACCTGTGCCTTGTCCATGTGCGATGTTGTCCCTCTGTCCTGTCACCTCCCTTGTCTTTCCCACCCTGTCCTGTCTGAATGCCTCCTCTGAACATTTCTGAGGCTCTGTGCCCCCTGAGCTGACGGGGAACAGTGAGAGTGGAGTGGGAGGAGGATACGTCCCTATGTACCGGGGCTAATGCAGGATGCCAGCGCAGACTGCGCTACAAGATGCAGCTGACTCGGGACTGGCCTTGGGGTCCCACCTGCCTTGGGGTGCCATCATCTCCTGGTGTGCAGCGTGTGGCCATGCCAGCCTGCACGTCACCTTCCTGCTGGCACGGCGCAGGGGAAGAGTGAGCCAAGCCTGGCTCTGCAGTGTGCTCAGCCTCCCCTTTTGGGGCAAAAATCCCACCACAAAGGATGAGGCGGTGAGATCATGGCTATGCCTGAAGGCAGAAGTACCACAGGCTGCACAGAGCATGTTGCCGGTGCTGCTCCCTGGGGCACGTCGCAGGCAGCTGAGCGCAGGGATGGGTTTGCCCATCGTGGCTCTTCTCGGCTGCCTTCTCGCCCAGGCAGGGCTCCTCTCGGCTCCCTCCCCGCAGGAGCCAGCACCAACGGCCATTGCTTCTCTTCCTTGCTTCCCCCGCTGCCTTCCCTTTTCTCACTCCCACCTTGACAGCTTTCATCTGCAGCAAGATCAAGCTGATGGCACCAAGCCAAGCAGGATCGGGCCCTCCAAGGTGACTGCCTGCAGGCCCGAGCGGTCCATGGGACGAGTAGCAGCCTCTGCCGCACAGCAGGGTCCACAGCATCTCCTTCTCTCTGTTTTCTCTCCCTTTGCCATCTGGGCAGATGCCAGCCCGGTGCCCTCGACCTCCAGCACGTACCATGCGGTGATAGGCGGGGTGGTTGCCGTCATTGTCTTCCTCCTGCTGAGTCTCCTCATCGTGTTGGGACACTACCTGATCAGACACAAAGGTACGGGGCAGGGGAGCTGCAGGGCGGGGGGCACGGAGCCAAGACCCTGGTGCCGTGTCGGAGGAGCAGGCAGCGCGGGGCGTGCTCCCGCCTCGGTGGGTCTGTGGTAGCAGGTCTACGTTCCCGAAGCAAGTGGGCAGCGTGGGGTGGGGGTGAAGGGAGGCAGCCTGCCGTCCTGCAGACCTGCCCCATGCCAGAGAAACCCAGCGCAGCCAGTGGAGCCCTCCTGGGCTTGGGGTCTGCTGTCCGTGCCCGTGCTGGCACCGACCCCAGCGTGGAGATGTCCCAGTGAGTCCCTGGAGCTGGGTAGCACTAGCTGGAGGCAGCTCCTACCCCCTTTCTCCATCTCTCCTTCATGGCTTGGTACCCACCGCCCTGGGACTGCCCGTGCCAATGTCCCTGTCTGTGCCTGACCCCATCTCCTCCCTCTCCCTGCTCTCCTCGCCATCCCTCCAGCCCTCTGCCTTCCTCCTTCCCCTCCACCAGTTCCATCTCCCCATCCCTGGACTTTTCATCCACCTGGCAGGTATGTGCATAAGACACGGTGAGACGGTCACATCCAGACATCGGCAAAACCCAGCAGAGGTGATGTGTGAGTAAGAGCCCCCCATTCCTGCCCTCTGAGCCCAGCCAAGCTGCCGCCTGTGCCCCATGCCGTGCCGGCTCCAGGGGCAGCCGGGAGCTGGAGCCTCCTTGCAGATGGCAGTTTTGCAGAGAAACCCTCCAGTTTTCTGAGGGGTAACAGGGACAGGGGTGCAGGGAGGGACAGGCAGTGGGGAGGGCAGGAGACGTGCCTGGAAGTGCAGGCAAGGGCTGCTGCCTGCAAAGGGCGAGGCAGTTTCACCCTCTGGCTAGACACGACTGTGAAAGGCTTGAACAGCCCAGGCAAGGTTCGGTCCCCAGGCAGAGCTTGTCCCAGGGAAACTGGTGACTTTTCTATTTCAGGCCAAAGGACTTTCCTCTTACCTCCGCTTTCCAGCCAACTGTCGGGCTCTGCCACCAGGGCCCCTCAGGCAGCCCAGCCTCCCCCTGCTTGCGTGGGAGTGGGGTGCCAGCAGAGCCCCCCATGACGCTGACCCCCTCTCCCCACCCAGGTACCTACCTGACCCACGAGGCCAAGGGGTCAGATGACGCCCCAGATGCTGACACGGCCATCATTAATGCAGAGGGCGGCCAAGCTGGTGGTGATGACAAGAAAGAGTATTTCATCTAGAGGCATCGGAGAGAGTGAGAAGTGGAGCCAACAGACCCCGATGGAAATGGAAACCAGACCACAAACCCCACTCAACCCAACCGATTTTCTCTCGCGCCCAGCACGGGCAGACGGACGGACAGAGGGATGGCGGGACAGAGAGCAGAGAGCGACCAGCCTGAGACGTGATGCTTCTTCTTGAACTTGTACAAAACGTTATTACTACGAACAGCGAAAGCCCCGGCCCCGTTTGCTTGCTTGCACCTCCATCCCTGCGACCAGCGCTCGCGCAAAACACAGACCAACCAGTGAGTGAGCGACTTTCCTTCTTCCTTTAGACCTTTGCTTTGGTTTTGTGGCTGCTCTTTGCTTTGGGCCTTTGGTTGGGATGTTGGGCTGGGGTCGATGTAGCTCTTCCCTTTGTTTCTCTCCATTTTGGTTTCTTTGACATCCAAGGATAAAATCAGCTCCAGGCTCTGGTGCAAGCTCGGGGCAGCTGGGTGGCCCCTCTGTCATGGACGCTCACCCCGTGCCTCCCACCGAGAGCTGGGACCCACGTTCCCATCGTTCCCCCAGCCTCGGCTGCTGTGAGATGGCCCAGGCCCCAGCTGGGACGGGGAACGCGGCCGGCGGGACAGGAGCGGGATGCCAGCGGGCAGTGTCTCTGCCTCCGAGGTCTTGGCACGCGGCTGGGGTCGAGCGGGGAGGGACCCCAGGCCCCTGCCCTGATTTTATCCTTGGTGGTTCTTGTCGAACAGTGTCCGTTTGGGAGGAGAGCTGTCCTCGTGCGCTAGATGTGTGAAGGGCGGGGTGAGCTTCCAGGGTGGGAACCGCTGAGGCCCCCAGAGAGACTGGGAGCTGCCAAGCATTGCAGCTCCCCGGTCCCACCCCAGTGGGAGGGGGGAGGGCAGAGGTTTGGGGGTGGATCCAGAGAAAAAGCCCCGACTTTACAAATTCTCAGATTGGAAATGTCAATTTAAACCATCTATTGAGATGTTCAGTGCAGGAGGCCACCTGCGCTGGGAGCACCGGGCAGAGCCGGGAGAGATGGTGGGCCTGCGGCCATTGCCGCTTCCCTCTTCGCTGGGCTGGCTCTGGGGCCGCTGGAGCCTCTGGAAAGGTAGTTCAGACCTTGAGGGTGGCTTCAGCCAGAGCTGACACAGCTGCTGGCACCACAGGAACTGAGCTGAGCTGGAGACCACCTGCTCCCCAGCGCAAGCAGCCCAGAGCGGCACGAGGCCTGGGATTCCTCTGGCCAAGGAGATGTGCAGCGAGGGGCTCCACCGGCGCCTGCTTCTTGGAGCTCTGTGTCCCCCATCCTTCCCCAGCCTCTTCCCAGAGGAGGTGTGAGCTTGGAAAAGGCCGCTTCCCTCTTGGCTCCAAGGGCTGCAGCCAACAGCGGCCGAAACGCCCGGGTTTAGTGTCTCAATAGTTTGGGGGTCTCCAAGGAGGCTTGGGGGGGCTTGCCCTACCTCCTACCTGTTTCACTGTCTCTTCCAAGACAAAAACAAGCAGCTTTCCCAGCCTCTCCAGTGTGTCCCCAGGGTCTGCTTGGCCTGCCCCAGCCACACACCCGCAGGATGAGGCTGCAGGGCGCTACGCGCGCCAGCATCGGCAGGACACCCCGCACCCCCTGGGGAGGCAGACCCCACCCCTCACCCTTGGGATGAGGTTTTCCAGCTTCCCAGGATCTCTTGGTCTGGACGCAAGGGGTTTGCAGGAGCTGCCCTTTGGCTGGGCACCCCTTCGATTTCATGTTGCCTGGAGGAGGAGAGCCCTTTGGGAAGGAGCAAAAGCCCTCAGTGGTACGGGTAACCTCACCTCGGAGGCAGAGGGAAGAGCTTGTGTCCTCCGCCGTGGGGTACCAGGTGCCCGTGGGGCAGGTAGGGTCGCTGACATCCAGGCCCTGCGAGCACGTGGCACAAGGAGGATGCCTGCGGGGAAGCCATCGCAGAGCAAGCAGGGCTGGAAGGGGGCTGGGGCCAAGCAGACGAGGAAGAAGAGGCAGAGGCATGGCTCAGTGGCAGGCACAGGGTGTGAATGAGCAATGCATTTGTGGCACGTGCACAGACGTGACTAGGTTCACCATGGCTAAATCGTGTGTCAGGAGCACGCAGGCAGCAGGGTGTTAGCACCTCGAGAGAGAAGCGCATAAAGCCGCCATCGTACATTGTGAAGAAAACCTGCAGTTTTCTCGATGTTGTTCCTCCCTTCCCATCTGTTTGGAGGAGGATGTTGGCCTGGAGTCCCAACGGTGGCTCCGAGCTCGTTTCGTTTCGAGGGATGCAACCGTTGCTGCCGGAGATAACGCTGCAGATGTCGATGCTGTTAACTACTCCACTGCACACTGAGCATGTATGAATGTGCGACCTGATGCTTTGCTGAAGATCTTTAACATCCACTGTGGAACAGACGTAATTCCTTCAAATAAAAATGCAAGGATGTGTTTTCAAGTACAATTTAATCTCATTGTAAGTCTGCGTGCTGTAGATGGTTACAGAGAAAGCTCCAGCCCAAGGGTCTGGGAGGGAAGGGGGTTAACTGGTCCCTAGGGAAAGGGAGGTGGGAGCTGAAGTCGGACAGGGAGGTTTGTGCCCCTTCGAGGCAGCGCAGGCACGGCCGTGGCTGGTTTCTCCCCAGCGCCGCTGCTCCAGGGCTGCTTCAAGGGCTGACGCAGGTGATTGCTGCTTTGCCCTGGCGAGGGAAGTCAGAATTTGGTCTTTTTGAGATGCTGCATGGTATGGGACGTGGCAGGATGCAGCACGGGGAGGACCAGGCACAGGCAGGGCATCGGGGTGGAACCTGCTGCCTGCGGCAGACGTCAGCAAAGGCTGGGCTGGGTCTCGCCCCTGGTGAACCCCTTGTCCTGCTGCAGCCACAGCCAGAGGCTGAGCTACAGCCCCAGGCATTGCAGGTCCTGGGAGTGGTGGGAGCATGAACATGAGGCTGCATCTGCAAGTTAAGAGCCAAAGGCCTCTTTTTGCAAGGGAGCAGTAGACCCACTGGCACGGGCATGAGGGCGATGGAGACCCAGTATCATCTGTGAGGGGTGACAGATACACCAGGTCACATGTGTGAAGAGGGAGATGCTGTGGGCTAAGTGCAAGGGTTGATGAGGACACCATCATGAGGCTGCGATGGGGCTCGTCAAGGTGCGGGAGGGCGCAGTGATGGCGTACCCACCATGCTGCTGATGGAAGGTGTGATGGGACACACCATGTCATGAGCAGGACGGAGAAACCACTTTGCAGGTTTGAGGCCCTGATGAATAACAGATCATGTCATGGGTGTGAGGTGTGGTGGGAAACACTGGTTTGGGAGCCCAGGGGCACGGTGGGGTACACTGTGTGTTGAGTCGTTCGGGGTGATGAGTACACCGTGTCACTGGTGTGCAGCGGCACAGCTACACGGCCATGAGTGGGAGCACGATGGGTGTCAGTCGTGAGCTGCACCACACCATGAGTGTGTAAGGGTGATGGTGGGGGCGGTGATGGGGTACACTCTGTGTTGGTCTGGGGGCACAGCCTCTTGCACGTGTGCGCAGCACTGTGGTACACCAGGTCAGGGCTCAAGGGGGGTTGGGTACACCATGTCGTAAGTACAAGAGGTGATGTGGGTCACGTGAAGGGGTGAGAAGCTACACCTTGATGGGGTGTGTATGGGGGTGACACCGCGTGCTGTCAGTGGCATGGGGAAGCGGCGGGGTACGTGGTGTCACTGATGTGACTGATGGTGGATGTGCCGCACTGCAGAGGGAAGAAGCAATGGGGCAGGCAGTGCTGCTGGGGCGGTGACATGAGGGACACGCTGTCACAGAGGAGCGGGGACACCGGGCTCCTGTCCCTCCCTGCCGGCACCCAGCAAAGCCAGGCGGTGTCATCACATGGCTGGGAGAGCCCGGGGCACCAGCCACCTTCCTGGGCCTCGGTGGTCCCTTCAGGAGCAGGGGGTCCTCGTTGGCCATGCGGGCAGGGGACCTCCAGCCCCATGCCTACCCTGTGCCGCTGCGTTCACCCGTGCTGGGACTGGGGCATCCAAACTGGGATGTGGCCAGGGCTGGCTCTGGGGGAGCGAGGAGGATTTGGGACCCTGCGGCCCTCGTTTGCAGCCAGGCCTGTTCACTTCTGCTCATTGGCCCCAGCGAGGCTCTGGCCGCTTCCCAGCTGGCACTGAACTCTCAATAGACACGAAAGCCATATTTGTAGGGAGCTCTGGAGACGCCGTGGGGCGGCAGTGGGGCAGGGCAGAGGACGGTCTGTGGTGTTGTGCTGTGTTCTTGTATGTACATAAAAGGGAGACAACAAATGTTGATGTGACTTTATAACCTTTCTAATATCCTGTGCTAATCTCGGAAAATAATCCTATAAATATATCTGGATTACACGTTACCTGCCTGCACGTCTCTGCTTCTGCCTGCGTATGCCGGGTGCTGCCAGGGCCTGGGAGGTGTCGTGGCCATGACCCCCCCGGGGTGAGGGGGAGCTGGGGGCACCGAAGCCATGGGACGGGGCAGAGCTCAGGCTGGTGGGCAGGCACGGCTCCCCCCGGTGCACAGCGTGGGAGGGTTGCAGCTGAACCCATCGCACAGCGAAGTAGCTCAACCCCCCTCAAGCCCTTAACTCTCGCCCCCCCTCAGCCCCCCAAACCATAGTCTCCATCAGCTGCCTGTCCCCAGCCCCCCTGTGCAGACCCCTAACCCTTTCACCCCCAAATCCCCCCACCTAGTCCCCCAGACCCCCACTGCAGACACCCAGACCCTGACCCTCAGCTCCTCCCAAATTACCAGCCCTGCCAAATGACAGTAACCCTCAGTCCCAACCCCCTGACCCCCCCCCCCGCCAGCCCCACTGCGCTCTGGGGATGCTCCCACCAAGCATAAGGGCCACCAAGTGCCCCCCAGCCCCTGCTGGTTCCCCCACGGAGCTGGGCTTGCTGCCCACTGCAGCCCAGGGAGCCTGTGACTCAGCCCCGGTGCCACGGGGTGACCCTGCAGAATCCGGCCTCCCAGCGGGGCTTCCCAAGGAAAAGCTGCAGATTTCCTTGCTGTACTGGAGCTGGAAAGCACCGAGTGCCCAGGCTGTGCTGACACAGGGTCCTCTTGGCAGCCGCCCACATCCTGCATCCACAACACCCACCCTACGCCCCAGAGCTGGGCTTGCATGCAGCCAGCATCCCTGGGATGAAACTCCGCACGTGCCTGAGTCCAGGCCAGCAATAGGAGCATCCACGCAGCCAGGGTGCCTGTAAATACAATTCCTAATTAATTCAAGGTGTTCTGCCAAGAAGTGATTGTTTCCTTGCTCGAGAAATTACAGGCTTGTGCTGGTGGCTCGTTGGCTTTACCGGCAGCGGTGGCCCGCCTGTTTCCTTCAGGCCCCGGCAAAGGGGATTGCCAGGCCAGGAGGGCGGCAGCTGTTATCTCCTTACCGCAGTCCTTCACCTCCCTTTCAAGGGGGAGGAGTGGAGCCCGAGGGAGAGCAAGCGGAGCGGGCACCAACTGTGCACCACGGCTCTTGGAGAGCGTGCGCTGCGGTGCGTAGCGCCCGTCAGAGAGCGCGCACCCCTGCGCGCGCACCACGGGGCACAGCACCCTGCAGTAAGCATGCACGGCTGAGCATTGGCTGCCACGCACAGCACCCACTGGAGACCCCAAACGCAGAGGAGCAGGTGCCATCCTGGGACACGCATCATGGGCAACTGTATCCCGGTGGTGAGTACCTCTCCCCTCTCCTGCCGCTTCTCCTCAGCAACTTCCCATCCTGCTGGATGCGAGGGCTGGGGCCATGGGGGTGCACGGTGGTGAGCAGGGCCACAGCTTGCAGCAGGTACTGCCGGCAAACACTCACTTGCAGACAGTTTGGTGGGGTTTGCACCCACTTGCAGCGAGGTTTGCACCCGCCCACTGTGGGTCTGCAACCCTCCTTTGAGGCTGTAAGAAAATTTGTGCTTTCATGCGCAGCGGGGACAGCCTGGGACAATCCCGTGCCCCTGAGGTATGAGCTGCAGGCGGCCCCACCTCTCGCCGCAGCATGTCCCTCCCTGATAAATAGCCCTGCTCAACCTGCACCAGGGCTGTACGTGAAACCCCCAGCACCGGTGGAGCAGCGGCCTGTCAGAGGGGATGTCTCAAGCAATGCCGTGGGATGCAGGCACCTGCTGTCGGCTGGGTACGTCCCCGCCTGACGCCCACTGGTCTCATTCGCAGAGACCCAGCATCCTGGAGAGCACATACTCCCTGGACCTGCTGGAGATCATGGGCAACTTCTCCTACGACGACAGCAACGTCACCTCCCTGGACTATGACGCTGTGCCTTGCCACAACCAGTACTGTCCCCTCCTCCAGCGCGTGGCCCCCGCCTTCTTGGCCGTCACCTGTGCCGCAGCCACCCTGGGCACTGGGGCACTCTTGCTGGCACTGGCCAAGCAGCCCCATGCCTGGGGCTGGCCCCAGAGCCGAGCACTGGTGGCCCAGCTGGCAGTGGGGATGGGTCTCTTCGCCGCCCTGCTGCCACCGGTGGCGGTGGGCATCGGGCAGGGCTGGCAGCTGGGCACAGGGCTGTGCAGGCTCACTCACCTGCTGTGGCACTGGAGCCTCTTCGCGCAGGGGCTGCTGGTGGGCAGCAGCTCCTGCAGCACCGCCTGGTGCCGCTGGGATGTCCGGAGCCAGCGGCTGGCCATCGCCGTGTGGGCCGGGGCGCTGCTGCTGGCATTGCCAGCAGCTCTCGCCAGTGGCACGGTGGCGGCCCCGGAGATGACCTGCATCCGCCGGAGCGTGGACATCCTGGCCCCAGAGTACCTGCTGCACCTCGCCTTCTGCCTCTGCCTCTTTCTGCTGCTGCCGGCAGTGCTGCTGGTGGCCGCGCTGGCTGCGCCGCAGCTGAGGCCAGGCTGGAAGCCGGGCGTCGGTGTCAGCTGGCTTTTCTTTGGGCTCTGGGTGCCTTACGGCGTGGGGCTGGCCGTGGATTTCCTCCTGCATGCCCGGCTGCTGCAGCCAACCTGTGGCACCTTTGAGCACTTTGACTATGTGCTGGGGCTGAGCGAGGGGCTGGGGGTGCTGCACTGCTGCCTGGGGCCCGCAGCACTGCTCACTGCCCGGCTCTGCTGCCGCGCGGCAGGCGCCCGTGGCAGCTGCTGAGCTCCTGGCACTGCAGCTGAGGGCCTCATGCCAGCCCCTGGCACCTGGGCCCCCAGCACCATCCCCTCTCCCCACCAGCACCGCAGCTTCTGCCCCACAGGCAATGCCCCCCAGGACCCAGGGGAGGGCAGTGTGGGCCCATTATGTGCCAGGCTTGGTGCCTCTCCCCGCTCCGTCCCCTTCCTTGGGGTCTCAGCCCCACTGTTTGGGGCCAGACACCCTGCCTTGGGGTCTCAGCCCCACTGTTTGGGGCCAGACGCCCTGATTTGCTCAATGGAGATAGCCCTGGGGTGCCTCAGGCATCTCCCCAAGCCCCCGGGGGGGTGTCAGTCCCAGGCTTCTCCACGCCTGTGGGGACCCCCGAGGCTCAGCCCCAGCCCACCCAGCTCCATGGGGAGATTTCAGCAGGCGGAAAGGGCAATGGCGATGGGAAGCAACAGGGGATTTTTCACTCCCTTCTGAGAAGCCGAGATAAGCATCACGTCCGAGATCAGCCAGTGGAAAAAGTATACAATATATACGTCTGTCAGAGTCGCTCACCAAGCTTGGTTAATGGCAAGGGCTGGGAGGTGGGGGGGGGGCACAGGGGCTGACATCCATCACCTCTGGCCAGGCTCCCGCAGGCCGAGGGACAGGAAGCCGGAGGCGTGTGCTCCTCGTGCCTCCCAGTTAGCAGGAAAAGTTCATAATGAAGCTCTGCAGTCTATGAGCGGGAAGTGGGGTGACTTATATCCAGCGCTGGAGGCATCTGAGCCATGGTACACGAGGGATGGCCGCGTGCGGTCACAAGGCACACGGGATGTGAAATGGGTGTGGATGGAGAGCTGGAGCGGGGGGGGGCGATGGAGGGGCACAAGCCTGCGGCCAGGACCTGCCCACCCGCGGGTTCCAGGGCCTGGCACGGCGGCACACAAGGAGCTGCCCTGGCTGAGCCAAGCCCTGCAGGACCTGGGGGCTCATCCCTGGTAAATTCAGGGACTGACTTGGTGGGGATCCAGCCACATCGTCCCCAAAAAGTGGGTGGCCACCCACGGCCGAGAGCATCCCACTCTTGCTCCGCCAGCCATCCCCTGCAGCGTACCTGTGCAACAGCCCCACACCCCCAGCCCGGACCCCCTTCCCAGCAGCCAGCCCAGCGCCATCATTATGGAGCCGGAGCAGATTAAATCCTCCCCCTTTCCCAACCAGGCTGCACAGCACGCTGTGCGCCAGCCCCATCTGCTCGCAGGACACACGGACACCCTCAGAGGATGCCGGACCCTCGGCCACTCGGCTTTGCTGCGGTTTCTTCTGCCACCTGGTGCCCATGGCTCCAGCTTCAGGCTCCATCCCTTCAGCCGGGACAGGGCGAGCAGAGCCCGGGGTCGTGCCCGAGAGCCGCAGGTCGGGGCGAGGGGGCCAGGGGCAGCTTTCCCTGTGCCTCTCAGACATCGAGCCGGGATCAAACCGGGTGGCTCCCGCAGTGGGTTTGCCCAGGGGGGGTGAGACAAGAGGACTGAGGTGAAGCCACGTGGCCAGGGTGCCCCCACCGCCCGGGTGGGCACATGCCTGGGGCACAGCTCCAAGGGGAGCCCCGTGCAGGCGGGTGACCTAGGGTCTTGCGGCACGGCCGCGTGATGGCATGAAATCGCTCCTCCTGGGCACGCCAGGCTGTTGGGGACAGGATTGGGGGGACGTGGGTCCCCTCCCACCCTCTAGCCCATAAACCCGGCGGGCGGCAGCCCTGCGCCAGGGCAGCTCCTCTCCCGGCATCAACCGCAGCGCCTGGGACCATGGGCCAGCTGCAGCTCTGGCTTGCTGTCCTGGCTGGGCTCTCGGGGATCGTGGCCCAGGAAGGTAGGGACAACACCGGGGGACAGGAGCCAGCACGGGGCAGGGCAGGTCCGGGGGGGATGTGGCAGCAGCTCTCAGAGCCCTCTGCTTCATGCCAGAGCCCAGTCAGTGGGGCTGGAGCAAGGCTGGAGCCAGCATCAGGGATGCGGAGTCAGCCGGGGGGAACAGAAGGCGGCTCAGAGGCAGTCACAGGGGACTGCATGACACCCCAACCTCCCACCGCATCCCCTCTCTCGTCCCCCAGACCTGTACCGAAAGGTGTTTGTCTTCCGGAAGGACCCCAGCAATGCCTACGTGGTGCTGAGGGCCACGCTCGAGCAGCCGCTGCAGAACTTCACCGTGTGCCTGCGGTCCTACACCGACCTGACCCGGCCCTACAGCCTCTTCTCCTATGCCACCAAGGCGCAGGACAACGAGATCCTCCTCTTCAAGCCCAAGCCTGGCGAGTACCGAGTCTACGTAGGGGGCAAGTTTGTCACCTTTCGTGTCCCCGAGGGCCACAGGGACTGGGAGCACGTCTGTGCTAGCTGGGAGTCGGCCACCGGCATCGCCGAGTTTTGGCTCAATGGGAAGCCCTGGCCCCGCAAGGGGCTGCAGAGGGGCTACACGGTGGGGGTGGAGGCGGCCATCCTACTGGGGCAGGAGCAGGACGCCTTCGGGGGCGGCTTTGACGTCTACAACTCATTCTCGGGTGAGCTGGCTGACGTCTACCTGTGGGATGTGGGGCTGTCCCCGGACAAGATGCGAGCTGCCTACCAGTCCCTGCGCCTGCCGCCCGCTATCCTGGCCTGGAAGAGCCTAAGCTATGAAGTGAAGGGTGATGTAGTGGTGAAACCCCGGCTCCGGGAGGTGCTGGGGCCATGAAAATTGGCTGGATCTGGGGCTGGGGCACTCTCAGCCCCTGCTCTCCCCTCCCCATCCCCATCCCCCCGCCGCCTCTACAACCTGCCGAGAAGAAGGTGCCGTCTGTGTGCCCCAGCCAGGGACCTCCGGTGAGGACGGGGCTCGGACAGAGCTAGGGAGAGCTGGGGACACCACTCAGCACAGCAGGGTCCCCGTGAGCACCAGCACCTGCCACTGATGCCTGGGGTACCCTTTCCCTTCCCCACACCCCGCCCAAGCTGCCCCTGCGGCCAGCTCCCATATGGGCAGGATGCAGATCCACCAGCTCCAGAGCTGCGCAACCACACACGAAATGGCAGAAGTGATTACGGACAGGCAGGCAAGGGCTCGGCGCAAGCCCTTGGGGATGCGAGACCTGTCCCCGATGCCCGTCCCCACGCACACCCCCTGTCCATGGGGCTCCCTTCCAGCCCACTGAGTCTGCAGGCTCCCAGGCAGGCAAACCAGCCCCAGGCCCCTCACCAGATTGCCAAACAGCATTGCCAAACAGCCCTGAAGGTCGGTGGCCCCAGATACCTGGGGACGAAGCTTGCAGGCGAACGTCACCATTACGTAGCCATGCTCACCCCAGCACAGATCCCGAGCACCCCAGGGCCGAGGCAGGGTGGCTCTGCTGTTCCTCCTCACCACGGCGGTGCCGGCGGCTGGGCTCAGCAGCGCCATGGGGCAGCTGTGGCTCTGCCTCCTCACCCTCGTGGCACTTTTCGGCCTTGCTGCCCTGCAAGGTGGGGCGGAGGGGCCACGCTGGGACTCCCTCGGGGTCCCATGGGGAGAGTGGAAGGTGCAGTGGGGCATGGTGGGGAGCAGCAGATGCAGTGGGTATAGGGGGACATGCAGCGGTGGTGGCAGTGGGGCGCAGTGGGGCACCCTCAGCACTGCAGAGGGATGCAGTTGGTGCACTGAGGCGTGCAGTGAAGGGTGCAGTGGGTGCTGCGAGGGCGCAGGGGGAGGCACAGGGGTCACGATGTAGCTGTGTAGTGAAGGAGGCACCCAGAGCTCTGCAGAGGGGTGCCATGGGCTCAGCGCAGTGCGCTGGGTGTGCAGGGGAGTGCAGCGGTGGGGGGAGGAGGAGATGCAATGGCAGTGTAGTGAGAGCCAAAAGGGGCACCCTGAGCGCTGCAGTGGGGTGTGACAGGGACATAGCACCGGGCACCACGAAGAGTGCCGCAGAGCTGCAGCAGGGGCAGCGGCGGGGATGCAGGGCTCCCACAGGCTGATGCAGCCAGGCCCCGTGGGTGGGGCAGGGGGACAGGGAAAACCCCCCCCCCCAGCCTGGCCCTCCCTCTGGGTGCTGCAGAAAAAGTGACCGCCCAGATCCAGGCTCACCCGCCAGCACCCACCCTCTACCACCAGCTGGTGCTCTCCTGCAAGGTCACAGGGGACCGCAGGTAAGGCACTCCCCACCCTCCCACGGCCTCTGGCACGGCAATGGTGTGGGACTGGCAGTGCCGATATCCCTGGGCCCATGGGCAGCTGGAGAAGAAGGGGCTGAGGAGGGAGCACCACGGTTCCTCCATGTCCCCCCACCCCGCGGCATGGCCACCCTGGGGTGTCCACCCACCTGAGTGTCACCCGGCCTGGCTCAGCCCCCAGGAGTTCCTGTGGGAGAAGGAAGGAATCCATGACCCTCTGCAGAAAGACCCCAACAACATCCTCCTCTTCCCCTCCCTCAACAAGACCCACTTGGGCACCTACGTCTGCACGGCCACCGGCTCGCTGGGCACTGCCATGGCCACCTGCAACCTGTGACTAGACGGTAGGGAGAGGACCAAGGGGACGGCTGGGGACAAAGGCTCTTCCCCTCCTTCCCACAGCTCGTCCTCACCACTCCGCGCGCATGGCACCCCGTATCAGAGCCCACGCGTGGCCAGTCTGAGTGGTGCAATCCACCTCTGGGTCTGATGCTGGAGGCTACCTCCAGGTTGGTGGTGGCTTCCTCACTGGCACACTGCAATCCTGTTTCCCCTTGGGGGACTTGGCGGGATGCCTTCACCGTGGCAGGAGCAGCCACCCCTTTCTCGCCTCTCCCAGACCTGCTGTACAAAATGTTCGTGTTTCCCCAAGAGACCAAAGACTCCCACGTGCCGGCGAGGGCGAAGCCGGAGCAGCCACTGCGGAACTTCACCGTGTGCCTGCGGTCCTACACCGACCTGACCCGACCCTACAGCCTCTTCTCCTGTGCCACCAAGGCGCAGGACAAGATCCTCCTCTTCAAGGCCGAGCCCAGCGAGTACCGACTCTACGTGGGGGGCAAATTTGTGTCCTTCAGCGTCCCCAGGAGCATTGCAGTGAGTGAGCACATCTGTGCCAGCTGGAAGTCGACCACCAGCATCGTGGGCTTTTGGTTCAACGGGAAGCCCTGGCCCCGCAAGGGGCTGCAGAGGGGCTACACGGTGGGGGCGGAGGCGGCCATCGTGCTGGGGCAGGAGCAGGACGCCTTCGGGGGCAGCTTTGACGCCCAGCAGTCCTTCGCGGGGGAAATGTCGGTTGCGTACGTGTGGGCCACGGGGATCTCCGCCTCGGGGGTGATGGCGGCAACGCACAACAGCCCTGACGATGCCCCCATCTTCCGCCGGAGAAACTTCCCCAAGATCTTGAGCGGGGTGTACCTGAAGCCCTGACGCTGAGCGTGGGGCTGGGGCACGCCTGCGCTCTCGCTCATGGTGGCTGGCAAGTGCTGGGTGAGCCGTAATTGCCACGGGGGCTGTGTCCCCCCTCCCTTCCCTGCTGTGTAAACCCCCCCCAAAGCCACCTGGCGTCACATAAACAAAGAAATGGTTTTGAAAAGCAGCAGTGGCCTTTGCCGGGCACACTGAAGCCCACCAAAGCTCAGCGTGGCTTGGCGATTAATCCGAAAAATCGTTAGGGCGAGGGTCAGTGGGAGAGGAGGAAGGGGGCAGGGGCTGCTGCCAGCCCAGGGGCCCCGCTCCCGT
>JAVKLA010000088.1:10253441-10265617 GCA_034782735.1 Sagittarius serpentarius
GGGGCAGAGCACGTGGTGCTGCTCCCGACGCCGCCGGGCCGGGAGCGGCCGATGCCGCGGGGCTGGGAAGGGGCCGGCGGGCGGTGGGGCTCGGGGGCGGGCAGGGTGCCCTCCCGCTGGTGGGGCTCACCCCTCCTGCCGTGGTCCCGGCAGGCAGCGGCCAGAGCGAGTCCCAGGCCGTGGTGGGGCGAGTCGGGGAGAGCACGGTGCTGGGCTGCGACCTCCTGGACACCCACGAGGCCCGTCCCCCTCTCTACGTGATCGAGTGGGTCCGCTTTGGCTTCGTCCTCCCCATCTTCATCAAGTTCGGGCTCTACTCGCCACGGGTGGACCCGGAGTACGTCGGTAAGTCGAGTGGCCAGGGTGCTGTGGCAGTGGGCGATTATGCGGTCCTGGGGGGCCCTCCTGGCTCCAGCCTCCGGGCTGGGACTGGCCTGGGGCAGCACGCGAGGCCAGCTGGGTTGGCTCCGCTGTCCCACATCCCCGCTCGCCTTGGCTGGGCCCCAGCCGAGGGCTGCTGCTGTCAGACCACATTAATCACGCTCCCGGGGCGGTGGGGAAGCGCAGGGCTCTCCCTCTGGCCCCGGGCGGCCAGAGAGGACATTGTGGGGCTGGGGAGGTCCCCACGGCAGGGCAGAGTCCCCTCCTTGTGCAGCAGCTCCAGGGATGGCTGGAGCAGGAGGCAGAAGGAACGTGGATACCCAGCTTGCGGGGGAGACGCGGCCCCCGGCCCAGCTTGGCAGCAAGGAGGGATCCACACCGGGGTGGAGGGTGGGAGAAGCTCCCCAGGCAGGAGGCTCCCAGCACACCAGCCATTGCTCCCATCACCGTGGCCTCTGGCTGCTGAGGCCTGCCCCAGCACCACCCGCTTGGGAATGAGGACGGCCGAGCGCCTGCCTGCCCACACCCGGGCTGCGGTGTCGTGGTACTGCCTGCCGCGCTGCCCTGGCTTTCCTGTCCTTCCTGCTGTGCTGGACCGGGACCGGTGACAGTGGGGTGCCCTGTGCCAGGCACTGCCACACCACCACCTCAGCCCATGCGGGTCGCTTGAAGGTTGAGCATGGGGAGGGGATTTTGGCGAAGCCACTTACTGGCAGTGCTGGGCTGGCTGGGGTTTGGAGCAAAGCTGTGCTGGGGAAGGGCTGTGGCGTGGGAGGGGGATACTCTCTTTATGGGATATTTAAAGTGAAGCGGTGGGAGAGCAAGAGGGATCCCTGTGAGCATGGAGGCAAAGACAACGGGAGCGTCCCTCGAGGACAGGGAAGCTGGGGAGGAGGGGAAGGGCTGGCAGCTGGCTAGTGTTTTGGGCTAAGCCTGGCACCAAAAGCCTGAGGCAGCAACACACTGAAATCCTCCCATGGGATGGGGAGAACTGGAGCACCGGATCGGACGGTGCCTAGGTCAGGAGCCTGCCCCTGCTGCTGAAACGGGCCCTTGCCGAAAAACTGCATGGCAGGCTGAGGTTTGAGCCGACCCCTCTCCTGCCTGGGCTGCGGGCAGAGGGGTGCTGCCTCTCCCCAGGCGGCACAGGAAGAGACCGATTTTGGGGCACACCTCGGTCTCTCCCTGCTGCCAGCCTGTGCCCAGGGACACCTTCGCTCTGCAGCCAGTCCCGACGTGGCTCTGTGGGACCGATGGTGACAAGAAACCCTGCGGTGACCACAAGGCACCTGCTTTCCCCGGGAGGCTTGGGCTGGGCTCCTGTTACCTGAGCCTGCATCGCAGGGCCCCTCGGCTGCAGGAGCTCAGGTTACCCAGAAAGGGCCTGGCACCATCCTGCCTTCGCTGCATCAGCCCCCCCACCTCGTCCCTGCTGCCCGCCCGGCCCCGAGGGGCTGTGGGAGCAGGTTGGGCTGCTCGGGGATCTGTGCTGGGGGAAGGGGTCTGGTGGCTGTAATGAGGGCGAGGTGGGTGGGCAAGGGGGGCTGACTGTCACCATGGCAGCGGGGTGGCTTGTTTTCAATCCTCTGGGGGGCTGGGAAGGGATGGAGGGAAGGGCAGGGGCTGAGGGTGCAGGGTAAGGGCGAGGGCAGCCCTTCCTTCCAGCCCTTCCCAGGCGGAGCCGATCAGGTGTCACCCAGAGGGGCCAGGGAGACCCTGCTGTCACCCGCATCCCTCGTGGGGCAGTTCAGGGCATCCTGGGGACAGGGTGGGCTGCAGCCACCTCTGTGAGGGCCCTTGGGCCACTTGGGGGAACAGGGTCAGCTCTCCCCCAGGTGCCACCGTCCCCCATGGTGTCATGGGCCACTCTCCCCTGCCATCAGCTGGCCTGAAGCGGGGCTGGTGGTCACTGGCGTGGCCGCCTGCGCCCTGTCCCTGGCGGCAAGCAGAGTGGCTGGGGCTGCAGCCCCCTTTGTGTCCCTCTGAATGACGGTTGCCAGGCACTGGGGGATGCTGGTCTGGAGGGCAGCCGGCGGTTTTGTTATCAGCAGGGTGGTGGAAGAGGAGGAGGGGGCTGGGGCCGGCATGGGGGATTAGGGGGAGGCTGGGGGGCGTCCCCAAGGCACTCTGATCCCTTCCAAAGGGACCTTTGTTCAGGATCCTGCTGTTCCCGCCCGGCTTCTGGGGCTGTGAGCTGGCAGCTGCAGGCAGGGATGGGATTTTCCGGAGCTGCCCTGCTTCCCAGGGCTAGGCGTGGGAGCCGGCTCTGGGGTGAGGCAGGGGAGGACCCCTTGTCCCAAGGATATTTTGCCATTGCTCCCATCCCTCTCGCTGTTTCTGCCACCCTCCTCATGTTTGAGGTTTGCCCGAGTTGTTGCTTTGTGCTCTGAGCGAGGGATGCCACCGGAGGCACCCAGATACGTCCATTTGTGCCCGCACCTCCTGCAGCAGGAGATTCTATGGGTCTGGGTTCGAGCTGGCCGTGGGGAGAAGCAGGAGCGGTGGGAGATGCAGTAGGTGGCTGCAGCGGCTGGAAGAAGCTCCGGGCGCCCTTGGGAAGGGTTTGCACAGGGCTGTACGGCCCCAGCACTCTGCATGTGATCCTGTCCCTCAACTGCCCAGCCTCCGTGCCCAAACCAGTCTGCCTGGGTCCCACCGCTCCTCCTCCTCCTCGCCAGGCTTGTCTAGCGGGGTGCAGCCTCCCGCTGCCAGTAGCACCTGTGCAGTGCCCTGCCTGGGCTCCGGTGGCTCGGGCAGCGTGTGGGGACTGCCTGTGACACTGAGATCCTGGGGAGAGCTGACATCAGGGTTCGGCAAAGCTTGCTTTGTTGGAAACGCTTTAGGAAGCTGCTGGTCCCGGGGAGCTCTGGGATGTCAGTGGGAGTGTCACGAGCCGTTCCAGTGCCAAGGGCTGCATGTGGTGCTGCCAGCACCATGGCTGTGGGCCTGACATGGTGTGCTGGGAGCAAGGCCACCCGGGGCAATGGCACGCCTGGGGCTAAACCCGCACCCCCAGCCTGGAGCAGCTCTCTGGGCCATGGATGCCTGCAGTGGGGCTGGGGGCACGTAGCCCCAGGGGTGCCAGGGCAGTGGGTGCTGCCGGCTGTGCACCCCGGCCGGGGCTGAGCCAATTGCCCGCTGCACGCCTGAGCCGATTATGGCTCTGATAATAGCCCAGGGGATTAAAGGGCTGTGCTCGCTGTCGCTTTGCGCCCTTATCCTCCTCCTCATCAAAGAGGCCGGGGGGCGCGGGGCTGCTGCCGCCTGCTTGGGGCGAGGGCCCTGCGGCCCGGGAGAGCACCCTGCTGCCGTGCCCCTCAAGGGGTCTGTAGCGCTTGTCCCTGCGAGGCGGGCGAGGGTTTTGGCCTTATCCCCACCCCGTGCTGTGGGGAGAGGGGACGGTGCGGGGGTGCCTGGGGCTTAGCAGGGCTCCTAAGGGTGAGACTGCTGGGGGGGGGGCTCCTGGGGGAAAGGGCGGCTGAGGCTGCGGGGGAAGGGTCTCTGAAAGGCAAGGGGGAAGGGGGCAGGGAGGGATTTTGCAGGCAGGCTGTGGCAGCTTGAGGGGGAGACAGAGGGGGCGGTGGGACCAGCTCTCTTGCCCAGCTGCTGGGGGTGATGCTCGAGGGGCGCAGACCCACCTTGCTGGGGCGTCCCTGCCGAGGCCACCCTACACGGGGGCGAGTGGCAGAGCCCGCCTCCGTGTCCTCTCCAGTTTCCCGGACAGCAGCAGGAGGTATAGTGCCAAATGCTGGTGTGACCGACCTCCACTGCGGTGCGGCCGCCCTGGCTTTTGTCCTGCGGCCGTTCCCAGCCCCCTGTGGCACCGGCTGAGGCGGGAGAAGCCCGAGCGCGGCCTGGCCATGTGGGCAGACCCTGCCGCTGCCAAGTGGGGCAGTCGGCCCCGCTCCCCGGGGGAAGCCACTGAGCCCGCAGCGGGTGCGAGTGCTGCGTGGGTGGGTGCCCCGGGGAGGCGGGTGGCCCGGGGACACGGCTGTCCCTGAGCCAGCAGCGCTGGCTGTGATGGCCGCTTCTTCTGGGCGTGCAGGTCGCGTGCGGATCGAGGAAGGTGCCTCGCTGCGCATCGACCTGCTGCGTGCCGAGGACCAAGGCTGGTACGAGTGCCGCGTGCTCTTCCTTGACCGGCACAGCACCGACGCTGACTTCCAGAACGGCACCTGGATCCACCTCACTGTGAACGGTACCAGTTGATCCCACTCTCAGTCGCTGCTCTGCCCAGCACCAGCCAAGATCTCTCAGGGCTGGGACTGGATCCACTGGTCTTCCAAGACCAGTTGAGCTGGACCTGGGTGCGAGGGTCTGGATTTGTCTTTACAGCACCCCCCACCTTCCTGGAGACACCCCCCGCATTTGTGGAGGTGCGGGACCGGGACGCACTGAGCCTTACCTGCACGGCCGTTGGCAACCCCCAGCCTGTTGTCATCTGGAAGAGGAGCGACCTGGCTGTCCAGAGCGGGGACACGGTGCAGGTGAGGGCAGCAAACCTCCCGTTACCGCCCCGTGGTGTGTCCCCTGCCTCGGCCGGGGTCTCGTGGGGCAGCCGGGCTTGCAGAGCAACGCAACTCTGCTTGGGTGGAGTGTGGGTGCCCGTCCCCACCGTGGTGGCACCCACCTACTGCCACCGGCCCTGCCCACAGCACCGCATTCCTGAGAGCGTCCTGTCCCTTGGTGGCCGTGCCATGCGCCCGGTGCCATTGCAGGTGAGGAACGGGACACTGAGCATTGCTGTTGTGGAGCGCGCCAGTGCAGGCACCTACACCTGCCATGCTTCCAGCAAGGAGGGCACCATCACCCACACCACCCGCGTGCTTGTGCAGGGTAAGAGCAGGTCCTCTCCCGGCCCTGGCCGCGTGGGCCACCCCACTGGGTGCTGCCGCAGGCCACGGAGGGAGCCACATCACAGGGGGTTGGTTTTGGGGCAGGCGTGGGTATGACGGGCTTTGGGAGCAGCTGGGGCCATCCCGTGTCCCTAGCCCTCACTGTCCCCTCTGCTCCACACTGCAGGACCACCCGTCATCGTGGTGCCACCCCAGAACATCACCGTCAACGTCTCCCAAGATGCCTTTCTGGCGTGCCAGGCTGAGGCATACCCGGGAAACCTCACTTACACCTGGTTCCAGGGCAGCAGCAACGTCTTCCACCTCAGGTACAGCAGGGATGGGGATGGCACCGAGGCAGCCGCAGGCTCCCGCTGGCAGTGCTGGGGCTGGCAGGGGCTGCTGTGGCCCTGCGAAGCCTGGCTCTGAGTGTGGTGGGCTGGTTGGGTGTGTGGCGGGGGGGTTCACCCATCCCAGGCAGCGGAGATGGTCCCAGCCATGCTGCTCACCGCTGCCCTCCCCTTCCCTTGCAGCCACCTCCAGGCTCGGGTCCGTGTACTGGTGGATGGGAGTCTCTTGCTCCAGCGCACGACCCCGGATGACGCCGGCAAGTACACGTGCATCCCCAGCAACGGGCTGTGGAAGCCACCTTCTGCCTCGGCCTTCATCACAGTGCTGTGTAAGAGCCCCGCAGCCCCTCGCAAGCCTGGGCCACGCTGTCACCAGCTCTGCTCATGGAAAGGCCCTGCTGGGCCAGCCTGTCGAGGTCCCCACAGGCTGTGGTGGGAAGGGGGTGCCCCTTCAGCTGCCAGGGGGACCCCGGACCCCTACCGCCCTCACGCAGGCTCTGGCACCCCATTTGTCCTCGCAGATCCAGCGCAGGTGACCACCATGCTCCCAGAGACCCACCTACCCAAGGGGATGCAGGGTGTGATCCGCTGCCCCACCATGGCCAACCCCCCTCTGCTCTCCGTCAGCTGGACGAGGGACGGGCGCCCGCTGGAGCTGGACAAGGTACCACCGCTTGCACCCTCCCCTGCCTTCCCACCTGCCTGAGCCCCTCATCCTGACGCTGTGCCCTCTTCTCCCAGCTCCCTGGCTGGTCCACGAGACCAGATGGCTCCATCGTCATTGCGATGGGGAACGACGATGCGCTAGGAGTGTACACGTGTACCCCGTACAACAGCTACGGCACCGCTGGCGAGTCCCGGCCCACGCGTGTCCTGCTGAAGGTGAGGCTGGGCGGGTGGGCACACTGCCTGTGTCCGTCGCCCAAGCTGCTCCCATCCTGCCGTGCCGAGCAGCCTGGGTGCACTGCATGCCTGTCGGCCTGCCCTGCCGCAGGTCTGCACCCCATGCCACCTGCCACCAAGCCCTGCACCATGCGTGCCTGTCTTCCAGGACCCCCCCGCCTTCACCGTCCGCCCCAAGGAGGAATACTTCCAGGAGGTGGGCCGGGAGCTGGTGATCCCCTGCGCCGCTCACGGGGATCCCCCCCCAACTGTCACCTGGCTGAAGGTAGGAGCAGCCGCTCTGGGGAACCAGCTGAGCCCTCCTGGGAGGCAGACACTGCTTTTGGCCTCTGGGGCATCGCTCTAGGGCAGTCCCCATGTCGTCTGTGTCCCCACAGATGCTACAGGCTCACCTTTTTCCTGGTTCCTGCAGGAGGAGGGGCTCAGGGCACTTTGCTTGTGTTGCCCTCTAAGAAACCAGGGCAAAAATCCTGCCCCTCAGTTCCTAAACCAGCGCCAGCCTGGTGGATCACGTTGGCTGTCCCAGCCCTGGGTGGGGTGGGTGGTTGCCTGCCACCAGCGTGTCCGTGCCTTGCCGTGCAGGTGGGTAGTGTGGGGAAGAGCGGCGCCCAGGTGGATGGGAACAGCAGCCTCGTCTTCCGCCCACTCGTCAAGGAGCAGCACGGTGTCTGGGAGTGCACGGCCACCAACCAGGTGGCCAGTGTCAGCACCGCCACCTCTGTCCATGTGCTGGGTGAGTCGCTGGCCCCTGGTGGGCAGATGCCGTGGGCGCTGGGCTGCCCTGGGGTGGACAACACCAGCCTCCCTGTGCTGGAAGGCATGGAAGTGCCCCTGCGTGGCTATTGTCTGAGCCACCCAGTCTGATAGGTCTTCTCTCTGCTTCTGCCACCAGGTACCAGTCCTCACGCTGTCACCAACGTCTCTGTGCTCCCTCTCCTGCTGGCAGCCAACATCTCCTGGGAGCCGGGGTTTGACGGGGGTTATTTCCAGAGGTTCAGCGTCTGGTACACACCGCTGTGAGTCCCTGTGGGTAGGGTCTGGTGTCCCACACTGCCTCCGCCCCACTTGGGAGCCCTTGGCTCTGGACTCCCATTTCCCACATTTCCTCAGGGTGAAGCATCCACCCCGGGCCCATCACGACTGGGTGTCACTCTCTGTGCCGGTGGGGGCTCAGCACCTCTTGGTGGAGAATCTGCAGCCAGACATGAGCTACCAGTTCAGCGTCCTGGCCCAGAACAAGCTGGGCAGCGGCCCCTTCAGCCAGATTGTCACCTCCGTGCCCAGGGGTAAGGGGGGGCCCATGCCCTCCCCAAAGCAGCCTCCACCCCCCCAAGCCCTCAAGCACGCAGGAGGTTCCTGTTTCTGCCCTGCTGTCCGCCCCGCATCAGCTCCCACACCGGCGTCCCTTTTCTCCTCAGGCTTCCCAGTGACCACAGTGCCTCCAGAGCCGCCGGCCATGACCATGCGCGTCTTCCTGTCCCCGCCGCAGGCTCTGACCGCCAATGAGACTGTGCGTGGGGTCCTGCTGCAGTGGGAGCCCCCAGCTCAGTTCTCGGTGGCGCTGAGCGGCTACGCGCTGGAGCTGCGGCAGGACAAGGGTGGCTGGGAGGTGCTGGACCGCTCCATCCCTAGCACGAAGACCCAGGTCCTGGTGCCAGGACTCATCAAGGTCAGGATCTCAGCGGGTGCTCCCTGGCTGTGGGGCAGCTCCGGGGGGCCGCAGCAAGGGAGGGGATTAGATCTCCTGCATCGCTGCTACCCAGACCTGGGGCCTCTGGCAATGCCACGGAGCCACTTGGCTCTGCAGCTGCGTGGGCTGAGGCTTGGCTGCCCACTGTGCCAACAAGGGTAATGGCCCTCTGCTCCCCCAGGACGCCTTCTACGAGTTCCGACTGGTGGCCTTTGCTGGCAGCTACATCAGCGATCCCAGCAACACGGTGAACGTCTCCACAGCAGGTAAGGCCTGGGCTGCCACCCACTTGCTCTTCCTGTCCTGGGGACACAGAAATCAGAGGTGTAAAGTGCCTGGCATGGTCTAGGATCTTCCTAAAGAGAAAGCCCCTCACAGTGCTTCCACCCACAAGCGTCCATGCTGCTAGACCAGGGCACACAGAACCCAGAGCAGGACTCCCAAAGCTAACACCGTGGGAACACCCATCTCCGTGTGCGGACTGGGTGTGACTTCAGTCTCACAGACCAGGTAGCAGGAGAGCTCTGTCCAGAGCATCCCTGCTCCCAGCGCCTGGCAAGGCGGAGGGCACGGGTCCATCTGAAGGCAGAGCAGCCCCCAGGGGCGAGAGAGCCGAGGCTTTGCCGTTTATCCCTGTGGTGCTGGCGACGTGAGGGAGGCTGTGCCTGCCATGCTGGTGGGCCCCGTGCGTAACAGAGGCTCTGACGGTGTCTCCTGTCTGGCCCAGGCATGGAGGTGTATCCATCTCGCACCCAGCTGCCGGAGCTCCTGCCGCAGCCGGTGCTGGCCGGGGTCATCGGGGGGATCTGCTTCCTCAGCGTGGCCGTCATCTTCAGCACCATGGCCGCCTGCATCATGAACCGCCGGCGTGCCGCCCGCATTCAGAAGCGAAGGCAAGGTAGGAGCTTGCTGGCCAGGTGCAGCTGCCTGGAGCCCAGGGCTGCTGGAGAGCTCCAGGTGCTGCGTGCAGGGCGGCAGGACTCGGTGCCTAGGGAGGGGACAGACCGGCCTGGGGCTGGGGGCTCACCAGGGGCGCTAGTAGGGCTGAGCGGGTGCCGCAGTCTCCTCACCATCACTTTGAGTTGCTCGCCGTGTGATCCCCTTGTGTTCTCATGACCTTCCAGATCCACCACTCGTCTTCTCCCCCAGCAAGAAGCTTCCACCTCCACAGTAAGTCACGCCATGCCACGCCACGCTCCCTCCCCGTCCCGCTCCCTCCCTGTCTTGCTGCGCTCCCCATCATTCACTCGCTGCTGGCTGGGGACAGAGGGACAGGCCGGGGGGGCAGCCAGCCCCGCCCCCACCGCCACTGACCGAGGGCTGACCTCAGAGTGGGCGTTAGGACCGGGGTGCTGGGGTCAGGGCGTGCCAGGGGGTAGGGCTCCCCCGGGGTGCTCCCTCCGGGGAGGTTTGGCTGAAGAAAGGATCAGAAAGCGCAGGAGCAGGTCGGTCAAGCCCACAGCAGCGGTGCAGGGTCATGGGTACCTGCTGCCGCATGCCTGGCACAAGCTCTCCCGGTATGGGGCGGGAAGCCAGACAAGCTGGGAGCTGGGACGGGAGTGCTAGAGCAGCTCCATTCTTCCTTACAGCAATTCTTGTGGCTCTGGTAGCCCAGACAGCACCGTGAAGCTGAAGTTGCAGCCGTCTCCCTACCGGAGCCTGCGCCGGACGCTGCTGTGGGGCGAGAAGGCTGGCACCAGCCTGGGTCTCAGCATCGCTGGGGCCGGCTCCCGGTACGCCATGTACGAGAGCCACGTCGGGGAGCACGTGCCCCTGGAGCGGATCTGCCGCGGCCCCGATGGGCGCTTTGTGGTGGAGACTGACACGCAGCCGCAGGAGAGCAGCTTTGGGGTGCTGCCCTATGCCCAGCCGGAGCCGTACCCCCAGCGGGACCCGCCAGGGCCACAGCCTGAGCCCTACCTCCAACTGCCCGCAGAGGAGGAGGAGGAGGAGCTCGTCTGGCACAAGGGGGTCTCGCTGCGTGCCCGGCCCACAGCCCGCCAGGGAGCCCGGGCTGCCAGCTACCGCCAGGGCCGCTACTTCAGCTATGGCAGCAGCAGCCCCGTGGATGAGGCCGCGGCATTGTGCATCATCAACATCAGCCCCGTGGCCTCTACCGCGACTCTGCCTTACAGCACCATGGAGGAGCTGCGCGACAGCCCCGGCAGCACCAGGCCCTGCCAGAGCACCGCCAGCGCCCTATGGGACTCGCTGCCCCTTGAGGGCTCTCCCCGGCCGCCCCTTGGCCCCCCAGCCTCCTCCAGCCCCAGCCTCGGGTGCAGCCAGCAGCCAGCCAGCCCCCCGGCCCAGAGTGGGATTCTCCAGTACCTGAGCCTGCCCTTCTTCAAGGAGATGTGCGTCGATGGCGACTGGCCGCCCCCAGAGGAGCCGGCAGAGCCCGACCATGCCGGTGGCCAGCCAGAGCCCACCGACAGCCCACCACCTGCCCCACCAGGGGCTGGGGGCTCCCTGCAGCGTCTGGGGCAGACGCTGTGCCCGGACTGCATTGACACATGTGCCAACGCCACCTCCCCCCCAGCCGCTGCTTTCCTCAAGCCCCCCAGGCTGGCGGTGGGGCCTGCCAAGGCCTCGCTGCCTGGCACGGCTGCCTGGCCCAGCTCCCCCAGCCCTGGGGCTGGCCTGCGGCCACCCACCCAGCCGGCTCACCGCCTCCCTGTTGGCGGGGGCAGGACTGAGGCCATGCCCTCGGCCAGCACCGTAGAGCCCGGCTGGGCCCTGGGCAGGCCCCCGGATCCTGTCCCCCTGGAGAAGCTGCCACGGGGCAGTTTGACCAGCCAGAGCAGTGGCCGGGGCAGCGCCTCCTTCCTGCGGCCCCCCTCGCTGGCACCGTCCCTGGGGGTGAACTGCCTGGGCACCCCCCTTGGGGACAGGGGCAGCTGGCACAGCGGAGGCTTGGCAGCGGAGGAGGGCAGGGCAAGGATGGATCCGGCCCTCAGCGGCGCCGGAAAGAGGTGAGCCGCGGGCAGGACGCCGGGGACGAGCCAGCTCATGCCAGGGCAGCTCTCGGCCTGTCCCACGGGGCTCGGCCGGGGTGTCCTGGCGTGGAGCCGCCCCGCTGCCTCTAACCCCCTATGGGACCCCAGCCACTGCTCCCTGGGGCCACCCCCTACGGGCCCCCCACCATCCCTGCCCCTGGGGACCACCCCAGCCCTCCCCCCAGCATCCCTGCCTGCCCTGACACCCACTGTGTCCCCACCTCCCTGGAGCTGCCTGCGTGGGGACTGTCCTGACGCCCATCCCCGCAGGAGGAACACCTCGGTGGATGAGAACTACGAGTGGGACGCGGAGTTTGCCCTGGAGTCGGACATCCTCGAGGCGCTGCAGCTCTACCGCAGCGGGGACCCGCCACGGCCCGTTTCCACCATCGCCCTGCGCGACCTGGAGCGGCAGAGTGAGTGGGGCACCCCCCGACCATCGCTGTCCCGCGGGGCTCTCCCCCGCCCTTCCCAGGGCCAGGCCGCTGGGAAAAGGGGGTGGCAGGGCCCTCCCGCACCCCAGTCCCTGGGGGTGGCCCCGTGGGCGGGTGACGCAGCCGGGCCGGACGCTGCCTGTCTCCTCGCAGAGCCCGGCGGCGGCTCCTCCCCGGTGAGCTCGGTGTCGGCGGAGGCGTTGGCGGCGGGCGGCCTCCGGGAGGGCAGCGTGGCCCTGCGCCCGGAGCGGTCCCCCTCCCCCCACGGCGGGGAGGGGGCCCGGCAGCGGCTGGGCCCGCGTGGGTGCTGCGCCGAGCGCTTCGAGTTGGCCACGCTGCTCTAGGGACCCCCTGGGCCGGACGAGGAGGATGCGGGGGTGGAATAAAGAGGCGTGAGAGCAGCACCGGCTCGTGTGTGGCAGGGGGACGGGCACCCACCATCCCCCCCCCCACCCCCCCCACCCGGGGCACCCACCCTCCCCTGCCCCTCCAGGGTCCTGCCGCTACTTCCCGCCCATCCTCCTCCTCCCTCCCCCCGTGCGGGCCCGGGGCCCTCCCCAGCATCAGCCCCCCCTGCCCCCTGCATC
>JAVKLA010000088.1:10275957-10288508 GCA_034782735.1 Sagittarius serpentarius
CTAGTACACAGCAACATAACACCTTCTCAGCAGCCAGAAAAGCTCCTTCTGGGCTGAACAGCCCCCCCGAGGGTGGCACCTGCCCCCTGGCACGTGCCAAACGCTGCCTCCTGTGCCCCGATACCAAAAAGCCCTGTGTGAGAAAGGCAAGGGAGCGTCGCCTGCAGCCCCTGCGCACCGGGAGCTGTGTGTTTCTCTACAGGGTTGTTTTATAAGCAAGGCTGAACTGTAAGAACCCTGGTCCTAATTACCACACCTCGTTAAAAACCTGCAGCACATAGACAAGAATAGGGCCATTATCCCAGCCAGCTCCAATTTAGCCTCATTTTGACCTCCCTAAATTTTCCTTGTAGCTGTCGTTCGGCGCGAACGTTCTTTGCTTCCTGTTTTGAGCTTCCGTGTAGTGCTCTTACACCCCTTAAAACGCGACACCCGCCCTGCGGATGATTCGGGGTTGGGTTTTGTGGAGAGCGAAATGGCACAGAGGCTCTGGTGCAGGCTTTCGAAGCTGGTTCAGGCTTTCGAGGCTGGTGCCTGGTTTTATGCATTCACATTCTTATTTGACCCTGCTGCTGAAGCTGAGGGCCAATTTGCAGATGTATCGCATGGCCGCAGCTCCAGCTGAGGCTGGTGGAAACTGTTTGTTCTGGTTTAATTCCTGAAAATCAGGCCCGAGACATCCCAGGCTGGTCACCCAAACACTGGGACAACTAAAGCAGTGGCCACTGTGTCATTACATTTATTAGTGCCGTTGTGACCATTAGCCATTCTTTAAAGCGTCCTGGAATCCGATGCTGTGATGCAGCTCTCGAACAATCATTATGCAGGTATCTGTTCATATTCACAAGGGTGGATGAAAGGTGACACACAATAATAATGAGTAAATTCTTAGTCCTGAACATCTTCAAAGTGCTCTGTGCATTTGGTTAATATACGCTCCTACACCACACGCGTCACCATGGTATCTGAGTAATACAAAGAGTAATTAACTCCTTACAACTCCCCTGGAAAACAGCCCCATATTATTATCCACATTTTTACAAGTGGGGAAATGGGGGCACCAAGAGCTTCGGTGATTTCCTCTAAACCACTGCGTGAGTCATGGGCAGAGTTTGTGGCTCTGCAGTGTCCTACAGAGCCAGGGTGACGGCTGGAGGGACACCTGCCAGCGGTGGGAGGGGAGAGGGTGCTCCGTGTTTGGGCAGCGCAGCATTTCCTTGTCTCGTGCCGGGTGGATTCCCAGGGCAGCGGAGCCAAAGCCGAACTGTGCTGTGCAAATCTGGAGCCTGAGCAGGATGAGTGTCATTAAACAGAGTGAAAAGGCAGCTTCTGCTCCCCAAAATCTGTCCGCATGGAACAGAGTTTTCCATCCAGAACGCAGGAGCAGCAACAGTCAGTCTGGGGGACAGGGATGAGCAGTGCGTCCTGCTGGAAAAGGGGTAAGGGCAGTGGTCAAAATTTTCCCGTATGAGAACTGGGAAAGTCAAGTTGGACTGAAATGCTTTCAGCATTTTTTTATTGGGGCTGACTTGGCCCATGCTGAATGTTTTGGGGTTTTCCCGGGAGGCTCCTGGCCACCCTGCTAAGCATCATGTCCCCCATGCATCACGGCGTGGTGCTGCTTTCACTGCACTTTCTGTTTCTTCCTCCCCCTGACCGGGAGAGCCGGGTCCCCACAGCTCAGGCTTTCCTGCATTGCTCTTGAGTGACTCCTGGTCGCGGAGCCGCTCCTGCCGCCCCTGGTGTGGGCAGCCCAGGCAGGTCCCCCGGCCAGGCAGGGAGGTCAGCAGGGCAGGGAATGGCGGGAGCTGTCGGAGACTCTGTGCCGCTGACTTTTCTCTCTCTCTGTGCCCCGCTCCTGGTACCACCAGCATCCCTGCAGAGGCCCCAGCAGCATCCCTCGTTATCGGTCAGGAGGATTTCCGGCGCATGAAAGAAGCAGCTAGAGTCCTGACCAAGGAGGAGCGTGAGGCCAAGCTGGCAGCCCTCAAAGCGGAGAAGGAAGCCATTCTCGTAGGCATTTCCCCTCCTGCCCTTTCTTTCGCTGCTTGCTGACAGGTCTCGGGCTGCGGGTGGAGGTGGATGCACCCAGGTAGAGCCAACCTTGTGGGTCAGAGACACGCCAGCTGGGGCTGTCCCCAGAGCTCTGCTCGGGGGCCACCGCCTTCATCCCCCTTTCACCCACACTTTGATGCACCCACCGCTGCCGGGGCAGCGGACAGGGGAGCCAGCACGGCTGTGTGTCTCGGGTCTCCTCTGATCCCCGGCCCAGGAAGGGCTGTGAAGGATCCCCAGGTTTGCCCGGCCCACGGGTGGGGAAGGAATCCCACACCGGCTGCATCCAGCAATCCCACGCTGGTTGCTCCCCCAGTCTGTGGTGCCCCCGAAGGCTGTGATGAAGCCTCTGCACTGCATTTCTACCGCCCTGCAAAGGGAGTGGGGTGTCTTAATAGGGGTGTGGGAAGGGGCCAGCCAGCCCCTGTGCCAGCGCTGGAGGAGCCTGCCATGCCCCTTGGCTCCGTGCCGGGCACGCGGTGTGGTTGAGCGTGCCCCTCGTGAGCCAGGCCGCCCCGCAGCGCCCTCGGGCAGGCTCAGCCTCATAGGGCTGCCCCGGGAGGGCATCCAGCTTTCGGCAGCCCTGCCTGTCCCCTCAGGAGGCAGTGAGCGAGCGCAAGAGTGCGGCAAAGCAAAAGGCCATCCTGCAGCAGCGGACGGGGAAGCTGAGCGAGCTGGAGGAGGCGGCACAGGAGCGGGCCCAGTGCCTTCTGCAGCGGGCGAGCAGGATGCGCATGGAGCAGGAAGACGAAATCAAGGAGTTCAGCGAGGTAGGGCCAGGGGGTCCCTGGCACCACAGGGTCTTCTGCCAGCGTTAAGACCTGCCTGAGCTGCCTGCTCGGACAGGCTGCTGAGAGCCCCCACGAGCTTCACCTAGGCGCTCTAGACCTAAACCCTGCTCTACTTGTTGCTAGCCAGGGTCTTCCTCTCCTTCCCTTTTCCCCCTCCTCGTCTGTGTGTCTGTCCCTGCTGCCACTGCCAAGTCTGGCGCGGAGACCAGGGAGACCTGTTGTCCCCACAGCTGATCCTCGGTGCCAAGTGCCACATGATCCGCGACATGCAGATCCTCGAGAAGCAGCTCATCGCAAAAGAGCTGGAGGAAGAAGAGAAGCGCCTGGCCAAGATGATGGAGGTGGAGAGGAAAAAGGCTGACGAGATGCAGGAGGAACTGGAGCGCAGGAGGAAGCAGGAGCTGATCAGGTTTGCGAAAGGGTCCCTCTTCCCCGCAGAGGCATCCGTCCTCTTCCCAGGCCTTGTCCTGGATCTGGGGTAAGCTCCGGCTGCCGGCTTCACACCACAGCACACCTCCCAGTCACTGCGGCTGGACCGGGCGGCACGAGGCAGCAGACACACCACCTGGTGTCCATGCCGGCACTTCTGCTTTTGGGAGTGGGACGGAGCCAGAGGGAACCCTTCCGCGCTCTTCTTTCCAGAGGGAGGCAGGAGCTCGTGAAGCAGATGGAGCAGAATGCGGAGGAGCGGGCTCTGAGAGCTGAGCAACGGGACCGGGAGGCGCAGGAGCTGCTGGAGTACCTGGAGCAGCTGAAGATGGAGGACCTGAAGGTGCGACCAGTGACCCGCTGGGGAGCAGCGGGGCTGGAGTTAGATTTTTCACTTTGTTGGAAGGGTGACCCAGGGCTGGGTAAGTCAGACTCGGTGTGTGGAGACAACAGCCGGCAGAATTAAGGCTCTGGTCTCTCGGGGAAGTCGAGGCATCCTCAGAAAGCGACCCGAGGCACTCAGCCCTCCCTCGCCGCAAGTGGGCTGCTAGGCCCTCAGGAAAGCACGTGGGGAGGAGCGGAGAGGCGCTTGCCCTCTCGCCCTCGGACCCTCTGCACCATTTTCAGGACTTGGAGCGGAGACAGGAGCAGCAGAAGAAAATCCAGGCTGAGATTAAACGCATCAACGATGAGAACCAGAGGCGCAAGGAGGAGCAACGGGAGCAGGAGAGGATGGCAGACGAGCAGGTGCTTGAGTACCAGAGGCAGAAAATGGTAACAGGACTGAGCGTGTGTGGCACTGGCACAGGTTCAGCAGGCAGCAGAGGTGCTGCAGGGAGCTGCCACGAGGCTCTGTCCCACACAGGAGCGTGAGGCCGAGTTCGAAGCTGAGCAGGAGAGGCTCCGGTGGGAGAAGGAGAAGGAGATGGCACGCTTGAGGGCCATGCAAGAGAGGGCCCAGGACCACCAGGCAGAGCAGGTGAGCGGCTTGCTGACACACGATGTGCTCCCGTACAGGCTCACTCCTCACCACCCAGCAAAGCGGAAGCTCCCCTGGATGTGGTGGGTCTACTGGGGCATTGCAGGTCTGGACCAGCACCTGGAGTCAGGTGATGTCCTGGAGCAGTGCCGGCCATGGCACTGGGAGAGAGGCAAAACCATGGTCAAGTGCTTCCATACCTCCCCCTGAGGGAAGCCCGCCATGTCCCCTCCAGCGTCGCCACTGTCCCCCTTCGGCAGGACGCACTGAGGGCCAAGCGCAGCCAAGAGGCTGCTGAGCGAGAGTGGCGGCGCAAGGAGAAGGAGGCGGCGCAGAGGAAGGCTGAGGTGGAGCAGATGCTGAAGCGGAGCCGCCTGGAGCAGGTTGCCCAGCGGGAGCACAGCACGGCTGTGCAGGTGCAGCAGGACCGCCACGAGTTTGAGAGGATCCTCAGGTGCGAGGGACGGTGCTAGAAGCTCACTGGCGAGTTGGCCGAGCCCTGCCTTGTGAAACGGGGCCAAGGGATGGGTGACGCGGTGGCAGGGGGGCTGTCGTGGGGCTCCCAGTGACAAGTCAGCGCAGCCGGCGGCTCTGGTGCTGGCTGAGGCCCTGTGGGCAGGTTATTGGTGCGTGCAGGGGCTGGAGCAGGGTCTTTCATCCGCCCTGAGCTCTCCCGCAGGGTCCAGCGGGAGCAGATGGAGAAGGAGAAGGCAGAGGAAGCGCGGAGGACAGGTCTGCAGCTCGCCCATGCCAACGACGTCAGGCGCCAGATGCAGGAGCGTCAGCAGCAGCTGGCGCAGGAGCGGGTGGCCGCCTTCGAGGAGTACCGGCGGCTGGAGGAGGAGGCCCGCCAGCGCAGCCAGCGCATCGCCCAGCTCAAGCAGCAGAAGATGCAGGAGCTCAGGTGATGTGCTGCCAGTGGCCGCTTACTCCCCTGGTTCCCTGCATGTTCCTAAGTCCTCCCTGGCTTCCCACCATCTCCTCACCCCTGGGCCACCTCACAGGTTCCTTTGCATCCTCATCAAACAGGATCCGCTCCGGGACCACAGTCCTAAAGCTTGGCTCCAGTGTAGCACAGCGTGCCTGATGATTTCTTTCTTCTGCAGATCCTCCGGCATCCCTGAGAAGTACTGTGCCCAGGTGGAGCGGAGGGCCCTGAGCCGAGCGAGCGCAGCCCCTGGCCAGCCTCAGCCCCACGAGGAGCGGAGCTCCGGTTCCCCAGCGACTTAGGGGGTTCCATTTTCTTTTAGGCTGAGTTTTCTGTGAACAGAGATGTTTATGGAGCAGATGGTGTCTTTCATCCTTCTCTTGCTCTGGGTTTAAGGGCCAGGAGCTGCCCTTGGGCCTTGTTGTCCAACCTGCCCCGCTCCCAGGACAGAGATCGCCACTTGCCCGCCTCCCCACAGCCAACGGGCAAGAGCTGTCAGAGGTGGCCTGTGTCCTTGGAGGGGCAAGGACCATCCCCAGGCCCTTGGCACAGCTCGGCATCACCACCGAAGCAGCATGGGTGTTCCCAGCCCATGGCGGGTGGCTAAGGTAGGGTCCCCAAGAGCCAGGCAGGCTCTTCACGCACAGAGCCCTGGCCCTGGCTGCCCACAGCTGCATCAGCCCTGGCAGTGCCACCTTCTCACCAAAGTGCCACCTCCAGGCCCAGCAGCAGTGGCCTTCTGCAGGGGCAAAGCAAAGAAATCAGAGCATGACGCAAACATTTAAAAGGCATTTGGATAGGGACTGGCATCTTCAGAGGGCCAGGATCCCGTAGGAGTGGCTCTGATTAATTGTCAGAGCAGCTGAAAAATAAGGAGAGCTGGCAAAGGTGAGACTGCCCAGGGCAGGGGGACGGCTCGGAGGACTCTGCTGTGAGCCCGGAGCCTCCCCCAGGCTGGGTAAACAGGGAGGACAAAACGCTGTAGCCTCTTGTTACCTGTCCCTTCTCCAGCTGCTGTGTGTCCCCTCGGCATGACGTGCCTTCTGGGGCAGGGGCTGAAACGCGTCGCTGGCTCTGCAGGGCATCTGCCACCTCAGACCCAACCCCGAGCAAGCCCCTGCAGCCACCAAGCTCTCCGGGACCCCTGGGGCCTTGGCACCCATGCCCAGCCCACAAAGCACCTGCAGTGCTCTGCGCCAGGCTCGGCTGTCCATCCCAGGTCCCCAGTGGCCACACGCTGGCCGTGTCACTCGGTCACTGCCTCGGCCAGGCAGTCACAGCCTTGTTCTAGGCCACGCTCAGCCCAGAGGGTTTCAAAGCCACCGTGCCGGCCGTGCCGAGGGGGCTGTGACCACCGGTGGGCGGCCAGCTGGGGTGGAGCGGCTTCCCCACCCTTCCTGCGCGAGCAGGGCTCCCCGCACCGAGGAATGCAGGAGTCACTGGCCGGGGAGCCAGCGCCACGCCGGCAAGGAGCCCCGAGCCACGGTGAGCCACGGTGAGCCACGGCCCCGTCACGGCGGGAACGGCCCCCACCACGTGGGAACAGCCCCGGCAGGCGGCACCCCTCGCCGCGTCGGGGCTGCCCCGGGGCCAGGCTGCGCACAGGGGCCCCGAAATCACAGACGCGGCAAAGCACGTGCTGGATTCAACCCCAATTCCCAGCACAGGGCCGGTAAGGGTTAACTGCCAGTGGTGAGCTCAGCTTGGGGCCAGTAAATGGAGCAGCTCTTGGCCCCAGGGAGTGTTTGGGACTGCCTGGGCGGCGCTGCTCAGCCGGCCAGGGCAGTCGTGGTGTGGAAACTACGAGCTCGGCCAAGCTGTGCCGGCGGGCAGTGCACGGGTGAGCCGGGCATGGGGCCTGACCCTGGCCCACAGCACCAGAGCAGCCCAGCGTGGGAACTCAGCCGCTCCCAGGGACACGGGCATGGAGAGTGCCCGTGGATGGGGCTTGCCGTGGGGCTGAGCATCCCTGGTGTGGCCCCCACCACACCGGCTACAGAGCAGCCCTGTCCCAACTCCTCCACCCACTGCCGAGCATCCTCGTCCCCAGCTCCTGCCCTCAGATCCCAGCAGGTTTCAGACCCTCTCTTCCTCCCGTCCGGCTGTCCCAGCCTCCTCCAGCCCTTGTCCCCTCTGCTGTGCTAACCGTGACCCGGTGTGTGCTGCCCCTGTTGCTGCCATGCCTCAGTGTCCCCGTGCAGTGAGCCACAGCCTGGAGCATCAGCCAGGTCTCTGCACTGTATTTCAGCAGTGCCACCAGCACCACTGTGGGCTTGGTGGGTGCCACAGTCCCCACATGGCTGCATCCCTGTGCCCGCTCGCTGAGGGGGCAGGACCGGAGGAGGGATTTGCAGGAGCTTAAGCCCATGGTCAAACCACACCTTTAAGCTCTTCCAGTTGCCGAGTCCTGCCCCAAGACCAAAACCCTCTCGGGACCTGCGTGGGGCCAAGCTGGCACTTCCATGCGGCTGTGGTGCTCGGCCACGCTCCCACAGGGTCCCAGGCAGCCTTTTCCCACCGGCCACGTTCATTCCAACAGTGCCCGCCCAAGGGTACCAGCCACTGGGCACTGCGGGGTCCACGGCCCCTCCCAAGCCCTGCTCCGCTTCTCCGGGTGCCCCAGGGTGTGCTGGTGCCCCCTGCCCACGCTGCCTGCAGTGGCCCCCGGCCCGGGTCCGGCTGGATGGGAGCCCATACCATGGCGATGCTTAATTACCAGGTAGGGAGTGGAGCAGGGCGGCATCGCTCACGCACAGCTTGGAGCCACTCAGTCATCCCAAAGGCATCCGCCCCACAGGGAGGAGCGCCCCGGCCCAGCATGTAAAAGCAGCCCCGCACGGCCGCCTGCCTTGTCGCCTCGGAGCCTCCTCCGCTCCCGCTCCTCCTCACCGCCCGGCACGGCTGCAGCGTCATGGCAGGGCACGGCGCCAGCCTGCTCCTGCTCCTGGGTCTCATGCCAGGTAGGCACTGATGGATCCCCGCACTTGGACCCACTCCTGCAGTGATGTTGCCGAGGATGGAGGGGTCCCTGCCCAGCCACGGGGCACCCCAGGGTGCTGGATACGTCCCGTGGTCAGCAGAGCACCTGCAGCCAGGGCCAGTCCTGCCCTGACACCCACCCGTGTTGGCCAGAGCCAGGCAGGTGGCATTGAGCCCACCATGTCCCTTTGTCCCCGATGCAGCTTCACAGGACCCAGATGGTGCCAGCCCTGATGGGTGCTCAACCCCACCAGGACACCCATCCCCTCTGGGTGCCTGGCCCTGGCAGATGGATTCCCTGCCCCGTTTCTGCTCCCCATGGGTTTGGTGCTACAGGACGTGGGGTCAGGGTGCTGCCGGGTGTGGGGTCGGGGTGCATTGGGGCACAGGTTTGGGGTGTTGCCCAGCCGGTGTGATGGGTGCCATTCTCTCCCCAGCTCTTCTCCTGGCTGTCCGGATCAACAGCAAGGGCCGGGAGGTGCTGTACCTGGCCAAGGGTGACTCGGTGAAGCTGGGCTGCCCTTATGTCCTCGAGCCTGAAGACAACGGTCCCCAGGGCGTGGGCATCGAGTGGATCCAGATCACGCCCGAGCGGACCGGACCGGAGAACGTGGTGAGTGTCGCTCACCCCAGCAGCCACCAGCCCACCGTGCAGGCAGGGCAGGCAGGGCTGGGATGGACCAGATGGAGCCCAGCCAACCAGGCAAGGACAGGCAGGACAGGCAAGGTCTGGCAGGGCAGGGAAGGACCAGGCAGAGCAGGCAGGGCTTGGAAGGACCAGACAAAGCCCAGCAGAGCAGGCAGGACAGGCAAGGTCTGGCAGGGCAGGGAAGGACCAGGTAGGACAGGCAGAGCCAGGCAGGGTCTGGGAGTGCTGGGCTGGGAAGGACCAAGCAGGGTAGGGAAGGACCAGGCAGAGTCTGGCGGGGAGGGAAGGAACAGGCAGGGCAGGCAGGGGCAGACAGAGCCGGGCAGGCACTGGGCAGTGCATTTCCCTCCCCAGCTGGCAGCCCCAGGTCCCCTCACCTGGACCAGCCCTGCCCAGTCTCCCCGCTTGCCCCCCCCCAGTTCCTGTCCTACCACGACCACCACGTCAACTACGGCAGCGGCTCGGGGCTGCAGGACCGAGTAGCCTTCGTGCAGAACGACCCCAGCCAGTACGACGCCTCCATCCGCCTGGCCGACCTGCAGGTCTCCGACACTGGCACCTACCAGTGCCGGGTGAAGAAAAACACCGTGGCCGTGCACGAGGTCATCGTCACTGTGCAAGGTGAGCTCCCACCCACGCACTCCGTGCCCCCCTCCCGGGCACTCCAGGTGGCCCCCAGTGGCCCTGACAGTGACGGTGTCCCTCTCCCCACAGAGAAGCCAGCCACCCCGCAGTGCTGGACCGAGGGGGAGCTGATAGAGGGGAGCAGCATCCTGCTGCGGTGCTACAGCCGGGGGGGCACCTCCCCGCTTGCCTACCAGTGGGCCAAGCTGGCTGATGGCTACGGCGGGGGACGCCTGCCCTCCGGCACCATCCAAGGTGGGTGCTGGTGGGGCTGTGCCCACACAGGGCGCTTTCCCGGGGGGGCTCTGCTGGGTGCAGGGGATGCTCATGGGTGGGGTGTCCCTGTCTGTGAGTGCACGTGTTGGCGGGTGCCCATGGCTGTGTGCACCCAAGTATGTGGGTGTCCGTGTGCACCTGTGTTCATGACTGCCCGTGTCTGGATGCGCCCTTGTCTGTGTGCGCCCATGTCCCTGTGCACCCGTGTCCAAGCGTGCTGGCAGGGCTGCGGCGGTGGGGCTACCAGGGCTGTCTCTCCCCACTGCAGGACGTGCTCCTGGCGACCTGTTAATCCGTAGCGTGTCGGAGGTGCACGCCGGCATCTACCAGTGCCGTGTCACCAACCGCGTGGGCTACTCGGTGTGCCAGCTCAACCTCAGCCTTGTGCCAAGTAAGTGCCACCGCGGCGGGGGACGGTGTGGGCAGGGTGCTGCCGGGGGCTGGCTCTGAGTGCCAGGGTGCCGCCGGGGGCATGGTGATCAGTGGGCAGCCGGCGGGGAGGCCGGCGGTGACAGGCTGTGCTCCCACGGCAGGAGGAAGGCAAGCGGGCATCATCGTGGGCTCTATCCTGGGCTCCCTCCTGCTCCTCAGCCTGCTCGGGCTCCTCATCTGGGCGCTGATCTGCCGCTACCGCCGGAAGGAGTGCCAGCGGGCCTGCAGCGACTGCAGGTGAGGGGCATGGGATGGGCACGGGGCCAGCGGGCACTGGCGGGTGCCACTGGGCACTGACAGGCACCACTGGGCGTTACAGGGGATGGTGGGCACCACTGAGTACCACTGGGCACTGACGGGCACCACTGGGCGTTACAGGGGACTGGTGGGCACCCACAGGCACTGCCGGGTACCACTGAGGACTGATGGGCACCCATGGGCACTGCTGGGTGCCACCAGGCAATGATGGGCACAGTGGGTCACCTATGGCTACCACCAGACAATGGTGGGGACTAACAGGCACTGATGGGCACCAACGGGTGGCACTGGGGGCTGATGGGTGCCACTGGGAACTGCCAGGTACCAATGGATCCCAGTGAGCACTGGTGGGTGCCATCAGGTACTGAGGCGTGCCAGAAGGCACCGATGGGCACCAACGGGTGCTGACGAGTGCCACCAGGCACTGGCTGGCAGTGATAGAAACCCGTGGGGTGCCAATGGGAGCCACTGGGCACTGCCAGGCACTGCGGAGCATCCATGGGCACTAAGCGGCACCACAAGGCACCGATGGGTGTTGATGGGTGCCACCGAGGACTGACGGGCACCGTTGGGGCTCCCCTCTGCCCACAGGAGCAGCACAGGCGGCACCATGACCCGCGCCTGCAACGTCTGCGCCCACCACAGCTACTCACCCCACGGCATCAGCTACATGCAGTGCCAGCACGGCGACGGCGATGAACGGGCAGCCGCTCTCATGTGCAACGAGGGCATCCGGCACCAGGTCGCCTGCCCGGCACTGTAACCCCCCCGCTGGTCCCGTGCCCACCCCCGATTCGGCTCCACGGGGGGAGCGACCGCGAGCCCAGAGCCGGCAGCACCGCCGGGATCCAGTGCCAAGCGGCGCAGGGCTGTGCTGCCGGGGCTCGCCGTGCAAATTGAAGTCAGGAATCCAGCTCCCTCCTTCCCCCTGAAACAGCCTCGGCTTCCAGCAAACTTCGTTTGGGTTCATCAGTCTGTTTTGTTGGTTTTCTTTTTTTTGGCCCCTTTTTTGTATGTCCCCCTCCCCAAGCCACAGCCCGGCTCTTGGGGCGGCTCCCGGCCCCGCTCCCGGAGGCATTCTTCGCTAGTGCAGCAATATTTATTTCTCTCCGGCCCGTCCCCTCGGCATCGAGCAGGGACGCGGCAGCCCCGAATCGCCCAAACTGGCTGCCGGGCAGCCTCCCGCCTCTGGCCCGGCGCTGCCGGCGCCCCTGCATTGGCTTTAGCAATTGGGTGTTACTTGAGACGAGACGCCATCGGCACCAGGATTTGCAGTTTGGAACAAGAAAACATGAAAAGAAATAAACTAAAGTGAATTCAGCGCTGTCCTGTCGTGTCTCACCCCTCCCCGGCTGGGCAGCCCAGGGAGGAGGCAGCTGCCAGCCCCGGCACCGCATTTGGGAAGGTCCCAGGGAGTCGGCAGCACTGATTCACCGGAGCAGTGGAGGGAACTCATCCTGGGATGGGTCCCCTAATGCCATGGCAGTGGCAGAGCGCCTGGCACGCTGCTGGCAGCGCCCGTCCTGGCGTCCCCTCATGGTGCTGCTGACACAACCCCGCAGCACCCATGGGTGCTTTCTGGGGCTGCTGCCAGGGCACGCTGCCGTGAAGCCGCGGGTGCCCCGTGGCAGCCGGGACGCTGGGCGAGCCGGGACGTGCGGGGAGCCATCGCCTGGGGGCTGCTGTGAGGTCTGGCAGGGGATGGGGGGCAGGACGCAGCGACCGCAGCCCCGGAGCACCCCCGCAGCGGGTGGGAGGGAGAGCCACGAACAGGGGGCGAGGGCAGCCCCATCGCCAAAAGTGCCCAGACCCAGGGTGCCCTGACCCTAATCTTAATCCTTACCCTAACCCAGTGCTGCCTGTAATCCTAAACTGAATCTCCAGCCTGACTCGCACCCTAAGACTGACCCTAACCCAAGAAGAACCCCTACCCTAACCCCAATACTAACCCTAACCTGCACCCTGACCCTAACCTGGACACTAGCGCCCTAAGCCTCACGTCAATCCTAACCCTCGTGTTAACCCTAACCCAGGTGCCAACCCGATCCCTAATGCTAAGCCTAACCCTAAGCCCACACCGGCCCCAGGGCTGCGAGTGAGCGGGGGGGGGGGGGGGGGGGGGGGGGGGGGGGGGGGGGGGGGCCCCCGGGG
>JAVKLA010000088.1:10289589-10303099 GCA_034782735.1 Sagittarius serpentarius
TTGCCCCTCACCGCGGGAGGGCTCCACGCTGATTGTCGCCGATGACCGGGGGCACCTGCTCCCCACCGCGCCCCGCTCCCAGGTGAGCCAGACCCACGGGCACCCGTGGCGGGGGGCCAGAGGTGGCACCTCCTGCCCCTCAGCCGGCACCGGGGCTCCCTGGGGCCCCAACACCCTCTGCTCCCCCCTCTTCCTCTCAGGCCTCCCCGTGGGGCACGTTTGTGGGGACCTGGGACATGCCGCCGAGGATTCCCCCGGCCAGGCTGGACCTGACCTCCCGCTCGGCCGCCGCCGCCAGACGGCTCATGCACAGGATCCGCCAACCCACCGCCCTGACCCGCGCCTGCAACGGCCTCCGGACAGAGATCACCGGGAAGGTAGCTGCCCCTCTCCAGGGGTTCGAGGACAGCGCCCGCTGGGGCTCCGGTGTGGCCCACCGACGGGGCCCATCTCCCAGGGTAGCTTCATGAGCTGGTGCAAATCACAGTGGTCCCCGCGCACCAGGCAAATGCTGGGAGGGGGGTTCCAGGGCCGGGGGTGGCCCCCAGGCGGATTTCAGGGGTGTTTTGTACAATGAGGTGGTGCCCAGTGCTTGCGCCACCCTCTCCCCTTGCCCTCCGGACCGGGCTCCCTCCGCTTCAGCCCAAATCCGGGCTCGCCTCCCCGCTGCTGGCAGGGTGCCTGGGCTGCCGCGGCGGATGCCGAGCCGGCAGGAGGAGCTCACAAGCCGCCACTCTCCTCCCAGAGAAAACCATCCGAGAATAGGGGCTGCCCTGATGTGGAGGGGTTCCCGGAGCCCCCAGCACCCCTTTTCTACTCCCTGCTTTTCTCTGGGGACCACAGCAACGGTGCGTCATCCCCGGGCACACCAGCCCCTGCCCCAAGTGCTGCAGCGAGCCCAGCCCTGCAGCGAACCCCCTCCACAGCAGCGGGGGCTGGCCCAGACCCACCTGCCCCAGCATTTCTGAACCAGTCCATTCGCCCCGTCGCCACCTCTGCACCGTGAGCATAGCACACATCTCCCTCGCGCAGCCCCAAGAGCCTCGGTCGGAGACGCGAACTGCCAAGGAACCTTCCCGAAGGAGCAGTCGGGCATCCAGCGAGGGCATCCAGCCCGCCGGGCCCCCTCCCGGGGCACTGCTGGAGGAGCTGCCTGGCCCCGGAGCAGGAGCTGTGGCACCGCTCTCCCACAAGCCCGGCTGCACAGAGGTCCGGCTGAAGGCAGACGCGTCCCTGGAGCCCCCGGCTGCGCCCCAGCTTTGCTCCCAGCAGGCCAAGCACAAGGGACAAACCCCGTGCACCCGCCAGCCTGCTGTGACAGACCTCCGACATGGGGACGCCGGCTCGCCCAAAATCCCAGCCTCCACCCACCCCGCTCCGAGGAAGGCCAGTCCTCGGCAAGCCACCTCGCTGCAGGTCTCCGCTCCCAGCTTGGGGGGCTCTGTGGAGGCCGAGCCCCGGGGGGGCAGATCCCCCGGACTCAGGGTATCACCTTGTGCCGGATGGGGAGAAGAGGCCAGTCCCGGAGGAAGCGCCGCAGGCACGAGAGCCGGGCAGCCTTCTCCCGCTGGGCTCTGAGCTGGCTTTGCTCTCCTCCCTTACCCTCCCCGGCTGCTCCCGGCCTCTCCCGCAAACCATCCACCCCTTCGGACATGCCTACAAACAGAAAATGTCTTCCTACCCCCAAGGGCGAGGAAGCGGAACGCGTCAAAGAAGCTTGAGCGAGGCCAACACTGGGACAGCACCACACAGCCCACGCTTGTGTTTTCACGGCAATTGGAAAAATACAGGTTTAAAAAAAAAAATAAATCCGCGTGTTTGGTTTCAGTAGCTCAGAGCAGACCCCCAGGCCGGTCCGGGCTGCGTGAGCCTGCGCAGTGCTTCGGTGTCAGACACGGTGCCCTCTCCGGGTTGTAGCTCAGCTCATCCCATTCAATAGCATCTCACGCTGGAAGCATGGGACCAGCCGCAGGCCTGGAGCCGCTCACGGCTCACCCAGCCTCTCCCCACGTCGCACAGCAGAAACCCCACCGTTGCAGGCTGGTTTCATCCATTCCTCAACCGGTCTCCTGTTGCAGGGAGAGGCAGGTCTGGCTTCATTTCCCAGCTGCCCCAGCCCTGGGGCAGCGCTGCCAGCCCCCTGCCACGGCTCACGCAAGAGAAATAAACTCTGGGAAGCGCAGCTGAGAGATGCAGCAAAGTCTAACTTTGTTAGCAGCTGGCACACACCACAGAATAGCTCATTAGCGAGCAGAAGTGGGTTCCAAATAAAAGCCATTTCAGCAACTGCAGGAAGGAATTGGTTTAAAGCATTCGTTTTTACCCAGGAGAAGCTCTCTCCTGCTGGGACATGTGGCTACACCAAACGGGATTCAGCAGTAAGTCTTCTCCCTCTGCCACACTGACAGCAGACAGTTTTTCCTCCTTTGTGATTTCTCATCTCCGAAGCTCCGCGTCCCCTCAGGGCTGCGATGCCTTCTGCTAATTAAAGGAGTGGCAGATTCGTTAGGTCCAGCAGGCAGGCAGCTGAGCAAGCAGGAGGGATGGGGCTCGGGTGGGTGGTGGAAGTAAAAGCAGTCGCGTGGAAACAAGCCTGGCCGGTGCGAGGGATGTTGGAGCGCATTATTGGACCGGCTCCCCTCCTGCCGCTTCAGGTCTCCATCAAAAGCCTGACGAGGAGAGCAGATGTTCCCCATAAAGCCGACATTTTGTGAACGAGGAGGATCCTTCCTGAAACAGAGCCGAGACCCTCGCTGGCACAGGAAAGCAGGACAAAGATCCTGACGGGGAGCGTCCCCTTTGCGAAGCTTTGCCCGCAGTGGCAAACGTTAAAAATTGGCCAATTTGAGCAAAAAGCTTCCTGGACTTCGCACAGGCGTTTGTACCAGCACAAACGCCCACAGTCCAGGTAGGAAATTCCTTTCTGCCGGGCTGGCAGCGTTTCACAGACATGTCAACCCTGCACCCGCCAGCTCCAAAGGTCAGGCACTACACCTGCTTCTAAACGCCACCAACAGTTTGTTTTTCCATCACCCAGCTCCTCTGGGAAGCGGTGACTCCCTGGATCTCAGTGCAAAACACCCCTTCCCGGCCAACTTCGCCTCAGTGAAGCGTCGAGCACAGACGACAAACTCAGTGGCTCAGTGTGAAGGATCAAGGCTGCTTTATTGCAAAGGTGGACGAGTGACAAGTGCCAAAACAAGAGCTGGTGGCAACACGCGACTGCAAAACCACGTCCCTCCCATTGTGCCAGAGACAGAGTAACTTCCTAACAGGGGAAAATCTGACGTTTTTTACTGGCAGGGGCTCCAGGGCCCCAAAGGTGGCCGATTCGTGACATTTTCAAGGATAAGGAGTGGGGATTGAACCTCTGCAGGTCTGAGCACCCCATCCCAGCCAGCTCACCCTGCTGGGCTCAGAAAGCACAGGGTCCCATGGCTGGTGTGGCACCTGGACAGCACCGATCACCCATTCCCCTCACGGGTGCCAGCGTTGGCAGCTCCGCCTGCTCTCCCTGCCCTGACATGGGCTGCCTCAATGGAGATGCTTGTCCTGCGCCGGGCCTACACATGCACAACCAGCCGTCCCCGAGCCCACTCGGACCTGCGGGCACACAGATTCAGCATTGTCTCAAGCTTGGGGACAGAGCAGAGAAAAGAAACGCCCTGGAGTTTGCCTGGAAGAAGCTAGGCAGCTCTCTGCAAGCGATGGAACATGCCAGGATCGGCTGTCAATTTGTGTCCGGCTTTCTGTGGCTGCTCGGGCACGTGGCACGGCCGGAGACAGCCCGGCCTCTCCCCGCACTGCTAAGAGGGGGTTAGCACATCACCCGGGCTTACGAAAAGCAACTCTGATCGTCCACAAGATTTGCGAGAAGGGGAAGCGCCACCTTCCCCAAAGATTTGTAGTTACTCGAGAGCCTGTCCTCCCGCCTCCCTCTCCACGCACGTCTTGAGGTGGGCCAGGATGGAGCAAATCTTCCAAAAAAAGGGAGGCCATCAACCGGGAGGTACCTTCACATCGCTGCCAGGCCCGCAGAGGAGAGCAGGGTCAAGATCAGGACCAGCACCCCAGACTGGTTGACCTGGGGGATCTTGAACCCCTTCCCCATGTCCCACGCCTGCAGGAGAGAAGAGACACAGCAGGGCTAATTCAACAGGGCTGGGATGGTCCCTGATGAGGGATGTGCCAGACACAGGCAGAAAGGCACCATCTTTCTGATAAAAGCTAGCAAGACCACTCCAAAAAAACAGCCTTTGGACCCCCACGTACAGACTGGAGGAAGGACTACAAGTGTCCATCGCTGCAGGGCAACGGGCAGGGGTCTCCCTGGGTGCAGGCACGCATGCGCCGTGCCAGACGAAGCTTATCCCCCACCAAGCCCCTGCATCTATCGGCAAAGCCGCCCGTGAGCTCTCCCTAATCCCCAACAGCCGCAGCGCGCCAGGTTCACTTCAAAAGCGGCAGCTGCTCTCCGCTTGCTTCTCTCCTGCTGACAGAAATAGGTTATAAAGCGCAGTGCAAGCTGCAGATCTGAGGCAGCGCCGACATCCCCGCGGGCAGGGATGAGCCTCAGCTCCCAGCACCTCTGCGTATGCCCCTGGGTACGGTGCAAGCTGCGGAGGCCAGGCTGAGCCCAGACAGCCGGGAGGGATGCTGGAACGGCACCCTGGAGCTGGGTCTCCTCGGTGCCCAGGTATCACAGGTGGGTTTGCACCTCTCACCTGACTTTGGCCAAGCGAAAGCGGGGTGGCTGAGGGCAGCCTGGGGAGTGCACGCCTCCTCCCAGCCTGCCAGCAAGCCCCCAGGGCTCAAAGCAGAGAAGCACCTGGGGCAGAGGCACTAAACTGAACCTGCTCCCTGTTGACTCCCCTTCTGTCATTGATGGGCTGCGCTGCCAAGCACAGCCGGGAGCCAATGCTGCTGGTTTCCTTCTCAGACAATTTAATTGGCATCCTAATATATACGTGCAATCAGAGACTTCAGCACGCATTCGATTCACGATGCTCTGAACGAGCAGCCGGTTACGACCGCTCCATTTGCCCGACAGTGTCTCCACGAGCAAGCGGGGCTCAGCCAGCCGCAGGCCCTGTGTTCCGAGACCTCGTCGGATGCCGAGTGCTTGAAAAGCGGGTAATGAGCGCTCACAGCACTGACGGACGGCGACTGTCTGGCCCCAGGACCCGCGGAGGGGGCTCCTCTTGCAGCACACAGCTGTTGTTCACCACAACAGCTCGGCCAGGTGCCTCCTGGCACTCTGGGTACAGGACACAACACCCAGCAGTGCTCAAGTCCCATGTTTCCGTGCTGGAAACACTGGGAGCCATCAGCGCCTGCAGCACGAGCCCGCGTCTGCAGCATAGCTCTGCACGTGATGCTCCCGCCACCCAGAGCAGAAGGATCGTGTCACGCTCCAGGCCAGCTGCTTTTGCAATTTGCTCCCGTAAAACCTAGCCTATTTGGAGCCACAGAAAACACAAAATCAACTACAAAAAGCAGCACGTCTTGTACTGTTCCCAGCAAGAAACTCTCAGCTCTCTGGCTCCTTCATCAAACACAGGAAGCTCGGCTGAATGGAGCTGCTTGTTCCTCACTCCAGCCCAGGGCAAACATCACAGGTTACTCTCTGCACAGGCAATGCCATCTCCAATCCTCTGCCACACATCTTCTGGGCTCATTAAATATTATAAAGCATTGGAAGATCAACAGTGCAGTGGCTGCATGATGAAGGCGAGGTAACGAGCAATGGGCAGCACCTCTGCAGGGCCTGAGCCCATGGCTCTGCAGACACGTCCGCCGGCTGTAATGCTGCTCCCGCCTCCCCTCGTCCATCTCCCACAGCCGAGAAGATGCAGCAGGACGCTTCAGCCAGCTGTGCCGCCCAGTGAAGTACCAGCATAGCGATGCTCTTTGCAACTTAAACGTACCCAAAAATAGCACCAAGGCTCTGAAGCACTTGAGGTGACTAATTCCCATTTCCAAGGGCACCTTCCCAGATGCCGCACCCGGCGCTCCTGCAGCCAGCAGATGCTTCCCTTCCCTCGCACCCCCAGCCCCTCACGGAGGCTACTCACAAGGTGTCGGACTCCATTCCAGGTGTGGTAGGAAAAGGGGAAAGCCAGAGCAAACTTAGCAGAGTAGATGAGAGCCGGCCCCAGGCTGAGCGACTTCACCATGGCCAGGTAGTGGGGAAACTGCTCTGGGAGCAGCAGGGCAGCCAGACCGAAGAGGGAGACTCCTGAGAAAGACAAAGCCCGCAGGTCAAGCCAGCAGAAGCGTTTCTAACCCCTCGCTGCCCGCAAAGAGCCCCAGGCCACCTCCTGCATCTCTGGTTTGGTGACGCGGCCTGAACCACCATCAGCTCATGGCGGCCTAAGGAGGAGGGAGAATGGCTCTGCCCCTCTGGTGGCAACGCCAGCTGTGCTGTGACAGTGTACCCTGGGGTGCTGAGGACTCAAACTGTGGCAGCAACACCCTGAATCTGGGTCCTGCACTGCGGGCTGCATTACTCATACAACACCCAGAGACCAAACTGGCGTGAGCTCATGCAGTTGCAGCCAAACCAGCCCAAATTCAAGGTTAAAGGAACAACAAAGTTCAGAAACTTAAGGTGGCAGCTCTTCCGTGAAGTCCCCAGATCCACTTCGCAGGACGGAAACTCCCCTGCTGCCAGCCACTGGCACAGGGAGCGATCTAGCGAGGCTGCCTCAGCGGGGACCAGCAAAGGAACCAGCAGACAAAGAGACAGCCTGACACGTGTGGCTGCGTTAGCTGCAGGAGCCGCGGCAGCTTCTTCTCCTCGCTTCTAGGCCAAGAAGGTTCCTCCAGATGGTGCTGCCCAAAGAATGGGAACGATGGCAGCCAGCAGCCAGCCAAGTCGCGATTCACCCTCCGCTCAATAGCGCCTGATTACGCTGCAGCATGCTAGTTCGAGCGCCTCAGCTGAGGCCGGCGCTGGCAGCGCGAGTCAACCAGCTGCTTCCTCGCTCAGCCACTTGTCTCCTCAATGGCCTTTGTGTTCGCCCTGCAAGAAGTGCAGGAAGTCAGAGGCTCCTGTAATTACAGGCCTTGACGGAGAGGAGTTAAACACTTCCCCCTCCTTCTCCTGGCTGCTGAGCTGTGGTCGGCAGAAGTGATGCTCCTTGGTGCTCGACTGGCCTAGGAAGGGGACGATTTCCCCTCCAGCAGAGGCTGATGGCTCGGAGCAGAAAGGCAAGAGTGGACCTGCCAGCTCGGCCCATTGACAGCAAGCTGGATGGGGACCGCAGCAGGAGGGCAGGTGGGTGCCCTTTTCTAGGAGCCCAGCTCCCACGCCCTGATGGGGGGCCAGGCTGGGAAGGGCAGACGGCAGTCCTCGCTGCTCCCTCTCACTCTGCCGAGTGAAGAACGCAAGTCCTCAGTCCTGCACATCTTTTCTGAGTCCCTTCACTCTCTGCCCTTCTGCAAACACCAACCCAGCTCCCCCAACTCAACAGGGAGCTACCACAGAAGCACCTTCCTGCTGCCATGAGAGGGCATTAATGGAAATAAAACAGCCTTTCACAGTTAGGTGTCCTACCACTTAGTCAAACCATGCAAGTCAAATTGCTGGAGGGAGTTTATTGGTTTCGATGCTGGTGCCTCCTTCTCCCCCACTGGGATCTCTGGGAAAGCAGCAGCCACTCCCAGGAAGCTGAAAAACTCCACCTGTGCTAAGGAAAATCCTCTGAGCTCTGCCTTCCTGTCAGTCTTTCCCTCACACAGTGTCTCCTGTAAGGATAAAGCAGCAAAACACAGCCACGGAAGAGAAGGGCTGAGACCTAGAGCAGCTGATTGGCCTTTTCCAGGCTGGGGGAGGCCCAGAAGAAAACCCAGGCCAAGCCAAGTGCTCCAAAGGCTTCGAAAGCTTTTACATACAGGGGAGCATCGCTGCCTTTGCAGGACTGGAGCCACTCGCAGCACACGAGGAGCTGGGGACAGAGAAATGGGGATGGGGAGATAGATATTCAGGGGCCGGAGAAAGGCAGAGGACAAAGCACAGGCTTCCCAGGAGAAAACCCTGGGGACAGAGGGGAGAAAACACCCGCCTGGAGTCACGTCTCCGAATCAGTCAGAGGGGTCTTCCCTCCCGCAGCCCCCGCCCCCCGTCACCACGAGCAGGTGGGAGATGCACGCACCTAAGCTCAGTGCAACGCCGGTGCCCCGGTGTGTGATGGACATCGCCATGGGCAGGGACCACCTGCAAAACAACCAACCTCGTCAGCAAAACAGAGCACAACACCAGGGAGGCCTCCGAGGCCGCGGGACAAAGCACAGCCCGTCTATTCCTAGAGAGCTCCGTGCTGCTGGGCGGCTATTTCTGCACTCAGAGTTATTCAAGGAATCCAGCCGGAGCAAAAGGGGAGAGACGGGGGAGTGTGCAGAGGCAGCTTGGGAATGGCAAATGCCACTGGCACGGGCTTGGGAAGGGGAAGGGCGTCTGCTGAGAAAGCTTAAAGACTGTAAGGCTCCTGCAGTTTAGGAAGAAAGGGGCAGGGTTTGGGCATCCAGGCTCACGGATAAACAAGAGAACCTGCAAAAGTGATGGAAGTAGCCCCAAAGAAGCAGTCACCTCTCTGAGGAGAGAACCCGAGAGCCCCAACTTGGCATCCTGCCTCCACCCCCGAGGACCACCGACTCCGCAGCGGGACGCGCCGTTCTGCGCAACCACCCTCCGTGGAGGCAGCTGCCTTTCCACAAAAAGCTGCCCTGCCTGAGCACCCCGAGCCGCAGCTCTGAGGGGACCGTACCCCTCTGCAGCACCCCATATGAAAACCGTGAGTGTCATCAACTCCACGGCGGAGGCTGCGATTCCTCCACACAGCTCAGATGGTTCACAGCACAATGTAGAGGGTCTCCCCGTCCTCTGCACGAAGTGACAGGGGGAACGCGCACAGCCCTCCCACCCAAGGGTGCCTCTGGGGACGGGGCTGTCGTGTGCCAGAGCCCAGAGGCGCCCCAGTGCGAAGCTGAGGAGGCCAAGAGGCTCTTACTTGTAAATGGTGATGTGAGGGGACAAGGGACGACTGGACTTGGTGTTCTTCTCCCAGAAGCGGGCCATCTCCTCCTTGGCCGTCGTTCCCATTGGGACAACGCTGCAAAAGAAAAGGAGACGGGAGGTGTGGGGAGATGAGCAGCGTTTTACCCTGTCCTCTCTGCCAGGCTTCGCTGCGGCAGCCTTCCATCTCATAGGACGTGAGCTCCCAGCTGACCTTGACTACGGCAGCACAAAGAACAGCTCCAGCTGTGCGCAGACCCGGCTGAGGAGAGGATCGCTGCCAGCTCTCCCGAGTGAATAATCATAATATGCAGGACGGGAAGCTGCCGCACTGGAATCCACTCAGCCAGCGGAGCCGAGCCACCCCCCGTCAGCACCACCCAAACCAGGGTATAGGATATCAGATAACACATTATATAACACTGATAACATGCAACCTGCTCTTTACTGCCACGGTAATTGCACGCTGTACCAAATAAAGAGCTTGTAATTTAATGTTCCTGAGATTACACAGCAATTACACTTACAGCCCAATTTAGCAGAAAATAACTATTTCTCCCTAAGCCCGGCAGCACGAAGCACAGGAACGAGAGGGCTTCTGCGGCTCCCAGCCCTCCTCAGGTGCAAAGCTGTCACGCAGCACGGCACAGAGGGGTGACAGGGGTACGGCCACCCCTGCGAGAGACCCAGGCCCACCTCAGCAGGCAGACAGGCTCTCCCTTCATCCCCGTCCACAAGCCCCAGCCCCTCCATAAACAGGCTGTGCCTTCATGGTGGCATGGGGCGGTAAGCGCCCGGCCAAAACATAGCACTGATTGATCAGAATTACGAAGTGGATGGAGCGCACGCATGCCCCAAAGCCTTAGATGGGATCCCTTCGGGAAGAACTTAATCCCATTACTCTCAATAAAACCCCAGACTCACTGTCGCACAGAAAGGCTGGGGCCAAGCCGAGCCAGCAGGCATCGCCGACCGACACATCTGCAAGAGAGAAGATAGAAAGGCTTTGTGAGTGCCAAATAAATACCCAAAAACGCCAGCAAGATGGGGCCGGGGAGGGGATTCGCCACTCCAGCAGTTCATATCTTAAAATAAATCTTAACACGAAAGGACCTGGGCTGTTCCTTGACAAATCTTCTCTCTCCTACACTGAGCTCTTAACTAGAGTCTCTAGACCCTGCCCGGGGGTTCATTCTTTACGACACGCTGTAATTAGTCTGCTCAGCTGTAATACCGCGTTTGTAAGACAGACATAAACAGCACTCTAAGCTCACAGCTACGCTGAGGCAGTCCATTTTTCACTCTCACTACAGTAATTATCGGGGCGGGCGGCACACATCCCAGAAAGGCGCATCTGCCGAGCTCCGTGGAAAGGGCTAGTTCAGGCCACCGCTCCCCGCGTGTCCGACATGAAGACATCACCTCCCCTTCCTCCAAACACTTGTTTTCATTACAGCATTTCACCACAGCCATTCGTTAAGCTCCAAACACCTGTGAAATGGGAGGTCACTGCCACAGCCCGGCGCACGCAGCGATTCAGCCACACCGAGGCCTGGGGCAGGAGGTAAAAAGGGATTTTGTGGCGCCCGAAGGAGTGGGAGCCACTCTCTGCAGAGCGATTGTAGTAACTGCGACTCTGACATTCGAGGGCATCTCTCCAGGAACAGGGAGGAACAGGCCCCCGGCCCAGCGCAGCTCGAGCATTTGCAGATGTGGGCTGGAATCTGTGGCGCCTGCTCCTCTCCAGGACAAAGCATAACCGGCAGTGCTGCCTTTCCTGACGACACGACAAGAACGAGGTGTGTAATAACGTTTGGCGCGCTCATCTGCAGCACAGCAACAAACACTAATTCATCTTCTCAAACGCACAGGCATCTGTACCAGCATCTCCTGCTGTTTCATTAAGAGCCGTAGATAAACGAAGCTCTGCTGCTCTTCAGTTGTCCTACAGCCGGTCTCAAGGATGTGGTAGGAAAAACATCTGGAGCTCAGCTCTTCACCAGGTGTAAATGCAAAACAAAAGTCATTATTATTAACCACTCCGAGTTCCTGTGTAAATGATCTTTAGGATGTTTCCTTTCAAAATCCTCCCTCGTGTTCAAAGGCTGGACTTGAAACACAGCAGGTTTTTAGGAAGGCACCCCAGCTGGATGCACGAATTTTCGGCAGTGCAGAATCCACCCCATGCTGCAGTGCAACATTTCTGATTGAAAACCCTTCTTTGAACCATCTCTAGCTTATCCTCCCCAAAGTGTGGCCTGACAGCTGGACCGAGAGCTTCGCGAGGACACAGCAACGGCTGAGCCCAGCCAAACCTCCATCAAGCCCACCATCGCGTCCGAGAGCAGCCAACAATGGGTCACCCGATAAAGTCTCAGGAAACACAGGGGAGCACCCCCCACCACGCGCAGCTCACACGCTTCCCGAGCCAGAGGGTTTCAGTCCGTAACAAATGGCCTTTCCCACCATGAAATCACATTGCCACCTCCCGACCCCCGCAGCTTTCAGCACGAATTCTCACGGCTTAACCAGACACAGAGAACCAGCTCCCTCCCTGTCCCGAGCCCCTGCAGACCAGCACCAGCCGCCACCTTCTGGTTCTTGGGAAGGGGAGAGGAGGTGAATGATAAATCTCTACCCACAGACCATTAATGATTTATACCCCTTGCTCATGCCCCACTCAGTCCTCTTCTCCAGATGAAAAGGCCCAACATACTTCATCTCTCCCTGTGCGGAAGCCTCTCAGCACTTCTTCTGGGGCTGGGGTGGTGGAAGAGGGAGGGCTGGCTCCAAATCACAATAGTCAAAACAAGAATAAAAACCACAACGCGTTTGCGTTTTTTTCAAAGCTAAACTCCCCAGCAAGAACTCCCCATGCTCTTGGCTGAATTTTAATTTATTTTTTTTTAAGATGCAAAGCATTGCATCTTGCTTCAGTACAACTACTTTTTGTAAAACACAGCCCTCCAGCTAAGCAATCAAGGTCACTCTGTACCAAGGACCTGTCCTCTTCATTATTTATCATTCTCCAAGTTGTTGCCTCTTCTCCAGCTCTCCATCCATTAACTTGCACTTTCTTCCAGATCACTGATAAACACGTTTTTTTAAAAAGAATTAGCCCTAAAAGAGGATCCTCTGGACCCCTGCTGAGAGCTTCCCACAGCACCCCAGCCAACTCCCACTCTGCCCCGCGCCCCAGGAGGGTGCAAAGACTCAGAGGACCCCAGACAGTGTTAATTATCAGGGACTTCACAGAGCGCAGCTGCTCGCATGGGGCTGGAGAAGGAGAATTATAAAGTGGCAGCTCAAACGAGACGTCTGCAAACGCCCGGCAGTGGAACAGCACAGGCCGTGCACACCCCACCACACAGCTCCGTTAGCTCAGGAAGAGAATTTTGGGAGTCGCAGGGGACAGCTCTGGAGCAGCATCAGCTCAGTGCCACGTCGACTGCCATCGTTAACATTTATCCTGCAAGACAGGTCTATAAAAATCACTCGGATTTCGCCACGGAGGAGGCAAATGAGAAGTGATTATATATGCTTTTTCATCTGACAAGCAGAAGCAGACACGAGATGAAGTTATCAGGCACAGGCTTCAAACCAGAGCGAGCAACTCCTCTCTTGTTTTTCAAGCAGTGGCAGCGGGGCGCCCGCCCCAGCAGGTATCGGAGTCCCCCACCTCTGCTGCTGTGGGCAGATCCTGCCTTTAAACAAACCCGCACATGCAACAAAGAGCTTTCCACAAAAGCACGACGGCTCCGACTGCCGCTAGAAAGAGAATAAATTAAGAGAATGAAATCCCAAACACCGTCTCCAGGCTGATATCAAAGAGGAGAACGTCAGAAATGGGGGCTGGGAGGGGGATGGTCACAGCCTCCAGGAGGCACAAAGCTTTCCGGTGGGGGAGGCAGAAGGGAAGAGGCACCTTCAGGCCAAGCACACACAACACCCTTCCCCACCGCTGCTCAGCCGCCCGTCCCCGCCGCTGCTCAGCGCCACCAGCGTGGCGGGACACACTCCCGCGTGGGACCGCGGAGCTCCCACGAAGCCACCAGCACCCCGTTGCGAGGCGGGGGATACCCCCCCACCCCCCAGCGCCGGCTGGCTGGTAACATGGACGTTTGTCCACCCAGCCAAGGCCACCCCGAGCCCCAGGAGGGAGGGACGGGCAGCGGCTGCGTGCAGGCAGCGGGACGGAGCAGGACTGCCCTTCTCCACAGCGACAAACCCCGCCGCCTCGCCCACAGCCCCAGCCGATCCCAGCCCCGCGGGGCGCCCCGGCCTCCGTCGTGTCCCCGTCCCCCCAGCCCCGCAGCCCGAGGGGGTCCAAGCTCCTGCCCGGCGCCGGCTCCGGGGCTCGCCGCGGCGGGGGCAGCGCACGGTTCAGCCGCCCGAGGGGGCGACGCCTCACCGGCTCCCTGCAGCCGCCGGACCGGGCTGGGGCGGGGCCGGGGGGCGCGGGGACACGGGCCCCGTCCTCCGCCTTAAACACAC
>JAVKLA010000088.1:10361452-10375789 GCA_034782735.1 Sagittarius serpentarius
GGGGACGCTGTGGTTGGGGGGGGGGGGTGTTGAGGTGGGCTCTCTTGCCCTCAGGGTTGGTTCTTGTTGCCTCGAAGGGCTGATCAGCCTTTGGGAAGGTTTGGGGGTCTCTTCTGCCCCCAGGGTCGGTCCCTGTTGCCCCCAGGGTGTCACCATCCCTTTTGGGGAGTATTGGTGGGGTCCATTCTGTCCCCAGGGCTGTTCCATGTCACCTCTGTGGCGTCATTGTCTTTCTGGGGGGACACTGAGTCTAGCCCTGCTGTCCCCAGGCTGTTGCCCTGCCTCGGTGGGGTGCTGAGGGTCCTCTCGTGCCCCCAGGGCTCCTTTCCCAGTGCCCCTGTGGTGTCACGGTGCCTTGAGGAGGCCCTGGGGGTCCCTTCCAGCCCTAGAGCTGGTCCCACTGCCTTGGTTTTGCGGGGGAGCTTGGCTGAGGGTCCCTTCTGCCCCCCCCCCCAGGTCCAAACCTCATTGTCCTTGGGCCTCCCTCTCCCCCGCTGGCCTTCCAGGACAGTCCCCGTTGTCCCTGGGGGAGCCGCAGGGAGCAGTGGTCCCTGGGGCAGGCGCAGCCAGATCCTGTGCTGCCGGGCTTTAACCTGTCGTTTCTGTCAGCTGCCAGCGAACCTCCGGCCTCGGCGCTTGCTGCCCGTGGCGCCGCCGCCGCGCAGGTGAGTGGGACGCCCCAGGTCTGGCAGCGCTTGCCTCATGTCTGTCTGTCCGTCCTGCGTGCTGCGGAGATGGAGGTCAGGGCTGCATCTGCCTAGGTCTCCTTCGCGATGCCAAACTATTCACGTCAACAGAGAGGTCTTGGGCTCCTCCAGCTGCTCCCCGCTTTGCTGCTGCGGGATTTCTCCTGCTGGCCAGGCTTTCCTCGGCCTCGGGACCACTGCGCTCCCCTGGAGAGCCGGGAGCCTCCGTCCTCCTGGGCGCTGGACAGGGAAGGGGCAGTGCTGCATGCTGAGACAGCCAGTGCTCCTGAGGCGCAGTTACTTAAGCTCTGCCCGCCCTGGGAGCGGGTTCGTGCCATCCCTTGTGGCTGGGCCGTGGGAAGGCTGGGAAAAGTGGTGGGGAGGTGGGAGCTCTGTCCCCTGAAGAGAAGCTGCCGTGCCCAGGATGCTCCGAGATGGGGATCCCAGACCTCGGTGTAATTGCAAATGGGAAGCTGCTTAATTATCGTCGTCACTAGGACCTGCTGGGCTCCTGGGTAGGTTTGTAATTAACCAAGGCTCTCCCAAACGCGACCCGCTGGCAGGTTTCTGCCCACGTCTTGGCAAACCGGAGGCCCCTGTCTGGCCCCTCCCCCGCAAGAGGCAGTCGGGCTGGAAACCTGCTCGTTCCAGGAGCTTTAGCTGGGGGTTTAAACCCCCCAACGCCATCTCGGGGGGAAGGAGGGCTCCTCCGCAGCAAGCAAACAAGGTTGCTCTGTCCAGGTCCGATGAGAAAACTTTCCTTAAATAGAAGAGGCTCAGCCGAGCCCAGCGCGACACGTGCACGGGAGGGACCCGGCGTAAACGGAGGCACGAGGCTGTGCCGTGGCGTCCTGCGGGCGTCTTGGCGTGCCAGGGTGTTGGAAACTGAGGTGAGGGGCTCTCAGTGGGTCAGAAACACCCCGCGTTTGCTTCTGGCCCCGTTGCTGTTCTGCTTTATGTAGCCCGAACACGACCCGGGTGCTGAGTGCCTGCGGAGCCTGGCTATTCGGGTGTTTATATAGCTATGTAAATATTTTAATGACGGATCATTCAGGGACGAAGCTGTAAAGCGGCTGGGTTGGCGACGTCGTGGCACACGGCTGAGTCCTGTGGGTGCTGTGGAGGGGCACTGAGCGCTGGCGCAGATGGGTGGCAGATAGCGGGCGGCAGCGAGGGTCCAGAGCCAGCTGCCCCACAGAGCAGGGCCTGTGTCCCGCCGGCTCATCACGTTACAGGTTGGGGTAGTGGCTCGGGATGGAAAGGACCATCTCCTGGGCACGACCGTTGGAGTTGCTGACTGGTATTGTGCCGGTTTGGGGGCTTGGAGCCTGGCGAAGCAGCCGGAAGGCACGGCAGTGTGAGTCCCGGCATGGCGGCGTGAGCCCAGCACGCTGTGGCAGCACCCAAACCTCAATCCCGGCAGCCGCAGAGGCAGCCAGGAGGCTGTGGCATGCGGAGGGATATTTTTAGGGCTGTCGCAAGGGTGCCGGAGAGTCAGACTTTGAGCATGTGAAGCTGGGAGCGCTGATCCTGTCCAGATGTTGACTCCAGGGAACTGCAAAACCCGCGTGTCCGCTCCTGGGGTCGCTCTGCTTGGTGCCCCGGAACCGCTCTGGGTTTGCTGGCTCTGGCCACGCGCCCTGAGGCATTGCTGCCTTGGCAGGGAGATCCGGCCTGGCACTGGTGGCTTGGTGACGGGCTCAGATCTCTTGGTGAGGGCTCAGGGCCCTCTGCTAGGCTGACCGTGTCCCAGCTCCCTCCAGTCCGCACTGAGCAGTGTCCCGTTGCATCCCTCAACGAATGCTCCCCAGTTTTGGGAGGTGGAAGCGATACCTTTGGCGCTGTCTGCGTTTCCAGCCGCCGGTGACTCGAGTTTGGGGTTCCCCCGTGTCCGCTTGCTGCTGGTCTGTCCCTGCCTGAGCCCTCGAGTGCCGACGGCACGCTGTGCCGTGCCGTGCCACAGGGCTGCCCGTCGAGGCACGCTTTAATCTCCCTGCCACGTGAACGGCTTTGGTGCCTGCGGGCGGAGCTGGTGGGTGGCTGGGGAGGCTGATGCGGAGCTGTTGGCACCGAGTGCCCAGCCTGGCTGTCCATCGGTGCCCGGCAGCCGGCACAGGCTGGTGTCATGCTCCCGGGCACAGAAGATGGCTGGGAATCCCGGTGTCCCCCGTGGCGTCCGTGGCGCTGGCAGAGGCTGCGTCTGTCCATGCTATTAGATCCGCCGAGGCAGCTGGGGCTTTTTTTTTTTCCCTCAGTTTGCTTAATTTCCTAGCGAGGTTATCGTCCTCTGCTGTGGGTGGGTGAGACATGAAGTCAGGCTAATTATTTGGTAATGGATTCCTTTCCTCTGAAAGCGCGTTTCTTGTTCCTCACCTTCGTGAAAAGGCTGCCGTGAAAGGGTGTTAATGACAGATCTGAATAGGTAATTTGGCGGAGGAGAATAACTACCGAGGAGCAAAGTCCAAACCTCGTTCCTTTTGTACGTCCAAAGACTCCCAGCCCCTTGGATTAATAATGCTGCCAAAGGCACAATAACTGGCAGAGTGGAAGTTGTCCTGTTGACGGACTTCCCGATCTCCTAACGACTCGAGTGGTCGGGAGTTAAGCCGTAGCTGAGCACTGCAGTATTTTGAGCCTGTTCCTAAGTCATCCAGCACGACAGGTGCCGTACAAGGGACGGAGTCGCCTTGCCGCTTAGAGCAATAAATTAAAACCAGTCCTGCCCCAGCTGCTGCCCAGTCCTGCCCGCAGCCCCTGGGGACAGACCTGGCCAGGCACAGGGCACTGTCTGCAGCACCGCAAACTTGCCGGCTGAGCGAGCACGAGCCGCCCCCGCCGCGGCGGTGAGTAATCCGTCGTAGGGCTGAGCCTTGGCGCCTCGCAGGAGGTGAACACCCGCTCTCCCTCGCGCCGCCGGCGTGGAGCCTTCACGTGCCGAGAGCCGCCGGTGCTGGAGGCCTGGGCTCGGCACCGCATCTGGCTGCCAGCGCAGAGCGGAGGTCCGGCGGGTTTGGGCAGAGGAGAGGAGGGCTGAGGCTCTGGGGCAGCTCTTGTCGCCTGCTTTGCTTTTCAGCCCTTTCCACCCCCTCTCCACAGTGGCAGTGGTTTTCAAAGTGATTCTGCGCAGGCTGGCAGCACCAGCTGGGGAACAGTTAAAACTGAAGCTGCAGAAAACGCTTTATCTTTTACTTCTGCACTGCCACTGTTGTTACGGAGCGAGCAGCTGCAGCTGGCTGAAGCTTGCTGGTGTTTTCGGTTGCATAAACTTGATTTCCTTATAAACGCTCCTACGCTATAAGAGCTTTTATCAGGCTTCGGCCAGAGCCAGCTTGGCTGCCCAGGCCTTCCCCGAGCACCCCCGCAGTGCCATCAGGTGGCGGCAGTGCCATCAGGCAGTGGCGGTGGCCCCTGCTCCATCGCCCCGCAGCCATACCTGTGGGTCAGCAGCTTCAGCGAGCCCCGCCTGCCTCCTAAATCACCCGTTTCTTAGGTGGGAGCTGTGCCGAGGCTTGGACTGGCAGTGACAGACCCAGCCTGGGCAGAGCCTTTTGCCTTCTTTGGCTCTTTGGGGCTCTGCTGGTGTTAATTCCCAGTCTAAGGAGGATTAGTCTCTGGAGTGTTTGCCGTAATCGGAGTTAATGATGTTCTGGCTTCAGCTTTTCCCTGTGTGTAAATGGGGAACTTATAGCAGGCTCCCCGACACTGGTTAAGAGCAAGCAGCTAAACCAAGTATGAAAAAGTCTGACTAAAAATAGAAGGAAAGGAAAGAAAAGAACAAGTAAGCGTAAATAAAATGTTATTTTTAATTTCTTTTCCCTCCACCTTGGCAAAACTTCTGCTGCTCGTGACTCCGTGTTTTCCCCCCGTGTCTTGGTGTAACCCAGCGAGGCAGCTCTGCCGGCAGGTGGGCGCCGGTGCTCTCGCCAAAAGCCACCTGTGGGCAGTGGATGCCGTGATCCTGGGGGGGGTGTCCGCAGCCCCCAGGCATGGGTGTGGCTCCGCTTTGCAGCCACAGCCCCACAGGAGCTGCCCCCACAGCGGGGGGGAGCTGGGGCCACGTTGGACACTGTCCCTGGATGCGGCGGGGCCATCGCTCTCCTGCAGCCCGTGCCTCCCCTCCCTGCGGCAGCCGGCCCTCCAAAGCAAGGGCTGGGAAAGGCCCGGGAGCCAAAAACATGCTCGCCTTTGGTTTTGCCTGTGCTGGCGAGGAATTGCTGAACCTCTCCTGGAGCAACTGGAAATGCTGGGGAGCTCCTGGCCTCATCTCCTGGCTCTGCTCTTGCCCGCTCTGCAGGAGGAGCAGAGTTTTTGGGGGTGCCAAAGGCCAAAGCTTGCTCTTGGGGGAGGCCGGGAGTCCGGGGCTGCCGCTCTTGTCTGCGGCGTGGAGGAGAACGGCCCCCTGGTGAAGCTGGGAGGATTCTGTGCATGAGAAGGTGTTTAAAAATCTGTTGCTGGGGTTAAAAAAACTGCTTGAGCAGCTTTTAACTGGCTGTCTATGGTCTGCAGGTGCCAAAAACTTTCTCAGTACTGTGACTCGCTGCCTCCCCAGCCACCTTTCCTCATCTGCCTGTGATCTGAGCCCTGCTCCTGCCTCCCGGCCCGCCCCAAGCCAGGGGTGTGTGTTGTGCAGCTGCCTTGCTGTAGCAGTCACAGGAGTCAACACCTCCTCCTTCCCCTGAGCCTGGCTGGAGATCGCTGATCGGGAAACCCGTCTTGCTGCGGGAGGCGAAGCAGGGAGCGGGCACAGAGAGCGGGAGCCGGCGGCCATCCCACAGGCAGGAGGACAGGCAGCACAGTGGGTCACGGATCTGCTTCCCTGCTAAGTTGCTGGCGTCTGAATAAATTAGAAACCGGAGCAGGGTTCAGGGGATGGCGGTGAGCAGCCTCATTACGCAGCTGCGGGTGCCTCGGTGAAGGCCGAGGGACGTTACCCTTTGCTCTGCCCTCAGCAACAGCCAGTGAGCTTTTGTTGCCGCGCACGCTTGCGTGCATCGAGAGTGGTCGCCAAGCCTGTAGCCATGTGCACGCCGCTTCTCTGCTGGTTGTGTTTTCCCTTAGAAAGCGGTGCTCTCCAGACCAGCCTGCGACGCCGTGGGCATGCGTGCGGCTCCACCAACACGGGGACAGGGCAGCACGTCCCCGTCTCGGCGGACTGGCCGTAGCAGGGACGCTCCAGCTTCTGCTCTCTCCCTCTCTCGCACGCAGGGTGAGCGCCCTGGAGAACGCGATGTCGGATAAAGGAAGCAGCATGGACGGGAAGACGGACATAGTGAATGGTAAGGGTGCCAGCGGGGACCCGTCTCCCCGTGCCTGGGGTCTCCCGCTGGGGAGGCTCACGGTGTTGTCTGCACCACGCAGGCAGCTTGTCCAGCAGCCCGGAGGAGATGTCAGCCGAGGAGGGGCGAGAAACCTCCTCCGGCATTGAGGTGGAGGCCTCCGACCTCAGCCTGAGCCTCACGGGAGACGACGTGGGGCCCAACCGCACCAGCACGGAGAGCCGGGACACGGACACGGAGAGCTCGGGGGAAGAGAAGGACTCTGATAGCATGGACGACACAGGCCACTACTCCATAAACGAGGAGAACCGTGCACTCGATCGGTCGCACTCGGAGGAGGAAGAGGAGGAGGACGAAGAGGAGGAGCAGCGGTCCCACCGCCGCGCCCAGCGCAAGCGTGCCAACCACGACCAAGACTCCTCTGATGACGAGCAGGCTCTGGAGGACTGGGTGTCCTCGGAGACCACGGCGCTGCCCCAGCCCCGCTGGCAGGCGGTCCATGCCCTCCGGGAAAGGGAGCTGGGCTCCAGCGCCCGCTTCGTCTACGAGGCCTGCGGGGCCAGGGTCTTTGTGCAACGCTTCCGCCTCCAGCACGGCCTGGAGGGCCACACGGGCTGCGTCAACACCCTGCACTTTAACCAGCGCGGCACGTGGCTGGCCAGCGGCAGCGACGACCTCAAAGTGGTGGTGTGGGACTGGGTCAGGAGGCAGCCGGTGCTGGAGTTCGAGAGCGGCCACAAGAGCAACGTCTTCCAGGTGAGGAGCATGCGGGGAGGGTCCTCAGAGGGCTGGGGATGATAGAAGATCCCCCACGGTGGGCAGGTGCCTGCTCTAGAAGCACATAATTTCAGCTGGACGATGCTGTACAGGGCAGGAGAAACCTGTGAAAGCTAAGGGCTGCGGGAGGAGCCCAGCTGCTGTGTGGTGGTAACTAACCATCAAAACCCACTGGTGTGCCCTAAAACCCACTGTCTCCTGGAGCCCCTGGCTGGGGGCGGTGGGGTGAGATGCCCCCGTGCCCTGCAGAGCTTCCCCCTGCCGCTCCTCCGGCCCTGGTGAGCAGCAGGTTTGGGAGCGGCCGTGGGCAGGAGCCACGTTCGGAGGAGGCCACGCCATGCCGATTTCTCTCCTGTTTCGCCCTGTTTCCATCTACACGTACACAAGCCCCTGCTCCGGCGCTGAAAGCCGCCCCTCCGCTTGCTTTCTTCCAGGCCAAGTTCCTCCCCAACAGCGGCGACTCCACTCTGGCGATGTGTGCTCGGGACGGCCAGGTCCGGGTGGCCGAGCTCTCCGCCACCCAGTGCTGCAAAAATACCAAGCGTGTGGCACAGCACAAAGGAGCTTCGCACAAGGTGAGCCCAGACCAGCCCGCGGAGGGGGCGGGCAGCGGCTGGGGGCCCCCAAAACGCCCCAGGGCCCTCCTGGCCTGCCAGCTGCCAGGAATAGTGAAGGCAGAGCTGCTGCCGTGGAGAGACCAGTTCTTACATGCTTCTGTATAATGGCCGTCACCTCTGAGGGTGACAAGGAGGGCCTCGGTGCCCTGCAAAGCACCGACGTGAGCACGCAGCTGCAGGGTATAGAGGGCTTGGTGCTGCGTCGGCTCCTGTGAACGGCCGACGGTTTGCTGGGAGAAAGGGATCTTGCCACTCTGTTGGGTAAAAAGGGAACCAATGCCCAAGTATTTATCTTCCAGCTGGCCCTAGAACCGGATTCTCCATGCACTTTCCTATCGGCAGGTGAAGATGCTGTAGTCTTCACCATTGATCTGAGACAAGACCGGCCCGCCTCGTGAGTATTTCTCTACCCGCTCCCGTTGCCAGGACCGGGGAAGCTCTGGAGGGAGATCCGGGGTCTCGGGGCTCCCCTGTGAGCGGGTAGCACTCGGCTGCGTAGGGGTGAGGGTCCTGCTTGTGCCACTCTATTTTCATGGCAGCACGTGCCCGTTCGATAGGCATAAAGTGGGAAAACAGGTATTTTTTGGCTTTCAAGCAGTTTTGTCTTCCCTGCGGTGCAGGGCCAGACCAGAGAGCTTTCTGGTGGCTGGTCCGGGGCTGGCTATCTCGCGTGAGGATGTGGATGTGAACCTTGCTAATTAGATGAATGCGTTTGAACCCTGATCCTCCCCGGGAGGATGTCTGAACAGGAAACAGAAATAATACCGGTGTGGCAGGTCCCTGCCCCTGCGCACGCGTGCCTGCTGTGGCGGCTGCCAAAGGCTGCCCGTCCGGCACCCGTTTACCCATCCCGGGGGCAGCGCCGAGGGTACCGTGCTCCTTCTGCGCGGTGAAGTGGCAGATTAATCACAGCACTGAAATCTCTCCGTGCTGGCAGCAGCTCGGAGCTCGTGGGTCGCCTGACTGGCTCATCGCATGAGCGCTATTGCAGTTAATTGAAAAACAATAATTAGCAAGCAGCCGGGTGGTGTGTGCTGGATCTTAACCCATATCGCCGAGAGATCTGTCGTTTCTGAGAAGGTTCCAAAATAAATCCCCGGCGGGTGTTCAAACAGACGCCTGGTTTTGGTATCATGGTACTTTTCCAATATAGCAGCATATTATTTTGAAGATGATCCTGCTTAAAACCGAGGGCTTCAGCGCTTGTCTCCCGGCGGTTTGGTTTTATTTGTGTGTGCGAGTGCTTTTGTCTACAGCCTTAAACCCATCTGTTTCATAACCAGGACAAAAACTGCCAGGGCGTTTCAAAACAGCCACATTTAATCCTCATCCCCGCTTCCCCCCCCGCCGTTTGCCGGGTCCGTTTGGAGAGGAGTCTGCTGGTCAGCAGGCTGGCGTGGGTCTGTCCCTCCTTGTGGGGATCCACGCTGCTGTTTGGGTTTGGTGCTCGCAGGGAACTGTCACCCTGTGAGTGCGAAACAGCTCTGGAGGCAGGGTTCGCAGGCAGACTGTAGGCAGCTCCCATCTTTCATTAAGCCAAATGGTATAATTAGAAGAAAGACAAGCTTTTGAGCTGACTGTTCCTTCTTGAGGGTGCTGCCTCAGTTTGTATTCATGTCTGCAAAGCCGAAATATTGAGCTCCTGGGGGAGGGGGGATGGTATGTGTGTCGGATTTTGTTAAATCTGGGCCTTATTACAGTGAGACGGGTGGGGAAAAATAACAGCAAAGCATTTCTGCTCTGGAGTTAATCCGATTGTGCCCTCGCTGCTGCCTGTCCGGCTCTGTTGGGCTCAAGTTTGAGCCCTGAAACCCTTCAGACGTTTCGGAGGAAAACACCGGGGAATGATTTCACTCTGCACCGTTTGAGTCGCAGACAGAACATGTGCTCGCTTCAGCTGGGAGGCTGAAATGGTTGCTTGGTGGTTTTTTCTGTTGTTGGTGTTTTTGGTTTTTTTTTTTTCCTGGGAGTGAGTAAGAGACTCGCGCAGCTCCTGCTTTTCCCATCTGGACCCTGTTTTGAATTTGAGGTGGATTTTTTTGTTGTTGTTGTTGTTATTTTTCCTCGTCTCTTAAAGGAAACTGGTTGTGACAAAGGAAAAGGAGAAGAAAGTGGGTCTGTACACCATCTATGTGAACCCAGCCAACACCTACCAGTTTGCTGTGGGAGGCAGAGATCAGTTTGTCCGGTGAGTCTGTGCTGGGGGCCCAGACTGAGCCCCCGAAGTGGACCTGAACATCCTCGTGGGGGCTCAGTCGGTACCCCCGCAAGGTCTGAAATCCGATGTCCCCCACAGAAACGCTTGTGGCTTCAATCATTAATGCCTCCAAAGCCTATTCTCCCATAGTATTAATAGAGGAGGATTTGGATCCTTTGAGGTTTAGCCCGGGATCCACTGTCCAGCCTGCCCTGAAGCCAGGCAATCCTTCCCTCCAGAACTAGCGACGCTCTTAACGAGCTTCCAGTAAACCTCCTCTCTGTCCCCCACCTGCGGGCAGTGCCCGGTGAGCGTCGGGGATGAGATTAAGGCTTGGGGAGGGTCTTGGTTTCAGCGGGGCTGAGCTCCTTAGGTGGCAAATGCAAGCCCCTCTGGCTTTCGAAACACTCGGGGCGGCCCCTGGCGTGGCACCGGGCCGTGTCCGTGTGTCTGGCCCCTCGGCTCCCTGCATCGGTGCAGAGCTCCCCTGCAGCTGGCGGATTTTAAGGTGCAACTCGTGTGGCGCCTGTTTTGGGCAGAGGTGAATTGTGCGTGCACCAAGCCGGCCTGCTTCCCAGCTCACCGAGGGTGAGCAGAGCTGCGGCATCGCTTGGCCCCCCAAGGATGCATAGGGGCCGCTCCTCGGGGAGCGGGGGGACGCCGCAGCCCTGCCGCGGGGATTGCTCGCGCGGCGTCAGCTCCCCCGAGCGCCAGCCGTGCGGGTGTCTGGCGTGCAGGCAGCAGCTCCTGGGGCGCTGGGCACGGAAACACTTAACACGTGGGCTCGCAGGCTGCGCGAACAGCGGCGCCGGTGCCTTGCTAGCTCGGCAGCTTTCAGAAGCGCCCAGGATCGTTGCTCAAAACACAGCCTTCCTCCTTCCCACTCTGTTGCTCTCTCTGTCCTCTGCCCGTGCCCAAGTGCCTGCTTTTCCCTGGCTTCCCCGGCACTGGGCAGCTCCGGGTGGGCTCCCGCATCAGGGACGGGAGGTTGGGGACCTGGAGGAGCCCAAGCCAGCCAAGGGATGGGCATGGTGGCCGTCACGTCCCCTTTGCAGAGCAGCCTCCGGGCTGACAGAGCCCCAAATGCAGGTCGCAGCCTGTGTGCACGCAAGGCTTTGACGTTGTCACGCGCCACCGAGCAATGTCTTTGACATAACGGGAGGTGACATTAAGCTGCTTTGGCCGAGGCTTCTGCCAGTCCGGGCCACTTGCAGCTCCACAGATCCCTTGGCGAGGGCCGGAGCCTCCGGCCAGCGTTGGGACAGGTCGTGGTTTCAGAGCTGGCTCAGACGTGGCATCTGCATGGTCAGGGAGAGCTGCCGCTCTGCCGCTCTCCTCCTGCCCCAGCCTGCAGAGGTGGCGCAGCGCCGGCCCTCCGTGCCCATCGGTTCGGCATCCCTCGCGTCTCGAGTGAGTGCCAAACGCCTGCCGTCCTTCCCCCAGGATTTATGACCAGCGGAAAATAGATGAGAATGAGAACAACGGCGTGCTAAAGAAGTTCTGCCCTCACCACTTGGTAAGCGGCTTGATTTTGCAGCATACTGGTTGCGATGGGCAGCACCGGGAGTCCCTCCCCTGCGGGGATGTGGTGTGGGAGAGATCGTGGGTGGGTGGACCAGCAGAGGACACCCCGCGGTGGCCGCCTGCGTGGGTGGACGGCAGCCCTGCCGCAGCACCGTGGCTCGCGTGCCCTGCGCGCCGGCACCGAGCGAAGCCGAGCCTGGCGTGGGGTGGGCAAACCTGGGGGAGACGCTGCGTCCGCTGCGGGGTTAGTGACTGCTGGGTCTCCTGCCGGCAGCGGGGCTGCCCGTGCCAGCCTCACCAGCAGGGCCGGCCTTCGCCCCGCTTGCACAGCCGGGCCGGGGCCGGCAGCGCTCGCTGTGGAGTGAGAGCCTGGGACGGGGCCTGGGCAGACCTTGCCGCCCGGATCTGCAGAGCACTCCCTCGGGAGCCTCGTGTAGGAGCGGCCGAGGAGCGCTCGCTGGCCAAGCCTCTCGCAGGCTTCCTGCCTGGAAAACGACTCGAGAGGCCGAACAAACTGCCTGGGCTTTGTTTTTTTTTCCCTTGACCCAAATCTTCCGCTGTCCATAAAGTCCTGTCTTGGCGTAGGAAGGGGCAGCGGTTTTATGCTCTGACTTTACAGCCCTTGCGGAGCAGTCACTCGGGCGCCGAGCTCTCTAAGCGGGCGCATGGCCGGCGTAGGTGTGCTGGCACGCTGCGGGAGGAGGAGGTGGGAGCAGAGCTCTCTGTGCTTTCCCTAGGTGAACAGCGAGTCCAAAGCCAACATTACCTGTCTCGTCTACAGCCATGACGGCTCGGGTGAGTGACCGCTCCGCGGGCTGGGGGCCGTACGGGCGCTGCGGCCTCCCTTGCCTGCTGGAAACCCGCAGAGGCGATCCCGCCGCGCAGGGCTGATGGGCGAGTCACGGGTGGCCGGGGCTGCAGCGCTGCAGGATGGAGCACCTGGGGGGCTTGCAGCGCACCCACCCCTAGCAGAGAGACCACCTCTGCGTGCTCCCTGCTGACGCCCGTCTCTTCTGTCCTACGCCAGAGCTGTTGGCCAGCTACAACGACGAAGACATTTATCTCTTCAACTCCTCTCACAGCGATGGAGCGGAGTACGTCAAGAGATACAAGGGACATCGCAATAATGCCACTGGTAAGGACCGGCTGGGACGGGTGTCGCGGCAGCCCGCCCCCTGGCAGGCTGCGTCCCCCCGCTGCGGGGGGGCTCAGAGGCTCTCCCCGGGTCACTGTCGAACTCCCGCCAGCACCGTGCCCCCTTCCCCAGCGGCGAGCAGGGCCAGGCTCGCTGCCTGCGCTCCGGGGCGGGGCGGGGGGGCCGTGGAGCGTGGCCTGTGACCAGGCTTTGGGGCAGTCTGGAGGTGAGGGGCCGTCCCCAGAGCAACCCGGAAGAATAATTGCCTGCTTTTAGCTTATTTCTGCAGCTCCCAGTGTTTCGTCTTCCTCTCAAAGACCCTTAACACAAACTCTTGGGCTTGCAAAGAATGAGCTATTATGTGTCTGGGGACGGAAGAGACCCACACCGGTAACCCTGGAAACTCGCTGGCTGCCAGGCAGGAAGGGAATTCATGGCAGGGAGGGCTCCTGATGGCCTCCGGCCGCTCGTTTCTCTCCTTTCAGTGAAAGGCGTCAATTTTTATGGCCCGAAAAGCGAGTTTGTGGTGAGCGGCAGCGATTGCGGCCACATCTTCCTGTGGGAGAAATCGTCCTGCCAGATCGTGCAGTTCATGGAGGGCGACAAGGGAGGAGTGGTGAGTCTCCGTCGCCGCGCTGCCCTGCTCCCCGACCTGCGAGCGGGCGTTTGTGTCCCCACCAGCTCAAGCCGCTCCCATGTGCCTGCGTGAATTTGCCACCACTCTTCGTGCTTTTCCTACCAAAAGCCAAGCAGGGCCCTCGCAGGCTCCCGGTGCCCCACGTGCGGGGTGCTCGGCACCGCTCCTGCCCGGGGAGCGGCGGAGGGGACGGCTGGGGCTGGCTGGCGAGGGCCACGGCGCCTCGAAGGTCTTCCGGCGTATGAAATCCCACGGGGTGCTTGTCACCGAAGGAGGGCTGGGGACATTGGAGCTGCTGCTGTCCAGGATGGGGCAGCCCCCTACCCTTCCCCCCGTCCCAGCGGGGACGCGCGGGCTCTGGGGGGAGAGCTGCGCGCTCCCGGGCCGGATCTGGGCGCTGCTCCCCGCTGGGCGTGCAGCTGCATCCTCACCCATCCAGGAAGGGGACGCAGCTGCACCGGGGCCGGCCCTGCGCTGAATTTCCCAGGCTCCGGCCGACGGCGGTCAGGTCCCGAGCGGCCGCCGCCTGCGCTGACGGGGGGGATCCGTGCCCGGTTTCGGCTCGGGGCCGCCTTGGGCTCGGAGCCAGCAGTCGCTCGGTCTCGCACGCCGCCCCGGCCGTCGCTACCTGTCCCCCATGGGCGCAGGGCTGAGAGGGGAGGGGACGTGCCGGTGGCGCCCCTGGGTCAGGGCAGGCAGAGGGGGGACAGGTTTTGGGTCGGTGTCAGGGGCTCGGCAGGTGCCTTGCCGGCGTCGGGGCGGGCCGCAGAGCCCTGCCCGCTGCTCCCTCCCGCTCCTGGCCGAGCCGGTCCCCACTGCGCTGCTCCTCCGCCGGTCCCACAGTCGCCTTTTGTCCGGGTGGCTGCGGCCCCGTGCCAGCTCCTGGCGGCTGCTGGCACCGCCACCCCCAGCCGGCAGAGCCGGTGCAGGGCTGGATCCGGCCCGAGGACCTCCCTGGCAGCGAAGCTGGGCTTCAGCGCCCTGAGGTGGATGCGGCCCCTTTCCTGTTGGGTTCGCTGCCGGGGTTGGGGTTCCCCACTTCCCTTGCAGCCGTTGCCTCTCAGGGTGCACCAGGCTTGGTGCCCCATGAACTACTCAGGGGCACCCCAGGTTTTGGGGTTTGCTCATGGGGGGCGGTGTGGCGTGTCCCCCCCGCCCTTCCCAAAGCCAGAGCGTGGGCACGCCGGGGCTGGCAGCCCCTCTCTGTGCCGGAGGGTCCCGTGGGAAGCCCACCTCGCCGCGCCCTGCAAGGGCTCCCCATCTCCCCTCACACCACTGTGCGAGACCCTGACCCGAGGCCGGGGTGACGGGCTGGAGGGCCGCCGGAGCGGTTGTGGGTGCTGGGGTCGGTCCCGCTGCCCCCTTGGGGCTGACAGCCCCCCGCCTTGCCCCCAGGTGAACTGCCTGGAGCCCCACCCCCACCTCCCCGGCCTGGCCACCAGCGGCCTCGACCCCGAGGTCAAGATTTGGGCGCCCACGGCGGAGACT
>JAVKLA010000088.1:10514338-10548059 GCA_034782735.1 Sagittarius serpentarius
CTTTTCTACCTTATTTCTCCTCCTCGGCCCTGCTCGGCCGCCCGAGCCGCGGGCAGGTCGCTCGCCGCCGTGGCTGAAGCCGGCCCGTTTTCGGAAGCGCTCTCCCGTCTCTTCTGAAAGGCCCGAGGGTCTCGGACCAGCGGCTGGATCGGCCGGCCCTCGGGGGCGGCGTGGGGAGCCCCCCCCCAGCTCAGGGTGCCGGGCGAGGGGACGGATCCTGGAACCCATGCGATCCCATCCCGGCTGCGCCACTGGGCTCCCCTCGCCGGACATCCCCCGCGGTCGCTCAACGTCTGCGTGAAAATACCCAGAACCAACCAAAACACAGGAAAAAAAAAAAAGGTCAAGAGCTTGTAAACGTGTAGAGGTCCTTGTGCCAGGAGAGGTATTTCCTGCGACGCTGCTCCTCCGTTCTCTTTTTCTGTTTGTTTTGGGTTTGGGGTTTTTTTTTTCTTTTTTTTTTTTTTTCTGTTTTTGTTTTTTTTTTTTCCTCTAAAGTTAGTTTTTAAAAAAACACGATGGGTTAGGAAGAGATGTGTGTTAAAAACGCAAGCTTAAAAAAGGTACTGCCACCGATACGAAATTTTAAAAGAAATATATATATATGTCTATACGTGCACAGTATTTGTATATATAGCTTTTCAGGGGCGGTGGGTTGGTTGGTTTGGTTTTTTTTTTTACATACATACATATATATGTCTGAACAGTGCAAATGGATGACGTTTCTAGTTCCAGTTGTAAAAAATAAAAGCACAGTCCATCTTCTGGAACAGGACCCAAGCGGGAGGAAGAGACAGAAAACCCTCGGGCGGTTCCTCTGCCATCCGACACGTTTTCCCCTCTTTTCTCAGCCGAGCCTGCCATTTACCCTAGCTACTTAATTCCATAAACATGAAGTTCACAAATGGTATTATTATTAATAATATTTAGTTTAAGGGCTTTAATACAATAACAGAATTTTAAGTGTTAATGGGGGGGGGGGTTACGTTCTTCCATGACGAGGGGCTAAGTGGCCGCGTCCCTCTGCTGTGACCTGACCATCTGAAAGATATTCTGAAAGAGAAGAGAAAGGACATTAAAAGCGCGATGTCACTCGGGAAGAGCTGGGTTGGACTCTCCTGCCAAGCGATGCCGCAGCCCTGTGAGCGCAGAAGGGACCGGGGGGGACCCGCCGTGTCCCCCAGCCCAAGCACGAGAGCCCGGGGACGGCCGGGACCGCTCCTGGTCCCGCGGCCGCCCGAAGCGAGGGACTCCCCGCAGGGCCAACGTCCTCCCAGCAAAGCGCCTGCCGCTCCCCCGAGCCCCTCTCCACCCCGACAGCCCTCGACCCAGCCGGCAGCGACCCGACGAGCCGGCTCGGGGAGCAGGCAGGGCAAGGAGCCAAGGGGCTGGTAGCCAAACTACATCCCACGTCTCCGAGAGCTCCCCCCAAGGCGACGCTCCGGCAGCAAGGAGCCCTCCCAGTACCGACGTACGTCGCATCCCGGCTCGGGCGCCCAGCGCTCGCCCCGGGCTCTAATTCCCCGCTGGCACAGCCCGGCTCGCTGCGAGCTCCCGGCCGGTAGGTGGGACGGCGGGAGGGGAGAGGGTCCGGCCCAGGGCTGCCCGGGAGCGCAGGCCTTAGCTCGGCCGGGCGGCGAGAGCTGGGGGAAGCCAGGCCTTACAGGAGCAGCCAGGACTTCGGCACCCGCTCCCAGACGGGGATTTGCCGGGGCCCTGACCGGGCGGCAGGTTTTGGGAAGGGCGGCTCCAAGCCGAGCTGGGATGGCGGTGCTGCCCTCCCTCTCCGGGCCAGCTCTGATCCCAGCTGGGAGGAGATCCCAGCTGCGTGCTCCCCTCTCCTCGGTGCGGGACCCCATCCCCACTGCCGGCTCCAGGGCTGCTGAAGTACCCCCGGCCCGGGCAGACGTCCCCACCGTCAGCCCCGCGATGGCGGAACCGTCCTGCTCTGCCCACCTCGGCATCACACCGGGGTGCCGGACGCCCTCCCGGCTGCCCCACCGCATCCCCTCGGCTTTCCAGCAGCACCTTCAGCCAGCCAGGACTGGAGCGGTCCCAGCGGATGCTGGGATGCTGTGGGGAGGCACCGAGCACGAGGATTGCCCGTCGCGTTCGGGGGGAGGTCCCCGAGCCCAGGGTAGCCGGGGATTAAGGATGAGCCGAGGGTTCAGCCACAGCAGGGACCCCCCGCCTGGGGTTTGCCGCTCCGGAGAGCCGCGGCGCCCGCTGGAAGCCCTCGGTCCAGCGTTATCCCGACTCCTCTCCGGAATCCTCCCCGTGCGCACGGGGCCGCGACAGCCAGGTGAGAAGGCAAATAATGCCCTGCAGGAAAGTGGCTCAGCCCGACGGCTGAAGCTCGAGCGGGAGATTAAAGGAGGGCAGGAAGGAGGCCAGGAGCAGCCCTGGGAATTGGACAGATCCCCCCAGGAAGCCCCGTTCTCTCCTGGCTCCACAAGCATCCCTCCCTTTAGAAGAGGGCCAGAGGCTGCAAATAACCCAAATCACGCTTGCAAGAGCAGCTCAGCTCTCCCAAAAGGAGGACAGGAGCTGTCTCCTCGTGTGCCCCCTGCCCCAGCTTGGTCACGGGGGTCACCGGCAGCTGCCCGCTGCCCCGTGGCACCGTCTCCCTCCCACAGCTTCACCTACAAGGTCTGAGCCACCCCGACGTCCCCAAACAGAGCTTGTCACCGGCAGCAAGCCAGCCTCATCCAAGGAGCCACGCACACCCCGGCCGCCCTCCGGAGAGGGGACACAACAGGGCCACCGCATCCCCTTAGTGCCCGGCGCGAGCCGCGGGGACCGCGAGGGTCCGACAAAGGGCTGGGCTTTGACTTCTCAGCGAGACGGCAGGTCGGCTGAGCCCCAAACCTGCTCTTCCTGAGCGCGCGCAGCGTTATCAGCCAGCATCTGCGGGCTGGGAGGCAAGTCAGCAGTTTACAGAGCACTAAATAGATCGGTGAAGTATCTGCCAAATTCCGCCAATCTCTTTATTTTACGCTGGGGAGGGAAAATTACCAAGCCAGTGGTCAGAAACAACCTTCCCTCCCCTAACGCTGGTGGTGGGATCAGTAGGAATAGGCAGCATTCGGGGGGGACGCACCACACCCCGAGGGGCGTTTTGGGGGTGGCGGGAGCTGCGGTGGCGATCCACCGAGGCCAGCCTGGGGGAGACACCGCCCCGGAGCTGCGGCCAAGGCCGCCTCCCGTTATACCAAGTGAAATCACGCAGACGCGTATAAACTGAATGGGAGAAAAATCTATTTCCCTGGCAGGGAAGTAATGGGACGTTTAGTACTGAGGAACAACTGATTTAAGAGGGAAGGACAAGCAATTCCCCGGGGTTTCCATTTCCAGATCCATTATCGCGGCCCCAGGAAGAGACGTCACAGGCTGCGGGGAAGAGGCGATGCTCAGCCAGCGCTGCGAGCCGCTCCTTGACGAGCCCTCGAGCAGCGGCGCCGGCAGGAAGCAGAACCGAGCCCAGCGCAACCCGCAGCCGGTTCCTGTGCCCGCGGGAGCCGGGCTGGCTCACGAGCGGCGGCCGCTTGGCTCCCATCCCTCCCTGTGGCTGCCGGGGCTGCAGCGAGGCGTGTGGCCCGGGGAGGGGAGAGGCGATGGCAGAGGCAGCTTCTTGCAGCTTTTGCTGCATTCCAAGGCTGCGGCGCGAAGCCCAGAGCCTGGCTCGCAGTACCCAGCTCGCTCCTTGGCACGGCCGTGCCGACTGCAACAAATCCTACCGGGGAGGTCTGCCGCCCTCACCGCTGCCGCCTCCTACTCCTCCCCGGAGGGAAACCGGTTCGCTTGCTGCCGGGGATAAGCAAGGGACACGTTCTAAGCAGTCCCGGGGAGCCAGCGGCTCTGAGCACAGCTCTTCCACGGCCCCCGGCTCTCCCGACTCACCCACCAGCTCCCCTGCTCAACGAGGCCATTTAATTTCCAGCGCCAGACCGTCCTCGGTCCCTCGCCCTGAGCGAGGCGAAGAGAAGCAGAGCCCCAGCACGGCTAAGGCAAACTGCGTCTCTTTGTTTCCGCAGAGCTGCCCCGTTCACCTGCGAGCAGCACGAGCAAATCCCTCTCGGTGTCTCCAGGCTTTGTAGAGAAGACATCAAACACCCGCTTTTAAGTCTGAAGGGGCAATACAGGAACACACGCATGACTCTGCACACAAAACCTTTGCCTCTTCTTCCTCAAATACGCCCCGTGCAGCACCCGCTGGGTGTTTTGGGACTAGAGGGTTTACCCCAGCGCGATCGCGGGGAGCGTTATCGTGCAGGATCTGTTTGGCAGAGGAAGTATTACACAGGGCGGGAGGCTCCCACACCCCCGCGTTTCACGGCTCTTTCCTGAACATCCCACACCGTCTACTACAGCTTTCTGTTCAGTCAGACAGGGGCTCCTGCCCGCTTTGATGTCCAACGCTTTCTAGCCAACACAACACAACGCCTACCCGAGAGTACCAGTACCGCTGGGGTTAACAGCTTTCAGCCTCGCTACACCCAGCTGCGCTTCCTCTCTTACAAGTTAAATAACCTGCGGCTATTTCCGACGCCTGAGCAAAGAAGGAAAATTTGAAGCGGGAGTACGGCGAAGCGCTGGGTCCACGGTGACAGAACGACACTCCTGCATCCCCGCAGAGGATGCTGCGAGCCTTCAAGCTTGCAGGGAGGCATCTGCAGGGGCTGCGGCTCCCGGCACGCGCCACCACGGCAGGGCACTACAGCGAGCCTTGTCCGCGCGTATGCTACGGTGAAAGTGCTGGGATAAAAGCCTACAAGGGGATATCCTAGGGACAAGGCAGGCGACATTCACGGATGCTTCCTGGTGCATCCTGAAGCAATTTAAAGTGTTTAGCTTTAAATCCTGTCCGGGCTGAATGTGAAAATGGCCGGGCAGAGCGCAGCAGGAGGAGGGCGAGCGCATTTAGAAGGTGCTACCACACAAGTGTTTTTGCTCCCTGCTACTAAAGCAGCGCTGCGAACGGCATTTGTCAACCCCTAAAGGTCTTTGTTCCACCACTGCAGGACAACAAAAGAGAAAAAACACAGGCCACTAGCCTGTGGCTTGCAGGATCGAGTCTTTGGTCCTTTAAAAGAAGTGCAGAGCCAAAGCGTTTGTCCCCTTTACAACTGCGCCCTTTCCCTCTCCTCCGGGGAGGCGAAGGGAGCCGCGGCTCGGATCTCAGCCATCAGCTGCAGCGTCACATTCCGGGTCATCCAAAGACTGGCAGAGTCCAGGAGACGGGCAAGTCGGGACCACGGGTTTCTACCGTCAGGAAAGAGGCCGTTAAGCGCAAAGCCGTCTCTAGCCCATGAAAAGCCGCAGTGGGGTATTTTACTCTGCGGGTTCCCTCCGAGGAGAAGCCACTACGAAAGGACACCGTCCTATGCTAACAGGAATGGGAGCAGAGAAGCAGGAGAGACACTGCCTCCGCAGCAGAGCAGCCAGACTGGCTCAGAGAGCACAGATGCTGTTTGTTTTCAGCCCAATTACCTTGCTGCACATATTGTCTTTACTGCAGTTCTTGTTATCCTTGTCTGTTGCTTCCTCCTCCACCTTTACAAGGGAAAAAAATAAAAAGGGTATAAATAAAAAAGCAGAGCCGGGGGGACAGGGGGAGACCGAACAGCTGGTGTTGGAGCGGCTGGGAGAGCATCGGGACGGGATCCAGGGTGCTCCACGGATGTCGGACACGGGCAGCTACGGAGGAGCTGGGATTCGGAGAATAAGCCAGGCGACCCGCTCGGGCACTCCTACTTCACGAGCCAAGAGCCACAAAGACTTTGTTCCCAGGAGGGACAGAGATGTCACCCCCAGCCGGGACACAGACCCCAGAGCCAAGTTCCTCGGCTCTGCACATGGTGCACGGGGAGCGTCTGGTGCTTCACAAAGCCGACCTGAGTAACCACACGCTACCGAGCCTCTCAGCCTCCCTCCTACACGGCTCAGGGCCCGGACAAAGTGGGTCTGGGCTCCGGCGGGGCTCCTGACCGCTGCGCCGGCAGTCGTCCACCAGATAAACGGGCTGATCTGGGACTCGGTGGACTCCGGAGCAGAGCCCAGCACCAGGAGGTCTCCTCACCCCTGCCTGCCTGCAGGCCTCTGGTCACTCGTGGGAGATTGAGCTTCCGCCCCTCAAGGGAAGGCAAGCCAAGAATCCCGTTTTCTTACTTCCTGGAAAACTCTTCCAGGTTTATATACTCCTCCATCCTGCTGTTAACAGCCTCCGACGACGCAGCTGCCGTGATCCACACCCGGTGCGCTCTGCATGTTTCCAACACGCCTCCCACACCCAGCACGGTGCCAACCCCGGATCCCAGCCACACTGAGGAGAAGCACCAACACCCCCGCCCCAAGCCGATGCCCAGCAGGTAGGAAACTTCCAGGTAAGGAAAGAGGGAGGCATCGTTCCCATTTAGGAGCCTCCAAGACCAGGCAGCTGCAGGGCAGATTTTCCTGGATCACCATTTCAGATTTGCCGCGTTTAAGCTCTGTTTTCGGCACCCAAATCCATCAGCTGGCAGAGATAAGCCACCAGCGGAAAGAGGAGGGCTGATGCCAACAGCACTGATCAGATCAAGAGCAACAAGAGAGGATCCAACCTCCAGCCGTCACTTATCTCTGACCTCACAAGGGAGAGGAACATCTCTGGGACAGCAGAGGCACGGGACGGTGATTCAGTAGCCACACACAGGGCAAACCCGGGCCAGAGCACCCCGGGGCCGGCCGAGCGAGCTGACTGCACGCAGCTTTTCTAGCTGCTCTCTGCCTCCTCCCTGCAGGCGAAGCTGATGGGAGCAGTCCCTGGGGAGGGCAGATGTGGGGGCACCCCAAGGAGGAGCAGCAGATGGACGCAAGGTGATAAAACGCCTCCCTCAAGTGGGAGGAGAGGACAGGGAAAGCGCAGCAGCAGGGCTGAAGACGGCAGGGCGGGCTGGCTCGCCTGCATCTCCCCACCTGGGGCTCAGAGCCAGGTCTAAGCGCAGCTTTGACAGGAGAAGGCTGAGCAGGCACCTCAGGCTGGGATTCAGAAAAAGCGCCAAACCCCCAAACCTCTCTGTACTTCTCAGCAGCTTTCCGGTGGAGGCCCCCACAACCCTTTCTGAATAATTCAGCAACCTGCACAATCTCTCCGGACGACGGACGTTTTTTCCATCTGCATTCGACAGCAGATGGCGGGGAGCGACCGGCCGCCGTCGCACAGCCTGGGAACTGGTTATCCTGGTCAGTCACACCTGCGTGAGGCTTTCCCAGCGCCGGGAGCTCCTTGCTCCAGCTGCAACATGGAACACCTACAGAGCCCGGGCCTCCGAAAGCCGGCCGGTCTACCCCTGCGCTCCCTGGAGACCCGGTACCACTGCTCTAAGCTTTCGATTACTCCCCGTACAAGCTGCTGTTAAGGACCAGGCAGAAACGCTCGCCACTAAAAGCCTCCTGTAAAAAGCGAAGCCGTTTCCCTGCAATTACGGGTTCTTACCTCCTTCCTCCACTTGAGCTCGCAGAAAACCCGTTCGAAGCACTCGTGCATGTAGTTGAACTGCAAAGAGAAAGCAGGCATCCCTCAGAGCAGCCAGCAGCCCCAGGCAGCTGCCCTGGCTTCCAGCCGCACGGAGGCTGGCACCGGGTGCTTGCCCAGAGCTCCCCGTGCTGCGGGCTCCTCCTGGTGGCCACCGGCCCCTGCATCACCTCCCGCCCCAAAAGCTGGAGCACAGGGTGCTCCTCCAGCTTTCTAGGAGGAAAACGAGCAGGCTCTGGGCTTTTCCTTAGCAGATCTGCAAAGAACGGGGCTACTTACATAGGGGGTGAAGATTTTAACCCATCTGGGTTTCTTCTCTCCTCGTGCGTATTCAAAACAAAATGCCATTCCCTCTTCGTCCGTGTCCCACCGCTGCATTTCGTCCCATTCGAATGCTATGACCTGGTTCTGAAGGAAGACGAAACCCAGGTGAGGCCATAGCCCAGAAGACTGCGAGGAAGGCGAGGTTTAAGGCAGGTCGGGCGGCAAAAGTGAAGCCACACGAAGCGGGAAGGAGGATGCCTCGGACAGCCTTGCTGCACAGACAGGTATGAGCAGGGGAAGGAGCAGCGGAAACACACGCCGACACCCACAGAGGAGCCAGATAAACCCCTGCGCTCCCAACCGCTGCCGAAATCCCTTTGGAGGCCTCCCAGCAGCAGGCCCAAACCCCCAGAACTTCGGGGACACGGCGCTGGTGCTCCCTCCCTATAGCAAAGCCGAGGTGGAGGCCAGGGGCCGAGCCCAGCTCCCCGGGACCTCACGGCAGAAACCCCCTTACCTCCAGCTGCCCCTCCTCTGTGCAGGCGTGGAGTTTAAAGTGCTTAATGCTGATGGCTGTAATCACATGTCCCTTCCGCCGAGAGTCACAGGAGCAATGGGGGAAGATGATCTCGTTGTAACCCTCACACGTCCGTAACATGTTTAAATACTGCGGAGAGAAAGCCGCAGGCGTTAGCTTGCTCAGACGAAGGGAAGGGGACCCCTGCATCCTCCTGCTTCTCACACCGCCTCCACCTCTCGCATGCCCTGGTGCTCATCGCCCCCTGGGAAATCCCTGGCTTTACCCCAGCCCAGGGAGGCTCGATCCCCTCCAAAAGAAACCACAAACCCACAGGCAGCAGGGCCGTGCTAAGGGAAGGAAGGCAACCCCTCCAGCTGCTCAGTTCCCCTCCCCAAACCGTGGATCCATGCAGGCACAGACACACGCAGAGCTCCTCGTGGCCTGGAACACCACAAGCCCCTTCCAGGAGAGCCGGTGCAGCCAGAGCTGCCCATCAGCGCGACCGTGCACCCCCTGGAAGGGTACAGATCCGAGCAGACAGGTAAAGCAGCCCTGGGACCCGAAAGCACCACGCTGGCTGGAGCCATCCTGCCGATGGTTACAGGCTGAAGATGAGATCAGAAAAAGAGGCTGTCGGGCAGATGTGGGATCCAGGTTTCTCAGGGTCCTTTGACGCAAATGCTCAGGAAACTCATGAAAGAGGTATTTTGGCTATTTCTTTCTTTCTGAGTGTAGGCCAGACAAAGCAGCACTGTGAGGACACCGGAGAAGCGCTGGGAGCTCAGAGTCACAGCTCGGGACGTGGGAGAAGCCAGGAGCTTCTCCAGGGGCTGGTGCTCCAGAGCACCACAACCTCTCGCTGCGCGAGAAAGGTATACGCAGGGCGGAACTACAACAAAGTCTGAAGTGACTTTTTAACCCAGGAACAAGCCACATCCAGACCAGAGGAAGGGGCCAAATCCTCAAGCGTTGCGCTCCAGGTAGGACCCTTATTAACGTGGGGCGAGGTAGAGGATGAAGTACTTTGACTTCACAGGCTCTTTGGGACACAGACATTGTCTTCCTGACCTCCTGCTAGACCAGGGCCCTATTGCACCTGGTGTAGGTGTGTGTATATAGATAGATAGATATATGCTGGGATATACCTTTTCCAAAGATCCAGATCTTTCTCTGGTCATGAGAAAGCCAGCAAGACGGGCAGAAACAAAAGAGCCATGAGATGACCCACAGGAGGAAGCATCTATTTACTGATCCTTATCATCAGTTAATAATTAACCTTCCTGGCTCAGCATTTCAGGCGGCCCTTCCGGGGTCCACCCCAAGGTAGTCCCCCAGCAGGGACCCCTCAGAGCTACCGCAGTCACACGGGCTTTGAGGGGAGGCCCGACCAAGACCGGCCAAGCTGGAGAGGGGGATCCCAAGGCCATTGCTCTTCGAGAGCAGCCAAGCCGGCCACAAGAACGCAGGCAGGGTGCAGCGAGTCAGGGAAAGGGCAGCCTGCGTTCATTCGGTACCAGCAGCCCCGAGCAACCCAGGAAGTTATTTACAAGTCAGATTCTCCTGCTGTTTGATCTCCAAGCCAAGCCTGCATCTGGCAGATGAGCTCAGGGCATCCCCTTCGCTCCCCCACGTCCAAGCCAGGCAGGCTCGTCAAGTCATACCAAGCCCCCAAGCATTTGCTGGGCAAAGTGATAAGGGGCGGAAACCCCCTGACCAGACAGCAAGCTCTGACACAGGATTTGCAATCTGGGAAGGCTTCTGCTGGACAGAAAAAACAAAGGAAAACAAAACAAAAAAAACAAAAAAGAAACTAAGGCACTGAGGGGGCAGCAACTTGCGGGCCAGGACCCAGCCCTCCCTTGGCTAGCCCAGCATCACCATCTCAGAGGCAGTCTGAGGCAGAAAGAGACCTTTGCCTCTCAATTACTAGGAAGAAAGAGCCGTCCCCGAAGGGCTGCAGGTGAAGGATTGCTACACCACACGTTAAGCACCTCACCTTTCAACACCGGCAATAACCCACGAGGTTTTATCGCTGCCTTGTTTGGAGCCGAGTCAATGGGTGATCTTGCCAAGGACAAGCTGCTGTTCAAACGCGCCAGGCACGAGGGGCGGTTTTGGTTCATGCAGCGGCCGACCCTCGGGCGCATCCCAGCCCTGCGCCTGGCATTCCTGCGTGTCTGCACGCCCTGCCGGTCCCTCCCGCGCTAAGCCCACACCCCCACAGCTCTCCGTGGTTATTGCTTTCCAAGAAAGATGTGTTTTTCAAGGCTGTGTGCATAGAATGGTTTGGGTTGGAAGGGACCTTGGAAGATCATCCAGTCCAACCCCGCTGCCATGGGCAGGGACACCTTCAGGTTGCTCAAAGCCCCGTCCAACCTGGCCGCGAACACTTCCAGCGGTGGGGCACCCACAGCTTCTCTGGGCAACCTGTGCCAGTGTCTCCTTTCCAAACACAGCACTGCAAACAGGAAGGACAGCAAACAGGACGGGCAGGATAACTCACCATGACCATCTTTCTCTGCTCACATAGCTTCTGTAACTGGTAGGACTTCTCCTCCGCTTTGATGTAGCCTTTCTTGACATCATCAACAGCCTAAACAGAAAAAGGGAAAGGAAACCCAGGAGGTCAGACTGGAGGACTCTTCACCGAGTCACAACGCGTTGCTTTCCCTGGCTGGCCCTGAGGCTGCTTTGAACAGCCACCCAAATTCACAGCCCCAGAAGGTGACCAGTGTCCCCAGAGAGGCAGAGGGATGGAGAGGCTCACAGAGGTGGTTCTCTGCACTCACTGCCTCCTGCCACGAGCCTCTGATCGCCTTGGGGAGCATACAGATGCTTAAGCATCTTGGCAGACTTTGGAAGAATGTCCCCTGGCAAAAGATGATGGATCTGGAAATGCTGGTACCTGGAATCCTGCGTTTGCCTTCAGGCACAGGCAAGGACAGGCTGGTACAACCCTTCCACTCCAGACACACAGGCACAGCCACCTCCAGCAGGGCTGTGGTGGCTTCTACCCACTGTGCTGCTGGAGTGTTGGCATGAAAATGTATTTTTCCTTCAGGACTGAGCAGGTACACAGCCCCTTCCTTTCACTCCTCAGCTGCGCATCCCAGCAAGAACTCCTGCCCCCGGCACAAAGCAGCTTGTAAAGGCGCCAGCCAGTAAAGACCCAGTCTAGGAGATCAAAGAATCTGACAACTATTTTTATTTCAATTTGTACCAGAGGCTGGTACAGGCTCAGTTCAGAGAGCACTGGGACAGCATTTTTGGTGGTTGAGACAGAGCACGATTCATCCCACTGAACTTTGCAGCTATCTACCTCCGAGCTGGTCACCCTAGACTGGTTTTATACAGGCAATGCGAGAACGTGACTCTTCTCGGACTCACTTCATCCCAGAGAATCTGCATAAAGTGAAATCACAGGCAGAAATGTCCCCGTTCCTTAGGGCTAACAGGGAGAAGTCTGTTCCCCATCTTCAGTGACAACACACAGAACTGAGGAAAACGTATCCGACCCAAGGAGTGCAGCCTCCCGCGATCCTGTTAGCTTGCTCCGGGAAGGCAACTTCCTGCAGTGAGAGAGGCAGAGTCCTGCCTCCCAGTCCGATTGTGACTTGGCCACAAGTTCACCACAGCACCGCCGATTCACCCAACCGCGGCCTTCTACTCCTTGAAGTTACCCAAGCAGGACTGGCCCTCAATTTCGTGCTCTGTTACCAGTACGCCAAAGGACAGCAGTGTTTGGAGCAGTTCTGGGAGCCAGGCACTTGTGTTACCTTACCTCCCGTAGAAAATTACAGCTCTTGGGCACCTACCTGATGGAAGAAGTAGGTGACTGCCAGGTCGTTGTCATTGAGAAGAACTTCCTCCTCTGTAGTGAAGAGCCATTTTCGGATGGTCAGGCACGTTCCCGGCACCGCCGAGGTGTAGTTCTGCACGTAGAGTTTGTGGGGGAATTCATTGGGCGCCAGTTTGCGCACTGGAAAAAGCACAAGAGATCGAGGTCAGCACGCCGCCCCACACAGCGTCAGCAGTGTCATCTGTGACCGCAGCCTGGCTGCTGCACAAATCAACATTGGCGATCCTCGTTAGCCGAGTCAGCCGGGATCGGGACCCCCAGCTCTGCTCCAGGGCCCTTTCTTCTCCTCCCTGACCGAATCCACCTTTTTTCAGTACCTACTTCCACGCTGCCAGACCACGCCGGTCCCTCGCAATTGCCTCTAGTGCACAGGCAGGAATCTGCCCGAGACTGAACTCGGCCGTCGGAGAGCTCAGCGCAGCTCTCGAGCACCAGCACAACAGCCCGACTTCACCCCCCGCTGTGCACAGGGAGGTCTACCCTGCCTAAGCCTTAGGATCACAGTGTCCTGGACCTACGCGCTGTCCCCACAGCGTGGGGGGACTGGAGAAGGTCCCCCCGGTCCTGGCAGGCTGCCACCAGAGCCTGGACAAACCCCACTGGCATTGCTCAGCCAAGCTGGAGCTGCTGGGCCACCAGCGAGGCCCTGTCGAGACGGTTACTGTGTTCAAATCTGCTTCACCCAGCTATGACAGGCGTAAAAGGTGAGCGCCAGTACGTCTCCTTCATCAGGTAGGGATATGGTCACTGTCTTACTGCAGATGGAGCTTATGGCTTCCAGAGAAATTAAATGGAGTGCATCCAGACAGGAATAAATGTGGATGTTCACAGCGAGTGCCCAGAAAGCACAAGCCATAAAGGTTAACTGGAGTTTTTACTTTCCAGCGCAGTTTGAGAAGCGCAGCACTCGCAGGAACAAGGAATTAATAGCTCCAGTTAAGAGTCTGGCACCATAAAAGCTTCCTGCACGAGACTGTGCCAGCACGCTGCAGCGTCCCATCTCCCAAGAGCGGGTATTCCCGCCCGAGGCTCCCCGCACAGCCCTGCCTCAGCAATCCTGAAACACGTCGACCCTCCAGCCCTGGTCTTCCCTCCCCGTGTCCGGCTTTGTCACGCCGGCACCCGGTAACTCTCAAAAAGTGACCACAAATGCGGCGGCAGAGGCAGTTCTGCGACGCCAACGCTTTTACAGGAGACTGGTGATCTTGGCTGCCCCAGGGTCAGGATCTGAATGCAAACCCAGCCTGTTCTGTGACATGAGTCATTTCAGGAGGGCTTTAAGCAGCTAAAAATCACCCCTTCCGTTCAGCCAGAATCTTGTGAGCACAGGGAACAGCCCTAGAAATCTGTTCCTACACAGCACAGCTTGCTGTAACAACAGCATGAGTTTGAGGCACAGAGAGATGACAATCCAGAAATGAAGGTACCCAGCTGGGAACGAGAAATACACTTGGCTTAAAAACCAGCACAGGGGAAAAAAAAAAAAAAAAAAAAAAAATACACAGACCAACCACTACACCCATTTTGTGGTGTGACCGCGGTATTTTGGCCTCTCTACAGCTTCAGCGAACCCAAGGTGAAGCTGGGCGAAATCAGAGATTGCCGCGGCCAGGGATCTGAACAGCAGCCAGGAGACCCCAGCACGCGCTAAGCTGGAAGGACGGCAATTACTTAAGTGCCAAAAACGGTCGCCCAGAATCCCACAGTCGAGCCTCAAATACCATCAGGATTCAACCACAGAAGGAGAGATGAGAAGCTAAGAGGCAGCTCGCAGCACCCTCTCCTCCAGGACCTGGATGTCGCCCCACACCTGTGTGTGTACAGGCCGAGGGTGCCCTCAATCCACTTTCCAGCACCTTCGCTCTGTCTCAAGCCGCTGCCCCCCTCTCCAGAGACTGCCACACTGCAGTAACTCTGCCCATTTTTTTTCTAAGCTCGCTGGACCCTTTGAACTAAAGTAAAATGCATCTCCCAGTTTAACAAAAAGCTCGTCTCCTTGAACTGCTTAAGAAAGGGAAAGTTAAGCGGTGGCAAAAAAGCCATCAAACTTTGAGGGCTCCTCATTATCAGAGCCTACTGTGCCTGCCCGCTTCCTCCCGGGGGCTCCCGATATTGCGAGTAGAGATAAGACCTAAGTGAGAGCGCCACCGGGCTCGGCTAGCGCTGCAGAGCTTTCTCCTCCATTGCTCATCAGCACCGAGGGGATTAAAAAGACTTACCAAAGGAGTGATTGATCACTTCAAACAAGGCGAAGTAGTTTGCGGTAATACTGTCCATTCCGACTTTTGCAGCCACGGCCTAAAGAGCGACCGAATGGGAAAACAGGGTGAGCAAAACAGGAGCCAGCAGCTGCACGTCCCCCTGTTTGGCAAGGCTGGCTTCATACAGGTTATTGCCAAGTGTTCCCTAACGCGAGGTGCTAGTCACCACGGAAACCCCAAATTTTACTCTTCCAGTAAAATCAGAAGTTTTCTTAAGCAAGGGCTTGGACTCTCCTGCTTTCACCTTCCTGTAAACTGCTCTAGATTGTAAGTGCCACCGTGGCTGACAATTAGGTCATCTTTTCTTCTGATGCCTCCAGCTTCAGTTCCCAATAGAAGAGGCGTGCACACCTCCCCTAGGAGTTTTCTCCAACAACGCTTCAGTCCTGCATGCTAACACCACAGCCAAAACTCACAGACCTCGGCGGAGGCAACGTGAAATTCAAGAGGCCGTGTCCTAAACACACCACGTACTGTGAATCCCATCTATCCACAGGATTCTGCTGCGCAGATCTGTCCTGAGCACCTGCTCTTTTGCGGCGCTCTGGGGCTCCCTCGCTCGCAGCAACATTTTTAGTTCCCCTTCCAAAAAGGGTCTCCCCTCTATCACCTTATTCCCCCTACCCCATTGACAGCTTCCACTTTTCCTCCTGCAGTATTGGTTGAAGTCAGCTGTCCTTAGTTTTCCACTTAAAGCACCGGGTCTCTGGCCACTTGCAAACCTGTGATCCAGCCAGGGGATTCCCCCAAAGGGTCACCGCCCTTAATATTCAACTTGCTGTCCTGCCACACGGCCCCAGTGAGACTCGTGTGTTGGCTGCTGGCAGCTCTCGGATCCAACTCCTCCACCGCAGCCGCTGCAAGCCATAACACACAATCTGTCCGGTGCTTAGAGCCGTCCGCCAGCTTTAAGATATTATCAGTGAAAATTAATTCAGCGATGACTCTGTCCTTGCAGCCAAGCCTGCCAGTGAAAACGCTGCTTCAGCACAGCATAAGGTTAGGGTTCTCTAGCATCCCTACCCTCTCTGCTCCAGCACAGCAGCGTCACTGATGCCCACCTGCACGCAAGGGGAGCAGAGAGAAGCAAGTGGGCACCCACGGGGTCTCGGTTAACGTCCGAGTCACATTAATCTTCCAGTCAAGGCAAAAAAAAGTAGCAGCTCACCTGGTACACCTGGTCTGTAGTGCTGTTCTTTTTGACTCTTACTGTCACTGTCGTTATATCTGGTAGTGCTACTCGGAGCTCCACGTCGGAGACGCCGTTGTAATTCTGAAGGAGGGAAGAAAGAGAGGACAGAAATCAGCATCACACAAACTGAGCGCTACGGGCTATCTATTGCATCACGCTGGCTAATTAAAACGGTCACTTCTAACAACCAGCTGCTCTGCAAGCCTCAGGAATCCCACTCCAATCTGCACCAGAGAAATTCTGAAAGAAGGAAGACGTGAGCTCTGCTCCGAGACAGGAAGCTGAGCGAACCACTTCAGACCACGGCGGGGTAGGATTTTCCACTCCCAGTTCTGCCAGTGAAGAGCGAGAGAAAGCTCAGGGACATGGCAACTTCATGCACCATGGAAAGGCTGGAAAAAGAGCAGCTGCTGAAGGGCAAACAGCAGCTCACTGCCGCTGCCCGCAACTCCCATCTCGGGAGAAGCAAGTCAGCCAGACTGGTATTCAGAGCGCCTGTTGCCTTTGTGGCCGAAGGCTGACGAACACAAACAGCTCGCAAATGCAAAGCTACCTGGGCTGCCACCAGCACCGAAACCAGCAGGAAAGTCAGCGAAGGTGTTTTTTGCTGGGTCTCCCCTTGCCAGAGAGCCAGGGTACGCAATGAGGCCTCGGGGCTGGTTCTGCTCTGTGCACACGTCCGAGAGCAGCGTCAAAGCTGCTCTTCTTCGCTGCTGCTGCGGAGAAAAGGTTTCCTATGTGCAAGACAGCCAGCAAACCGCAGCCTTGATTTCCTGCCATGGTTTTCTATTCAATCAACTGGGGCTTTGGCAGGGAACGTCTCTGCTCTCTGATCCAGTTTTACCGAGCGTTTACGGCCTCTCTAACAGGGAAGGTCGCGGCAGAGCTTCAGCACCATCACCTACGTGCCTACCTCGTCCGACTCCGACAGGAACTCCTGCATGATGTCGCTCTCCCCAATGACACGTATCGAACACACTGCAGGACAGAGAGCGCAGGTTAGTGGGGTGCCCGGGGGAAGGGGGATCCCTCGCCTCCCAGGACCAGCCCAAAGGCGACAGGGAAATAACAACTGCCTGTTCTGTGGGTGGCGTGAAACAAGGGCGGTATCTCCAGCCCGGAAAAACCTTCTCAAAGCAAGTGCTTTCCAGGCTGTATCAGGTGTCCTGGCACGAATACCGATCCAGCCTGAATCCCCTACAAGAGCAAGTGAACAGCGCTGTTGAGTAACTCACCGAGACATTCCCCGTGGGTGAAATCCAGGCCCCAGGCACACAGCCAACAGCAGGTTTAGACTATACTTAAAAGTGGGCAAGAATTTCATAAATGGTACTTTTGCCTCTGAAAAAAAAGTTATTCCAGAGGGACTGAAACTATTTGGGAATTTAGGCCAAGTTCAACAACTAATTTGGACCCGAACTGTATCATGTTGCCTCTAAGCAGAAACCAGTCTGCCCCTTCCTCCAGGCAGCTGGTAACCGAGGGCGCAGACGAACGAGCTGGGCAAGGCAGGGCTGAGGTGTCAGCGGGGCAGGGAAAACCTGACCCACATCCGTCTAATGGGAAGAGGGGGCTTCAGTCCCGGGTGCTGGCTGCGGGAAGAGGCTGATAAGCTCACACAAGCTACCCGAGCGGCTCCCAGGCAGCTAGGACAGTAACAGCACCACAGGCGCAGGGGCCACTGCTCCCCAGATCCCATCTACAGCCTCTTCACTGCAACACGTGGGGTCAGCTCTTTTAGCCGGGCACCCTGATAGAGAGATAAGGCTTTGCACCCACTTCCCCATCATCCGAACTCAACCTAAAGGAAACTCCTGCTGCAGGCATTACAGTTCCGATTAAAAAGGACAAAAGCGTTCAGCCATGAGCAAGCTCAGGTTGAGCTGAGCTCCCCTGATGAGAACGGCGTCGAACACGGCGTTCTCCCTGCTCCAAAGCTTCCTTCCTTCTTCCTCCTCCCTGTGCTCCCTTACCTCCAAGATTACTGGTGACCAATATGACACTATAAAAAAAAGCTCACTGTGCATTAAAAAACTCAATACACGTTTTGTTGTTGGAAGTATACTGCAAGCCAGTAACACATGCATCATTAAGCTGCGGCAAGTCTGAGCTCCTGCTCACCACTTCAGCTGTAAAATCCCATCCAGCTACAAACGAGCTTCTTTCCCTCACAGGTAAACAAATGCCTGTGGAGTTCTGGACCACCCGTGGAAGGATGTACCCTGAGGATTTGTTTCCCCGCTTGCGAGGAAGGCGGCGTCCAGCTCCCAGCTCAGTACCTTTCTCCAGGTACTCCTCCAGCCCTCGCCGCCGGGCGTCCAGCTGCTGCTCAGACAAAGAGAATGGCCACTTCCCTGGGAGACGCGGAAAAGTGAAGTTGGCAAATTCCCGTTTCAGGTTCTGGTGCAAGATGGCAAACTCCCGGTACCGCTTCGAGCAGAGCTGGCGGCCCGCCATGTAAACATTGTAGACCTGCAGGGAGGAGAAGAGGCTCACTGGGGTGAGAGAAGCTTTCCAAATCCAAACTGGCAGAGCACTGCCTTCCCAGACCCACAGGTAGCACGAGACTAAATTAGGAGGGTTTGAGCTAGAATGAGAAACTGGTAGGAGTAGTTAAATACACCACTGCTTATCCCTGGAGCTGGGGGACGTCCCAACTACTACCTCCATCTGACAGCAGCAGGATCAGCACGAGTTCAAGGCGCCTTTCTACTCCAGAAGGAGAGGAAAAACACCCAAACGCTTTACGAAAGGCCCTGAGCACGATGCAGCCATCACAGCCTTCACCTGGATCACGTCCTGCACACAGAAGGGTCCCCGAGATGCACCAAGCCACCACCAGACGGACGCCACAGCCATACTGTGCTGACTGCATCAGCTGTTTTCGGCAACGAGAGCCTCATCACCTGCCAGATGTGCGTGACGCTACCGCTGGATTTCCAGCTTGTTGCAGAACTGAGCACCACACTGCAGCCAAAGCCCCAGAGCTCTGGATTCAGGCTCACGGCTACTTCCCCCGAGACACAGAGAGGTCCCAAAGCGAGCAGGAGGCTCGGTTTGTGTTTGGACACAGCCCCTGGCAGCCGTCAGGCACCAACCATGGGGCAGAGCCCAGGGGAGAGGCAGCATGAAATCTATTAGGAACATCCCATGTTAACTAGTTTCTTGGCTATGCTTGCACTCTTCCAGTTTCATTCTGGACACCATTAAGGAAATAAGACTCTGGTCCCAAATAGGGGAAACCCAGAGCAGAGTTAGGGCTGCAGGACATTTCTAAGCACTGCGATGCTCTTCAGGGAATTCCCTTCCCATTCATTAACGAGCCGTCTCCATTTTTAAAGCCAATCTGCTCAGTCTCGCAGGCGAGTTAAACAAGCTCTTATCTAGGCATCACTAATATGCCCTCAGTGATAAGGAGGTCCCAAACAGCAGCGTTACCTTAATTAGCTTCACTCCAGGAAAGGGATGCAGTGGGGAAGAGAGCAGGTTCACGCGTTTTCATGTTGCACAAGTGAAGCGTTTGCAGCAGCAACCTTTCCTCTTGAGGAGAGGAGCGTCACCCTCCACCATCCACCTGAAGCCAAAGGGCTGGCGGGGCACAGAGGTGGAGTCTAGCAAGAGGCACGTGCCGAAGATGAACCGAGGGTGGCTTCAGCAGCGTTCAGAAGACTCAAAACCCCAGCCTGCTCCCCCGATGAGGGCCGGGAGCAGTCCCGGCTCACTCGCCCTCCACGTCTGCCCTCCCGATACCTGCCCGAAAACCTTCACAAGGGGAAAGTGCTCCAACAAAACCACAGCTTTTTCCTTAAAAAGCAGCATGCGTTCAACCCTTCTGGCATCAGCTCAAGAGAAGGTGCCAGGGCGGGCTGGATCCGAACAGCTGCAGCTCTTGTCAGTCCAGAGAAGAGGCTCCCTCTGACCCCCCCTGCACTGCTCTACTTTAAGAACCTCCGGTTTCTAGGACCCTTTTTCTCCTGCCCCATACGACACACCTTATCCGACAGCATCCAGGGTGCGGGGAAAGCATGCCCTCCCTGTGAGGCTGCAGATCCACAAGGATCCCCTCTGTCCCCTTCAGAGACACGTGCCAGGGTGACTCGTTGAAGTGACATGCTTTGCACGGGAGCCTGACTCTTCTGGCAAGCTGAGTGCTGCTGAACCCTCTCCACCATTGCTCTCACACGCACACACATACACGCTGTTTCTGCAACACTGATGCTGGCTCATGTCTTCCTTGGGAAAATGCCTTTGCCCTCAGCTGGGAGAGGAAAAAGTGATGAGCCAGTTTGTCTTCTGTCTCCCAGCACTTCACACGATGACGCAATCGTGTCCCGAGGGCGACTGCTCCAGCCAAACCTACCTCCCGGTCTGGGAGGGTGAAGGGAGCCAGCGTACAGCACAAATCTTCCAGCCACGAGTCAAAGCAGCGGCATAACTAAAATGCCCGATACTCGCCATCTCGTCCCAAGTCCCTCCGCCTCATCGTGCAACCCCACTGACGGCCACACAGTTCCCTGGCTCTGGAAAAAGGAAGACAGCACGCAGAGCAGAAGAAAAAACACTGTCTGGACACGAGTTGGACTGTGCTCCCAACAATAAGCAGCTATTTGCAGGGGGAAGAATACCGCCCTTGTGGCAGGCTTCTGTCTCTACCAGTCGCTGACTGAAGCTCCGAGCCGGCTGGGCTTGGGCTGCAGGCTCTGCTGACCCTCGCTGCAGCTCAGACCCGAGGCATGCTCCCAGCAGCGGGACGCAGGCTGCTGGAGGACAGGGCGATCGAGACAGTTTGCAAGCCGAGGACCTGTGAGCACTACGCAGCCGGGCAAGGAAGCAGAAGAGCCAAAGCAAGGCCAGGCCGATTGAGGAGGTTAAACACACCCCAAATGTTGCAGGAAGAAACAGTTCTGCAGACGAGCCTCTTTGTCCAACCCGTTTTGAGTCCCTCTCCAAACATCTCCTTACCAGCCACAGAGAGCCATCCCTGATGAGCCAGAATCAGCGTTAAGCCTCGGAGGATGCACCCATGTCAGGTACTTAGGTGACAGATCACATCATCTAGGAAAATGACTGCCAAGCCTCCCCAATAAACGCAACAGAAGAGGCAGGGAACCCAAAGGAAGACGACTTTTTACAGCTATTTCCCCCGCCACTCCCTAAAGGGAAAAGAAATTCTGGAGACGGGAAGCTATGCTTCAAGACATCTGTTCCCTTTGCTTTTACATCTATCACAGATGTCCTTAACACTTGGTGTAAAACAGGAGATACAAATATGAAAGCTTGTATGAGCAAAATAATAACTTCCTACTGAATCTTCATAAGAGATCAAGCTATTCCAGACACATCAATAAAAAAAAGCTTCCCAACACATAGGAAATAGCTGCAAAAGAATAACCAAGCACAGTAAGAGTGAAGACGGGCAAGCCTAAATAAGACGGCGTCAAAACCAGTCAATAATACATTAACACGCCTCCATCCTGACGAGAAGAAGAGAGTGTTGCCACCAATTGTCACTAACAGCACGGAGCATGCCAGCTCAGGGTGCAGATACCCCGAGATATCCAGAAAACACCGCCCAAGCTGATACTAACCACAAACTTCTCGCCGTTCTGCTCCACGTGCTTGTATGTGGGGATGGAGATGGGCACAGCTTGTTTTTCCGTGTAGTCGTAGAATGACTGCCCCAAAGAGTCATCACTGGGATCGAGATTATCTGCCTCGTGGGGAGGCACGGACAACACCGTCAGAATTAACTCCTTCTCTCCTGCGCGAATCAGGTCCACCACTTGCTTGTGTGTTGCTCCTTCCACATTCACCCCGTTCCTGTGGAAGAGAAGGCAGAAAAGCCATAAGCAAGGCAGAGGTGACCGCAGAGCCTTCAAACCACGCCAGGACCAGCCCAGAGATCCGCCACATATCTGCTTCCCTTGAAAATCCCTCCAGCCTCAGCTGCTCTGGTTGCTCCAGCTTCACTCTGGTCTCAACTTCACTCATTTTTCCTACCGATGATTTCTCGAGTTATTAGTTACTGAATTACGTTTAACGACTACAGACACAGCTAAAACTTCTTTAGAAGGTTCATGCACCCCCTTGAATATTTAAAACAACTTTTACTGTTTTCACCATTTCTCAGTGGTACAACACGGCACGTTCGTACCCAGAACCCCGTCAGCTAAAGGCAATGCAAGGAGACCACAGAATCGGGGAAGAAAACACTGAACGCGTAATACATACTACTCTGCTAGGGCAAAGCTCATCTCCTGATCCTCTACAGCTCCAAAACGTAAGTGGATTTCCCTAAACCTGAATTGAAGCTTCCAGGTGAACAAGAATGAGAAAGCAGGCAAGGAGGCTCAGAGAGCAAAGGTAAGGAATTTCAGAAGCCGGTGCTCCCACCCACCAAGGCACAGCACCCATGAGCACACCTGCTTCGGTGCAACGTAGAGGAGACACGCGTTCGCTTCAGTTACTTCTAGGCAAACTGCTCTGCCTTGCCTCAGACAGCCCGGGAGCACTGCTACGGTGAGTGACACGTTTTGCTTCCTAAGCTGCTCCAACCTGACCACAAGAGCTGGTCCCAGTTATGCCCAAAGCCCTCCAGGAGCCCCACAGAAGCTCTGAGGACCCAAGACATACCCAAGCCACCTCCAGAGCATGCCTGACATCCCTGCTCTCCCTGCAAGCTCAGGTAACCATCGCTTGGCTCCTGCTTTGCCCGGAAGAGATGGGCCATACCTTGGCCAGCTTGGAAAGATCCCAGCCCTATGACTTCATTTCAAAGCAAAGAGAGCTGTTAGGTTCTCTTCCAAATCTGGGAAAGGACAAGCCTGTTTTTCGTCCTGATAAAAGCTAAATTTAGTAGCGAGTCTCCATAAACTTGCAGTCATCGCTAGCATCTCTGTGAAGAGTTTGGTATCCGAAACATTCCCTGTATAAACAGGAACAGGCAGAGCTTCACCCACCGCATCCCTACCAGTCAGCCTGGCCGTGCTCCTGCAAGGCTGCCGGAGAGCCCACGGATCGTCGGAGACGACGGGTGCCTTGCACCTCTGCTTCCCGAGCAGCTGCTTGGGGCGAGCCTGGAACAAACCAGCCAAGGAGTTTCTCACTGCTGCTGAAGCAACACCGGCAACCACGCCACAAGCCCCGTTTGTCTTCGCTCACACCTAGGAGTTTCTCCACCAGAAAGCCCAACGTCGCCCTTGTTCTGCGCTGCTGGCTACGGCCATCGCCTGATGCTCCAGCGGAGTGCAAGGGGAAAGCAGCCTGCACTCTCCCAGCCACGAATCCTGACCAGGCAGGGAGAGAAAGGGCTCTCAATTACTCCTTCTGGCAAGTCAGCTACTCCTTCCCAGAGCCTGGGAACAGACTGTCATCGTCTTGCCGCCAAAGACATAGTACTGGTCACAGAACCATCCCAGGTGGCCTTAAATCAAGCACGGGATTTAGCTTTCAATCCCTAGCTCTCAAATGAGAGAGAACAGCTCTTACCACTTCACATCAATCATTTTTTAATCGAACTTTTACTTAGAAGAATCGCCCTGAAGAGATCTGATCTCGACTTTCAAATCTGGGTGAGAGATCCCAGGCTCCGAACCAAGTTTAAAAAAGCCCCAAGCGGAGCCAGAGACAGCACCTGCGCTTTGCCAGGAGCTGGACAAAAAAAGCTTTCCCCAGCTCAGACGCTCCCCGTGGTTATCAGCCCTCTAGAGCTCCCGTATCGTTTCAGGGAAGGGATAACGAAGCAACCCTCGGATGCAGCCTCTGGGCTCTGTGCGGTCAGAGTGCTCGAAGAGCTGTGCGCAGCTTTTACAGCAGCGAGGCTGTGAAGTTCAGGAAGAGGGAGAATCCGCTCCTCGCCGGCCAGCTCTTCCACAGGGCAGGAGCGTGGCCTCCCAAGCAGCACATTCGGTCACAGAGGGCAGCCCTCGTTACCGAGCTGAGCCATTAGTCACCAACACTGCCACGCTAAAGTGACATTTGTATTTGTTCCACCCATGCTCACATGCCGCTCGCTTATCCCAGATCCCTTCCACTCGCCCAGAATACACCCAGTCTGCAAAGTGCTACAGCACCGCTGCCCAAGTACGATTTTGGGCGAATGGGGATGAAAAGCCAGAGACCCCAGTCGTGCCGAGAAGGCTGCTGTTTGCCCGCACCAGGAGGGACGGCAGGCCAAAATGACTCTCCTCTGCACACCCCAGTCCTGCCCTGAAGGGAGAAGGACGAAGGCGAGGGAGTACAGTCACCGTCCCACACTCGACCTCGAGCCCATCTCCAGCCGGTGACAGGCAGAGCCCCCTCCAGCTGGCAGCAGGGGCTTCTGGATGACCCAGACTGCAGGACACCCCGCTTAGTCTGCAAAAGTCAAGGCTGGTTTTTAGTTACGCTGCCCCAGCTAGGCTGGAACTAGGTCCTCAGCTTAACTTCCCGTCAGCAAAGACCTCGGACACCGCACTTTCCCTTCTGCCAGCAAACCGAGAACAAACACACTGCTGGCTTCCTCCTCTTCCTCCCCCACACCCCCTCAGCCCCTGGTGACTTCTGCTGCCACCCATTTCCTTCCCGAGCCAGCGCCAAACCCTGGGAGGTGGCGAGGACAGGACCTGGGACTCCCGACAATAAGACTGCAATGCATCATTTCATTCACAAAAAACCGGTAACACCCACTGCCAGCTCTCCATCGCTCCCAGCAGGTCTTTCTAAGATCAGATGCTGCTTTAACAGCAGCCCTGCTCGCCCCTCCGCTCTGCGGCGCCGCGGTGGGAAGGAGCAGTCGGTACCGGTACCGCAGGCGTGCGGGGCCAGAGGACTCGCACCTTTGCGAGAAAGTCACCATAGCAACTCAGGCTGGAATCATCACTGACGAACCGATGGAGAAAAGGAATGGTAAATCATACGACATACGCAAATCGGGAGCAGCTGGCAAGGCGAGAGGAGCGCAGCCGAACGACGCGCTGTTTACACAGCCACAGAACCGAGGGATCTGAGAGCCGAACGCACTTTTCCCGAGACAACGGGACACTCGGGTACTTTGCTCCTCGAGCTTCTGCCTCTGTTTGGCGTCGGAAAAAAGACCCAGGCATTACCTTTACCCTTCCAGGGAACGCACAGAGTCCCGGGAGAGGGCTGCTGAGCTGGCCACAGGGCTGGGTCCTTCCATACCTTCCAGAAAGGATGTCCAGACACAAGAGCGGCAGACGACAACCAGATCCAATGAATCCTTCCCTCCACAAAGGAGGCACCGCGGGCGGCACATGGCTCCCTTCTGCGTGGGATGGGAAACGGAGGAGAACTCTGCCCGTGGTGCAGCAAACCGCTGCAGGATGGAGACCGCAGCCAGGCACATGCAAGCCCCAGCCAGGTCTGCCAGACTTCAGCAGTGCTTGAAGAGCAACTTCCTCCAACGAATCCCTTCTCTCAGCTGTCCGCCACCAAATTTGGATGTGGCTAAACCAGGAGCACGAGGTTCTGTCACATTCCGCTGCAGGATGGTGGGCAAGTCTCCTGCCCTCAGCGCCCGGTTTCCTCTTTGCCGCGCCAGGAACGTGAGCTCCCTCGTAGGAAGGTTACCGCAGGAAAGCTCTGAAGTTGGTAGGCAGAAGGGATGCCGGAGCTGTTCCGTGCACTGTTGGACTGGGCAATGCAGAGCCTTCTCATGCTGCCACCCTGGCAGGGCATCCCCACCCAAACAGGGCTGCAAGGGGCTCCCAAACGCTCTCGCCTTCCCCCCAGGGAGCTGGGAAGAAGCTGTTTTCCTCCTGGTGCTGGGTAGGGTCGCGCTAGCTCAATACTCACCATGACTAAGGGCTCGCGTTGGCTTAGCTGAGGACAACATAACCCCAAAGCACTCGTTACCACGTCTCCGACGGCAATCGTCTCACCGCAGCAGAGGGAACACACGCCCGTGCCGCAGTCCACAGTCCAGCACGATGCCCAAGACACCTGCCAAGACAGGCCTGGGCTGAGACTCCGGACTGTGACCTGAGGCAGCGGCACGCTTTGCTGCCCGCTGACACCACTGCGAGGGCAGAAACCCTGGTACGCGTGGGGCAAGATCAGGCGCTGCCAGCCTCGGCACTTGCCCGTCGGGGCTCGCCTGGTGCTACAGAGGAAGCCAAGCTCTGGGAATTACAGCAGGTTACGCTTAACGAAAGATCTTCAGCCTGTGGTTCGGCAAGCTCCTGCCGCAAAAAATACATGCTGGGGGGCAGAGCAGACCAGTGTCTGTTCACTGTAATGAATTCAAAAGCCTCTTTGAGACTGAGTTTTCAAGGTACTAGGCCAAAGACAGCGAGCAGTGGCTGCAGGCTGGCACGGTCCCCTGGCTGGAAGGAGGATGAGCTGCTGAAGCACCCCACTCACTCCCCCAAATCTGACCTCTCCGCCAGCACGGTGTGGAAAATGTCTCACTCAGCAGCTGCGTTGGAACCCAGGAACACCTATCGGCGAGTGTTCTCAGCAAGAACAGGAACTGCTGGCAAACACCAGGAGACCCTGAGGACAAAGCATGCATTTGACAAAGCAAAACTCCCCATCATGCCGATGCTAATGAGCAAGATCCCCAAGACACAGAGAAGAACATTTCACTTCTCCCATTTGTATGCTGAATGACTCATTTTCTGCAAAGATTTCTTAAAATTTCCCAACTATCTGTCTGTCAAGAGATGACAAGGAAATTTACTGCAAGAACGTCTGCAATAAGCTTCCTGGAGATTAGGACCACAGCCTGTCTTTGTGCTTTGTTCAGGGGAAGTACCGACCCAGCCGACAAACCATCCAAGGAAAAGCACCCCAGAAATGACTCAAGTCATCTTTAAGGCTTTGCTTTTTAGCAGGTGAGCACCTTCAGCCATCCCCTGCTATTTGCAGGGCCACCGTGGCAAAGCACAGGTCAGAGCTCCCCCGTCCCAGGGTGACAGAACCAGGCTGGCGAGAGCCTTGCCACGCAGCTGCGGCCTCAGAAGCGAGGCTGGCAGCAGCTATTCACACCACAACTTCACGTGTCACCTGCCTCTTCATGGGGACAGGCTGCCAAGTCCCCGTCTCCCCCACCCAGCGCTTCGCATCTTCCAGCTCCTGACGCTTGGCTCCAGCTCTGTCCAGGAATGTATGTTAAGCCCATAAAATTCAATACATCACCAAGAAGCTCCCTGCACTCCTGCTTCTTCTGTAACACACCGGTTCTCACGAGTATTCAGCTGCGGGAGAGATTTTAAGGGCGGTGCTGAGATAACAGATTACTCTCTGCTCTGAGAAGGGCGGATGAAGGAAGAAGAGGGCTGACGATGAGATCCAGCAACAAGGGCAGTCACCACAGGGAGCAGCAGCCTCCTCGGGAGAGGCTCTGGGAATAAAGACGAACAGCTAATGAGCTTACTGGACACAGTGGTGCGGGACAGATTCTCCAGGCTTGCCGTAGCAGCTGCAGAAACAGGCGCTTCATCGTCTTCATCCCTCTCCCTTCTCAAATCCAGCTAACACCGGAGCCGCTCCACACGACACCACTGACAATGCCTTATGCGGTGTGTTTGCAAAGGGGCAGCCCTGCGACGGTGCCAGCTCCCTTCCACCACTCCTCGGGAGAGCAACGTATTTGCCCGACCGATCCGCAGCAGCTTTGACAGAGCCAGCTCCTCGCAGCTTATCCCGGAGGAGTGTTAAGTTTCTCGGTTGCTTGATACACCCGAAACCATTCAAGCTAAACAGTTTCCCCGACAGGCAGCGCCTTTCCCCTGCTCCGGCCCTGAACCGCTCAGTCCCCAAAGCCAGACAGCTGTTGGCACAAGCCTTCCTCACGCTGAACCACCCCAGGACTGCTCAGCTGAGGCCGAAGCAGTATTTCCCCATTTCTAATCACCCAAAAGAAGAGAAGCCAGCCTTCCTCTTCTACAGCTAAGAAATCCAGACTCTGTCCAATATTATTCCACACAGATAAAAAGAACCCGGGAAGACATTAACAAGTGCAGTTCCAGTGACCTTTCCTTTTTCTCTTACGTGGGAGAGACCAGAAGAAAGCTGGGATAATTACTATTTTCACAGAAGCTTCTTGCAACATCTTAAGGAAGTTTTAACATCCCTGTGCATATTGACACGCTTTGCTCTTGCAAACAGTGCGAGCGCCATTCACCCGCTCTAATCACGAGCGCAATGATTCCAAGCAAATTAACGCTTCTGAACCACCCTGAAAGAAGACAAAGAATGTGAACATTTTGGAAGGTTAAAAACTAAATCCTACTGGAAAGCAAACAAGTACTGACTCAATAGCTGGAAAGCTCTTAGTCTTGCTGAAAAAGGAACAACATTTTGGACACTTCAGCAACGAAATCTGTATCGAATCCACCCTGGAAACTCGGGAGCAGGTAACTGCAATCAGCTTCTACACCAGCAGTAGGAGACATGATCTAGGTCAAGGCCTCCTTGCGTTTTCCTTCCCTGAACCATCAGCAAAACCACCCTGAGAAGACCTGCGATGGACCAGGCTGCCAGACCGCAAGCCCCGGTGCTAGCATGAAGCTGGACTTTTAACCGTAACCTTTCTAACCAACATCAAAGCAATGATTCTTATCTGTTCCTTTCGTAGACCCAGATTCTCCTCCGGCTCAGTTCAAGCTGCTGACGACCAAGTTCAAGCCTGTGACAGCGGCTTTGGTTTCCCAGCCATGCTCTTTCGCAGAGCTCCGAGCAACATCAGCGAGCCCCCGAGGACTCTGCAGACCACACGCTGAAAAACACCGTCACAAGATGCTCCTCCAGCGATCTCAGTGAAGAGCCTGGCAGGGTCTGGCGCTCCAGCTCTTTGAAACAGCATCCCAGTCCAACAGCAGCCTGGAGTACGGGTGTTCACGAGGCCTCTCAAGGACGTTTCAGCCTGCAGCTCGCATTTTGCAAGTGCAGGTTTGCATCCTGGTAAAAGGAAACTCTCCCCCGCCTTACATTTTGTCCGTTGCTGCTTCCTCAGTGCTCAGACTGGTGAACAAGGAAGGGAGACTATGGGTACAAAAACGCCACCGCAACACACCGGGCACCAATGTCCAGCACATCCCCAGCAGCTCTTCCCCATCAGGAGCGGGGCGGCTGCTGCCACCGAGCCTACAGGGCCGACCCATTTGCTTCGTTATCTCAAGACACAAAGCAGGAGCAGAGAGCACAGGCGGCAGGAATGCGTTTAAATTTCTCCAGCTTCAGCCATTGCGCCCATTCCTAGGCACACATAGAGTTCTAAGTATACCGCAGAAGCGTTAAACCAGGGTAGATAAAAAGGCTCTTGCATTTATCTAATTGTACACTTAATGGAAAAGCCAGCACACGAGGGTTCTTCATTTACCCACTGCTGTTATCTCTCAAGAAAGGATACATTTGCCGTTTTTCACTCAAACAGACAACGCCAGCCTTATTGAGCACACCACGCACAGGCTGAAAGGCGCAATGAGGAGACCTGAATTATTCCCAGTTCTAATCTACAGCCTTAACTGGGCGAATCCACTCCCTCTCCTGCGCTTCAGCAGCCCCGTTTGTAAGAGAGGGAGAGATGCTGACCCACGGTAAAACGCTCTGAAAACACGCGCAGGAAAGCGAGGGATGGAGCCTGGAAAGGTTGGGGTGAATTCAGGAACGCCACCGGGAAGACGGCGTGTTTAAGAGGTGGGGGGAGGAAAGACACCTATCAGCTGGCCATGAGAGGGGTTTTAGGTTCGCCAGGCTGCAAGCCAAACTCAACACGTCTCGTGAGTCCCTGTGGCTGCAAGCGCGGCAAAACAACAACCCACCTCTGAAGCAGCAAGACGGCCGGGCATCCCCACACGTCTGTGTAAGATAAAGCTTCCAACACTGATTCAATCCACTTCCTAAATTGTCTGAGGTTAAGGAAAGAGACTCCCTTAAAGGCTTTGGCCAAGGTAAGGCCTGCTGACCACCTCGTACGGTGATTTTCTGGCAGCGCGCCCTTCGTGCAAGCAACAAAATGCTGCAAATAAGCAGAGCGTGCAGCTGCTGCCTCCTTTTTACAGGCCATTCTGGACATTTCCGAAGCAGAACCAGCCTTTTCTGCCCCAAGTCAATACACAAAATTAGACTTTAGACCAAGAAGAGATAAAGAGTTCAATCTCCTGAGGGAAATGCCTTTACCCCGTACACCAGGCACAAGTCACTCCCCACGAGGGTTAGGAAGAAGCTGTCTCCGGTGGGGTTATTCCATCCAGACCCATACCGAGGGGCACGAGACCTTCCCTCAAAGCAGAAGGTGCTGTGACCGTTTCAGACACAGGAATGAGTGATGGAGCCCAATTCTCTGGTCTGGCAGGGTATGGTACCCCCCCTACCCTCGCAATCACACCTCCATCAGACCAGGTTTCCACCGCACACAGTTCAACAATATTGAGAACAAATCCCTTCTTTATCTGTTCAATTATTTTTAAGCGAGCTTCCCTGCAAGCAGAGCAAACGCTAGTGAGATTTTCTTCCCTGTCAAGATTAGTTATGATTGTCATTCAGGGTGATAATCAAGAACTAAATTAGCTTTCATTGTCTGTCTCCAATGCCCTCAACACCCACAAACACAAAACCAGCTAAGAAGATTAGAGAGCACGCCATAGCTACGTTGCAAAACCAGCCTTTGAAAGCAAGAGGTCTGAGCTAGATGTTAGATATGGGAGCGTCACGCAGTGAAGGATGGCAGGAAAGGACTCTGTAGCGAGGACAGGACTCTCAACCCTTCAGACAACACTCAAAACATCCCTGGGTTTTGGATGAGGACTGAGAAGCAGGCTGCGCACCTGGAAAACCACGCTCCCGTTACTGCGGCCAGAGCCCTCAGCCGCGCAGGGATGGGAGGTCTCGGGGTCTTCCAGCACTGCGCACATCCAGATCGAGCTGGGGAAGAGACGTGGGGCGACAGACCCCACAGACAAGTTACCACATGCTAAATACCCTGGTGCTCTGCAGCAACAGCCTCAGTAATTCCATCAAGGCAATGCAGTGGAAGAAACTCGTCTCTCAGGCTCTTGCTCTAAAAAAATCTCTCCCAGGCCAGTTTGCTCAGAGTTACAGGAGGTGGAAACAAAGTCCCGCTTGGAAATAAACAGTCTGTTCAGCAAACACCTAACCTGCACGTGCTCTCAGCACTCAAACATGACATGAGAGCCACAAAGATGCCGAGCGGCCAGCAGTTCCTCCCGAAGCCCCACCACCCAGCTCCAGAACTGCAGCCCGGCTTTCGGCGAGTTCACCGCAACTGCCAAACCAGCCGTGGGTCCTGCAGGCAGAGGAACGGGGTGCCGGGGTCGCTGTACCGGGGAGGCGGCAGCGGCGGCGGATGGGCCCCCGTGCCTCCCAGGGAACCCCACCCCCACCATTGTGCGCAGGGTGCTGCTGTGGAAAGGAAGGGAAATCAGAGCTATTTTTGGAGTCTTGTTGTATTGTTTTCTACTCCAAGTCACAACCGTGCTAAGATTTACTTGCAGGAGTTAGATTTTAATAGACCCAGGGAAAATGGGCGTCCCCTTGGCAGAGTGTGCAGAGACACAGGGACATTACGCAGTACCAGCCACGTTTTGGCGGCGTGAAATTTTTCAGGCCGATTTACGCAGCCAGGTTAACAAAAGCGATAGCCAATATAGGAAAAGGATGAGGGCCAATCTGGCAGTGCTACAAGAAGATACATGGGCAAATTAAAAGCGACTTCTCCCGGGAGATGAGAAGTGGCAGATAATGCAAGAGGAAGTCCCCCATCCTTCCAGCCGCAGTTGCTCCCTGCCCCATGGAAGGGGAAGCCAGGGGTCCAGAGAGCCCCGAGCAAACACCCCTCCTGCCCCCTCATTAGCCATCGTTATCTGCAGGTCCTAACTCTTTCACACACCGCTGCACGGTTTGGCAACAGACTAAGGGATCGGGCCCTCACCTTGTGCCAGCCGAGACGCCGGGGACTAAACCCCCATTCCAGGGCCAGCCTCAAAATCTACCTCTGATTTCAAACACAGCATTTTAAGTGTTTCCCCACAGCAGGCACAAGGGAGAATTTCAGCTCGCCACCTTGTAACGCATACAAAATATTTCCCCTCGGTCAATAAATGCTGTTCTCTCAAGTAGATCCTCCAGGTGCAGAATTCACCCCCTGAACAGTTCTTCTGCACAGAAAAAAATCAAAGCGTAAAGTATTTGGGTCACACGGGAGAGAGCCAAATCCCAACAGCAAGCTTTCTGCAGGGCACGGCCAGCTCTGTAGCCACGGGCTAGTCAGAACAGATCTTCTCTGCTGGGCCCAAACACATGCTGTTGTCCTTCACACACTGCAGCCTGCAAAGACTGGCAGCAAAGCATTCCTGCTGCTATGAAATCCCTGTAATTAATAAGTAATTGAACTTAACCAACTCAGCATGAAGTACAAATATGTAAGGATCAGGAGGTATCGCACAGCTCAGCACGGGCAGAACCAACCCCAAGAACCACAAGACAAAGGGGAACACGCTGAGAAAAATACACCTCGACAGGCTGAGGCTACAGAAAGCCCTCAAAGAGATTTAACTGATGTCAGTCCACAAACATGGGCTCAAAGTTTAAGGGTTTTTTTGGGGGGGGTGTGGGGGGAAGATCAGTTTCAACACAGCTGAAGCATTCCCACGGAAAGATGTTTTCAGGCTCAAATTTCAATTCTTGCTGTCGAGAAACAGCTACCGCACAGCGCTGGACAACCCGTGGTCCCAGCGACCAAGAGGAAGAAAAACCAAGCAGCCGGTCCCATCCCTGAGCGTGCTTTTCCATCTCTGCTGCCTTCTCTGCAAAGCTGCACGGCTGCTGGGGAGGAAGGCAGGCCACCAACTCCAGAGAGCACCCCTGTCTCTTCCCAAAGCGGGGCTTTTTTGTGCCCTGCCTCACCCAGCCATGCCTGCAGCAGCAATCCTGTCATGCCAGATCTCCTCCTCCCTCCGCAAGCATCCCCCTGCCCTTCCCAGGAGGGTCTCCACGTTGGAAGACCGAGGGTCCCACTCACCGGAGGAGGGTCTGCACCCTCGCACACCTCATCCCGGCCCACGCCGGCTCTCTGCGAGGGCACCCATGAGCTCACCCAGCCCAGGACCGGCTTCTGCCAGCCACGGACCCTTCCCCCTGCTCCCCCCCGCCCGCCCCCCGTGCCCGCAGACTTTCTCAGGGTGAGCTCCCCCTTCCTCCCAGCCACCTCCTTTCACATCTCCTAACCTACTTCCCCTCCCTACCAGGGATCTCTCCCGGGAAGCGCTTTTCTCCAGGAGCTCAGTGTCTCCCCAGGCAAATTCCCCACCGCAGCCACCCCCTTCTACCAGCCCCTTCCTGGCCGGAAGGCAGATCCATGGATGTGGCTCCTACAGATATTTCTGCTGCTTAGGAGCCCTTCCTGCTCTGCAATCCAAAGGATGCCCCCAAAAACAAAGGTGGGGGGAGAATCTCCCCAGGGATAAGCCGGTGAAGGGGGACCCCTGATTCACCCTTCAAGGGAGGGGCTGCTTCCTGAGGCTGTGACCCTCAATCCCTCCACACACCCCACAAAGAACAGGATCCTCTAAAGAATCCCCTAAAAAATGAGTGCCTCGCCTTCAAGGAGATGAAGCCTGTGTCCCTCCACCCCCAAAGGGGTCCCCCAAAGCCCTCGGGGAGGAAGCTGCTGACCCACAGCTCCCTGTAAAAACAGGTACCCTAAAACCCTCAGTGAGGGGATGAAGGCAGCCCCACCCCTCTCTGTATAAAGGGGTCCCCGGGGATGAGAGGCTGGCCCAGCCCCCTCATAAGGGGTCCCCCAAGCCCCCGGTGAGGGGACGCCAGACCCCCTAAGGGCTCCCAGCGAGAGAAACCTGGCCCAGTTCCCCCAGTAAGGGCTCCCCCAAGCCCCCAGTGAGAAAAGACCAGACCAGGCCCCCTCATCAGGGCACCCCAAAGCCCCTGGGCAGAGGAGAACAAACCAGCCCCCCAAGCCCCTGGTGAGGTACAGCCACCCCCATAAGCCCCCCCTCGTCCCCAGCGAGGGGAAGCCGGCCTAGCCCCCCATTACAGGCTCCCATAAGGCCCCCTCCAAGCCCCCAGCCAGGCTCAGCCCCCTCCTCACGACTCCCCTAGCGAGGCTCAGCACACACCCCTCACCCCCAAG
>JAVKLA010000088.1:10548555-10564361 GCA_034782735.1 Sagittarius serpentarius
CGAGCAGCGCCCGGCCGGCCCGTCACGCGACCGCCGCCGCGCCGGCCACCGTAGGGCACCGCCCCCATCCGCCAGGGGGACGATGGGAAATGTAGTCCCGCCCCCCCTTGCGGGCGCGGAGGGCGCTGGGAAATGTAGTCCGGCACGGCGGGAGCGAGGCCTTCTGGGAGTTGTAGTGCCGCGCCTCCGCTGTCGCCGTGGCAACGGGGGGGGAGGGGCTCTGTGCCCGGCGGCGCTGTAGCGTGATGTCACTGCCGTGACATCACTCGGCCTCATAACACAACAGGTGGCAGAGAGGCCTTACCCCAGGGCCGGGGGCCGGCTTGGGCCAGGCCTCCCTGCCAGGCCCAGGGGGTCTGCAGGCCTCGCCAGCACCCCAGCCCTGAGGGGGCGCGGGGCAGGGGCCGCCCCGTCCCCAGGGAGGAGAGGCTCCACGGCAGGCCCTGGCGCTCTTCGCCTCTGCCCCGCCATCACAGCGGGGGTCCTGGCTGCCACAGAGCAGGGTGGCACAGGGCGCCGCATGGAGCAGGGCCACCAGGGATGCACCGAAATGCTGCAGGCTGCGGCCCGGAGCCCAGCTCAGCCCCCACGAGGGGGGCTGCCGTCAGGCCGCTCTCCGAACACCTCTCTGGCAGAGGTGGAGGAGCTCTGGTTCTGGATCCAGAGAGCCACATCTGGGCCAAAGCCTGGCTGCCTTCCCCCCAGGCGCTGGGGACAGGCTGGGGGGAAGGCAGCCAGAGCGGACTGTTGAGTTCCAATCCCGTAGCAGCCAGCTGAGCCCCCAGCATTCACCAGCGTTGGTGCTGACGGCACTTCTGTGGAGCGCAGGATGGGAAGGGGGAACATTTGGCAGAGTTTGACACACCAGTAAGAAAGAAAAGAAAAGAGAAGAGAAAAGGTGCCCACAGCCACCTCAAGAAGCAGGGAGCCCAGCCAGCACAGCCCAAAACACCAAACCCAGCCCCTGACATTTCCACATCTATTCAATCGACTACAGTCGGAGGGATTAAGGCATGTGTATTTTTGTATTAATGTGGTGAGTACAAACGCTGACGACTTTCCTCTAGCTGTACCCAAGCTCCTTTCCTGAGCAGGGGTGCACACAAGACAGGTAATAACTCGCAAGCCCAGAGGAAGCTGGTTGGTATTTTCCAGTTCAAACATGGGACAGGCAGTCCTCAACCGTGCTCCCGTGGAGGTGGACAGCAGCAATCATGCCTGTCACCACATCATTGGAAGACACCAATAATTTATTGAAATAAATACAGGTAACAAACCAAGCCTCTGGGTTTAAACACTACACATACGTTGGGTACAATTTTTCTACGCTTTTGGGAAAAGCATGGCGATACACTGATTTTTGGCCACGTGAGCCTTTGCCAAGTCTGGAGCAGCCAGATATGTGCTGGAGATCGGAGGTGGAGGCTCCCAGCTTGTCACACACTGGGCTTTGTTGTAGGAAGGAGTCCGGTTTCAGGAGGATTTCTTTCTTCTTTGTACGAGTGAATCTTTTTTTTTTTTTCTTTTTTTCTTTTTAAAACCAATAAAAGGTTAAACCCCAAGTCCATGTTGGCAAGCTGAAGGGGCGGCTCTGTTCGGAAGAGGCCCTTCAGAAGCAAAGGCTGCTCTTGCAGAACCACCCCGGCAAACCCAGGACTGACCAGGGAAAGCGAGCCTGGCTCCCCAGCCAGACAGCCACCTTGTCCACGCCGGGGCCGGCTGGTCCCAGCCTCCAAACTGGCATCCGTGTGACCTTGGGAGCCAGTGGGGACAGCAGTGTGGACGCTTCGCAAACCTCCTTCCTCTGCCAGGACCGCCCCGGCTACGTCTGTCCTCGGCTGCCACAGTTCTCCAGGGCACAGCCCTCCGCCCACAGCTCTGGGGAGACTCCGGGAGCACAGAGGCCAGAGGACGGCAGTCAAGCAGGGAAATCCAGTCAATGATAACAAGGGGAGAGTCTTCAGCTCAGACCGGCCCTCGAAACTCATGTTTCCACTACTCGAATGAGAGGCAGCGGCTTAGGGCCCGTCAGCCTTTTGCTGCAAGAGAGAAAGGGTTTGTTCAGCCAGACGAACTGGATGGGCTTTGGGGGGAAAACCTGCAGGAGAGGGTCCTGCCCCAGCCCCGGTCGGGGACGCCTCCCCCCAAAACCGCCCACAGGAGGGACCTCTGCTCCCTTGTGCTCCCCTGAAGGAAGGACGCAGGAATGGAAACCTCTCTGCAAACAGACAATAATACAACACCCTTCCAGAAGGGCATCCCCACGTCCAGCACCTCCTCCCAGACTGCAGCTCCCACTGCCCCAGGTAAGACGGGCACCTCCAGGTGAAGCTGCTGAGCAGCCTGGCAGGCTGGAGGGTACGTGGTCCCCCCATACCTGCTCACGTACTCCGACTTCGAGCGCGCTCTGGAGCTGTGGCCACCCCGACTGACTTGCTTCTCAATCAAGTGCTCTATGCGGTCGTGCATCTCCAGGTTCTGCAAGAGACAGAGCCACGGTTAGCGACGGGCAGCTGGGGACGGGCAGGCTGCGGGCACAGACATCGCTGGCCGAGGAATGCTCCAGAATAACCTCTTGCCGTGGGGCAGCTTTTTCTTGAGGGAAATGAAATCCAACCCTACATAGGGACTGCTCGCCAAAGGAGAGCCAGGATGGTTTGGAAGACCTGCCGAACACCTGACACGGCAACCCACCAGTACACAATCTCTCTCACCGGATCCGATTCCCACCTGGGGTCACAGCGGGCTGTGCTCACACACACTGTCCCCATGCAGAAATTAGCAAAATAAGCCACCGAGGAGGGAAGAAAACACTAGAAGTGCCGATGCAGGCTCAGTTTTTATCCAAAAAAGGAGAGAGGTTTGACACTTGTTACAATCCTAGAGGCTGGAATGCAATTTTAATTTCTGACACGCACGCACTCAGCTACAGCTTTGTAAGCAAGAAGGGGTTTGCTGCCAGAGAAATGTGCTTGATGAGATTATTTTGGACTCGGCTTGAGTTCACAGCTGCTCCAGCAACCCCGGCTGCACTGGAAACCATCACACCAGCTCAGAGAACCCAGCACAGCCCTCAGGGCTGCGGAGGGCACTTTTTCCTACACGAAGCAGGTGTCGGTGCCAGGAAAGAGCTTTGCTGCCAGCTGCTCTACCCAGAGCAAAGCTCATTGCCACGAGGGAGCCCAGCCATGACCCGCAGGCGTGCACAAACCAGTCACGCCAGGAGGCTACAACGACAGGGTCTGAGCTTGGGGCAGACCCTGTGCACCCCCCAAAACGGCCCCACTAAGCCTCACCTCAGCCTCCAAGTAAGCGACTTTCTCCTTGAGCTCCTGGATCACGGCGTCTTTGGCCTGAATCACCGTTTTGGAGTTCTGGAGCTGTAAGGGAAAAGTTCATAGCAGCTGAAAATCCCTCTTCTGTACGGCTGGGCTGGGGAAATGTCTAGGAAGGCAGGCAGTTTATTCTGCCTGTTAACACCCACAACATTAACTCTAAGGTCTGCATAAAAACCCATCAAAAAACCCCTCAAATTAAGTCTGTGATTTAAGCCCCAGGTGAAGGAGCCTCTGCTCACGCAGTTTGAGACTTAACTCCTTCAGCAGGCCAAGCTGGGTGCACAGCACTCCTTTTATTACCCTCCCCGGCCCAGGGCAGCTCGCGCCGCAGCCCTTTGGGCTGTCACCCCGGGGCCAGTCCCCGCTGCGGGACAGGGTTCTGGGCTGCCTTTGAGCTTGTGTCCCTTTGGTTTGCAAAGGGACTCAGCCCCACAAACCAGCAATTCTTTGCTTCCAAGCAGCTTAAGAGATTTCCCCCCCTGCCTCTTTCTCTTTTTCTAAGTCCCCTCCAAGTCCTCCCAGGCTCTCCCCGACCCGTCCTCCCACCCCAGCCTCGCTCCTCTCACCTGCTCGATCATCTGGCGGACTTTGCGTTGCTGGCTTTTCAGCATGTCGTCCAGGTGGTGTATCTTCTCCCGCAGCATGGCCACCTCCTTCTCCAGCTGGGCTGACCTGGGAAAAGGAAAGGACAAGAGTCCAGGAGCCATCGGATGGCTTCCCAGAAAGGGAGCACCCACCCAGCTATGCCCAGAGCGGCTTTTTATCAGCCAGGTCTCCTCTACAGCCGCACAGGTCTTGAAATATTTTGACCAGACGAGGTAAGGAGAGGCAGAGACAAAACCTATTCAAGCAGGAGCCACAAAGACTAGCAACCACAGACTGCTGGGACACAGGAACATCAGGAAGAGTCAGGCCACAAACAAGGCCTTCCAGAAACAAGCCGTTGCCAATTAGCCCCTGGAGCACAAGGATACTGGCTGGGCGGAACGAATCCGACATTACGGGGAGAATCGGCTGCTCCGGAGGCTCCCCAGGACCTGCCCCGAGCTCCCAGCCCGCAGCGGGGCCGCTAGAGGTCCTGGGCAGCCCGGCTCCGGATCTCTTGGAGCAAAGCAAAACTGCGGGAGGTATTTGGAGATTAGTCAGCTCTTGGGAGTAGGGTGCTGTTTTGCAAGCCAGAGAGCCAGCACGCCCTTCGCAGGAATGTGCAGTCATGCCCCAGCGAGCTGACACCCCGACCCAGCGGCGTGGGCTTGCTCTGGAGTTGGCAGCCGAGCCAGAGGCCAAGCCTCACCGGTCTTGTTCGGCGAGCTTGTCACCTTCCACGCTTCTCAGCCTTGCCAGCTCTGCTTCGCCTTCTTTCATCTTCAGCAGCAAACTCCTGTGCTCCTGCGGCAGAGCGAGAGGCTGAGTTACATGCACGGAAACAAGTCGCAACACATGCTCCTTGGCCTCCGCTGCACAGCGGGGAACTACAAACACCCAGGGAGCCAGGCAGGCTGAGCTCAGCCTCCCCGCTCAATCTGCGGGTTGTTTCATGAGCATTAAATTTACATGCGAGAGACAGACAGACAAGGGCAGCCACACAGATGACCGACAGCAGACGTCCCACTCCTTTACCCCTAGGTTACAGGCAAGGCACCAACCCATCTCCTTCCCCGCTGTCGGGCCAGGGAAGGCAGTCCCAGATCACTTCATGCTCATACTGCACTGTTAGATTTATGACTCTAATGTTATTATGAGCAGACCACAGCTGAAAAAAAAAAAAAAATATATATATAATCAAGGCCGGAGGTTGTGCTAATGCCCCCATGAGAAGAAGAACCGGGCGGCTGTCTAGACACTGCGCTTGTTTCCAGGATACCTGGAAGAGTTTGCACAGACCGACCAGATCTTCTAGACCTGAGAAATGCAAGTCTAAATCAGCGACAGTTGATTTGCAGCCGTTCCCAGCAGCTGGCTTCGCCCAGTGCTTTTGGGTTAAACCTGGCTGGGAAGTCAAACCCTCCATACGGTGGGTACCCCGCAGCCGGTCCCCTGTGGGGGTCCGCGCTGAGCACTGCCAAACTCCTCACCACCAGCCTCTCCCATTCCCCCACCAGCGGAGCGGGACCAGGCAGCTCCGCTAATCCCATCAGCCCCACCACGGCTTCGGGGCCTCTACCTTCTCCATCCCTGCCAGGAGTCTCTGCAGCTCATCCACCTGCACCTCCTTCTCCACCACGCTCTTCTCTGCTCTCCGCAGGGCAGAGCTCGTCTGCTCCGCTTCCTCCTGGTACTGCGAGACCGTCCTCTGCAAAAAAAACCCGAAAACCGGAGATGCCTTTACCCGCGACCCTCGTGTGCCTGGACACCGGAGCCCTCTCCCAAGCGGTGTTCTGAAGCCGCACCGGTGCTCGGAGCCTTGGCAGGCAGATTTTGCTGAAGGCAGCCGGGTGTCTCAGCAAACAGCCCGACATGCTTCAGAGAGAAGAGGTTCTTCAGAAAGCTCCCCGGCTTCAAAGCACTTCAAAGGAGCGAGCACTTAAATGCTGTAGCAATAAAGGCTCCTCAAACACAAGAGACATGTTCGTTCTCAGCCACACGCGCTCTGGGGCTGTTTGCAGGCTCCTCTCGGGCCACCACCGGCCCAAGGAACCGACCTCGGCAGCCAGCCCCATGCCTGCATCAACAGCTCAGGAGCTGAGAGGGGACGAGGGTGTCCCCGTGGGTCCCCACGACAGCTGGAGAGCAGGCTCGGACAAGGCACACTGAGAACACCTGGGCAGCGCTGGCAGGATCAACAACTGCCGAAACGCCCATCCCTGCCATCCCCAGGATCTCCATCCGGGCTCAGAGCCCGCAGTCAGCGTCACAGCTGACCAAAGACCTCGAAATGCCACCAAACCACGTGACTTCCTACGCGCGAGGACAGACGTCCTCGGGGCATGTGCCACCACTGCGGGTGGGTGGACGGACATCCCGGTGCCAGAGGAAGCGGTCGCCGCTCAAACCCACTTCTCCGGCGGACGCTGTCCCCCGTCCCGCTGCAGGGAACCCCCCAGGCTGGCCGGGACCAGTTTGGTCTGCGGGACAGGATGCGAGCCTGGACGTCACCGCTGCCACCAGCGCGTGGAGCTGCAGGGTGACACGGTCAGGCCCAGCCCATCCGGGACATGAGCAGTCACTAGAAAACAAACCGAAGGGGACCATTAATCACCAGGGCTGAGGAAGGGAGGGAAGCGAACGCGGCAGCTTTGTCAGCACCGCTCGGCAGGCGAGGAGACCCGGGCGATGGGTCCGGGTGCCTCCTGGTCAGCTCGCCCCTCTCTACAGCAAACAGCCCTGCAGGTGAAAAGGCTGAGCTCCAGGAGAGACCACAATGGCCAGTATGGCCGCAGCAGCCCAGCACCGTGGCTGGGAACCCCAGACGCTCTCTCCACTTGACCCGCTGGGCCACCCCGGTGATCCCACTCCCCATGAAACACCCCTCTCGCACACCGAGCCCGGCTATGCTTGGAAAGGCTCAGCCGAGTTTGGGGGGACCACCGTCCAACCTGGCTGCTGCTTTTATTTTATGTGATTTTTAACCGGGAAAGCGTTTATATCTTCAGACTCGTCTGGGCGACCAGGGAGGCAGTTTGCTGGGGTCTGGCCAGGTCTGGACTCCCTGGTGTATTTTAACTGCATGCACCGAGCCCACTGCTCTGCAAGGAGAAGCCAGACACCTCCACCAGCCCAAACTCACGGGCCCATGCAGCTCCTCAGACTTCCAGAAAGAAAAAAAATAGCAAAAGAAAACAAAAAAAGAGAAGCGCGCAGCGTAGTCACCTCAAAGGCTTTCTTTTCCAACTGATGGCGCTTTTCAGCCTCCTGCAGCCTCGTGAACAGCCTCTTTGCTGTCTGTCGGATCTTTTCCACGTCTTCACCTGAGCAGTCCTCCTCCTGCAGAGACAGGACAGGATGAGCAGTCGGGAGGTATCAAAGGAGCCCTCCACCCCAGTGTGGGCAGCGCTGTTGGTGACAAAGCCTGGTAACATCACTTCTCAGCTTGAAAAAACGAAAGGCGCTCCTGTCCTCACCTCCCACACTCGAGCAACAGCTTCCAGCCCTCAAGATAACACGCACAGTATCCTTTGGTTGCTGTCCAAGCCCTGTTTGCAGGATGCCATCCTGATCCGCGCTTGGGCAACCTGAAACCCTGCAACGTGAACCAGGTCCACAGCAACCCAGCCCAGAGCATCTGCCCCAGCCAGGGGAAAGACGAAGAGCTGGAGAAATATTTACCAGCTTAAGATTTCTGTTATCCCTTCTGTTAAAAAGTTCTCGTGTGCAGAGGTTTAAAAACCCATTACGCGCATTTCTGTTGCTCTAATAGAGCTGCACTCCATTTCTGATCTGACCCTGACAAAAAGACTAGAGTTTGCTGCAGGAGCGCCTGATCTTGTGCCGAACAGGTTCAGAACTACCTGCTGGGAGGAAGACATCAAACTAACACCAGTATTTCTTCCCATAGCGCTGAAATCCCCCTCTTTAGCTCCATACCTGGTCCTCCCAGGAATCGGCACGCAGCCTCTCGGGGTACAGCCAGCTCCCGTTCTGCTTTTCCAACACGACCTGTGTAAGCAAAGGACAGACGGACAGGGGTGTAACGCCCGCTGGTGCAGCTGCTCGCGCGCAAGCGCAGTTGCATGCAGACAGCTAGCTCTGGGGCACCGCAGCAACTCGAGACCGAGGGTTTTTTTGCAAACGAACATGCAATAGAGCCTTTGGCCAGCCAATGCGTTTTGCTTACGGACTCCTCGTTACGTGCTTGCGTGGGTTTCGAATTCCGCCTCTAAACGGTGCCAATGTGGCTTTCATTCGCCACAAGCGCCTCAGTCTTTAAGGCCCCTTCTACCATTTTCCAGACCCAAAGATGACATCTTTTTAATAAGTCAATGTCATTTAATGCCCAAGAAATGCTCCCGTTACCTGTGCATGCTGTTTATCTCCTTGTCTGTTCTCAAGTTTACTACTTAAGTCTTCCCGCAGCTTCTTCAAAGAACTTCTAGCCTGGCAAAGGCAAGTCAATTTAGCTTGATCTGCACGGACAGTGTCACGCAGCCTAACAGAAATCAAACGAAGGCACGGCGGCTGCTACGACGCCCTGCGCCGATACGCTATCGATGGCTTCTCTGCCAGCCTGACCCTCTGGTTTTACTACAGCCCTGCCAGCAAGCAGCACCCTCTCTGGCAGCTACGATCCTTGCGAGGCAGCTGTCCCATACAATCATGGGAAGAAAAAAAAAAAATACATAAAAAAAGGCAACAATCTGGAGATGCTACTGATTTTTCATGCATTAGTCACTGACTTCACCTTTGAAGTGCCAAGACGACCCTTGCTGTTCCCCAGCTCCCTCTCTGCCATGCTGCAGGACGCCAACAAGTACAGTCTTGACTTGCAGCTACTCGAATTAGTCAGAGCAAGTGAGCCAGAGGAATGATTTACGAGCTTTTACAGCAAACGCTGCCCCAACGCTTTTCAAAGAAAAGCTTTCTGAAAGCATTAGCAGCGTGGCTTCATCCCTACCCCTTGATTTTAGATGCCCAAGGCACCGGGGTGAAGCAGTTTGCTGGAGACTGGGCAGTGGCAGGACAAGGGACAAAGCGAGAGCACAGTGTGCGGCTCTCGGGTCGGCAATCGAGCCCTTAACCTGGGGACAGCGATCTATGACTTTGATCCAGCTGGATCAAGACATCCCCAGGGTTTTTACACCATTACCCAGCGCAGGGCACTTCTCCTGGATGTGGACAGACTGGTACCGCCACCGTGACTTACTGGTTTAGCTTATTCTCTGGTTTTCACATGCAGGATTAAGTCGTACTGCGTGGTTATGCTGCTTCAGCTATTCCGATAGGGCCACGTACAGCCTTTGTGGCCAGACAAGGTCTAAGTCCCGCTTGCCTATTGCTAAGAGGCCCTTTTAAAACCCGACTTCTGTTTCCATCCAAGCTGCGGGGAGCTGCGGGAAAGCTCAGATCAGAAGAGCTGAAGTCGAGGCCCCAGGAGCGGGAAGGATCACCCACAAAAACTGCAGCATGCAGGTGGCGGCGAGATAAGGTCTGGGTGAGCAACACCCCCGGCGCGCTGCAGCCCTGGGCAGGCGGGAGCCGGGCAGGTCTGGGTTGCAGGCAGGCGGCAGCGGGAACAGGCTGTTTTCTTTCGGGGGAAAAACATGTGTTTTGGCAGAGGAGTCAGAAGGATGACGTAAAAGATCTGGAGGCCGCCCTACCAGATCTGCCCCTCACTGCTCCCTGGGGCCAGCACCCAGCACAGAAACCTGCCCAGGAGAGCACACCCAAATTTAAATTTATTTCTTTTCCGTTTTTCTCCGCATTTTTTTTTTTTTCTTTTTGGCCAAGTTGCCCCGACCAGAACATGCACGCAACCACTTCCGTGCCTCGCAACCAGCTCTCCAGAAATAACATCCCCACCAGGAGCAGAGGAAAGGGTTAATCTTCCGAGAGCCTCACCATCCAGTTTACTTTGGGAGATGAGACATACCAAAGAAACTGCCTTTTAACGAGAGGCTCTGGTTGTGCCACACCCAGGCATGCAGGGGACAGCCTTGGGGGAAAGTCATCACGCAATTCTCTTCAAATTCAGTCCATATAGCAGAGCAATTAGTCAGGCTGAATTAATTTATGGCGCTTGATTAGACGACTGCCCTGTACAGGCAAGTCAACAAACTGGAGAGTTCAGCTCCGCTGCCAGTTTGCCAGAGTGGCTGGGGCTCAGCCGGGGCTCGAGTGCCACAGCTGGCGCGGGCATCGCCGCCCGCTCCCGTGAAACCCCGCGGGACGTCCCTGGGGGAAGCAGAGCGCCCCAGACCCTCGCCGCAAGCCCCCGCGCGTTCAGGCAGCGGCGCGCAGGCCAGAGCCCCTCGTGGACGTTAACTACCTCTTGAATGTAACGAACTTCACTTTTCAGCTGGTTGACGTGCTCCTCGTGGTTCATGCTGCCCTCGGCCCGTGCCTTGAGATAAACCTGCCCAGGAGAGACAGTGGCAGCAGGTCAGACCGTCCCGACTCCGGCCAGCCCGGTAATGCCAGCAGCAAGCCCAGCTCCGCAGGGATCGGGGCACCGGATCCCACCGCTTCCCCAGACACCTAGTCTGCAGGTTGCCCCTTTGCAGTTAACCTTCCCTGGCCTTTTTTGAAGCTGCTCCTCCTCCTGTGTGACCCCCCACCCCGCAGAGCCACCGCAGCTGCCCCGGGTTCTCGCTGAAGCCCCCTGAGCTGGCGCTGCCAGCCAGCAGCGCTGTGCCAGTCCTGCCCGCACAATCAAGAGCTACACTGGGGAGCTTTCTGCCGGTGTAGCTTCAGACAAAACCTTTTTTCCAGCCCCCACTTATTAAACAAGATCGCTTTGCAACAAAGCTGGGGAGCCAGGGACTGTACCTTGATGATCTCCTCATCGCCGTCATTGGATTTGACGCACTCGGAGGCCAGGGAGTGACTGTTGCTGGATCTGTTGGCCACCATGGCGAAGGCTTTTCCCACCGGCTGCAAGAGACAGAAGCAGCAGGGTTTTCAGAGAGGCGAGACTGGCTGGAACGGTTCGCCCGGCTCCAGTCAAATGAGCATCAGGCACTTTTGCAGAGGAACGCGGCGCCCAGCACGGCCTTGGGAACCGGCACCGAAACGTTTAACAGAGCAGGAGGAGAGTTCTCTAGCTCACGAAGCATAAAGCGACCGATCCTCCGCCAAACGCCCATTCCCTCCTCCCTAAGTTAACTCGCAAACTTGTATTTTCAACTCCAAACCGAGCCACGGGGAGACCCACCTTCTGCTTCGCCTGCTCGCGCCTGTCGCCCGGGAGGTCATTCGGCAGAGTCAGCCGCAGCACCTTCACGCTCTCCTGAAACAAGAGGTGGGTTTTAGTTTTGTAACTCCCTGAAAGTCTTTTTACATCCAGCTCTGGTACGAGTCGAGAGCCGGGTCAGCATTGCTGCAGACGTGCGGACAAGCTGCCTTCCCCCTCGGTTTGAGCTGCAGCCTGTGAAATAACGCTGGGCTTAAAATGAGTAATAGTGAGCGCACGACAGCTACATTTATCAAACCCATCAGGGCTTGGAGGAGCCGTGGCCCAGCCACGGCTGAGGTAATGCAGATGGGCTGGAGAAACAATTGCCAGGCTCGTTTCCGTGCGTGCCCTCCTCTGCCAGGAGTCACGGCTGTCATCTGTCACAGCAGCCGACTACGGCGGGGCCAATGCACGGCATTCGGTAGCAGCCCTAGAGACGGACGAAAGCAGCCGTCCCCAGCTCACTTGCCAGATTCATCTTTCTCCCTGCCCTACTGCAACAGCCACACGCCCTCACGGCTCTGCCCGTCCGCTGCCGGCACGGCCCCGGCTGAGCAGAGCCCATTTCGGCAGCAGCCAGCGAGACCGGCAGCCGAGCACTCCCCGGCTCATGGCCATGAGCATCCACGGAGGCCTCTGCTGCTTAACTCCTCACCCAAAGCCCTCCTACCAGTGACACCCACTGAAGAGGCGTTTCAGCTGCATCTGGCACCGTGCAAAGCTCAGCAAGCTTTCAAGGAGATGCCTGGAGTGTTTAAAGAGCCCTAAGGCAGCGTGCGGACCCCTGAAACGCTCCGTGGGGTTGCCCACTCTCCGTCCGCAGCTCAACATCGGCACCGTACACCCACAGCACTGCGCAACCCCCCTTTCCCAGACAGACCTCACCGGCACCCAGGCAGCCGTCGCTCATGATCCTTATTAAACGTGCCCCTGAAAGTGGGAGCTGCTCGGCGTGCGACAGCCACGGCAGCGGGCTCTTGGGCGGCAGCACCGCGGAGCCAGGGTAGGTGCCCGCGCAGCACCAGGCGCCCGCCCCTTGCCACACCTCGGCCACGTCAGCCTCCTGCTCTCCAAAAGCAACATCAAGGTATTTCTGCCTCCCCGCTTCCAAGTGCTCTCCTCACCATCCAAGTCTTGACAAGCCATCTGTTTGTTTCCAAAATATTTTGTATACGCTGCTCACACAACCTGCGGCTCCCTGGGAAACGAGGAGCCCTCCTACAGATCTCAAACACGTGGTCAGACCCCTTTGTCCCCCCGTTAAGACAATTATTTAATAGAAACTTCACTTGGGCTCTGCTAGCACTCAGCAGCACGGATCATTTAACCAGATACTTGTCTGCAGCTTTTAGTCCAGGGAATGTTTTCCTTGGCAAGACCCAAGAAGTTGGAAACTTTGGTCAGAAGAACTTCTTAACAGCAGCCGGATGTAGCGCGCTCCGTGGTTTTGGGAAGATGCAAGAAGCACTCGGGGTTTTACGCCAGGGAAAATGGCTCACGGCAGTGCCTGCACGCGAAGCATCGCTCGGCATCTTCGTGCTGCCTAAAGCAAACGGGACGCAGGGAAGGGCTGAGGGTCAGAGCACGGAGCAGCCCGCTCCTGCACGGCCTGCCGACGGCAGGGCAGGAGCCTTGGCACGACGCAAGCCCGGCAGAGCCGTCGGCAGCACGTCAGTCCTTTCACACGTCCTTACTCGCAGCTTTGTTTACAAGCGTTGCGCTCGCATTTGCCATCCCCGTCCCGTCAAGCCCGGGCGAGGGTGTGAGGCTGCCAAGGAAATCGCTCGCCTGGGGAAGATTTGCTGCGATAAGAAACAAGCACCAGCCTATTTCCATCCCCGCAGCCAAAACTACCCGGAGTCGGCACGCGGGTGCTTTCTGTCCCAGCAAATCCCCCCAAAAACCTGCTCCTGGATAAACTCGCCATCAGCCGACACAAACCGGCTGCGGCAGGAAGCGAAGAGCAGCCGGTGCCTTCCCAACGAGCACCAGCGCTACCAAACCTCGGGTCAAACAACCAGGAAACCACCCATGCAAATGCCGGCGGGGGGAAGGCTCCGCCGTCTCCATCCTCCTCCGCACTGGGGAAGCGCGGGGGAGGCAGAGGGATGGCGAGACACGGGACGGACGTTTGAGCGAGGCTCTCTGGACCACCAGGGGAGAAAACCAGCTTTTTCGGTGCGGGGAAAGCTTTTAAGGAGGCCGAGGCAGGTGCAGGAGGTGGAAGCCACAGCCAGGTTAAAGCAAACCCCTCCCTGCCCAGCTTGTTTGTCTGCAGCAGCCTCGGCTGCGGCGAGCTGTGCCTTGTTGGGACCAGGCAGAGGGAGGAGAGGAGAAGAGACGCTTCATCCGGCTCTCATCTCACGCACCGCCGGTGCGCCAGTCCCCGGCGATGCTCTCGCACGGTTCTTTTTGGGCTTTGCTCTTACTGTCCTACAGACAAAGTTTCATCGGCTTCTTGCTGACGCCGGGGCTGTTTCCAGGAGAAGCAGCTCCTCCGACAGAAAGCCGGAGCAACCCGGAGGGACGCCGCACACGCTGGCCTCCCGCTCCGAGGTGCCCAATTTGGCTGGGGCAGGAGGAGCAGAGCTGTGGTGGCTCCCCTACCCCTCTTCCTTACCTCTTGGCTGCCATGAAATCTGCTCTGCCTCCTGTTTACAGAGGGGGGGCAGTGGGTTTCGGGCCCCCTCCGCTATTTTCTGGAGAAGGCAGGAGGGTTTTGCAATACGGTCAGTGCTGGGAAGATGATGGAGTACCTCGCACTTCCCTCCCGCTTGGAAAAAACCCACCACGTACAGAAAACGCTTCCTTAACGCCCCAGCTGCGCACCCCAAGAGTTACTCCAGCCTGGCAGCGTTTACGGCTTTTACTACCAGCCTCAGGAATTAACCGCGATCAGGAGAGCTTAGCCAGGTTTGGGTGATGGCTGCAGCGAAGCACCAGCAGTCGGAGGCTTTTCAGCAGGATGGCCGCGCTCCCATCCGGCACCCTTTGGGTCCAACCAGCCGGCGAGAGCCGGGTCCCCTGGAAATGAGGGTGAGCGGTATCAGCTAGGACAACTAGGGACCAGCTTTTAGGGATGCCGAAGCTGATGTTAAGTCTTTTGGTCTATCTTGCATCATCCAGCCCAAAAAACCCCACTTGGGAAAAGCTTGGCTGCAGGGAGAGGCACCGACTCCGCTCCTGGGGAAGAGGGACCCAGGCAAATCCCAGCCACATCCCAGGCGGAGGAGAGGCGGCACTGTCCGAGGACCCACAGCCGGCGATCCCGACGCCAGCGTTTTGCAACCACAGGCAAGGCGCTCCGTCCGTCTGTCTGTCCCGACTGTTAAATAAGAACAGGCCTGACCTGACCCAGAGGGTATCGCCAAGGATCAGCAGCAAGCAGCTCCAGTGTTTGGAGAGCGCCGGCGTTAGAGGCGCTTATCACCGTAATAACCCATTAGCCAAACGAGCCCAACTCTGCAATCGCTCCTTATAAGGCTGGGAAAGCTGCGGAGAATTAGGACTCTCCTAAGGAGACTCAGAGCTGAGTCACCCGGCAGGGCTCAGGCCAGGGAGCCGGGCAACCGCCGGCACGGGGGAAGGCGGCCGAGCACCGGCGCGGTTCTCCTGCCACCGCCGGCGCCTTCAGGGGAGCCCTCTGGTTGCCGAAACCCGAGCGAAAAGCCAAATGGCCAAGCACCGCCGCCTGCTTCGCCCCCTTCACGGTGAAACTGGGGTGCCGCGCCGGCGCAGAGCTGGCCTTGCGGCGCCGCCAGCCCCACCCAGGGCCTGTCCTCGCGGCGATGGCCTGGCTGCTGACGGCGATGGGGAGAACTCAACGATAAGGAAGGGAAAAACGCGAGGCCCTGCTGTAACCGAGGGAGGAAAGCGCCAAAACAAGACTCGCTGCCGGCTGCTCCCGCCGCCACGGCCCCACGGAGCCGCTCGAGGGGTGCGTTACCCCAAAACCATCACATTGTTTGGGGACGGCTCGACGAATGCACGGGACTGCGTGCCAGCCGGGATTCCCGGGAGTCCCCCGTAAGCGGGGCAGGGGACAGCGGGACCCCAACGCTGACGCCGGGCTGTCTCTCGGCGCGCTCCGCTGTCCTCGCCCGCCGCAGCGGGGTTCTCCCGAGCCCCCGTGCACTGGCCCAGCGAAGGTCCCGGGGACGGGACGGCCGTGGACCCCGGCGGCGGCAGGGGGACCCCCCCGAGCCCCCCGGGGCAGAGAAGGGCCGCAGGGCCGCCGCAGACCCCCAAACCTCCCCACGGCTGGCCGGGCGAGCCCGGGCACAGCGGGGCAGCGATCCCGGGTGGGCACAGCCCCGCTCCGCCGACGGCGCGTCCCGGGACCCCCCCACCCCCCCCCGCCGCCCCCCCAAAAGCACCGGGAGAAGGAAAGGGGGGACCCCCCCCGCGGGCCGGGGTGGGGGTCAGGGGGCCCCGGAGGGCCGCGGCTCACCGGGCTCTCGCCGTGGGGCCGCACGTCCAGCACCGCGCACCAGCCCCGCAGCCCGTTCATGGCCCCGCCGCGACTGCCGGGACGCGCCGCCGCCGCCGCCCCTTCTATACGGCCCCGCCCCCGCCCCCGGGCCCCGCCCGCCCCCCCGCCCCCTCCGCTCACGCCCCCCCGACTCCGTAAACCACCCCCC
>JAVKLA010000088.1:10564461-10583132 GCA_034782735.1 Sagittarius serpentarius
GTTCTCCTTAAACCACGCCCCCCCGACCGCGCCCTCGGCGTGCCGCGCCGTGCCGCGGCAGCGTCAGCCGTGCCAAGCCGTGCCGAGCCGTGCCAAAGCCGTGCCAAAGCTGTGCCAAAGCCGTGCCAAAGCCGTGCCAAGCCGTGCCAAAGCTGTGCCAAAGCCGTGCCAAAGCCGTGCCGAGCCGTGCCAAAGCCGTGCCGAGCTCCACCCCCGCTCTGCCAAACCCTCGCCAAGCCAAGCCAGGGCCGGCCCGGCAGCGCCGAGCGGTGGGACGCCGTGCCGAGCTGTGCCAAACTGGGCCGTGGTGCCCCAAACTGGGCTAACGATGGTTCCCCCCAACACACATGCCTGGGGGACGTTTGGCCCCGGGGGGGGGGGGGCCGGCCCAGCCCGGCGGAAGGTGCTGGGGGCAGCCCCGCCCAGAGCTGCGGGGGTCACCGGCCACACACCGGGGTCGAGCCCGGGGGGGTGCCGCAGGCCCTGCGCCCATGCCGGGGGCCGGGAGACCGGGGCCGGTGTCCCCGTACCCCACCGGGCGGCCTGGGCGCGCCGGCTGCCTCCTCTCTGCCGGCGCTAATTGCCACATACCGGCGTGATGAGCTCAGCCGGCCTCAGGTTCACCACCGGCCCTGCCGGCTGGGGCCACGCTCCAGCCCCGTGCGGTCACCGGGGCCGAGCTGCGGCCACGCTCCAGCCCCGGGCTGAGCCGGGGACACCCACCCCGTCCCGAGCCGGGGACACCCACCCCGTCCCGGGGGGGTTGGGGCAGCGGGATTTTCTGCAGGCTGGAGGACCTCGCTCCCTCGGGGCTGGCTGCCGGCGCCAAAGCCAGGCACTGGCAAACTTCGGTCCCGCTCAACTGCGGGAGCCGGCCCCTCCTCCCCCTGGACACCCCACGGCCCCCAGACCCCCACCAACCGCTGCAGTGCCCACGGGGGAAACCGGGGCACAGCGGGGCCCTTACTGCCTCACCGGGCCTGGCAGCCGCTGGGGAAACCGAGGCACAGGGTGGGGACGGTGGTTGACCTCGGCTCTGACACGTGTGTCCGGGAGGAGCCGCGGGCAGAACTGGTTGTGCTGCCCCAGTTCAGCCACAGCGGGGACGCCGTGGGTGCGGGGCCGTGCGCCGGGCACGCTGAGCCTGGCACAGCCCTGGGCGGTGGTGACGCAGAGACGTGGCCAGTACTGACCCGAGAGGGGAGGGGGCGCCCCTGGTATCATCACTGCGTGCATCCCTGGCGGCTCCATCCCAGTTAAACCTCACCAGGGCATGGGAGGGGAAACTGAGGCAGCAGGGCCGGGGCTGGCCAGGTCCCCAGGCACCGTCCCAACCCCACGCTCGCTCAGGGATGGAGCCAGCTCGGCCCCGCTCGAGGCCACGGAGGGGAACTGTGGTAAGCGCCTGCCAATCAACGCAATGGCGCTAATTAGCACTTGGCAAGGCTCCCATCCTCGTTAATTAGCGATAAAGAGGATTTATCTCCAGGCCAGATCCAGTGGAGCAGGGAAGGAGCTGCCTTCCCTGAGTCGGGCAGGAGCCTGGTGCTAGCCAGCCCGACGTGCCGGAGCCTGCGCCCTCCCTCCGGCCCCGGATGGATGACGAGCCGCAGGCCTTAAAATGCTCGAGTTCATTTAAAACAGCCCTGGGAGAGGGAAAAGGACAGTGGGGGGAGGAAGGGCAGTTGCATATAAAAATAAACCAGGGTGGCCAGAGCCATGGGTGCCCCCAGCCCCTCCGGTCCCACTCTCCGGCTGCCCCCCTCGGAGCCGGATCCGCCGTGGCCATGTCTTGGACCCCAGGGCCATGGTGTCCTGGCGGGACCCGGTCACCAAGGGGGACACCAGCCACGGCGAGCGGCTCCCCTCCCGGCAAAAAGCCACGGTGCAAACGCAGCCTGAGACCCGTATGAAGACGAAGAGGCAAGACAGCGTCCGGGGTGCGTTCCCCATCCCACCGCTTTTTGAGCGGCACCTTCCTTCATGTCGTTGGTAGTGGAAGAGTTTTTGCATCGAGCAGCAGCATCCGCAGCTGGTCCCTCACCCGGCTCTCGGGCCTCGGCCCCGCTCCGGGATGGAGCGGCCGGGGTGGCGCGGGCGGGCGTCAGCAGGAGCTGGTCTGGAGGTTGGCCTCGTTGAGCAGCGAGGCGATGGAGGAGGGCCCGTAGGCGCTGTCAAACTCCTCGTCCGAGCTGAGCTGGTCATCTTGCAGGGAGGAATCGGTGGCCGAGCGGGCGGCTTTGCGCCTGGGGATGGAGAAGAGGGGTCGGCCCTTGCTGGGGACGGGGCTGGGACCCCCCTCCAGCCCGGGGACGGGGCTGGGACCCCCGCCTCCAGCCCGGCGTCCCCTACCAAGCCTCCTTCTCCAGCGCCTTGATGCGGTTCTGCAGCTGCTCGTTGAGCTCGTGCTGCTCCTCCAGCTCCCGCTGCGCCTTCTTGCGGGCGCCCTCCAGCCGCTCGATCTCCTCCTCCGCCTCATCCACTTGACGCTTCAGGGCCTTCACCCGCAGGCTCAGCTGCGGGGAGACGGGGCAATGCCCAGGGGATTAGGATGGCCGGTGCGGGGCAAGCACCCAAGGGTCCTTTAGGTGGGTCGCGAAGCCGCCCGGCATCGCTGAGGGCTCCCGTCCGCCGCCCACCTGGTCCTTCTGGTCGCTGACGTGCTGCCGCTCATCATCGATCTGGATGGTCAGCTCCTTCACCTTCCTCTCCAGCTTGCGGTTGGAGGACAGCAGGACGCTCTTCTCCCTACGGCGAGGCAGTGGGTCACGGTCACGGCGAGGGCGACGGCACCCCCCCCCCCGAGGCGGGGGTCTCCACGGCCGGTACCTCTCCTCCGCCTGCAGCTTGTCCTGCAGCTCCTCCACCCGCGCCTCCAGCTGCGAGACGTTGCTGCTGGGTTTCTGCAGCCCCTCCGAGCTGGCCAGGCGGCTCTTCAGCTCCTTGTTCTGCAGGGGGAGAAAACCCCAAAGCCATCCCCGTCACCCCCTGCGGTGCTCCCAGCCGGGGCGGGAACGGCTCAGAGCCTTGCTTATGTAAATCCCAGCGGGTGAGTCAGGGCCCAGAAACCCTTTCCCAAGGAGGAGACATAACGAGCTGGGTTATATAATGGCAATTAGCCGTGCTGGCACCACCAGGGGCGCGATGCGAGACCAGGATGCGCTGGGGACCGCTGGGTGCACGAGCCCCCGCCGGCTCCGTGACACCCATCGTCCCCCAGCTCCCCAGTTTCTGCTCTTAAACACCCTCGTCGGCCAAAAACATCCCCCAAAGCGCCACGAAAACCAGCTCCTCTCCCCGTCCCGCACAGCGGCATCACCCCAGCCTCGTCAGCCAGGCAGCGGTAACGACGGTGGCTGCGGCTGGGCCGGGCCCCGCGGCGTCAGCAGTAGGAGCCCCGTGTTTTCCCTGGCAGCAGCAATTCTGCCCCGGGAAGGAGAACAGCTCGGGGAGTTTGGTTCCCATTGATCTGCCTCGTTAAGAGCCAGCTCGGGGTTAGGTAACGAGGGGTTTGGAGTGCAAGCCCGGGCAGGCCGGCGGGGAGCTGCAAGGAAAACGGGGATCCTGCAGGAATGCCACCCCAGGGAGAGGCCGGACGGCCCCAAGGGTGCTCCGGCCAGGGATGGGGATGGGCCGTATCCAGAGCCGGGAGGAGGAGGGGGAACGGTTTTACAGCAGGAGAAGCTCCTTGGGAACGCGGTCCCTCTGCCAGGGACGCTCTGGAGAGGAGCGGGGCCGCACCGAGAGCCTTTGCCCTGCGTCCCTCACAGGACAAGGGGTCCAGCTGCCCTCCGGCTGCGGGCTGGATCCGGCCCCTCCGCGGCTCAGCCTCACCTGCCTCTCCAGCGAGACCTTGTCACACTCCAGGTCCTGCCGGCTGGAGCGTTCCTGCAGCAGCTCTGCCCGCAGCTGGTCGATCTGGGGACAAGGACACGGGGCGAGTCGGTTTCGCTGCGTCCCTGGCCGCCGCGTGCGCTCGGCGCGGGACCGGGGCCACCGCAATTTCTTCCCGTGACACCGGTGCCACAGAGCGCGGGTGGACTCGGCGCACCCAACGGCCGCACGGTGGCCATCCCACGGCACTCAGCCGGTATCGGTAACACCAAAAACCCCCGATGAGAGGATTTTCGTTCCCTCCTGAGTCAGTTGCTGCCGTTCTGGCGAGCGGCCCAGAGATGAGGGCTGCAATTTTCCACAGGAGGGTTTAAACTGGTTGGACTGGGATTCAGGGACCCGGCTGCACTCCCAGCTCTGCCCGGCACCGTGGGGCACGGCGGCACAGCCATGCCGGGGGCAGGAATGGGTTTGATCCGCCGACGGAGCAAAACCAGAACCGCCCCAGGGGCCTCTTTCAGGTTGACCGAGGCGAAATACGCAGCTTTGTGCGTTATTTTAAAGCAAAGGAGATAGGAGTTTATATAAAAAATTGCTTGACTTTTATTCAAGCAGCCCCAAAAGCCAGGAGGGCCGCTTCCGAGCCGAACCCAGCTGGGGTTTCACGTGCATCCCTGCTCCGCAGCTCCTGTGCTTCAGACACAGCCAGGATTCACGGGGAAAGTCTCCCCTGGGACGTGCCCGTTTCCCAGACGGAAAAAACAGGGAAACCACCCGTCTCAGCAGCTCGCCGTAGCCCAAGGGGTGGGAATCCCCTTCCCAAGCCCCAGGCTGGATGCCGGTGGGGCAGGAGGCAGACAGGCCATAAGCGGAGGAGCTGCCAGTCCCAGGATCCCGGCAAAACCCAGCGCTGCCGGATCCCGGGAGGCGCGGCAGGCAGCTCCCGCCTGCTCGCAGAGCTCAAACACCGGCTCCGGCTTTGAAGGTAATAAGCAGGTGGGTTAAGAGGGAGGGGAGAGCCCGGAGCCCGGCGTAATTTAAGCCCCAACTTCCTGCACAAACACAAACCTCACCCTGTAATTTCAGGGGAATTTTTTTTTTTTGCACCAAGCTCGTATAATTTCCGTTTGCGCCCGAACCAGCTTTTCAGACGCTGTCATCGCGACTGTCTTTAGAGAGTGACGGAGGGCTCTGGGCCGCTCGCTAACGACTCATTAATGGGGTTTTAACTCCGGTGACCAGTTGCACCGGAGGACCCGAGTTATCCAGCGCTACTTTGCCAGAGCTGGGGGCGGCTCTGCCACGGCACCGGCCGGGTTTGGGGCGGCACCGCTTGCCCTACCTGGTCTCTGCTCCGGTTGACCCTCTCCGTCAGCAGCTCCACGGTGGTCCTCTCCTCGTCCAGCTCCACCTCCAGGCGCTTGGACTTTTCCTGCACGGAGACGGGACCAGAAGGGTCAGCACCAGCCTCGGGGTCCCGGCGGGCAGGGGGAGAGGCAGCACGAGGGGCCCCGGCCAGCCGGGGCCGGCGAGCTGGGACGCTGGAGGAAGGGAGTTTGCTCCGACAACGCTTCCAGCCCGGCAAAACCCAACCAGCCTGGGAGGCTCTGACACGGCCCAGGGGGGGCAGGAGAAGGGAGACGCTCAGATACGAGACAGATGCTGTGCGGACCCCCGTGCACCCGCCACCCCATCGGGGGAGAAGGACCCGCAAAGCCACAGCCCGCGGCAAGCCGAGCCGCGGGGCAATGCCGGACAGAGCCGAAACAAAGCCGGCTGCGCTGGCAATTAGTGAATATTAATATTAGCAATAGCGCAGCCCCCGCAGCGCTGCCAGGCTGCGAAACTCCTCTTTCCCAGCGGCTGCGGGAGGGAGGATGGCTGGGCGAGCTCTGCCCCTTGCTGTTAGCACACAGCACTGCAGGAACGGGCCGAGCGGTTTTGGGGCGCCGCGCAGCGCTCCCCACCTCCAGCGCCTTGACGTGCCGCGAGCGATCGTCCTGGGAGCGCTTCTTGGTCTCCATCTCCTGCTCGAGGTTGTGCAGGCGCTGGAGCAGCACCTCCTTGTCCAGCAGCGTGCTCTCCCGCTCCGCCTGGCTGTCCTGCAGCGCTTGCTTCAGCCGGGCAACCTGCAGCGCCGAGGCAAGAGGCGTCCCCACGTGAGACGCGTCCCCACGCTCCCCACGGAGGGACGGAGAGGACAGCGTGGGGACCCAAAACGCGCCAGCCCTCGCCCCACCTCGTCCTGCAGCCGTCCCATGCTGAACTGCATCTTCTCCACCTCAGCGCCCCGATCCTTGGCTTGTTTTTGGGAGTCCGTGATCTCCTTCCGTGACTTCTCCTTGAACTCCTCCAGCTGCGACTTCAGCACGGCCAGCGAGCTGTGCGACTCCTCCGTCATCTGCTCCAGCTGCGGCAGAGCGGGGACAGCTCAGGAGCTGGGGACCAGCCTGTGCACCCTGCCCTGAGCCGATGGGACTCGGGGTGGGAGCCGATACCCGTGGGGATGGGGGGGGGATGACGACATTTCTGCCCCGTGGGCTCAGGAGCATCACGGGGAGGGGTGCAAGCCCTGCCAGAGCAGCCTGGATGGCCCCAGACTCTGAGGAGGCACCAGGCAGGAGCCGCTTGGGGAAGGGTAGGGGACAACACGGCCCTGGGACACGAGGGGATGCTGATCCCTGGGGACAGCAAGGTTTTATGGAGTCTCCCGGGACATCGGGGAAGGATCGGTCCCAACCGGCTCTGCAGGGAAATGAGATCCGTGCCCGAAGTCCCGGATCCCTCCCCTAACCCAGCGAGGGCATCACCGAGATCCCCATCCCGTGGCACAGAGAGCGGGTGTCACGGCACACGATGCCCCGTGGGACGGGGGTCCTGGGGGTGCAAGTGGCCCTGGAGGCACCCGGGCACCCCAACCTCTTTGTTCAGCTTCTCCGTGGTGCGGTCGAGCAGGCGCTTCTGCTCCTCCAGCTCGCTCTTGGCGCGCTTGAGCTGCTCCTTCTGCCTCTGCTCGTCCTGGTAGGATGCGCTCAGCTCCTGGTGTTCCTGCGTCAGCCGGGCCAGGCTCCGCTGCGCGTCCTCCAGGCGGGTCTCCAGCGACCGCTTGGCCATCAGCAGCTCCTGCTCTCGCTCCGTGGCTTCGCCCAGCGACTCCTCCATCTGCCTGCGCTCCGCCTGCAAAGACGGGGCTCTACAAACCCCTTCCCACGGCGGGGGAACAGCTCCGGGCAGCTCAGGGACGGCCGCAGCCCCGGTACCTCCAGTTTGGTGACCTTCTCCTTGAGCCGCGCCTGGGAGCCCTCCCAGTTCTCGCCCAAGCGCTCGTACTCCTTCAGCTGCGTCTCCATCCCGAGGACCTTCCTCCTCAGGTCATCGTTCTGCTCCTGCAGCTCCCGCAGGCTGGACTCCACCATCTTCCTCGCCTGCTCCGACGCCTCCCGCGCGCTCTCCAGGGATGCCTTTGCCTGCGATAGCACCACGGCATGGGGTGGACCTGGGGGCCAGCCGCTGGGCCGGGGGTCTTGGGGGGCAATTTGGGCTCGCGTCCGCCGGGAGGAGCCCACGGCAGGTGGATCCGGGGCTGCGGGTTTGCCGCATCACCCCACAGCTGCGAAATTTGGGGCTCGCGGGAGGGTCCAAGGGCAGCCCACGGTGAGGATCGCTCCTCGGCTCGTGGCTGGGTGGGGGGCAAACCCCTTCCCCTACCACTCACCTTGGTGGCCTCGTCCCGCTCCTCCTGGAGCTGCTGCAGATCTCTGCGGTACCGCTCCAGCTCCCCGTCGCGGCTGGACGCCTCCTCCTGCATGGTGCCCTTCAGTGCCGCCAGCTCCCGCGCCCGCTGCCGCAGCAGCTCCTCCTGGCTCTGCTTCTCCGCCGCCAGCTCCCGCTGCGCCTCCCGCGCCTGCCGCAGCTCCTGGGACGGAGGGGACGGGGGGGTCGGGGACCCTTGGTGCTGGATGCGGTCCCCGGCGCTGTGTGCGCCTCCTCCCTCGTCACCCACCTTCCTGAGAGCCTCCAGCTCGCCGGGGTCCACCGCGCTGCTCCGTGCCTGATCTGCCTCCTCCCGGGCGGCTGCGAAGCGCTCCCGCAGCTCCCGCACCTCCTCCTCAAACTCCTCCCGCTCCAGCTTCACCTGCAGCAGCCTAGAGAGGGGCAGGATGAGGCCACCCAAACCCATCCCTGCGTCCTTGTGTCCCACACCCCTGTTCCCAGGTCCCAGGGTGCCCGGAGAGCGACACCCAGCTCGGCCATCGTCTTCCTCCCCACATGCCCAGGGGAGGAGGAGGAGAACCAGCCCCAGCCCAGCTCCCACCCATTCTAATGGGGGTTGGAGTAAAGATGCTGGATGGTCGCGAGCGGCTGGACCTCCCCGAAAGCTGCTCACGCCTCCGGCTCAGCCGCAGCTCCGGCGCTTACTCCTGCTTGGTGTTGCGGAGCTCGTCCTTGTTCTTCTGGAACATGTCCCGCCAGTGACCCGTCTCCTCCGCGCTCTCTTCCAGCTCCCGCTGCAGGTTCCTCACCACGGCGTTGATCTTCTGCCTCTCCGACTCCAGGCTGGCCTGATCCTGGATGGAAGTGTTGGGTGCTCAGCTGCAGAGCATCCCTGCAGGATGCTCCAACAATGCTGAGGTCCTGCCCCAGTTCACGCGGCCCCAAACCAGCCCAGGGAACCCAGGCAGGGATCTGGGGAGCCCCCACACCTCCGCAAACCGGCTCCGCTTACCCCTCAGCATCTCCGCCCTGGGGTAGCGAGAGCCGGAGCGGACGGACGCTCCGATGAGGCAAGTTTGGGGCAGGACACAAACCCCATTTCCAGCTCAGGACCATTTAAAGGGGGAATTCAAGGACACAGCTCCAAGCAGAAGACCCTCCCCAGCTGCAGCCAGCAAGTGCCCGTCCACTGGCTCTCCCCAGCAGCCCTCCTCGCGGCCGGACCTGCGAGATGTCCTCCATGCTGCGCCGCAGCTGGTCCATGTCGCTCTGGTACTGCTGCCGGACGCGGTCGAGCTCCTTGTCGTGGCTGGCCACCTCCTCCTTGAGGGCTCCTTTCAGCGCCGTCAGCTCCCGCTCCCGCAGCCGTAGCTGCTCCTCCTGCCGCTGTTTGGAGCTCAGGGCTTCCTCCAGCTCCTCCCTGGTCTCCAGCAGCTCCTGGGTGAAGGGGACAGCCGGGCTCAGCGGCAGCGAAGCGACGCAGGGGGATGCTCACGCCCCGGTGCAACCGTTGCCACACCTTGTACAAGGCTTCGCCGTCCGGGGACGCGCCGGAGCCCTTGCGCAGGCGGTTGAGCTCTCGGTGCATCGCCAGCAGCTGCTCCTCGCAGTCGCCCAGCCGGGTCTCCGCCTGCTCCTTGGCTGTTTTCACCTCGCTCAGCCTGGAGGGCAGCGCGGGGCCCTTCACCGCTCGGGGCGCGAGACCCCAGCCGCGTCTGCGCCCCGAAGGGCCGGGGCAGCAGCCCCCACCCACGAGCATCTGCACCGGTGGGTGGCCCGTCCCGGCGCAGCAAAGGGGACAGGGACGGCGGGGGCGACAGCCACCCACCCTGCGCTCCCCCAGCCCTCTTTACGTCTCCAAACGCGCCCGCCGCCCTCCCACCACCCTCAGTCAGGGTCCCCACGCCGGGGACAGACAAACCTCCCCGGCCCTGGCGTGTTCAGCAGCGCGACCGCAGCTCTTACTCTTGCAAGCTTCTCTGCAGCTCCTGCGTCTTCTTCTCCAGGGCCCCCCGCAGACGCTGGCTCTCCCCTTCGGCCTCCCGCAGCCGGGCTTCCAGCGCCCGCGCGGAGCCACTCCTCGCCGGCTCCCTGGCCAGCTCCAGCTTCTGGCGGAGCTGCGGGAGAGGGGACACGGGTTACGTCCCCTCCTGGGGGCAGAGCGGCCAGCGACGCTCCCACCCCGCCTCACCAGCATCCCCCTCCGGCTCCGGCGGGGACGCGAAGGACGTCTGCACCCCCAGCATCTCTGAGACACCCCAGCGGGGTGTAAATCGGGCCAGGAGGAGATTTGGCCTCGCCTGGACGCCCAAGCCCAAGTGGAAGGGGCTCATAGCAGGGACCCGTTGTGCTCCCCCCACCCAGGGGTGTAAACTGCGACCCCGCGTCCCCCCAAGCTCCCCAACCTTCTGCTTGGCTTCACCTTGGTCTCCTCATCGAGCTTCTCCCGCAGCTCCTCCACCTTCCCGGCCAGCTCGCTGTGCTGGGGCTGGGAACACGCCGCGTCCTTGGCGGGCGCCTGGAGAGAACCCCCCAGGCTCACCCGGTGGATTCGGGGTGCTGCAACCCCCTGGGGCCACAGCTCGGTCCCCAGCCACCGCCTGTCAGCCGCGCACCACCGTGGTCCCGTCCCTGACATGCCGGGACACGGTGCCGGGAAGGCAGGAGCCCCCGGGGGGGCTTGGGGACCAGCCTCCCCCCAAAGCGGGGAGCAGCGCCGGGACGGCCCCGACTCACCGCCAGCTCCTGCATTTTCTCAAGCAGCCGGGCGGTTTTCCTTTTCAGGGAGATCTCGGTCTCGCTGCTCCTGCAGGCGTCAGAGCAGGGGGAAGCGTTTGGGGGTGGGGGGACGGAGCGGGGGGTCGGCCGAGGCCGGGGTGCGGGAACACCCCCGGTGCTTTGCTGCTTGCTCCCCCAAAATCCTGAGCACCAGCTGGCATCCCTGCTCCCAAACCACCCCGCAGCATCCCAGCCGCAGCCACTGGGGCTTCGGGAAAGGGGCAGGGAGAGACGGGGACACTCGGGGGGGGGGTTTGGGGGGCTCACCCCTCCTTCAGGATGCCGTAGATGAGCTCCTTGGGGTGCTCGCTGCTGCCGGGCTGGGCGACCTCCCGCTGGTCCCGCAGCAGGTCCGGGGTGGATTTGAGCTGCCGTGAGGGACAAAAAAAGCTCAGCTCCCGCAAGGACATGAGTCCCCCCACGGCTCGCTTGGTGGCAGTGCCCCCCTTGGTTAAGGAGCCGGTGACCCTTGTGATCCCAGCAGGATCTGGCCCGCCGGTACCTGCAGCTCTGCCCGGGCTTTGCTCGGCAGCCGCTCGGCCACGGGCTCCTCCACGCCCCGGTTTGCCCGCTGGCTCCTCGTCCCCCCGTCCTCCATCCCTCCAGCTCTGCTCGGGCGGCTCAGGCTGCCGGTGGGCACCGAGGGCTGGGGCCGAACGCTGCCGGCCTGGCGCTGGGCACCGCTCAGCTCCCTGGCATCCGGCACGTCGCGGTGGGAGATGCGGCTGTCCAGGCTTTGGGAGCGTTTCCTCTCCTCCGAGGCGATCCGGCCCCTCCTGGCCGCCCGCCCTCGCTGCTGCACCTTCCCGTCGAATTTGCTGATGAGCGAGTCCACTGAGGAAAGGGGTTTGGTGTCCACATCGCTGCCGCCGGCGGCCACCGCGGCCTCCGTGTCCGAGGAGGGGTCCTTGCCCGTGACCCCTGAGCCAGAGGCTTTGCTCCGCTCCGCTGCGATGTTCAACATGCTGCTGCTTTTGCCGCCGGCCAGGGCCCGGTGCTGCCGGCTGCCGCTGGCCCGAGGAGCACCGGCGGCAAAGGGCTCGTCCGCGGCAGCACCGAGCAGATCCCCGTGGGACTGCGTCCTCCGCAGCTCCTCCCCGAGCAGCCGCTTGCCCGGCAGAGGTTTGGGGTCATGCCGGGAGGTCGCCGAGACGCCGCTCGCCTCCTCGTCGGAGGTGCTGTAGGATGAGCCACGCTGGGGCTGCCGCCCGGCATAGGGATTTTCTGGCAGGTCCGAGTCGGAGCTGCCAGAGCCAGAGGGCCGGGGGCCGGCGGGGGGGGTCGGGTAGGAGCCCTCGCTCTTGATCTGCACCCCGAAGGAGTCGCCCCCCTTCTCGCCGCTGTTGAGGACGACAAAGGGCTGCCCGGCGATGCCCTGCACCCGCACCGCCACCCCATAGGAGCCGGGCTTGCCCCGCGCCTTGGGGGGTCTCCGGGGCTCCTGCAGGTCGTTGATGAAGCGGATCTGGACGCCGTAGTCCACGGGGCTCTGCTTCTCTGCCATCGCCGCGCTCGCCGGCCGCTCCATCCCCGGGGCTCAGCACCGCGGTCCTGGAGGGGGGAGAGAGGAGGCAGAGTCATCCTCAGATCAGAGACGGCGCTCGGCGAGGGTCCGGCAGCGCTCTCCCGCGAGGACGGGTGCCAGAGGACACCCGGTGCCAGCGCTGCAGTGTCCCCAGGACAGGACGGGGGACAAGGCTTGCTGTGCCGGCACCGGCATCTTCCCGCTGTTCCCAGGAGGATGCTGGGGAGGGCAGGGAGAGCAAAACCGCCCCACCCCGCACGCAGCATCGGTGGCCGGACCCTCACCGCGTCTCCCGCCGCTCGCCCTTGGCGGCAGGACCCCGGGGATGCGGAGGGGAGGCAGAGATCCCAGCCGGGCTCCGCAGCCGGGCTCTGCTCCCGCTGCCTCCCAGGTGCCTGCGGAACGCCGCAGCCTCGCTGCAGCCGGAGCTCTGGTGTCCCTCAGCATCACCCCTGGCGCCCGCTGTCCCCACGGCCAGGGCAGCCGCCCGGGTCCCGTGGGGAGGGGACAGATATGAGCAGTGACATATTGGGAACAGCGTGATGTAACCCTCCCCCTCGGTCCCGGCGGCACCCAGGGTGATGCCGGCTGGCAGGAGACCGGCAGGAGCGGAGGACGCGGCGGGGGGTGAGCTCCCCCATAGGCACCTGGGGGGTTTAAGTGACGGAAAAGCCCCAGATCAGCCCCTGAGCCCTGCGGCATCGTGCTTCTCCCCAGCCTGAGGACGAGGAGCAGCAGCGGCTCCTTTCTCTGCTGTAAATAAACTGGATGCCGGCAGCGGTGCGAGGCGCTGAGCGCTCAGCTCACACCCGCCTCCCTGGGAGGGTGTCCCAGGGGGACCCCGGGATGCAAGGGGACCCCGAGCCAGGCAGGGGGATGCTGAAACACATCCCCTGCACGGAGAAAAACAAAAAACCAAGCCCAAAACCCCACGCTTTCGGCTCAGGTCCAGATATCACCCCCAAAGCTGCCCCAGCCCGGAGCGGGGAGCCGGCAGGGGTGGAGCACGAATGCGGATGGAGCAGCGGGATATGCCCAGCACAGCTGGGATCTCCCACGTCCTCGCGTCAACCCGGAGCCCGCATCTCCCCCCGTGCCCACCCCGGGGAAGAGGCCAGAGCCCGAGCCCTGCTGCCGCCGGACCCAGCTTTCTGCAGGGAGACGGGCGGCACCGGAGGTGCCGGGCCCGGAGCAGCAGCGAGGGCCGGAGGCAGCAGCGGGTACGGCACCGACCCCGCCGGGCAGTGCCAGGAAGGACAAGCCATTTGCTTCCCCTGGCCCTGCCAGCTCCCCGCTGCCGCCGTCTGCTCCCGTCCCGCGGCCAAGCTCGGCAGGGGCGGCTCCTGCGGCTCCTCCGTTTTGCCGGAGTCACCACGAGCCCTTCGGGTCTCCTGCACCCCCCCCAGACCCAGCAGCAAGGGCAGCATCCAGGAGCTGCAGGCAGCAGCAGGCAAGGGACCGGCTATTTGTTTCACAGGCAAAGCAGCCTGGTAGCCGGCAGAGGGGATGGGAGAAGAGCCCCCGCCTTGTGAGCTCGTTACCCCTGCACGGTGTCCAGCTAACGAGATCAGCAACAGCCACCAGCCTCTATAAACACACCCTGAGCCCAGCGCCCGCAGCGAGAGCCCCTAAAGCAAATCCCATCCGTCCTGTCCCTCCGGGCGCCGCGGCATCATCCCCTCCAAGCCGCAGGGATGGGGGGGGCTGGGAGGAGCGGGACGGCCACCAACCTGCAGCGGCGAACCGAGGAGAGGGAACCAGCTTCGGCAGCAAAACTCAGAATCTTCCACGGCTGCCAGTGTCCAAAGTGCGGCCGGTGACGAGGCACAGCTCGGGCGGGGAGAGGGCTCGGCCCCCACCGCTCTCGGGGTAGGAGCCATGAGCCCTGGGCGCAGCACCCGCCTCGGGAAGACCTTTGGATGGGTGGCGAGGGGTGGCACGGCGTCCTCCTGCGGCATTGCCAGCGGGGCAGGGGCTCGCCAAGCAAAGCGCCGGCTGTGCCAGCATCACTGCTGCCGGCAAAGGAGGCGGCTCTGCCCCCCCCCCCCACGCCCCTGCCCTGGCACGAGTGGGAAGCAGGTGGCGGATAACCGCAGGGGTCGGATGCGGTCGGGGATGTCGCTGGGCTCAAACCCAGCCGGCACAGGACCGGGCCGGGGAGCGGAGGATTTGCTCTTTCCAAGGGAGCACCGGCTCGAGACGCACGGCTTCGCTCCCGGCTTTGCGGGGCTCCGGCGGCACAAGCCGGGCGGCTGGGGAGCTGGGAGGAAGCAGGTGAGCCAGGCCCAACCGGTAATCTCCCAGGAATGCCTCCCTCCTCCTGTAAGGGCTCCAGCTGGAGCCGGGTGGCATTCCTGTGTGGGAGAGCAGCACCCAGCCCCAGGCTGGAAACGCAGCCCCAGGAGGGGATTTCACTGGAAACCACAGGGAAGGAGCCTGGAAGCAGCAGGGACGGAGAATCAGGGCTAAAAATAGGCTGGTTATTCTCCCCAGGGCGTGCGTCATACTCCAACACACCTTAACTCTGCCCCGGGTCGGGCTGGCAGCGACCATGGCACCGAGCGGTGGGGGTCCCAGGTCTGGCCAAGGCAAGAGCTGAGCTGGCAGGCGCGGGCAGGCAGCAAACCGGCAGGAGAGGTCTCTTGCCGGTGGTCACGCACCTCCGGCATCACGCTGCCGGCCGGCAGCGCTGGGGATGGCGGGCAGCCAGCTCCGCTCGCCCAGATCGGCGGCACAATAAGCCATTTGTGCCGACGACGTTAACCCAGAAAGTTGTTTTGCAATTTGCAGGCGGTGCTGGAAAAGGCTCCTACGCCGAGCGGGAGCTCGCCCCGGCTCTTCCGCTCCCTTCCGGAGCCAAAAACACCTGGGTGGGAAAGGCGATGGCTGCCGGGTCAGGCTGATCCTCCTCCACCAAGGTCAACCAAGTAATTTGACCGCGGGCAGTTGCGCGCCACGACCCCGGCGAGGAGCCGGCACCGTTTCGCCTTGAAGCCAGAGCCCGTCTCTGAGCCACCTCAGTCCGAACCGAGCAGGTCGGGTCGTGCGGCTGCTGCACCCCCTGAGCACGGGGAGCAAAAGCTGTCGGCTTCTCCCAGAGCGCTTCGTGTCCAGACTGACATCGCAGGGAAGGGACCAGCGGAGATGCGCAGACCCGGCATTTCTCCCCCATCGCCTGTTTTTTGGCTGCTGGCACGGTTTAGGCTATTTCCACCGAGGGTTTCCCCAAAGCCCTGCCCCGCCTGCAGCGCCGCTTGCTCAACCGTGTTTGTACGCGGCCCTGGCGCTGCTCGGGGCCAAAGTCCGGGGCTGGTTTCAGGCAGAGGCAGCACGGGCTGTGCCTGCGCCCTGCCCATCGCCGGGCCAGCCCGCACCGACACTAGCGGAGACCGGCCATTCCTGCTCTCCCGCAAACTCGGGAGCCCGAAACCCCGATAAATCCTCGGCCGAGCACGTGAGCCGTGCGCTGCCGCCGGCCGGGTCGGAGGAACCCGAAACCAGGGCACCTGCGTCACGCAACAGGGACGGGCTCATCATGACGCCGGGATGCCGGCATGGCGCCAGGGGCTGGCAGAGGGATGTCCACAGGGGATAAGGGTCGCCCCCCCCCCGCAGGCGATGTCCCCTGGGGCTCCCGGGGGAGCTGATAAGAACCGAATTCCTTTGCATCCCAGCCCAGCCGCAGGCAGAGCCCTCAGGTTAATCATCAACCCAGAGACTGGAAAATCCTGTTCCCCGCCTCTCCCAGGGCCCCGTTTGAGAAACCGAAAGCCCCATCCCTCCTGTGGGACCCCGCGCCCCAACACCGTAGGGTCAGACCCGTTACCAAACCGCGCTCTCCGTTGTCATGCCGAGGGCAGCGCTCCACCGCAGCACCCTGAGACCACTGGCGCGGCACAAGCCACACCGTAACGTGTTTGCCGCCGCACCGATCAGATCGGTTTACCGGTTTCCAAGCAAGTCGTGCCTTTGAAACTAGAATTATTTTGATCCACATGCTCGTCGGTGTAATTATTTCCCAGGGGACACCGGCAGGGAGCGAGGAAGAGCCCAGGGGCCATTACGTGGATCCGCACAAGCCAACAGGTCTCCAGTGCTGCAGGGCGCGGTTGCTTGGGTTTCACACCAAAACGGGGACCCCCGTCTCCCCCCCACATCATTGCCATCCCCGGGCCCGGCTCGGGCAGCACAAACGCGAGCACACGGGCATCACACACCCCCCCGGGGACCGCAAAACCTCCGTCCCCGGGGCAGCGCCCTCGGAGGCGATGCTGCAAAACGAAAACGCTGAGGGGAAATGCTGCGAGTACCGCAGCCACGACGCGGCGGGCGAGGGGCTCCGTCGGCCAACGCAGGGGCTCCGTCGGCAAACGGCACCTTGTCTCCAGGGATGGAGACGGAAACCCAGCTCCGCTCCAAACCAGCTCAACTGGTCGGGGTGGTGGGAGAGGAAAGCCAGCCCCCAGCAAGCCGCAAACACCCTCCCAAACAAAAGCTTGCAACAGCGAGGACGGGGACGGGTTAGCCAGACGCGGTGCGCCGGGGACCTCGAGAAGCAAGTACGTCTCGAGGCAGCGAATAAGTCAGATGGCAGCAGGGACGACACCCAAGCCCTAGATTTTTCGTTCTTATTTAAACAGGCTGCTAAAAATACCGCCCCAGGAGCCCGGCGAAGTAGGGCAGCTCCATGCATTAAAGCTTCAGGAGGCCGGCGGGGCAGGGCCCCGGCCGCAGCAGCCGCGTCGCTTCCGCGCCAGCGCGAAATTCCCCGTGAACCCGCCGGGTCCAAAAGGCTTTTCCCCGGCCCGGGGATGGAACTCGCCCTCCTGCAGCTCACGGCTCCGGGTGAGACAAGGCAGGGGTTGATCATCTCCGTACTAACGAGGAGAAGCGGCGACGGCTGCTGCCGCCTCTATAGAGGGCCCTATAGAAGGAAGCTATACGGTCCCTGTATGGGACCGCTCCTCAAAGGACGAGAGCACCTGCAGACACATCTTCCATAGGGAAGGGACAGTCCTTCCTTATGGAAGGGACAGTCCCCATAGGCAGCAGGTAAAGGCAGTTTCCATAGGAGACAGCAGGTCCCTGATGGAGGGGAGCTGGTAGCATAGGGACAACCCAGGTCCCTCACCAAGGGAGCAGCCTGGGGGCTCCCTATAGGATCTGCTATAGGGCAAGGTTCCCCTAACAAAGGGAAGCCCCTACCGGCCCAGACCCTGTAAGTTCCGCCATAGGGCAGGGCACGGCCCAGGAAGGACAGCCCCTATGGCCCCAGCTCCTATAGGCTCTGCCATAGGGCAGGGCACACTCCAGGAAGGACAACACAGTCCTACAGTCCCAGCCCCTATGGGCTTTGCCCTGGGGCGGGACACGGGCCAAGAACAACAGCCCCTATGGGCCCAGCCCTATAGGCTCTCCCATAGGGCAGGGCACACACCAGAGATAAACCCTGCTATGGCACCAGCCCCTATAGGCTCTGCCATAGGGCAGGGCACACTCCAGAGATAAAAGCCCCTACAGCCCCAGCCCCTATAGGCGCTGCCGCGGGGCAGGACACCCCCCCGGGACAGCAGCCCCTACGGCACCAGCCCCTATAGACTCTGCCATAGGGTAGGGCACACACCAGAGATAAACCCCGCTATGGCACCAGCCCCTATAGGTTCCACCACAGGGCGGGACACATGCCGGGAAGGACAACACCTACAGACCCAGCCCCTATAGGCGCTGCCGCGGGGCAGGGCAGGGCAAGGCACCCCCCGCCCCGGGACAGCCCCCATGGACGGCAGCCCCCATGGACGGCAGCCCCTATGGACGGCAGCCCCTATGGACGGCAGCCCCTATGGACGGCAGCCCCGCACTCACCGCCCGCCGCCGGCTCCGCTCCCCGCCGCTGCCCACCGCAACCTGTTACCTTCGCCCAGGCCCCGCCCTCGGAGCCGCCCATTGGGCCTCGCCGCGACAGGCCCCGCCCCGGGGCGGGGACAGACACGTTGTGCCGCGCCCCTAACCACGCCCCTCCCCTACTAACGGCCCGCGGGGGGGGGGGAGATCACGTGACGCAGCCGGTGCCGCCAGCAGCGCGACGCCATCTTGGGGAGGGAGCCGCGTCCGGGGCACCGCCTCGCCCGTCCCGTCCCTGCCTGCTGCCCAGGGCACGGTGTGGCGGGGACGGTCCCAGGGCCTGCCGTCCCCCCGGGGACCCTCTGCAGCCCCCGATCCTTCAGGGATAGCGGAGGGACCCCAGGACCTGCAGCAGGGCGGGAGCGAGACCCACGCAGGAGAGTTCCGCCACACTCAAGATGGCGCTCGCAGCCGCCCTCTCCTCCCGGTTGGCTCTGGCCACGCCCAAGATGGCGCCGCGCCGTCTCGCCTCGGCCTACGGCGGCCGGGAGCGGCCGCCCTTTCCTCGCGCCTGCGCAGCGCGGGCCGCACCGTGACTAAGATGGAGGTCGGGGGAGCGCGGGCGCCGCCGCCGTTCTGGGCCGGGGGCCCGGCCCCGGGGCAGACGTACGTTCCCGGCGGGCCCGGCCCCGCCGCCGGTCTTCTGCCCTTCACCCGCACGCTGTGAGTGTGGGAGGGGCTGAGGGGAGCGGGGATGGAGGGGAGCGGGGGGCACTGGGGATGGGGGACTGGGAGGGGGCGGCCCGAAGTGGGCTCTGGGGAGAGGGAGGGGGGCGGAGGATGCAGGAGAGGGTTCCTGGGGTCGGGGATGGGGAGACTGGGGTGACTGGAGAAAGTGGGGAGCTGGGAGGAGCAGCGCTGGGGGAGTTGAGGGGGCTGGGGGGGGGCAGGGAGAGGGGTGGAGGGGGACGACGTGGGG
>JAVKLA010000088.1:10583232-10644873 GCA_034782735.1 Sagittarius serpentarius
GGGAGAGGGCTGGAGGGGGAAGCAGTGGGGCGGCGGGGGGGGGGGAGGAGGGGGGTCTTTGGGGACTAAGGAGCCGGGGGAGTCCGGGGCCTCCGTCGTGCCGGGGCAGCGCTGACGTTTGGGCCTGCAGGAGCCCGATGGTGACGGGCACGTCGGTGCTGGGAGCGAAGTTCGACGGGGGGGTGATCATCGCTGCAGACATGATGGGCTCCTACGGCTCCCTCGCCCGCTTCCGCAGCATCTCCAGGCTCCTGAAGGTGAACGACACCACCATGCTGGGGGCGTCCGGCGACTACGCCGACTTCCAGTACCTCAAGCAGATCATCGACCAGATGGTGTAAGTTCTCCTGTCCCGGGCTGCCGGGCAAGCCCCGACAGTGCCGCGGTTTGTGCTGTGCTGCTCTCTTTTCCCAGTCCTCAAAGGACTGACATGTAATCAAATGCATTCACAGAGCAGAGATAAATCCCCCTTGTCCTTGGACAGTCCCTTCGGCACAGGTGTCTTTTCCCAGTTCTCTGCGGAGCGCAGTGGAGAACCGGTGTCAGTTACTCTTTGTGGCCTTTGGCTGATTCCTTGTTTGAAAACAGCCTGCGGGGAGTTTGCAGGAGGGTGCTCTCTCCCGCTGGTGGTGGGGCTGGAGGTGGGCTGCTGCTCTCTTATCCGGGCGCTTTCCAGCTTTTCTTAGTTGGGTGAAATTTCTACCTAAATTAGAATTGACGAGGAGCTGTTGGGAGACGGTCACAGTTACAGCCCAAAAGCCATTCACTCCTGGTTGACAAGAGTCATGTACAATCGGAGGTCCAAGATAAATCCGCTCTGGAACACCGTTGTCATCGGAGGCTACTACAATGGCGAGAGGTGAGCGAGGACGAGCGACGTGGAGCGCGTGATGGTTCCTGCGCGTCCTTCCCCGGGGCTGTTTCTCATGGCACGGGATTCGGAGTTCAGCTCAGAAGCTGAGTCCCTCCCTGACACAGCCCCGCCCGTGCAGGCGCCACGCTCACAGATCTGTCCCTTCAGCTTCCTAGGTTACGTGGACATGCTCGGTGTGGCCTACGAAGCCCCTACGCTTGCCACGGGTTACGGAGCGTACCTAGCTCAGGTAGAGTACGCTCTTGCTCAGCTGCTAAAGCGACCTCAGCACTGGGTGACTGAGCTGACGAGCTATGGGATTTTAATTTTTTTTTTTTTTTTTTCCCCCAGCCATTAATGAGAGAGGTCTTGGAGAAGAAATCCAGCCTGACGAAGGAGGAGGCCCGTGACTTGATTGAGCGTTGCATGAAAATTTTGTATTACAGAGACGCTCGCTCATTCAACAGGGTAAGCGCTCAGCTCTGGCGTGCCTTGACTGGAGAGCTGGGGTGCCTGCTGTGCGCCTCAGGCTGACGTTCCAGTCTTCACCCCGGGCCGTCTTCTGTCCCTGATCTCGGGAATCCTCGCAGTAACTCCTGAGTTGGCAGAGGTGGGGGTGTACTAAGAGGTCCTGTTAGCAAAGCTGTCGTCCAGAGCCAGTCTCCCCTTGTGTCCTGCAGCCTCAGAGGAGCTGTTGGAGTCGGAGTGATGCTCGTCTCTGGTGTTTTCTTAGATCTGATGATACTTCTCCCATCCCCGCAGCTGTAGCATCCAGAGGCCGCAGTCTTTTAGCTTTGGAAGTATTTCTGTCTACTTCTACTATCGACTATCTCGACTTGCCGCCAAGGGAAAAGTAAAATGTCACTAAATGCAAAGCCACGTTAAACAAACTTGTTTAAAGGACAGCTGTTATTACTGTACTGATCAGAGCTTTCACAGGGCCCATCTTCAAATCAGGGATGGAATTCAGGCTTTATTGAGAACTGTCCATGTTTTCTCTCCTCAGTATGAAGTAGCTATTGCAACGGAGAAAGGCGTGGAGGTGGAAGGACCCCTGACCCTGGAAGCCAACTGGGACATAGCACACCTTGTCAGGTAACGCCCACTGGATCACACACACTTTGAGCTCTTGGTCTGCGAGTTGGCAGCCTGGCAAGTCCTGTAGGCACAAAATAAAGCGGTTGATAAAGGCCGGGGGATGCGCAGCCATTGTGGGATGACGTCCCTGGCCAGGTGCTTTAGTGGGAATCTCCTTGCCCCCCCCCCCCGCCCACCCTGCAACCAAACTCTTCATGCTCTGGGAGGCAGCGTTGGGCTCCACTCCCTGCCCGGCCGCTCTCCCCTTTACGGCCAGGGCCTGAAGGCGTTAGGGCGAGTTGCTTCTGCAACGGGAAAGCTTTCGGTGGATGCACCGTCTGCTTTGCTGCCTCTGTGCCTCCTCAGAACCAGTGTCGCTGGCAGGCAGCAGCTGATAAAAGCGAAAGTGCTGGTTTTGGTAGTGCAGGTGTTGACCGCACCCAGGTTGTGTAGTGTCCTGACCTTATCAAAATATCTTCTTGCAGCGGCTTTGAATGATCACTGAAGAGCTGCTCCAGGCTGTTGTGTCCATGTTATCACCCTTTATATATGCTGTAAATCGGTTACTCCTTTTGATGCTCTGTTCTGACTTGTTTTGGAAACAAAATAAACCTGTTAAGACAAGCCTGTGTGTTTGTGCTACGGTTGAGATCGAGTTGGTGGGATGCTCCAGAAACACTGACTTGGGGAAGTCTCCTGGTTTCAGGCAGCGAAGGTCACTAACAGCTGCAAGTCCTTGTTTTTGCTGGAGAAGGGCAGCAAGAGGAAGAAAAAAAAAGGATTTTGTTGTGTTCTTGCCTGGGGTGCGGCAGGTACCGTACTCCCTTAGCCCTGCAAATACGCCGTCCTCCTCCCGTACCTGACCTGGCAGTCCCTCTATCAGATGGGGAGCGAGCGCGTGTGTACGAACAGGGCCAAGGTGCTCCCTAACTACTGGTATTCGCACCCACGGTCTCCTCTGCTGGAGATGACCACGACGACACTTGCTTTCGCCACGTCTCCGCTTCAGTGAAGGTTTGCGAGTCGCAGGTTTGCGTTGCTGTGCAGGACAGCTCAAGAGCAGCAGCTGGAACGTTTACCTGGGGGACTCCAGGATTAGCACTGGGCTTGGCTGGTACCAGTTTGTTAAATCTTAAGTTAAATACACAAGTCACTTGAAGATTTGCCCTAATAAAAGAAAAATCTACTGAACTGTGACATCTGTAAGCAGGAGCATGCCGTCAGCCTGCGGGGCGTTTCAGCAACGTGGACTTAAGCGCGGCACGTGCTGTGGTTCTCCTGCAAGCACTTGTAGTCCAGACAACCAAGAATTCTGATCTGGACAGGTAAAAAGCCTCAGTCACCCTTTAAAGCCACCTGCAGACAGAACAAACCCACATCTTTAAAGATGTTTTCTGTTTAAAAAGAAAATAATAAAACTATTTGTGAACAGTACACTGCTTAACAGAAAAGTCAGGCGGGTCCTGCTGCTTCGGCCGAGAGCGCCGGGTCTCGCGGGCGTCAGGACCGGGCGTCCGTCCCACGCGCGGCGCTTCCTCAGTCCGCCGGGCTGGCGCCTGCACGGAACAGCTCTGCCAGGCATCGTGATGGGTAGCACACACAGAGGGGAAGGTGAAGCAGTGAGAAGTGAGGGTGAAGACTGTGAGTAAGTCTGTCCGGCTGTTGGCTCCTACGCTGCACAAGCGCGGGACGGCTGTACTGGCTCCTCCAGCCCCAGCTCTTCAGCTGACGGGGCAGCTCGAGGACGTACGACGGTGCCGCACCCCAGGCCTTTCTGTTCACATGCTCACACAAACGTCTACATTTTGCTCATCCTACAGGCACCTATTAAATGCTCCAGTTGAAAGCCCCGAGGGGAAAACTGAAAGGGGAGGCTGATTCCAATTGCTTTAGTGTTTTCTCTGATAACTGAGGTTGGAGTAATTAAGGTCTCCCTACTTAAATTCCTACTGCTTTGCCCACTGACAGCAGGTATCCTGGGACACACGGGCTCCGAAAATCAAGGACGATGGCCCTGCAGGTCCCTGCGAGCAGCTGGAGATGCTGCACCTCTGTCCAAGCCCGCTGGCTACCGGCGGATAGTAACAAAATGGCGTTACACGTACTTCAGCTAGGGCTGAACTGCGTATTTCTTGGCCGTGTATGAAATAAATTCACAAATCATATTAAGAAGAGTGGTATTTACTACTACCCAAGATAAACAACAGTAAAAATATTCAGGAGAGTATTTTATTAATGATTTTTCAGACTTTTATTAAAAAAAAAAAAAAAAAAGAATCTCACTGGGGAGAGTAGGTTGTTCCATTGAACCTACTGTATAGTTAAAGGGCAGAAATATAAATCGGACAGAACTCTGCCTCAAGTGTTAATGACATGTAAACACATTTAATTACTATCCCATCTCTGGGTTTCTTCAGGACATGCTAAACGACTCTGCGTCCCCTCACACGCAAAGAGTACAGAGAGGGAACCCAGCCCGCGACCCGGGCACGGCCGAGAGGCGGCTCGCGGCAGGCTCGCTCCTGCACGGTGCGGAGGGATTCATGATGCACTTTATATTAAGCATTACGATATCACAAGAGTTAAATAGTTCTTCATAATAAAAACACATGTTTATAAATCCATTTCCCTGGTTTTATTAAATGTTCCACTTATGTACATTTTAAAGATGAACCATTTACAGGTCTGCACATGCTGCCTCCTGCTTTCCTTAGGTAATAGGGAAGGTTCACAAAACCTCTATGGAAACAGAAAGGTGCAGGTGCTTCTGAATTCTGTATGTCAAAATGCTTTCCGTTTATACCATAATACATACAATTAAAAAACCCTCAAACATGCAAATTGTAGAAAAATTTAAGCTGGCAGTGAAAAATAAAAACAAACGTCTTCTTTTTGTGCACGTCACAGTTTGTTTCATTAAATCAGATTTCTAATTCTAAGGAACGTAGTGTCTGATGCCACTGGTTAAAGCAGGTTTATCAACTACTAGTAGTTAAAAGGTCAACGTTTTAATGGTCCGTACAGTTTTAACTCCCACCTACTGTACAGGAAGATCAAGACAGATTGGACTTTCCTCTTCCACCGTATACCCTCTGTCAGTAATTCTTTGGAGCAAGGTGGGTGCCGGGTGGTTTCCCGGGTGGAGGAGAGGAACCACTGCACCGTGTCAGGAAGTCAAGGGGAAGGCGAGAGGTTTGGGTCAGCGTTGCCCCCGACTCCCTGACTGTGGATCTCAGTTCAACCCCGTTCAAAGTGTCGTGGCTCCCAAGAAGCGTTGCTGGCATTGAACAGGCAAAATGCTTTCGCTTGTGTGTTTACCCCGCGTCCAAATTCACAAGCAAAATAATTACTCTTCTTTAAAAAAAGAACAAAACAAAAAAACCCCAAACCAAACCCAAATCTTAAATGGCCAATTAGAGAAGGTTCACACATTAGAGCAATAACTCATACCTAAATTTTCCACAGAAACCTAAATCTCTGGGTCAAGTGTTAAAAAAAAGAAAAAAAGAAAAAAATCTGTGTTAAGACAACCAAAAAGTTTTATATACTGGTTCATTAGCTACATATTTTTTCCTTTCTTTAGAAATGGTCACATTGACAATGTATAATTCAAAACATTTCTGCACAATAAAAACAGAAAACTATGATACAGTGAGGTAAAGAAAACGCAAAAATATTCACCCACAATATATTTTCAGAAAATACCAACACAGTGATTTTTCTTTTAAAAAAGCACAAAACTTATAAATGAACAGCATAAATGGCTATTTATCTGAGTGATCGCCTACGAATTTCCTAAACCCACAAATCCACAGGGAAGTGTAATGGTCTCATCCAACATTTATTTAAAAAATAACCCTTTCTGGATCACGATTCGCAGATCAGTGCTCAGATTTCCATCAGATCCAAATCAGCATCTTCAAAGCCATAAAACGATTCAGTCTCACTTTCCCCTTCAAAGAGCTGATGGAGGATCTCTGGGTCTGCGGATTCCTCGGCCTGGGTCCGATCCTGGACCTCAGCCGCCGCCTCCTCCTGCTGCTCATCGTTCAGCTTCAGCTGCTCCTCCAGGGAGGCAATCAGCTCCTCCTGCATGTCGGCGTTGCGCGTGGGTGAGTTGGCCGTGCCGTCCGGACCAGGCAGCACGCTGGCCACCAGGAAGGACTGCTGCACAAGTTCAGGAGAGTCACTAATGACCTCCAGGACCTCTGCCAGCCAGCACAAAACCAGCTGGAGAAGAATGTCCGAGTCGCACGTGGAGTCCGCCATTTCCTTGGCTTGCTCTTTCCACTTTTTATGCAAGAAATTTTTCACAGTCCTTTTTATACAAACATCTAGAGGTTGGATTTTGGAGCTGCAGCCAGCAGGGACAACAGCCGGCAGAGTACTGGACGCGCTCAGCAAGGAAAGTACTTCTTCCGATAGGTGTGTTCGGTGACAATCCAGCACGAGCATGCCCTTGCTGTTCTGGCACTCTGTGTGCTTCTGCCACACTCTGGACGACCACAACTCCATGATATCGTCGTCGCTGTATCCGTTCTCCTTTGCTTCCAGTATGATAGATTCCGGCACGTTGGCGGGCTGCTGTACGTGACCCCGGTAGAAGACCAGCGTTGGGAGAACGCTTCCATCGGCGAGGATCGTGAGGACAACGTCACACCAGGGCTCCCCAGTTCCCACCGTCTGCAAAGCGTTCTCCTTCCGGTCATCGCTGCTCAGCACCTCCACATCGAGGAAGAGAGAGATCTCGTCGATGGCCGCGATCATGGAGAGAGGCAGGTCTTGAGTGTGGATTTGCCGCTGCACAAACTCGATGAAGCAACTGGCGTTGTCCTCTACATCTTTGGGGAGAGGGTGAGCCACCGCCCTTCGAGTATGCGTGCTGAGGTTGTGCCGTAGCATGAACCTCACCGCCCACTCGTAGGAGATCTTGAAGCCACCTTCGAGGGATCGGCCAATCTTGGTGGCTTTCTGGAAGAGAGTCTCCTCGTTCACAGGCAGCTGCTGCTCCCTCTGTGTGAGGACCCACTCCGCCAGCTTCTCTTCAGCCTCTAAGCTGAGGTACTTGCCCTCTGACAGAAATGCCAAGTTCTCTTCTTGGAAAGCTTGAAACCTTCGTAGCCAGCGCTTGATCCGCCTCTGAGGATTTCGGAAGTGCTCTGCAGCCTGTTCGGTGTTGCAGCACAAAGCAAACAGTACAACTCGCAGCTTTTTTACCGACAGCTGCTCCTTTTTGCTCGCAGGCTCAGGCTCCTTTGTTGGCTGCTCGTCTTCTTGAGCATCAATATTTAAGCACTCTTCTTCCTGGCAGACCAGAGGTCTGTCGTAGGCTGCTGGTGCCAGTTCAGGCTCCAGGTCATCTTTCGCAGGTAACACAGACTTTGTTTTCACAGTAGCAGCTTTACTTGGGGAATAGGTAGGACACATATTCTTCATGCTTTTGTCCTGGGGCTGAATGTGCCTTGAAGGGAGAGAACAGAGGACCTTCTTAAAACCGAGAAAATAAAGCTGTTGAGGGAAAACTAACAGGAAAAAAAAACCCAGACCCACAAACTGAAACAGATGATGGCAGACACGAGTTCACAAACAGTTTACCTGGAATGTGATATCCAAGTAGGCCCTGTTAAGAAAAACAAAACAACAAAAACCATTTGTAGCTTAGCAAACAAACTCTAAGTCAGTGCAAACAAACAAGTCCTCTTACAGAAAGGAGGATCAGTGTTCCTCTTGCCTGTTATTCCAAAGCATCCCAATGTGCTGTAGAACAACCAGTACTCATCCAGCTGTTCAAACCCCCACCTCCTCCCACACCCAAGTACCACCACATCCAAGCCAACAAGTGGAGACTGCTCAACCGGGCAGAGCCACGCTCATCAGCAATCGTTAGAGACAAACAGCGAAGCTCCACGTCCATTTGAAGTAACACGAGGGGTTTGGATAGGAAAGCTCAGCTGTGGCCAGATCCCTGCCGGCAATGCCCCTAAGTATTGCAAGTTGCGGCGATTCACCGCAAACGGCTGGAACGCCACTCTGAGGCTCCATTCAAAACCCAGCACCAGCAGCTGCTGAAGGCCTCCAGGTGTCATGGAGGTACAGTGATGTCTCAGAGGAACAGAGGAACTCGCTGAAGCCCTCGGCATTGTCTCTCCCTGGGAAGATCTCATGAGAACAGCAGGGACGCAGCTGAGCTCCAGGCAGAGCCAGCCTCACTTAAAGCTTAAATCTCCCAATCTCCGTAACAATGAAGACTCATTCAGGCAGTTACAGAAGGTCCCTAACATACATTTTATTAGAACTCAGGACTCAGTAAGTGCTCAGCCCAATGCTAAGCAAAGATGTACTTGACCTGGAGTCTATGAACTGTTGTATTAAGTCCTGCATTACTTTTTTGGTAACGTTTCTGCTCCTTTTCAAGCTCTCACCTCGGAAAATAATGTTACTAAACTCATGTGATGGATTGAAGACCAGATGTTCGGCCATTGCATCCCCCTCAGATGTTACAAAGAGACAAGAAGAACAGGACAGCTTTACACCACTGGAAGGAAAAAAGAAAAAAGGAGGAAAAAAAAAAAAAAAAGAGAGAAGTGAGCTTAGCATCAGTATCGGATATGAAAATATGTACATCCCCTCACTAACCATTAGGAAAAAACCATCACCCTCCAGTGCAGTGTCCCCACCCTGAAACATTAACTCCCACTGGAAGGCAATGGGAGTCTCACCATATTGCCCTTAATTCAACATATTTTGAATGCACATTAGATTCCATGTGATTAAAATAAGATGACAAGTTTTCCATTACCAGGCAGTATAGTTTTTAAACAAAGCCAAGTATTTTGGACTCTTCCGAGGAACATGGTTGCTGTAAGACAAAAGAATTTATTACATGTCAGAATTATTCTGGGTATTTAAAGAGCTATAAAACCATGCAAAATACAGCACATTTACAAAAACAGATGCAATCCTGGTTTTAATAATATTTTGTCCACCACTCTTGTATTCAAGGAAATGAAAACTCTGTGTCTAAATAAAAAGACCTGTACAGCAACATTTAAAAATGCCCAGATTTTGGAATAACTGTTCTGCCATCCTGTTCTGTGGTCTATCCATGGTCCTGTACAGACCACAGGCTTGTAGAAGCACAGCATAATTTTTTGTTTCCTTTTAAAAATTTTTAAATTATTAAATCTGAGAATTTTGCAAGAAATCCTGAGTACTGAAAAATGACATTTTCTGCAGCAGCATGCAGTACACGTCATTAGCTACAATCCTGATAGTTTGGAATGAATCTCAGCTCTTGCGCTCAGTTTTCTCATCCCAATTGAGAGCCACCACCTTTGTGCTGATACAGAATACATGTCCAGTGTCTTACAAACCAGTGCAGTGAACTGGAATTTCCCGATACCCCATTCTTACAGTGCAGACAGGCAGACATAGAGGTGCTACTGCACTCAGGCAGTAGGAATTTCTACTACAGCGTTCAAAAAAAAAAAAATCACACATACTTGATCATGTGGTTGGCGTAAGCTCTGGAGCAGCAAGTGCTGTAGCGACATAGCGAACAGTGCACGTAGGTGGGAAAGTGGTTTGGGAAGTCGGGGATTTCGAAGCTGCACTCCAGACAAGTCTGCCTCCCCAAGACGCTCCTGAAGATAAGAAGGATATTTTCATTAGTGTCTAAACAGGTAGCTTTGGAGTTATAAGAATCACCAGGACAGGGAAGAATTTAACAACATGTAAACTTTCAGAAGTCTCCAGTCAAACTAGTCTCATCTTGCACCCTAGCCTCCTAGGGTGCCTCGGTGCCAGGCTAAACATTTCCCACTTGCTGTAGTCAGGAGTATAAAATTTCTAAGTGGATAATAAAAAAAAAAAAAAAAAAAAAAAAAAAAATCGAAGACAAGGCAGCAGGACACAGGGTGGGCAGAAAGCCCTTATGCTGATGAAATTCCACTGTTTCTATAAAAGTACCTAGCTAATTCTGTATTTCAGAGTCTCACCTTAAGGGCTTTCATAACACAACTTAATCCTGGTTTTGTGGGAAGCTAGACTCTCCTGGCATAAAGTTCCCTTGGCAACTGGCAAGACAGCTGTCCAGTGCCGAGGACTGTATTACCCATCACTGTGGCATTCAAAAGCTAACTACATTTCCTTTGCAAATCTTTTTAAATTTGAAATTTAGCAAAACATTCTGACATTTTTTTGACCGCTCTCTTCTGGACGTTCCTCTGGACAGGCGGGTACAGGAAGATGGGCTGGGGATCAGTAGAAGATGACAGCGGAGTGGTTTCCTGTCCAGTGCCCTGCGGGATGTCATTTGAAGATATTGGCACTGTCCGTGGCTGTCCTCTAGATGCCCTGATTGTAACCTGCAGAAAACAGATACACCCATACCTCCTAAAACACAAGGGCAGAAGTGATCTATCCAAATTCAGACTCCTCTGTTTGGAGTAGTCTTTCAGACGCTTAGCAGAGAAAAAACAGGTGCTCCTAGGACACGATTCGTCCCACCCAGGGCAGCAGTAGCCTAGAAGAGGACACATGACTTGAGCCCCAGAAGTGCCTGTTTGTCCCTAATGACTACAGAGGGCGTCCAGACAGGTAGTTCAGATACCTTCACTTGTAGGTAGCTTAGTCAGGAGAGTTTAACCTCTGGCGTGCCACTTTCACCTCCTCTCTCTCTCACTTACTGTTTCTATGAAGTATCTGATTAACTAAGCACACACAACACAGAAAGAATACGAAGTGTTTTTCTGTCCCAGTGAGTGTGGTTTAAGTGATGCAGATGAGGCAAACATCAATTTTGCAGCACTTAATAAGTACACACCAATACAGACACTACGCGTGTTTCCTGAGGAGACAGAGGACAGAGGCCTGCTGTTAACGTGGATTTCTTACCTTGGTTCCAGGTTTCAATCCTTCTAATTGTTTGGGCTTTCGGAAAGTTTTGTGGTGCTGCAGCTTATGTTCAATTTTATCCTTGGCAAATAGGAACTGGAGTCTACACTTGTTGCAATGATAAACACTCTTCTTCTAAAGCAAATGCAGATGAAATATATTTCATTTTAGAGAAACAGAAGTTACAACACGGCAGGGTGTTTTGTTTAAAAAAAAAGAAAAAGCAGAAGGAAAAAACCCCAACAATTCCCCCCTCTTTGAAACCAAAGGCAGCTCCATTTTTCTTTAGCATCTGGAAGTCCCTCCTCACCAAGCCCCTTATCTTGAGTGTTTTGGTTCTAAATTTTTTGTTTGTTTTGGGTTTTTAATTAAAGTCACCAGGCTCTGCAGAGACACCAGACCTGGAAGTGCCATGGAACAAGTCTTACCCAGCTTGTCTAAGCCAAAGTAAGGCACACGAGCAGAGCAGCATGTGGGGCAACATTCCTTCAGAAGTTGCATGCCTCTGCCTCTTACGGGAGTCAACAGAGGACTTCAGGGGCAAAACAATTCACGCACTTGGTAAGAGCGCTACATTTCTATATTCTGAAAGTACACTTCAGCTACACCCACATAAAATATGCTGTCAATACAGCCAACATACATGGAAACAGAACACTGAGCTACAAAAATTACACTCATTTATGTGCATACAGCATTATTTACTTATTTATTACCTGGAGATAAGAAAATTTAAAACCCAAATGAACATAGAGCCCACTGTTGGTTAATCATCACATGAAGGAAACAGTCCAGCAAAACATGCTTTTTCCTGCTAAGTAACAGCAATCTATGCTACTCCCAAAGGAGCAACGCCTCTTCTCTTCAGCACAATCCCTATGAAAGATCTGGAGTGACAGCATGCAAATTGCATTTGTTATGGAGTGAGTACAGCATCTACTAAAACTCCTGTTTCAACCAGGTTTTCTTTCTTTCTGTTTTTATTCCAAGCAAATGCTCAACTGATCACATGCTTACTATCCACTGAATCTCTGTGGAAAGCAAACCACCTTAGGGGGAAAAAAAAAAAAAGAAAAAAAAAAAAGAAAAAAAGAGACTACAGCCTGGACATAGTACCTGATGCCTCATGAAGTGCTGTTGGAAAGCATTGCCATTCTTAAAGACCTTGAGACAGTAAGGACAGAGCAGGTGCCGCGTGTCTTCGTGGATCATTCGGAAATGGCTGTCCACTTCAGAATAGAGGGATGAACGATACTGACAGACCTACAAGAGTGGGCGGAAACAATTAACAGTGGAATAACATTGACATCTATCTCACATCCACCATTGCAACATGAAGGTCTTAACAGTAATGCCCAGATCCCCAAAGATACTTGTCAGTGGAGTTTAGGAACCAGGTCCTAAAGAACCTGCTAGCTTATTCCAACTGTAAGATCCTAAATCGAGCAGTGTATATTCAGAGTAGTTTGGAGAAACAGATTTGAACCACTTGTATAAAAAGAAAGTAGTGACGATTCAAGCTCCAGATCCAAGGAAAAAAAAAAAAAAAGGGAGAGACAGTCAATGCAAAGCCGTCAGAATATATTAAAGAGCAGTTTCTTCAGGGTCTATGTAAAATGCAGAATTTGGAACATAATCTGTTTTAACATAACATATTTTAGAAGCTTCTTCTGTTTTTTTTTCTTTTTGGAGGGACAGTGTTAGGACCTCTGAGTGGAGATGACACGTTCGGAATCGATGCAAGCATGAATATCATGGCAACAGAGCGTCAAGAAAAGGTATCACACAAGCAATGTAATCTCATCTGCTCCAGGGTGACAACTTCTCTTTATGGCACAGCAATTTGCCCACAGGCTCCAGGAAGGAAAAAAAAAAAAAAAAATTTAAGGTCTGAATGCTACTGGGACTAAACAAACGTGTATCAAGCTGATCCAGCTTCAGAGTGCTGGGAACTGGTGGCAAACATGCAGCTGCTTGTGCTGCCCCAATAGCCACTGGACTTCTCCAAGCCCACACCTGGAAAAAAGTGCAATGGGCTCCACAGCACTGTTCCACAGCCCAAGTCTGGTTTGGACCACTGTGAGCAACACACTTTCCTGAAAAGTGCCAGATTTCCTCTTATTCTCTAGTATGTATTTATGAAGTCCAGTCCCTAAACCACTTTTAATACCTGACAAACGTAGGGCATCTCCCCAGGCTTGTGAGTGTCCTTCATATGCTGTAGGAACATTGGCTCACTCTCGAATGCCCATTCGCAAATCTTGCACTTTGCTGCAAAAGAAAGGAAAAGCACGTAACAGCTGGGGGACAAAAAACCCAACAACCACCCACCCATTAAAAGTTTCTTTGGTAACAACTGTCCCTTAAAACAAACCAAACACCCCTCCCCCAAAAACTAGCTCTGAACTCTTTGAATTGGGTAGGCAACAAAACATATTCTAAGAGGTTTCCAAAAGGCTGCAAAAACTCTCTTAAACAAAACGGTGGGTACAAGATGATGTCCTAACGAGGAAACTTCAAGTGATTTTAAATCAGATGTCAACCTATTGATAAAAATTAAATTCTACCATACCATTATTATTGAACTCAACCTTTAAAGTACTCTTGACAATAAGTTTCCAGAAAGTAACTTAGATAGATTTTTCTGGTGGCCTACAAAACAAATGCACCAAGGGGCAAGGCAAGAACAGACACTCCTTTCTCAACAGATTTGCAGTTAATACAAGACAGAAACCCTCTTAAACCTACACAAACAACAGCAGCAAAATCAACTTACTTGTTGACTCATAGGGACTGTGGACATTCTCTAAGTGACACTGTAGCTGAAATGGAGTGGAGAACTGTCTGTAACAATGCTGACAGATGGTGTGGACATCTACCTCTCCATTCTGCTGATCCAGTTCAACGTGGTGCTTCATGTGATTCATAAACCTTACGGAGGTGAAGAGAAAGCATGTGAACAGAAATCCAAACCACAGTTTTGCACCTGTAACCCTGAAAGCATTATGAATGCTACATCAGAAGTTTTTTTTAACAGGATGAAGATGTTTCCTTCTTGCTCCTCCCATCAAAACCGAAGTCTCCTTCTATCCAGCAACCTCCCGCTCCCTAACTATAGGGGAAGTTAGGGAACAGATTTTGTAGTACAGAGGCCGTACTACTTGCTTTTGAGCACTTCTGACCCCAACTTGGCATTCAACAGATGATGACAAAACATTTCAACTTAAAAGAAAAATCAGTAGCCCAGTTATCACAATAGAACAACGTAGTGGCTTGCTCAGAAGAATACACTATTTCGTAAAAATATTTTCTCCCTCTGTTGAAAAAAGCATTGAATACGATAAGAGCAGTTCTTCAAGAATTATTTCCTATTATCTACTAAGACTAGTGACGAGTAAATGAGATTTCTCTGCTGAAGAATACAGATGCAGTTACTCTAACCATGCAATCTTCTTACAACTTTTGCCCTGACTGAAACATGTGACGATGGGCAAATCTCTCTTGTGCTTCAATTCTGGTCTTAAGCTACAATATGGGAAAGCTGCAGGGCCTGAGAGACTGATGCTTACGACTCATTTTTTACTTCTGCAGATTAAAGGTATGCAGAACACTGGAGACTGTTTTTGTGGCACATCGCATTCCCTTACCGTATATTGTTCTTTAGCCTCTTGGTGCAGTGTGGACACCTGAAGGAAGTTGGAACCTTGGGGAAGTTCAGTAGCTGGCTCACTTTGCCACCATCTCTGCCATAGTAGAAATCATCTACTAACATAATGAGCTTACTTTGGGATGAGTCAACTACGTTTTCACTTGGCTCTGGAGCTTTTGCAGGTGGGGACAGTGCAGGGATAGGAGTAGAGGAGGGTGGTGAAGCAACAGCTGTAGTTTTTTCTGGAGATGGAGGCTTTGCAGATTGAATATTTGGTTCAGATTCTGGAGATTTTCTTTTCCTGAGGAATTTAACCATTTCAGGGCAGCAGTACTAAAAGAAAAAAAAAAACACACACAAAAAAACCCCACACATTAAACTCAATCTAGGAAGAACTATATACTATTAAATAGACTCAGATTAACCAATATGAAGAAAAGAGAGAGGAACTCTAGGAAACTCTTGAGGAGAGAGTAATGCAGAGTCAATATCTGATTTTCTGTTTTGATTGTTTACTGATATGCAAGATTAGAAAATAAATGCATCTCCTGGCACTGACAGGACATAAAACCAAGGTCCTGCCTACTTCCAGTGAGGGATGCTGTGGAAGGTATTCTAAGGGAAGACCACAATCACAAGCAATTACCCATTAACTGCTCATCTTGGAATGGTTACTTACACACATATGTCCTCTTAAAGCTTCAGTGACTCGAAACTGAGCGTCACATCTTGGGCAGACCTTCCTGCCACCATCTTGCAAATCAAATGCGGGAATAGGAGATGAACTGACTGTAACAGGAAGAACACAAAACAAACCAAGAAAAAATAGAACCCTTACACTTCATCTTAAATCTAAGCAATCTTTTTGGCATACTGAAATACTTTAGTTTCAAGAGCTGTACTTTTAACTACTAACTAGACTGGAAAAGGCATGAAAAGGGCAAAAATATGCAAACTTCCAACAATCTGTATGACAAAACATACACCCCAGTAGCTAGAATAAGGAGTGTCTCAAAATTAGACTTAATAAATAGAATAAAAAAAAAAAGAAGGAAAAACAGATCAGCTCAACTCATCTCCCTTTTTTCTTTAATCATTTGTTTGCTTTGATTTTTCCAGACTACAATGCCTCATCTTCACCTCCAGTTGTAGCAAGAAACTCAGAATACAGATGACATGAGATGTACCTTAAAGCAACTTTTGGACACTCAAACACCTTAGGAAGGTGTTTTTTTGGAAGAAAAGAAGCAAAGATTTAATCCTTTTGCCTCCTTGTGTAAAGTATTTCAGGTGTGTATATTCTCAAGATGGCAGCATGCACACCAGTAATTTTGAATGCAAAATAACACATGCAAGCAAATATCCACAAACGAAATATAATCACTGGATAAAAATGTACAGATAAAGATGAAGAAATTAATAGCAAAGCTTGTCAACTGTTTATCCCCATTACGAAATCTTAGTAGTTACAGGTTAGCATATTTTTTACTCCAGAAAATAAACTTCTGAATTCTCAGCACAATCAACTGAGTTAAGATAGCTGCTACAGACCATACCTTTTAATGATGACGACGACGACGATGACTCTGAAACACTAGATCTCTGGGAACCATGCACAGGGCTGCTGTTGGAAACCACCAGCGGGCCAGGGCTCTGTCCTAACGAAGGAATGGTGTTCAGGGTATTCACTAGCTTAGCAACCTCATTGCCAGGGCTCTGTCCTAACGAAGGAATGGTGTTCAGGGTATTCACTAGCTTAGCAACCTCATTGCTGTTCTCACCAGTCACTCCAGGTCTCTTTACAGTCACAAAGCTTGCAATACTCACTGCCAAGGGAATGGATAATACAAGAACACTAATAAGGAATCAGTAAGATCTGATCCGCTGTGTGAATCCCGCCCCCATCTAGTATGCCTTGTCTCTTGCTCTTCTACCTTGAGTCTTCACCAAAGATGACCATGCCATCAATTATCCTGTCCAGTAATGGGAAGGCTGGCAAGACTGGGAAAGTAAATTTCCCTAACCTTCCAGATCACACTCCAAGATATGAGCCAAGTCCCACGATGAACTAAATGGGATACCGATGGTATCACAAAAATTATTTATGTTTCTTTTCTAAATGCAGCTGTATACTATTATGGCCACTTAAAGCTAAAAATAACCTGACTACTTGCTGTGTGAAAAAGTATTTTTTTCCTTTTTAAATTGTTTGTCAGTATTCTTGAGCAATCATTTCACTCATGAATTCAGCCAACATTTAAAAAAAAAAAAAAAAGGCAACATGGTTAACTTCTGCTTGTGTTCATCATCTATTTAACGTCACCTTTCAAAAAATACAATTAACCAATAGCTTTTTTCACTTTTGGGGACTTCTAACTGATGGTCTCGGAATATTCTACAAACCAAAATTTAACTAGTTCTCAAACCAAACTGGACATGATGGTAGGATGACCCTCATTTTCCAGGTTGGTAAGAGAGATGAAGCGTGACTCAGTGACAGAGGCAAAAATAGAACCCAGGAGTTCTGACTCAACTTCTGTCTTTTAGCTGCTACGCCGTATGTTTGAAGATCAAATTATAGACAGTGTTATACACTCCAGTCCCCTTGCTTTTCCATGGCAAGTCTTACCTAATTTGGGGTTAGTAGCTTGACTGGACTGCCCTGGCTGCTGCACAGTTAACTGTCCAAGTGCTGTTGGCTGCGTTGCAGTAGGAGTTGTGGAGGTGCTGGGAGTGGACTTACTTTGCTGTTGTGCCTGGGACTGTGGTACAGTGCTCCTGATGGTAAGCGTGGCCGGAATGACCGTAGTGAAAGTGTTGGTGGTGGGTCGGACCGGCATGGTTGTACCTGGTCTCACCTGCGCCATTTGAGAGAACACCTGAGGAACGCCAACTGCCGGTTTAACAAACTGGGTACCTGGGGCTTCAAAAACAAATGAACAAACAAGGCAGATCAAGTAATCAAATTCCATTCCTTGCACAGTAATAACTGAGTGCAACCTGTTTTCCAACACTGCTGAGCTGCCAAAATTCCCAGCAATTTCAGTGGAAGTTTTAAGAGTTCAGCACCTTAATGTCACTTCCCAGGCAGACTAAAACTGGACATGGATGCAGACAGAGTGAAGACTGTATTTACAACTTTTTTTAGGTGGAATTTTCTAAAAGGCCCAAGTAGCTTACGAGCGTAAGTGCCGCTGACTTTCATGGGGCTCACAGTCCTAGTCACTAGGCCCAATAGAAACTCATGGAAGGCTTCTCACAGCAGGACAAGGGTGATCCCACAGTTGCAAATTAGTTTGTGAAATGAGGCTTTGAAAGGTGACTCATCACTAGCATGGTTGCTTTGTTACAAGGCAGGTGTCCAGTGACACACGAGTTCTTAGTCTTTCTGATGGTGCATGACAGAATCTCATAGCAGAAATTAGTGTCAGAAGAATCATCCTCAGGGTGAGGCTTGGTTACCAGGCAGTTTCCCAGCACTAGCATGGCATAGGGAGATTTTGAAAGGAAGGAAGAGGGGTGGTCATGGGCTGGGACTTTGGAATTACGTTAACTGAGGCTTTTTCAAGAGGCTAGATTATATGGAGCTCTGAGGGGCAGACATTCCTCCCAGCTGGAAGTCTCCTACCCTGCAAAGTGGCTTGTTACTACGATCAAAGGGCCTACTCTGCTGCAAAATGACTAATGGAATTAGAGCCACAAATATGGACAAGTCTCACCTACTACAGAACTGACCGCCCTCCTCTTCCGAACTACTAGATATGCACGTGAAATACAGATTTCAAATACAGTTGGTTCTTTTTAAGCCATGGTACTTTAAAAAGGAACATGACAGTGGCTTCGCCTTGTTTCAGTCCTTACCTGGGACAAGGGTGATGGGTCTAACTGTTTGACCTTGCTGTACATTCAGAACAATTCCAACTTGGTTCATTGTGTTTTGTACAGGCCGCACATTCCTCACAGGAAATCCCTGCAGTCAAACAGTACCATTACCATTAACATACGGAGCATCTTTGAAGCACTTTCAATATGAGCTTTCTACCCTAAAAATCAAATAAACAAATTAAAAAAACCCCACCCCACAGTACTATCATCTATAGATTAATTCAACTATGAGGCCATACTGTTCTCGGCCAGCACCTTACCCAAGAGTAGGGCCACCTTCCTTATACTCTACGACATTCTGATATACAGCCTCCACTCTCAATCTCTCCTTCCCTAAGCAGCTACAGAAATCTTCTCCCAGGTCTCAGCAAATGCTCAAAGAAGCCAGTGGACATTGAAAAAAATTTACCTGCACATTTCTCAGGAAAATAAAACAAAGTAGTTCAGTATTCAGCAAGGTCAAATTCACGCAGAGTGGACCACCCCACCTACAGCAGGGAGTCAGGCCCTACTGGTAAGGCTACAAGCGACAGCCAGCGTGAAGTCCTATCAGACCTGTGCTGGCTCCACAGGACCTGCTGAGGTGTGGAACATGGCCAATTTTCTCAAGTGAAATTTAACTGCAAAATGACTAGGAACACAAGCTATTTCCAAACAAAGCTATTTCAAAATCCACATAAATTAAAAAACAAAACCCCAACAGACTTCAGCTTAAGTGTAATATCCACTAAAGTGCACAAGAAAAACTGAAACAGGCATCTGATTATTTCTTAACAGACAACAGTCTTCCATGGATCAGTGCACCAGATCTTCTGTCTCAGCCGTGCTGGCTGGCAGGGCACTCACCTGGGTTGTTATGAAGATGGGCTGGCTGGTCACTGGGGAATTCGTGACATGATTGGCATTCTGCATGATCTGTACAGGTCGTAATACTGGCTGAGTTACCATTGTGCCCAGACCCGAGGTCGGGTTCTGGGTAAGGATTAGCGGCTGTCCACTTTGCTGAACAAGAGGATTGCCAGCTGGAGGAAAAACAGAAACATAGCAAAAGTCACATTTGTCAGGTAAAAAGGCTGCTCCTTCTCACACACACTCAGTTGGCAAATTTAGTCCTCAGAATCTGAATGAGTTTTCCAGAGCATGCTTTAGAAATAAACTTGTGAAAATATCCAACCCTTCTATATACTGTTTTAATATTCACATTTAGGCTAGGATTTTCCAAGCTGCCTAGGAACTAGGTGTTCAAATTCCTTAGCCTTGAGCAACCTCAGAGACTGATTATTCTGGCTCCTATGTGCCCTTTGAACACAGCCACAGCAGCTAAAGAACATATTTTTTCTAGTCTCATTAAGTAAAAATTCACCTGCTGGCAGACACTGGGAAAACTTACGCTGAACCACTACAACCCCTGGCATACGATGTGTACTAGAAGTAGAGCAACCCTGAAAGTTTCTGAACAGCATCGACAATCGCAGACCGTCGGGGACACTGGAGTCTGCTGAGGGCTTCAATTAACCCAGACCAGGAGGTCACAAGAATTCTGAAGTAACCTAAAGTTATCTCCAGCATCCTTGGATAGAAAGGGGACTACGGGACTGAACTTCCATGAAGTGGCAGACAAACTTCAACCTTAACAAAAGAAGCAAAAAAAAGAAGAGAGACTGAAAACAGCTGGATCACACTGAAGTCCTGATGTACAGTCTGTGTCATAAGAATATCTTATAATGGTTCAAAGCGCTTACTCTCTTGATTCAGAAGTGAAACATCCTGCTTGAAAAGAAAGTTAAGATAGGGAAGAGACAGCAGCTTCATCCACTGAACCCAACATCCTTAACACCACACAATACACGTAATATTTCACACAAGTTGTTTGGTATGAGAGCACATTCATATAACTGCAAATAACTAGGTTACTGCAGCTTAGCAAGAAACCACGTCAGCTGAGACCCACTGTCTGTGCAGGTGCCCCGAGCCAGCTTCATTTGGAAGTAAAACCACTCAGCTTAAAACCTCTTCGCAGGGTTTTATACTAATGGATTTTATTTAGTATTTGCTTGTTTGACAGTAACTTGCACTTTACACTAAGCAGCAGTAATTTGATTCCTTGCAATTGTGCCAGCGTACCTGCCAGGGAGTTCTAACACTGGTGTTACCCACTATCACACCCAGAGGGATTTCCCTGATGGATTTTCACTGTATGTGTCTACTACAGACTTGCTGCTTATAGGTATATCTGCCTAATAACTGCCATGAGGTTCTGTCCTCAAGTGCACATCATCTTGTGAAATTTTGACTGCTAACATCCCATCGCCACTGCCAGAGTCACCAAATGCTTTCTATTACCTGCAGACGGACAAGGTATCCTATTGCTTTGTGAACTGCTAACTGTACAGATTGAGGTCTGCCAAAATGATTTTTTTTTTTTTTTTGTCACAGGCTGCAGCAAGTAGAATTGTTCAGTCATTAAAGAAAAGCAAACTTTGCTTCATCTAGTTCTTTTTTTTCTTGTAACATTTTCCTCTGCAGTTGCCCAAGGGCTGTGATCTCCAGCTACCCCCAGGAAAATCCACATTAATCAGCTTCTGGTCATCTCAGTTTGCACCAGCCCAGCAGACACTTACTAGAAGTTGGCTGGGTCCTTCAGCCAAGATCCCATTTGTCCTCTGTGTGCTCCCAGTTCCACAAGCTCTTACTTGCCAACCAGAGCAGTCTTGCAATATTTGCACAGAATGAGGAAATTCAAACCCAGGAATATTGCCCAATTGCTTTTGGCAACTTGGGGGCTAATGCCACACCAAAACAAAGATCAGAAGAGTCTCCCATCTACTGCCAATATTTGCTGGCACCCAAGACAGGGAAGGAACTACAAGGAACAGAAGAAAGGATAAGGGAGGAGGCTGTGAAGAAACATGCTAGCAAAAGATGGGATGAAATTGCCTACGACCACCAATGCACTCGTTTAGAGAACACAGAGCAAACCTTTGCTACTGACAAACACTAACAATGCTCAGCAGAACACTTTTGCCATTATGCCCCTTCAGTGGCCAGCCTACTGGAAGATGGACACAATTCTCTGCTCCCACGCACTCCGTTAGCTCAGGTCCATGCTGTGGATCAAGGTTACTGTAGTTTGCATACACCCTCTGACAACACCAACTTTAACTCATGGCCAGACAGTCTTTTCCACAGAAATAGGCCTCACTTTGCACACAGGGTGGCTGATGGTCAGGGAACAAACCAAAGTTATGCAGGAAAGGAGGTGACATCTGTACACGCCTGACTCTTGCACTGTAAATGATAGAAATATGATGCGAGCAAGGGACCAGCGCAGAGAGGGGTGTTTGGTGCCTGAGGTTATTGACTATCACCTGGAAAAAACTGAATCTTATCCCATTAAGCAGTTTAGCAAAAAATTTACTTTCTCCTCTAGGATCACTACACCTTCATCTCCCAAATGCCTGTTACAGGTGACGTGGTGCGGCGACCTTGGCTGGATGCCAGGTGCCCACCAAGCCACTCTATCACTCCCCTCCTCAGCAGGACAGGGCAGGGAGAAAACAGGATGGAAGAAAACCTTGTCGGTTAGGATAAGGACAGCTTAATAAAACAAAAGCAAAGGCCACACATGGAAGCGAAGAAAACCAAAAGATTTATTTGCTACTTCCCATCAGCAGGCAAAATCCAGCCACTTCCCAGGAAGTAGGGCTTCAGTACACGTAGCAGTTGCTCCGGAAGACAAATGACATAATAACAAATACCACCACCCCCTTAGCTTTTATTGCTAAGCAGACATCATATGGTATGGAATATCCCTTTGGTCAGTTTGGCTCAGCTGTCCTGGCTGTGTCCCCTCCCAAGATCTTGCCCAGCCCCAGCCTATGGGTGAGGGGGGGAACGTGGAAGGGATAGCGTTGATGCTGTGGGAGCCCTGCTCAGCAGTAGCGATAACACACCAGTGTTTTGAACACCTCTCTAGGTACAAATACAAAGCACAGCACCATGAGGGCTGCTATGGGGAAAGTTAACTCCATCCCAGCCAGACCCAATACACATGGCCAGGTCTAAAGACAGCCAGGAGCTTACAACAGCAAGTGATTTGCACATTATAAAATGCATTACTTTTTCTAAATACTATGGGGGAGGAGAAAACATTTAAAAAAAAAAAAAAAAAAACAAAAAAAACCAGGCCACAAATATTTCAAACTCAACTCCAGAAAATGAGCAGGATACTTATTTGGGCTTCAATTCCTTCTTCCCCTACACCATTCTTCCTCACAAAGTTTAGCTCATTCACGTATTTGTGTTTATGCACTACTCAATTCCACTATTACTACAATCCACGTCTTGAGAACAAAGGGCTTCCAAATTGGCAGAGGGAGGCACGATACAAGAGCTCCACAGGGATCTTCCCACCGTAGATTCACAGCACAATATGACACGAGACTGACAGAACATCCAGGTTGTTTCAGGGCTACAAAATGGTCCGATGTTACTGAAACTGCTCATGTTAGAGGAGAGGGCTGCTGTACCCAAACAGCAAATGTTTCCTATGTAACTGTGTAAAATCCAGGAAAAGACCCTGCTGCATGCCAAAATGTTCTGACCCACAGCCAAAACAGCTTCTTTTAATGGAAGATGCTTTACACTGACAGTCTGGATGCTGCCTGGCTGGCAATCCTCAGGGTGTACGATCCAAATGTTTTCACGAAGATTATACTAGGCAGAAACAGTAGGGTAATGGAAGACTACATGAGAAGGTTCAGATCCAAGCCATACAACTGCCTGGCCCACGCTGCATCTTGCCTCACTTTTCCAAGCACCTTAGACAGCGGGGGAACTGCTGGAAAAGAGACACCAGTTCCCACCTCCAAAGCATGGGGGGAGTGGGGGGAAGCACCAATCAGCAAATATAACCTCAAACCACGGCAGAGGATGGAGATGCCAAGATGTCATGAAGGCTGACCGCCTATCTTGGACCAATTTCTTCTGTAGGATCAAAAACAATGAGCACAAACCCATTACTATCTGAACTCTGTGCACGCTGCCTCCAGTCCCAAGTGAAAAAGAGGACGTGCTTTTAGCTTTTGCTGTTGTATAAAGCAAGGTCTCTGAAGAGGGACAGGAAAAAGAGGGAAGGAGTGAATGAAAATTAGAGACAAATAGACTGGTTTTGCAATCTTTAAAAAAATTCAGAGAGGTAATACCTTCACAATACGAAAAATTAAGAAGGTTATTAACAAAGAACAGACAGAGAAGTTGAGGAAGACAAAAAAAAAAAAAGAATCTTTGGAAAGTTCTATCAGGTTCTGAACATTTACATCCCACCTAGTATCTGATGAAGGCCCAAATCCAGAGCATCAGCAGATGACTTTCTGCTCCTCAGCGTCTTGACGATCTTACTTGGCTGACAAGAAGCCCACAGTCATCCCCAAATCTTTCAAGGACCGGGGACCTTGCCAAACGCTGAAAGTCTGCGACTGCAGGTGAGAGGTCTTACATTACCACTGGAACTTCCATGAGAAATCGTGAAGACTGAAGCTATGATAACCTCGTAGATAGTATGGAGGCCACTGTGCAATCTCAAGCGGAGTGACAGTCAGGTTTCCAACTCCTTCTGGTACTCCTTTGCAGTTTACAAATAATCTGGGAAGACCTATACTACTAGTTTAACAAACAAAAGATGACCTTGGGTTTAAGTCCATTTTAAAGCAGATACCAGCTGACAAAGATCTTCTTGTCCAATCAGTCCAATGATTTTGACTCTTTTCTCTCAGTGTGGACGTGGCGAGGACCACGTTGCTCTCTCCTGAAAAGCTATCATTACTAGACAAAACAATAGCAGAAGCATATATAAATACTCTAATTCCTTACCAGCAACTGCAGATTCTTTTCAGTGTGGCCAGGATGGACACAGTTGCATGCCCAATTTTTTTTTTCAGGCTTTGGTAGACTTTCATAAGTGAGAGCGACAAGCCTTCTGGAGTAGCATGTCCAAGAGCGTGCAGTACTTCTCTTACATTGTTTCCAAGGAGGTTTGTAAGGTTTCCACAGGTCCTGGTGCACTTTAAACTCACCGGCCAAGACAGATGTGCATAGATTCACTACTTCATCTAGGGAGAATGAGGAGACCATGGCAGAAATCAGCTGCTGGGAAAGAACAAATTACGTTCTTCTCTCTTCTCCTCCTGCCTCTCAAGTGTATGATTTTCCAAGTGCTCGCTGGAAATGGCTTAACTGGCTTCTTGGAGGAGCGCGATTTAGACCTAAATGCCAGCTGATGAAGCAAGCCTCCTGAACAGCCCCTTTAGTCCCAGACACAGTGATCCTTGCAAGTCCTAGGCCTCTTCCTACACTTCTTGAACTCCTCCTTGACTTCCAGTATGCTACCAGGAAGGCAGAACGTAGACATGTAGAAGAGGAGTTTCTTTATCCTGTCTCTCAACTAAGCACAGCAGAGACACTCTCCTCTAAAGGAGAAGCCACTCTTCTCAGATGTGCCCTGGCTGTTCACAGTAGAGGCTGGACTGACAAAGACTCTAATCTGATACTCCAGAAACCCCCATACAGATGATCTGCACTTCACAACAGCATAACCTTCCAACAGAAGAATGCTAGCACTGAGCCCATCACTTACTTTGCACTGTGAACAACCAAAGTGCAGAGATAGGGACCTCAAAGGTAGAGCACGCCACACCATCACTAAGGAGGCCATCAGTGCCAAGGCTCCTACCACTGACACAACCCGCATCAAAATCAGTGATAAACGGTTAGGACTGGTGTCAGCACATCGTGACTTAGAGGTTACCGTATGTGCAGACTTTGAATTCCACGCTTGGGCATCAACAAAGGTCCCCTCAGGCTTACAAAGGGTAGACTAATAAGCCTGGGGTGACTCAATTCCTTGATGACTTTGTTCTCCGATGAATGGCCCTCAGCAGCCAGCATGGAGAGCTGAGGGATGAAAAGAAGCAACATAGGGACACACTGTTAAGGCTTTAATGGCAGGTGATGTGGGCATCAAGTGAAGTCAGCTCACCAGGGCACTACCTGAGAAATGAGGGATTACTGGGACCTGGGGACAGACACTTGTAGGTATTTGAGGAGCTTTCCATCATTCTTAGGAGAAGCAACTTGGGATGGCTCCTGTGCTCTCTGAATCCATTTCCAGAAAGTATGACAGGTCGAGCAACGCTCCAAGACATATCCTTCAAGAGATGGGAAGCACAAGGAGCAAAGCTAAGAGAAGCTTCTGCCATAACACCACTCCCTAGATGACAAGCTAGCTGAGCTTGATGTAAGAAATCACATAATTTTTGTCAACAGGTATAAAAGAGAAAAATTACACTAAATGTTATATACGGTTTACGGGAGAGAGGGATCACAGGGCAGTATGCAGAGTAAGCATGCACTGCAAGCGTCCTGTCACACTGATGCAGGCAGTAATTTTGACTAGACTAAGTTTTCTCGCTTTCCATCCTAACTCAACTTAACCATATATTTAATATGCAGCAATTGTGTGACAGTATAAGTGTAGTATTTTTCTTCTATAGTTTCTACATTTTCCAGACAAAAAGCACTTTATGATTTTTGCAGTGAAAAGAATTGTGGGAATGTAAGTTATATTTATATCTGATGGTGGAATTATTAAAAAGGAGGCAAGCTGTCAGGCTGATGTGCACCCATGTGGCACCCATCTCATTTTCTTGTCAACAACAACAGTGCTTTTTTGGATACGAGGACTCTGGAAACAGATGTGTGTGTTATACCAGCTAGCTATGCACATATATGTAATATAAGAAAGAATTGGTTTGAGTGGGATACAGGTATAGCTAAAAGCAATCAAAGGAAATTAAGGAAAGAAAAAAATTAGGCCAAGTGTCACTTCAAATATATTTAGCTTTCAGTAATTTTTTCCCTTTATGTCCCAGTAATCTAAGACATTTTAAAACTAATCTGCAGGGAAAAATTTGGATCCAGCAGAAAGATGGAAAAAGGTAAGCTAAAAGATATTTCCATCTTTGGTTTGGAAATCCTGTTTCTTGATTTTTGGACACAAGGTCACTTCTATCCAGTCCAGTATGCACTTCTGGTCTGTTCATTCAAAGGAGAACTGGTGGTTTGTGTACATCAATGTTAAGAAGTACAATACACCTCACAAGAAATTCAAGCCTGTGTTTGTTAACGTATGGTCCTGGAAGTTAGACATTTACTAACATGGATGCTGCTATTTAAGGAAAGGATAAATTCTAGGTCTCCAGTGTTGCTTACAAGTGAATTACATCCTAGAGGGGAAAAAAAAAACCAAACCAAAACCCAACAAAACCTTACACTGGGAGAATGGATAGATTTAATGGGTCTTTTTCAGCCCTAGCTTGTAAGTCTTCTTAATTAATGTAAAACAAAATGCAAGACGACAGCCATGAGCATAAAAAACAGATTGCTGAAAGCTGGGATGACTCCAGACGTGGCTCATTTCGTGAGCGTTCCACATAGTCACAACTTAAACTGGGATGTGACCCTCAGTTACTGGGCCAGCAGAGACTGCAGGGACTGAAGAGGTGACAGATGTCCCTGTGGCACTTTGCCACTCAAAATCCTTGCTGGCATCAAGCCAAAAAGGATTCCCCTGCAAGTCAAAGTCATGTCATACGAGCTGGCAGGGACTCGACAAATACAATACTCGGGAAAGTAAAAGCCATGCTGTAGGCTGAAGAATTTTGTATTGGTCCTGAAGATAATGGGCTGAGCTACCCTCTGCTGCATCAATGCAATCAAGAGGAGAATTTACTCCACCTTAAAAACTGAAGCGCTCCAGGTATGCAAAACCAAGCATGTTTCCATATTTTTTTCACCTAACAGCATCCATCCCAAAGCATTTAAAGGTCTACCACTCAATGAAGGAGAAAGGCCACATGACAGTGACCAGAAACACACAGCACTACCAACAGCACGTTCTCCACACCCATACAGAGTTTGCTCCTGTTCCAGCAGATCAGAAAAACACAAGTATAACCCACATCAAGCTTACCCTGAAACATACAGCCCTAACTGTGATGTTTGAATACTTTGATGTTGAATACTTTGTTTCGACAATGCTAACAGAGCTGAGGAAGCTGCAAAGTCAAATTCAGCCGATGTGGAAAGTAACTGGAAAGTAACTGTGTCTTGTGGCTGTAAAGGTCATTTCCTTTCCTCCTCTCGTCCAAAGCAGACCAACACACACCTCTGAGACTTTCATATTTTTTTCAGCAGTCCAAGTTGATCAAAGATTACTTAAGAAATTCTACAAACCCTCCTTAACATGCAGACTCGCACTGTGCGACAGAAAGAGATCGCAACACGCCAATGCTGCAGCATGAGAAGAGGGCAAAATGAGCACGGTTCCTGCAGTAGTACAAGATGCCAGCGGCACATCTGTCAGGGCAAGTCCTGCATCAGCAGGCAGCCCAGCAAACTGCACTCACTGCTCAAGTCACTTCTGCAGTGGTAATTTACAATTAGATGACATACTACAAGAGATACGCAAAAGAAAAAGGACTATGGAAAGGGACAGATGGACTCACACTGAGCAACATCCCTACCTGACTTCAGTTTTTAACCTATGGAGTAAAATCTGAAGGTGTTACTTCCCCAGCAGCTACCACTAACTCTGTTTGCAAACCAGAATAAAAGAATAAGCATATAAAAGACAATGATCACAGGTAGCTATGCCTATGATTTCATTCCTCTAGTACAGACTAGAGTGATTAATGTCTAGGAACATAATACTGGCTTTTCAGGCAAAAGTTTCTCCGAAGCCTGCGAGGAACTAAGCCATGGACGAAAACTGTTCTGTGTATCTCTGAACTGTACCACACATACTAAAAAAAAAAATAATTTCTACCTAGCCTAGAGCAGCAGCATGCAGCAATCCTCCTAAACCTCCAACGCTCCTGCAGCCCAGAGAGAATGCAGCAAGGGACTGAGAAAGGAAGACAAACCCATCAGTTTGTTTTCTTTTCCATCATTCTTCACTACATTTTCAAGTCATACGCCGGAGCTCTGGGTTAGTTTCCAGAGCTTACCATGGCTCTTATTTTTGAGACAAACAAATAAACAATAAAGGAACAAAGAAGAAATTTTCCCAGACTGTTACGATTCTGCACAATCCTTTCAAGCTTCAGATGTGACAAAGGCCTCTCCAAGTTAGATTCCTGTACAAATCCACCAGTTTTAATGGGATCTGGGAATCATTTGGATAGCAGATCCTATGGGGGCATATTTGAACTTGTCAGAAGAGTATACAAATATTTTACTGATAAATACGTTGCTATTAGCAGATTATTTTTTTAGTAGCCGCACTTTTTTTTAACCATTAATCTAATTATAGCACAGTGATATCACCAAGCCCTTATTAATTTCTTGTAATTGATTTAAAACATCTGTCTCAAATTACTTTGATTAGTAAAGCTATGAAATATTCATCACAAGTGTATTATGTAGTGATACCTAATACATTTGGAGTTCAAGATACTTTTAAGACACTCCCAAAGATACCAGTTTCAAATAATGTATAGGAACCTTCCTCATTACTTGTTGTGTCTGATCAAATTTTACTAGATACAATGCAATGACTTTTAGGTGAGTTTGACAAACATATTTTTACAGCTCCTTAATCCCAAAGAATCCTAAACCCACTTTGTATTTCAGTATACTAAGTTATGCAGACAGATTGCTTAAGCCGTCTCTGAAATGAAGCATGACAACCCTTTAATAGCAAAAAAACCCCAAACCAACCCAGAATTATTCACCTTGGAATTTGGCCAACACACCAGTTTAACACATCTACTCTTGCACCAGAGTGACCCTGAGTAGTCAGGACCTTCATTTTATATCTTACCTGGAGGGTAATACTACCAATGGTAATTTCCACTAGTGTGTAAGGACACTGAATTCACTCTCAAGTCGAAGAAAACCAGCTGCTACTCCCTGTAGTCCCTGCAAGGTTTAGGACAACTCCCATTCAAACACTGCCCTGACACCTCCCTGTTCAGCCTGTGAAATCTCACATGCTCACAGCACACGACAGCGTGACTGCAAGCGAGCCTCACGTTTCCCCTCTGCACCCCAAACCACTCTAAATACTGAAGGCATTTCTGCTTACCATTGTTGTTCACAAATATTGTCACTAGCGTCTTCTTAGCACTGTCTCTATTCTGAGCCCCACTGCTACTGACTGACGTGGCTGCAGAGAGATTAGCACCTATGGATGCATGGGCAACAGCTGGCAGAGGGGCAGAAACGGGCTGCAGACTCATTGAAACTGCTAGAAAGGAATGGCATAATTGTATTTAGAAAAAATAGAGAAAGCACAGTTTATTTGTAGAGACACCATACAAGCACGCTGCTTGGCTGTACTGCCATACTATCACACTAAGTAAAATTTTTAGCTTTGTACAATAGCCCATAATCACATCCAGCTTCTTTAGCTTTGTATTTTCTATGAAACAGCACAAGCAAGAGAAATTCAACTTACTCAAGACCACTCTCAGTTTTATATCCATTCCAACCCATCTATGACTGAATCACTTTCTCCTTCCAAACACCCTCCTACTTTGACATCTCTAAATACTGTCTGACATAAGCTCCCTCTAAATCCTCCCTGGTAGGAAGGCCAGAGGAAGCAGGTGACAGCAGTCAGCAGTAGAAGCATACCCTTCCCTAAGCAGGGACAGCCTCATTCTACTCACCTCCAATTATCGACAAGCCTCCCAAAGCCCTGAGTGTTGAGTACTTCCACAAACACGCTGTGTTAACCACGAGCTGTGTGGAACAGTGACTGCCAAGGAGTTAGCAGCACTGACTACCAAGAATGCTCCCACAGCACTTCACACTAGGATCCGAGTTTAGGATCGCAGCAGCCAGCAATGCAAGACATGTTGAATCACCACCATTAGTTTTCCCTGGCCTATGACAAGAGATAGGCCCATCTCTGTTCCAGATATTAAGCTGACGCTTTGCTTGATCCTGACCAAGAAAAAGTAACCGAAATGGCTGAACAAAAGCCTAACTTATTAAACGTGCCAGTCTACTTCACCCACACACATAACTGGGGCAAGAATTCTTTTTTCCACGCACCAGACTCAAGTCTGTGGCAAGAACCAAAGGGATAGTGAATTAAAGCTTTCCGTATTATAGTCATGTTTCATTTACTCCCAAATTGTGAAATGCTCATGACCAAGGTTTAATTTGTATAAGATAGGTAGATACACAATGGCCCAACTCACTGTGTTGATACCAATAGAAATCAACAATCAGAAAGTACCATCCTTGTATCTTTACTTACTTAGGGTTCCAATACAAATTGAATGATTATATGGCATCTGAAAAACATAAAGCCTCCCATCTGGCAGTTATTGCTTTTTCTGAGTCCAAATTTCTCACAATTTGAGACTAGTGAATAACAACGTACTCTGACCTTCACTTTAAATGCAAACTCTGAACATTAAAGTTATGCATCTTTCCATTTGCAAAAAACAGGCAAAAAAGAACAATCCCCCCACACGAACCCCCCTCCCAACATAAGTGAAACTGATTATATCAAATCACAGGTTAAATAAGTAACAATAAACTAGTTTTAATCTCACTAGTTTGACTAGGTAAGTCACAGAAAATACAATTCACCAATCAAATACCTGACTTTCTCACTCATTTCAAAACGGCTAGACGGATCAGAAGTTAGTCACCACTGAATGCTGATACATACTAAAGCACTTTGTAAAAGAAAATTTACATAGAAGATTATGCTTTATAAATTCTCTACTTTTAAGAAACTACTACTTTGGCTGTAGAACATTAATAACTTAGCCAAAGTCGTCTTCTCATTTTTCAAACAGGTCACCCTTTCCAACACCTGCAAAAATCTTACTCTCTTGCACAGAGAAAAAAAGCTGTTTCCTGCCTCCTAAACTACTTATACACAGGACACCTGGCCTCGTGCAGCACCATCATGTCAGCTCCACCCAGCACTCAAAAGCTCTGTTCACAAGTAGAAAAACTGAAATTTCTTACATTTCTCATTAACAGGTTTTTTTAGCTGTCAAATAAGAATACTTACTGGATAGGATGTAACCAATCACTGCCATTTCCCTTTAAATTTTAACACCAATAACGGGAATAATTCTAGACTAAAATAATTAATTACCCGTAGTAGTTTTATCAACTGAATTATAATCCTCAACAACAGAATCTTCAATCACATCACTGATTTTCTGCCATGGTTCCAGCTCCTCCTCCTCACATTCCATAAAAAGGTCCGTGTCCGCCATCCTGCAAAGGGAAAAGAAGATAAACCTTTATTGGAAAACTGTGTTTTGTCAGGCAGCAAGTCATTCATTATAAGAAATATTCTAATGCCACGAATATGAACAATGTTTTTATTTCCCAGTATTCCAAAGAAAAAAAATTCAGTTGTGTATTTTCAGGTTCTTACTTATTTCTCCAGTTACAGAGCTGACTCCACATCCTACTTTAATAGGCTGCGTTTCCTTTTCAGATAAATTGGTGAAGTTGGTGCTGAAAACCCTTGGTTTTCACTTAAAATTGCAGTGGGTTTTGCCTGTCCTGCAAACGAAAGCCAACCTACCAGCTTTGAGATCAGAAGTCACTGCCCCCAAACCCAGTACCTTTAAATAAGTGAGTAACTGTGACTGAAAGAAGGAAGAATCATGTTTTTTTGTTCTGTTCATGGTTCTGAATATTCTAGGATTACTGCCAACACACATGACAGAGATTGAATATCTAAGCTTAAATGAGTAAAAAATGTGTGCACAAATGTGTGAACAGTCCTCAGGTAACCTCAGCTGACCCCCCAGTCAAACCCGCCTGTATCCAAACTCCTGCACGCTCCCACAGCCCCGGCTCTTACTGATCTTCCTTGTAGCAGGGAAGATGACAGACAATTATGAACTAGTTCAAAGACAAAAAGAGTAAAGGGATTTTCTGCAATTAGATCCATAGTTATTGTTTTTCAACTCAAACGAACGTTCTCTTGATCTCTGGAGTAAAGTACCCAATTTACCTTTTCCGCACTACTCGTTCCTGGGTATAACCATTACCATATTTATTTAGAGAAAAGACACAACAGACAATTCCAGCCTGTTTTGTCTCTCCTCATGGATAAGCCTCTCTCCTTCTTGCAACCAATCTCTAAAATTTCTATTTTGGCTATGTCCTTGTGAGACAGGGAAGCAGAAACAAAGGCAATTACATAAGCAGGGGGTTTATCACTGCTAATATAATCATGTTATAATATTATAATTTGCAGTGTTACTTTCTGCTCCACTATTTACATATCTTCCCACTCTGTTTGCTTTTCTGAGCACCACTGCACACAGAACAAAAGTTTCTATGGATCTGCCTACAGTGAAAGTCAAGTATTTTCTCCTGGGTCGGCATCTAATCTAGACCTCAATGATGTATAAATCTGTATGTGTTTAAAGTTAAGAGTTCAATTAAACATTCAGACCATCAAGCCAGAATTAAAACCAAGATGATTCACAATTAGCAACAGTCTCAAGTGTCCTAGAAGACATCTCTTCTCAGAAGGTGGTAGTTACCACCAAAGGACTTCAAAAAGCTGATTTTCACTACTATTACTGAGATCTAATCGAGAGACACACATGTCCAGTCACACTTTGACAACTTACAAGCCATTAAGCCAAGCTGCTGAAAGGAGCTTTCTCCCAGACCTAGTTTTGCATTGTTTCAGAATTTGACTGTTTCTAAATTTCACTTTTAAAATTTTGCATAAGCATTATTTATTTCTCCTTAATAATATTAGGAGCCTTTAACCAATATGGCTCATTCTAGAGGCTCAATTGCATTTTTAAAGGAAATAAGGATTATTATAGAAAATAAGACAAGACAAAAACTGAACTTCCTAATTTCCCACCTGGATTATAGTAATAAAGAATTGATTTTTTTTCCCTCTACTATCAACCACCAGAAAGGCCAGCAAGCAGAACAAGTGGCAGTTCACTACTGTAAGCGAACAGGAATCAAGACATCTAGAAGGGATTTTGCTCTTCTTGATTACATTTTGGTGGCAAAAGAGACTCTTATGATTGCATTCTGTCATCTCTACTAGCATTTGACAGCCACTAAAATCTGAAGAGAAACATTCCAAGAAATTGGCAAAATAAACATCTTATAATATGGGACAAGCAAGAAAATAATCCAACTCATGTGCAGACAGTCTGTGTTTTCAACAGCCACAGAAAACAGTGCTGACCAGAAGGCTTAAAGAGTAACATTTATTAGCTCACTTTGAAAAACTAGAAGAGACATAGCTTTAAAAATATAATCTGGATTAAATAACCACAGAGCAATTAGATTATAAATCTTGTATCATTACGCTATGTCTACCCTTCTTATCCTAACACAGTCATAATTCTGGCCAAACAATCGCTGAACCTGTTATTAACTTCAGTTTGTAAATCAGTCTAAAGTTAGGATTTACAGGAGTGGCTGCTAAGACTGTGGGAGCAACCGCCTTGTGCAAATGCAGTCCTTCCATTTTCATTTGTGTTGTGCCACACCAGCTGTAAAATGCATGAGTATCAGGAATTTCCTGCAACACAACATGAAGCCAAAACAACATTTCAACAAACGCTGATCCAAAGTGACCATCTTAACCAGGTAAGCCTCAGGGGAAAAAAAATAAAATAAAATAAAAAAAAATCTTAAAAACTTGTTCATGTTTACCAAATTCAGATTGCCAGCACTTTTTTTTTTTTGAAACAACACATACCATTGTTTTCCCCTAGATACAAACACAGCCTCTCAGACTTTCATTTTTCTGTGATGTATTTGTCTAAAAAGGATTCGCAGAGCTTAAACTGCGATGCTGTTGTTGCATGATGGTGTTTTACCAAGAAATACTCATTTTAGTTTTCTGTTTGGTTATACTAATACAAGTAATTCTCACTTCCCAATTATGCTTTTGAAGCACAGTAATATTCATTTTAAGAATAACAAAGTATCATACTTAAAGGAAGCCCATAGCACCACTCATGTTCAGTAGCTGATCTTCCTTCGTTCCCCACTTCCTCAACATTCATATCGATAAATGAGTAAAAGTCATTCGTCTTACCCTGCATACAACTCTGAACAACTAGTCCTGCCACCACTTCTACAATGCTACACAGCAGTAGCACTTTTACCTAAACTGGTTTATGCCTATTCACACATACTGCCAACTTGAAGTACTTATTTAATATAGCTATCCCCATGCCTCACAGTTCTGTGTATCTGCAGTGCAGAATCTTAAATAACACAGCAAATGAAAACACTGCTGGATAATTTCACTTTTGATCTCTATGAAATTGGATTTGCCCTTTATGAAGGCCTTTAAAAAGACAAAAAGCCCCCAAAGCCCAACCCAACTCACAAATAACTTACTCCTACCAAGACTACCCCTTTTAGGGGAACCTAAAGAGATTGCTCAAATTGAGGGTGCTCATGGGCTTGTTCAGCTATCGGGAAAAAAATATTGGTAGAGAAACATTACCTAGTATTGTGATTTTACAATGGAAATGTAAAGAATCCTGTTTCTCTGAACACAGGTAGAACAAGAGATAATTTCTTTTCCCACTGTTTCAGGTCCTTCTCAGTCACCTTCCAACCTAAAAAGCACCCTTTCAGGAACTTTAAATGACCTTGCCTCTTCCAGCTGTCCCCCAAGCGCTCTGCTCTGGTATTCTGCCCAGAGATGCAAGCACATCTCCATAGCTGTTTTCTCCTTGCTCTTATCACACCTTCCCAGCATGCGTTTTGAGATGAGAAAAACCCAGCAACAGCTCAGGCTTGCCAATCGGCCAGTGGATCCACTAGCAGGTTATCAGCAAGCAAAGGGACATTTAATGGTTCCTCATGCAAAATGATGAGGCTGCACTTTGCATGCTCTAACACTGCCTGGAGCATAACACGGAGATAGATGTAAACCAACTAGAGAGTCCAGAAGAGAGCTAGAAAATGTGATCTTCAAGAAAAGATGGAGTGACCTGGAGTTGTTTGATCTATAGAGGAGATTACTGAAGCACAATGATCTTCAGATAGGTAAAAGGCTACCGCGAAGTGGAAAGAAGTGGCCTGTTCTCCACATCTGTTATGGAAAGAGGAAAAGAAGGGCTCAAATTGAAGAACAGAAGATTCCAACTTGGCCACCCAAAAAGGCTTCTAGGAATAAAGATGAAGCACTGCAACAGGCTGCCTGGGGAACTCATGAAACTTCCAGTTCTGGATGCCCCTGGGAACAGACAGATATGTAAGAGAAGGTGTATATATAGATATACACACACACACAAGAAGGGAGGCAAGCTGGATTAACTGTCTTGCTGGGGACATTTGAGACTCCATTTTTCTACAGTATGGTGTAATTCATGAACTAAACATGTATTACCAGGTATGTCTGCACTACTATGAAACAGCAAGTATACTTTAGTTGTTGACACTGAGACTTTTGCTATAGGAAGCAATTAAATACTCCTATAACAGTTAACTCTCTTAATCTTGCTGAATACCCAAAACATTACTAATAAATATAGTGCAGAAACCCAATCACCTCAATTTAACACATCCAAATTCCTGCTCATAAATACTGTATAAAGCAGTTGTTTAAATGTGTCCATCAAACTTCTCACAGAAACATAGGCCTAAAACTAGTCCTAGTAAAATTTCTTGTAATCAATGAGAAAAAGTAGCCAAGTGATTAAAAAAAAAATAATTAAGTCTCTTACTTGTCAAAATTGCAACAGTATATTAAAAAAATCAAAGATTATTGTAATAATCCTAATATACAATTAACCAAGTGCATTACATTAAGCATGAAAAAGCTCACATTCTCCACAGCACCCATTACCTGCATGCTTCAAAGACATTACTAGTTTCTTCATTTACATAAAACCTGCAGTGTGTAAAAAATTTTATTAACCTTATCTCAAAGGTGGGAAATGGAGTTCAGTGAAATTAAGTGACTTGCCAAAGATTCTACTAGCAGCGAGTAGTTTAGTCAGAAATAAAACTCTAGATGCCCAACCCTTGTTCACATCATTGAACATAAATGTCCTCCTGTTCTGTTAAAAGACAAAAAAACCCCCAAACCAAAAAAAAAAATTCTGAATGACAAATGGTAAGAAAATAGATTCTAAGAAATGAAGCTCTGAAGTACAAGTTTCTGCTAGAGGACTGCTTAGCAGGGAAAGCAAGATCAAAGAGCCTTAAATATTGTTTTCTCTGCCTGTTAACATAAACTTTTTTATAATTACAAGATTTTAGTGAAAACAAGCAAAATCTCATATAAGATATATACACTAAGATCTGGAATGGATAACCACTACAACTGATCAATAACTGCATATTTATGACTTTCAATATTCATCCTTCACAGAAACATCTAGAAAAAAATCCTCTGTGAAGCTTCTAGGACAAAGCTTCTCTTCGCTGGCAAAACCGGTGACGCTCACAACAGTAACTATTTGTCTGGAATCGTATTACTCCACGCCAGACAAGTAACAGTGCCTTAATGCTACAGTGGTGGGCAGTCTATAAATAGGATAAATAACCTGCTCTATTAATTAAAGCGTGCACATATGTCTGCCCAGGAAGGTTAGAACTACAGAGGAAGTCTTTGCACACGTTGTAAAAAATGTATCATTCAACACCTCATAATTATTCAAAAGATGCAAAGACAAAATGCTGAAGAGACTGTAGTTACAAGCTTCTTTTGACACTAACTTACATTATGCGCATAGTATTTCATCTGTTCCTATCAACTGAACTAAGAAAATGTCTCCTCTCTTCTATAATGTAACAGCTTTGTTTTTCAAAGCTTTGATCTTGAATATTTTCATATGTAAGAAGCCTTTGCTCAATAAAATGATTAATCCCAATGATAAATACTCTACATTTAGCTTTTGAGCACATAGTTGGCAGATGCTTGGTTGAAAATACGGATGCCAAAAAAAAAATTACAAAAAAAATTACAAAGTGTTCTAGACACACTGCAAGAAATAAAGCCTTTCAGGCTGAAAGGTATTTTCTCTCCCCTTTAGTTGGAAAATGGGAGACGACCTTCAGGGGAAAAGCCAATATATGTTAGCTTACACAAACAACTGGCACAACTGTGCAAGACAGACCCTTTATTTTTTGTCATCTGATGTGGTTCATACTCATCGTTGCCATACAGGGGAAAAAAGGCAACAGCCATTAACTCTTGTATCAAAAGGCCAGCCACCTGATTACATTCTCTGATCAACATGATCACCATTACCAGGGGAAATCCAACAATAAAGTTGTTTTATTTGCATACCATTAGACAGATTACCCTGTCATGAGAAAAGAAGAAATCCTTTTCTTTTCTCCTGTGCCTCACTGAAAAAAAAAAAAACCAACCAAAACCAAACTCCCTTGTAATTTCAACTGAAATTCGGAATCCAAGATCCAACTGCATGTATTTATCAATGAATCACTTTCACCTAGTTAGCAAGATACCAGCTATAATCCCTACAGACTGTCATTATTTTCTCAAGAGAAAAACGACTTAACAGGTAGAAAGGACAAAACATTGTACTCTGGTTTAAAAGATTGCTGGCACTTTCAATCTTCAAAACCATCTCAATATACAAAATAAACACTTAGCCCAGTTTCTCCACCTAAATGAGGTGGCAAACAAAGGACACTGCTACTGCAATGCAAGTTTTAACTCAGTAGTTCCACTAACTTAGTGAAGCAAGCAGAGAGAATCAGGTCCCAAGTGTTTTCTATTATCTAAAGCACCTGTGGATAGCAGGTTTTACATGACAGCTGCAGAATCAGGCAGCTGTGTCTCATTGAAGTGATCTCTAAAAGATGTGTGGTTATATATTTACAGTTTCATTCACAGCTTGATATTTGACACAAAGCAAACAAGTTATGACATACATATGCTGTATATACACACACGCTTCTTTTTAAAAAGGACTTCAAATTAATGACTCGTTCACAGTGTTCTTCAAAATTTCCACGATGGGATGTGCTACTCTTGCTATATAAGCTTTGCTTTCTACAGCTTTTAATTAAAAAAAAGTATAAATAAATCACTACTTGTCAGGGCACCGCTGGTGGCCCAATTTCTGCCTACTGGGTATAATCATCTGCAACACTATCAGTCTTAAGGGCACACTAGCAGGTCAGAAATAAATATGTACTCCACGATACAGGTGCCTTGGTAAAGCAAAAAGCTGAGTTTTGTTTGAAGACAGGACAAAGAGAAGGGATAGAGACTATTATCCCAGAGAGACAATTACCCAGAATTTCACAACGTCCTCCCTCCAACACAATGCTACCTACAGAGGTACGAATATAGCTACGTACTTCACTGACGAAAGAAAAAAAAGAAGGAATTCATCAGCCTTGCTCGGATCAAACACGGGAAGTTCTCAGAGAGCAGCGAGGGACCCAGGAACCTCCACTCCTACTTCTCACTCCCCAGCCTAGACTTGAGCTGCTTGCATTGCCTTTCTCTAGACAGGCATGAACTCCAGATGCAAATACATTTACGCTCTGACCGTCACAAAATGGGTAGCAAGTTAAGTCATTTTGAGTAACAGATATCCTAACCCTAAAAGATAACATCAAGCCTTCATGAATCCTAATTTAAAGCTTTATTCACACTTTCAAAAGAGAATATGCATCTTCACATGAATTTACAGTGTAAAAACCCAAGTGAATATGCAGTGAGAATCAATCCAAATATTAGCACATAGCATTAACATGCTGGTATTGTTTTTCTTTTTTTAAAGAAAAAAGTCCCAACTGACTCCCATGGGGAACCCATGGTCACAGTTGACTATTAGTGATGAAGGACTGAATGAAAGCAGAGGAAATAGTTTATGAACTTTAAAGATGGGCTTTCCATCTTCCAAAAGTCTAGGACTAACAAGTTTTAGCGCAAAGGTGACTCCTGCAAGTGCTCGCACAGAGCTTCCACCTTATTCACTGATGCTACACCCCACAGCACAGTGGTTTGGGACAGATCTGGCACAAAGAAGCCCCAGAACAAAGAGTAAGATCCTGCAATGTATCTGCACAGGGCATCACTGCAACAGCTCCCAGAGAGATGATGTTGTGGGCTGGCCATCAGGCTTATGCGGAAGGAAGAAATACAACCAGGGCAAACTGCAACCTACCAACTCCACTGAAATGAGGGAACGTGGCTGCTCTACCCTGCAATGAAAGGCAGAGGTAGGTTGTGCACAAACTTAATTCCTGAAGGTTACGTTTCTAGCGCCAAGCGTATAAACTTTCTTCACCCTTCTTGCCAAATGTTTGTCACTTTTTATGCCAGTCCAGATTTGCCATTGTAGATTTAACTGCAGTATGGTTATAATGCTATCAATACCCCAATCCTTTCCAAAAATACATATTAAGAATTAATTGACCCTTAAATTTTCTTCAGCACTTGCTATAAAACAACCTCCTCCCCCCCGACAGTCCAGAAAAGGAAATCTAAAATACAAGATTGAGGGTCTGTCTTTAAGAGACGCACAGATAAGTTTGAGGAGATGATTCAGTGCACGCTTCAGGACAGAAATTAATGCATAAATCAACTTCTCTTGTCCAAGTTCTCCTTCTGAATGGCCACTTCTTCTCTCCATTATGTTTTCCCCTGGTGAACATGCAGCCTCAGCAGAAATGCCATCCTGTTACTTATTTTCTCACTTACTTTCAATAACGTGTACTTGACAGCAAGGAACGCATCTTAACTTTTTAAGAACCTAAGAACCCGACGAGGTTACATTAAATGCAAATGAATCCTACGATAAAGGTTTCCTGCTGTCAAGACATGCTGCAATCCCTGCCCTGGAAAAAAAAAAAAAGATAATACTCTTCAGTGGCTTTTAATGACTAACTGGCACAGTCTAAAACTGATATAATCTAAGTGATGAAAATACATATTGGATGATGTTTTCATTACTGTTTATGTGGCTATTCATCATGAGCAACACCTCTGAAAGAAGAGGGGAGGTGAAAGGCACTGCGCAAGTTGAATTCCAGAGTTCACGAGTTACATCCTTCAGGCCAAGGTAAATTTACGTTTTGTTGACTGATGTGGTTGACTTGACTTTGCTGGGTACTGAAATAATTTCAAAAGGCATATTACATTTCCTATGAATGCTATCATTTAAAGTCCTATATGTTTTATTAAAGGCTTTGAAGTGTGTGATGCCTACTAATTAAAATGTATTATTACACACTCAATTATAATGATTGTTATCTACCTTAAAGTTTGAACTGCAGAGTGATGAAAACAAACCGCTTTCTGATTTTTGGCGTATTTTGCAAGCATGGGACTACCCTGAAGCTTCTAGAGGCCAAAAGCGTGTCTGGAACTATGCTTCTACAACGGGCTCTTTTGTGAGGAGATAGTATGGAGCACTCCACTCATGTCAATGTGGATGCAGGTCTACTCACACGAAGACAGTTGGAGGTTCTCTGACAGTATCTAAGTGGCTGTGGGGATGGGGCACATAAACAACGTAACCATATATACCCACAAACACAAGACCAACTGCAAGTAACATTTGCAGAACCCCGCACCCAGACAGAGCTTAAAGCAGCAACAGGGAGCAAGCTCTCTGGGAGGGTAGCCCTGTAGGACAGCCTTATGAACGCTAATAATTACACAATTGAAAAAAACCAACAAAAAACCCACCCATGTGCATACAGTAAGCCTGGCTTCACGTTCAATGATAAAAATTAACAACTGCAGCAACCTGAAGCTATGAGACGGTATACAAGGAGAACTAGAGGAGGGAAGATGCATAATTCATATATCCTTGCAAAGTATTTCCTAAAAGAAGCAACAGATCCACCCCCCCCAATCCTCTACCCCCACTTCCGATCACTCACTCCTGCCCCATTTGGTATGTCTTGGTGACAGCTGCAAGTGCTGGCAAGTTAATAAAAATAAAGCTGTGTGTGTTGTCATGTGTTGCGTCTTTTCTGCAAGGGTGTTGGGCAGCAGGATTCATGCCTCTCCTTCATCTCCACGCATGCTTTATGTCGCATCCCAGCCAAGGGGAAGAAGCAGAAAGCGAGGATGCCCTAATGCAGCAGCCTGGGTTCCCCAGATACTCAGAAGAGCAGGACCACAGTAAGGGCCAGGCAAACGTCTTGATGACACCAAACATCTGATTTTTAGTATCTGTAGCCAGAAGAATCAGCCTTGGAGTATTCTGCATAAACTCTTTCAGTGGTCCCAATCCTTGTCCAGAAGAGCCTGCTAAACTGAATTCCTGACCCAGCATCGGGGGCAGGCGAGCAGGTACATCGGGGCATGCTGCTTACCAGGCAGAAAGTGCTGGCCAAGGGCAGCAAGCAATCAAAGATTTCTTGTCAGCGTAAGGGGACAGGGCAGGCGAGGAAGCATAGGCAGAGGGCCTGCGACCTCAGGGAAGCAAATAAAAAGAACAGTTTCCCCTCTACACCTACTCAGATGTGCTTGGGAAGAGCCCCTTTCACTGGGGCCATGGGCAGGGAGCCCTGCACCGAGGTGGTGAGACCTCTCTTGTCACCAGAGGATGACACTGAAGGGAGAAGCGAGTGGCAGGGCAAGCGCGGGAGGGAAGCCGCTGACTAGAGGGGTAGGTGGGCAAGCCCAGCTCCCCTCGGCCTCAAACAAGGCGGCCATGGAGAGGGGGAACCACTCTGTGAAGGTGGAGAACGAGCAGGCCGGGGAGGGGGGGGGGCTCTCACCCTCTGAAGGGGTAGGCAGAGACTCCCCCCCACCGTTAACTTCCCTCAAAAAGGGGCAGAAAGGACATTTCTCCAGAGAAGTAAAGCAAAACCCACTCTCAGTTTATTGTGGCGGCTAAGAAAGAGAGAGAAAAATAATCCCCGTGCCCAACATGGCCGCCCACCCAGCACCAGGCATGGGAAAAGGAGGAGGGGGAGGTAAGACAGGGGGGATGCGGCCGCGCCCCGCCCTGCAGGGCACCGCCCCCCCCCCGGAAGGGGTGCGAACCTCCACCGCCCCGCCCGGCCTCCTTCCTCTCTGCCCCGCAAGAACGAACCTCCACCACAGCGACTTTATTTAACAGTTTATTCTGGTTTAAAATAAAATAAAATAAAAAAAAACACCAAAAAAAAACCACCCCCCAAACCAAAAAACCCCTCACTGCCGCGGAGGACGGCACCCGGAAGGTACCCCCGCGCCTGCCAACCCAGCCCCGGGGCGAGGAGCGAAGTTCACACCCTGGCAGCGCCCATCCTTGGTATTTACAATTCACCGTGTTTAAATAAGCCCGGGACACCTCATTCAGCATACATCGTTATTGCAACAGTACACCACTTGCCTCGACGGCCAAAAACCTCGGCGGTTGTTCAGAACCATGATTTGTGGATCCCAAAAGGCATTGTTGTTAACATGCAAAAAACGTTACTAAACAATATTATCTAACTTCTACGGTTGCCAAATACTTAACCTTAATAAGGAAACCAATTACAAAATACTTCCTTGTAGTGCTATACAAAAGTTATAAAATTAAGATTCTATCAACCACTTTAAATATTCCAATTTTCCAACAGTGCAGTTTTCCACATCTTCATCACCACTGAACATTTTGAAGTTAAAAAAAAAAAAAAGAAAAAGAAAATCAGCAAATTAGATCAAAATGTTTTAATCTTTGGATCCCTTTATTCCTGTGGCCTCCATATACATATACAGACACAAATGACCAGGTTCCTATTTCAGCATATCAAAAAGTTGTAACTAGTCATTCAGAGTTGGCAAAAAGTCCATACTATGTCATTCGTGACTTCACGGTCTTAGAACCAGAGTCTCAACGTCTCCAAGCTATGGTCTATCAAAATGCAAACAACTTCAAACACTAAGAATTCTTTAAATTGCTCATGTCTACAGGTATTACAACAAAGTTAACATTTCAAGAATTGACAAATGGAGACATACTGTTGTCCCAGGCATTCCAGGAGAATCACAAACTCGTGTGCCTGGTCCATTATTAAAAAAAGTTAATATTTATCACTAAGTAAAATTAACTGCAAATTTTGACATACGAAAATTTCCTTTCTCCTTATTTGAAAATACCTCCTTAATTTGGTCAAATCCTGTGATATGCCAGAAACTACAAAATCAAATTCCTGCAAGACAAGTGAAGAGCGTATCCAGTTCCATGTAATGGAAGAACATTTTCAGATCTTCATTATAGTCCAAATACAAAATCAATCAAACATTTAAGCCTGAAAAGCTGCTAAAGAAAAAACCCCAACTAATTCAGTGTTCTTCAGCATATCAACTTTTGCAATAACACAGTATGTTTGCCGACTTAAAAATGTTTATTCTTTAAAAAATTAGTTGCTTTTTATACAGCTATACAAAGTTCGTAATGTTTCTTTGGCAATGGGATATAATGGAATTTTACAACTATATAAAAAGTTTCCTTTGCCTAAGAAACAGTATTTACTGTGTGTACATATTTGACTGACAAAGCAAGTTTTCTACTGTCCAGCACCCTAGTTGATAAAAGTACAACTATCTCAAAAGGGATATTACAGGATTTCCAAAAAACAACCTTCAGTGGATCAAAACACTCACAGTATCGACGGCCTTCTGCATACAATTGTCCTTACAACTTGAAGCAATTATCAAATACAGTCTAGTAATAAGAAAAAATCCTTTCAGTGATGAAAAAATACTTAAAATTCCATCGAAGTACTGCTTTATAATTAACTATACATAAGAAATTACTTATCCTTCTGTCTGAAATATATTTAATGCTCACTGTTTTCAAAGATGGCCATTTTTCAAAAGTAACTGCATTACACCCCTTTGAAATTAAATAGTTAAATCCCAGTGCTGGTGACAAGTATACAGCAAGTTAACTTCATTCTTTGCAGAGACTGAAACTAATTTCTCTGGATCAAGAAGATCTAGACGTTCACCCGGTTTCAGCTTTCTTGTAGACTATGCAGCAACTTTGTTGTCTTTCTAGAGGGAACAACAGTAGAATGTTAAAATTGATTTTGCAGAACAAAAATCACAAATTAATCTGGGCAACAGCACTGGGAGAAGATGCACCGTGATGGCTATTTCCCATCTCCTGCAATCAGAAAGGAGACCTCCCTATGTCATCTGGTCAAAACACCCTCAGGCTGGCACATGCTGAAGCAGCTCAGCACTTTGACTAGATGCGTGGCACAAATCCTCGGTCTTTACACCACCGCCTACTTATCTGGAAGGCTGTGAAATTCTTTCATTCAGAAATTAAAGACTTTGACCTTCAACCCCTCATTTCAATTCATGCTCAGCTACCAAAAGTTTCTTTAAATCACAGGACTAGTTCTTGCAAACTAATGAAAGAATAACTGAGGGACAGTCAGAAATCATCTGTGATGAAAAAAGCCCGCCCCCTCCCCTTTTTTTTTTTTAGTTAAAAATATTTAAATCTTCAAACAGAAAACAAAGATTTTGTGTTTCAAAACTCTTAACTGCTCACTCATGCAGCAAACTATCAGAAGGAGTTCTTCTGTCCCAGTCAGAATTGTAAAAGCCTACATTCACGTGTACCAATCTGGTTAATTATATGTTACTTATTCTGAACAGTATGCCAATATTATTTCTGTTCCTTAACAAGCTAAGGTTTGTGTTGATTATACACACTTAATGCCAAGAAAAGTCGCTTGCATTGAAATTATTAAAAGATTTTGGTTTCGCAAGCAACTGAGCTCTGGGGATTTACATGATCTGTAAGATTGATGAGCTTTCATAAAGAAGAGAATTTACACTGTTTCCAAGAAAAAGGAAGTGCACCTGAGATACCACACTAGCACAGAATACACCACTTTACTAGCTGGGGCTGACAACTTTGCCCTTCCCCTGAATAGCTGGTAGGAAGAAGAGTTAAGATCTTCAACAGGAAACTGAGAAGTGGACGTCTTAATAGTGTTGCAAAAGCAACAAATTTCATAACTATACCATAAAGGAAGATTCTGCTTTTTCGCCATCATCGCTCTTGCAGGACAAATGACTATTTCTATGCTTACGTGATTATGAAAGCATGTTTGTACATCAGGTTACTTCAGTTAGCAGACTTACATGGTGGCTTGTGCATAAAGCTTACAGGAACTTTAAACTTCATTCATATTTAACTAGAAATAAAGTAGCAGTACGTATTTTGATCTTTTAAAAACACTTTCTCTATGGGATGGACAGGGGTCTTTTCTTTTGATGCTTTCATGCCCTGTCTCCTACAGTTTGTTTTTACTGAATGGCTGGCTGAAAAAAAGTCATTCCTGCCTTAGCTTTCCCAACAGCTATTGGATATAATATGTGAAGTCACAGTTTAAAAAAAAAAAAAAAAAAAAAAAAAAAAGAGAGAGAGAAAAAAGATTTGTAGCAGGACCTTACAGAACTCAAATATTTATCTTCCTTTTTACAAAGGGTCATTGCTATGCTTCAGTAACCTCAATTACTCTCTTTCAGGGGTTATACAGGATCTTAGAAGTCTATAGGCTTTCTGCCAACTCATTCACAAAGAATTCAAAAAAGTTTGTTGCACAGCAGAAGTTAAATTACTCCCTCTCAATCTCTACATTTTACAATATTGCTTAGAAAAATGCTAGCAATTCACATTTCTAACACTTGTATTAAATCTTCAGAACGTTCACTTTTTTTGCTCCCCTCCCTCCCCACACCAATTCCAGCTACAGAACGAGTATTTAGGGCATGTGAAGATAGCTAGCTTTTAGTTTTGGTTGCTGTTGATAGTAAAATGATGCTATGTAACTAAAATTTCAGCATTAATGGACTTTCAGTTAAGTCAGAGAACCTGCAAAATGCTATTCAAGAAATTCTAGTTCAACATCAAATCTTAAAGCAGGAGTTTTTTTACCACTAGTTTCCAAGCCCAGTGGATCAGGTCATAGTAACATTAAATGTATTTTACCCTATATTCAAAGTCAGCAAACTCCCTGCCTCCACGACCTCCTCTGAATCCACCACGAAATCCTCGGGGGGCAGTGAAGCCACCTCTTCCACCTCCTCGTCCTCTTCCACCTCGGAAGCCAATCCCCCCTCTGCCTCTGTACCCTCCACGGCCACGATTGGGACGCAGTGGTATTCCGAAGGTCTCTGCATTTAGTCTTCTTTCCTCAGCCCAGGTGGGTCGCCGCTCTCTGCCACACAAAAGGAACAAGGACTGTTTTAAAACACACTTCAGAAGGAAGGTTGCCTGGCTTAGTTAGAATCGCCAGAAAGCCCGTGAAATGAAAAATGATACACTAGTCACATTTTAAACCTCTGCATTTTCCCTTTCTGCAAGAATCTAGGTGTCTGCCACAATTCATTTAACTCAACAAAAAGGGATGTGTTACAATATCATTAATTATATATTAATAATGCTGTAAGAGTTTCCCATATAGAAGGTCACAGTCTATATCTTCTGCACACAGCATCATATAATTAAATAAATAAACACTGCCTGCAATTTAAAACAATAAACAGAAAGAAAGAGTTTGCAGTTACAGATGTTATTTTATCTAGCTGTCAGTTTAACAAACAGTCCCCTTCACCATAATTCAAAATAGGTCAACCCACATCATCTTGTCTAATAAAAAGGCAACAGCAAAAGATAAGCTTTAATTTTCCTGAAATGCTATTTTCCCATTCAAACAATGCTACTGTTATGTAATCTGCTTAGGAACCATTATCAAAGCACAGTCATAATTGATTTAAGCAAAGTCGTAATTTAGTAGCAAAACAAAACAAAAAAACCCACGTTAGTAAATCTGGAAAGGAGACTCTAGAGTACAGACACTAAGTTCTAGAAGCATGGTTCTAAAACAACATTTAAAAATGTCTTCCTATTAATGTATTGCACTTGTCCACAAATAAATTTTGTACTTCATATTCCTCTTTTATTTCTGCCCACTGCATGTGGAAATAAGCTTTACTCACTTTTGACTCAAGAGTTTACTGTAATGAGTAGTGCTGACACTACTTTATGACATAAACATGCATTAAGCAGACTAACAAGCTTCCCCTTGCAGGCCATACCGATTGTCATCACAGGAGATGTTATCAAAGAAGGATTTGGTTTTGTCATAGTAGCAGTTGGGTCCAAGTGGATCTTCCTCATCCGCATTCCCTTCGCTATTTTGGGTATCAACACCTGAGTCACCTTTGTCTTCTCCATTTACAGGCTTCTCTGGTTTCTCAAGTTTATCTTCTGGAAAATAAAAGTAAACAGAAGCCTTCCAGACCACCATACTAAACAAAACAGCACTGTTAACTTATTCCCAGACAGACACACACAAACTATACTGAATGCTCAAAAATACAAAAAAAACTCCAAAATTTGTTGTGGAAGTCAAACAATTTGACACAAATTCGGATGTTTTGCTGCTGCTGTCTGGAGGTTTCATATCCTCTATGTTCTCTGTGGGTTTAATTAACAAAAAAACCCACCAACTCTGGTAGAATGCATTCAATAGCCATCCATTTTCTAGCCTCCTTCCCAGACTTAAAAGCCTCAGCCATTCCTCATAAAAGCCATTCCATGTGTTTGCTCATCCCTGTTACCCTTCTCGTTTGTCTTCTGGCTTTGCTGTTATCTCCTTTGAGACACAGGGCCCGCATTCAAAATATTATGCCATGAAATGACTTTATGATACATTTCTTTCCTAATAATGTCCAAAGTTCAACTTACTGTTTTGACTGCTAGTGAAAAAGCAGCTGATAGTTCAACACAACTAGCTATTAAGGTCTTAAAAGTTTCATTCCTAAATGCTTACAGCTTAAATCTCATGATACTGTGCATAAACTTCAGATAATCAGCTCAATCTTTCCATACCACACACACACACAAAAATTACCACTCCATCTCATAAAATATTTCAACAGCTCTTTATGGTTAGCTTTCCCTTTCCTCTTTATTATTCTGAAAAAAAATCAGCATCAACAGCAAACTGTCAACACATTTAAAAATGATCCACAAAAAGAGGCAAGCACCAGAGAACAAATCCTACAGGACTTGCCTGGTGGTTTTTCTCTACACTGAAATCTGACCATTTATTCCTACCTTTTGTTTCCCAGCTTTTAGCCAATCATTTATTGAAATAGGGAACTCCCTATTTTAACCTGTAATAATTTTGTCCAAAAATAGTAGCAGCAGTGTAATGAACAGGCGGCTGGTCACAAGAGAATGAGGTAATTAAAACAGAAGCCTGCTAGAAAACAAAACAAAAATGCTGGCACTATGGATTCAAACTACTCCTGTGTACCTTTGGAAAAGGGTAAAAGCAAAGAAATGCTAGCAGCTTTCCTAAATTGAAACTCTCCTGCACCCTCCAGAAAAGTTCTGATCCCAAACTCATGTTTTTGTGATTACTTTTGGTCTATTAATAACTGAAAACATAAAATACAGGTTTTCTTTTATTGCATCTTTCAAAAGTAAACTCACAGTACTGGGAGTTCTGCTCAAGTAATCTGCATTTTAAACCAACAGACCTGTTAGAACATGATGTATGATATTCGCTAGTTAAAATGCCTTCAAAACTCAAATACTGACCCAAATATTTAACTAAATAGATGATCCCAGTTTACTTGTTCATTGATTTTTTTAAGTTTTTTTTTTTAGTGACTGCAAACCTAGCAGGATATGCTTTTTAAAAGTTGTTCTCCAAGGCAGGATTAAAACAGCAAGACACAGTTTTTCTATGTTCATATCTAAAGAAAAAAATCAGTTTACCTTTTAGTTTAAGTTTATTATGAAATTCTCTATCAATTTCCTCCTTGTTGAATTGTGCATTTGCACTTTCAAAGTCAAAGTCCTTCTCAAACTTCATTGGACCATCCCTCCTAATACCAAATCTTCCTCGGCCCCCTCTGTGACCTCCACGGCCTCTCCGTGCTGAAGGTCCACCTGGAACTGAAAAGAGGGAAATTCTGTTTGGTGTGGTTTTGTGGGTTGATTTTAGTCTGAGGGTGGTGGGGGTGGGGTTTTTTTGGGTGCAGGTTGTTGTTTTTTTTTTTTTTTTTTTTTTTTTTTATTTCCTGGGGGATGAGAGGTTGGGATTTCACGCATCCTCTTCCTGCACTTCCGTTGTTAAAAGTCCTGTCAGGGCAGCCTGTAATTTGTAAATCCACTTACAATAATTATAGCAGTGAAACAGAAAGCATAATAGTACTAAACTTGGGTACTAAAAGACTTTCTAGAAGTCATTAAAAGCTTTTGGAAGAAGAGTTAAAATGTTAGCAGCTTTTCAGTCAAGTATTTTTGTGGAAAGGTTACAGGTTTTATTTCATGCTATTGTGTTTTTAAATCCACGAATACTGCTTGGTTTTGCATTTTTATTCAAATTGCTTAATATATACCAACCAGAAGAGATTTTTCTCTTTAATGTTGATTTTTTGTGCTTGTATTATTCTGACCCATTACAAAGTAACTGTTACCCACTAGAAATGATTATGTGAAAGCATTCTAAATACATAAATTCTTTATTACCGTAATCTGAACTGCAAGATTTCTGGACGTTAGAAACAAAAACCCAGCACTTTGCAAATTATACACAATGCTGTATTTTAGCAGACTTTTAAAAAACTGAATGAAGTCTGAAAACAATATTAGCTATTTCTCAAAACAAGATTTACCAATTTGTCGTTTGTTTTCATTTCTGAGTTCATTTTCTGATCTTGAAACCTTGTGTGCTTCAGCTAAAGTTGGAAATAAAAAAATTATTTGTTTATCCAATTAGGTATTTTTGATCATACTTTTGTATATAGTTATATAGTTCAGATTTCAAAAAAATCCAAACCTATAAAAGTAAACCACAAGTTTAACTCATAAAAGAAAAAAATTTTAGAATACATGCTTGAATTTAAAAAGAAATATATATATATATATATATATATCAGGTCTCTGCTGGCCAGCCTATCAGTAATGGACAGCAGGAAAATTCCTACACATTACCCTTAAAAAGAGCATTTCATATGTGTATGGAAGAAAATAAGCTGTATGACAATTATCCAAAGCTACCTCGTCTGTGCTCTTGGCTCTCTAACGATTTTTGGCTAGCAGACACCAAAGGTCTGGCTGGTACAGGACTCCTCCTCCCAACCGGTGCTGGAGTAGGCAAGTGGGTTGAAGCTGTTTGTACTGCTTGTTCCATGGTGGGGCTCCTTCTCAAATGATCTATCTGAGGGCTTGAACGACCTGGGAAAAAGACAAAACCAAAACCCAAAGAGCTATTTCTCACCTAGAAATCCAAGTTACTTGTCTGAACCAATCTAGACTGACAGGTTTATCTGCCTTACCAGTCAAGACAGCTGTGTCCAAAGAAGAAATAAATATTTCTGCACCCTCAGATCCACTAATCCAGAATGAAGGATATTTAGCAATTCCCCTTCCCCCAGTCTAAAAGAAAAAAATGGGTAGGACAATTAATCCCTACCAACCCATCCATGATGTGCACTTAGCTGTGGAATGACATTTTTTGATTGATTGGAGCTGAAAATACTCTTTCTGCCTCCCTGGAAAGCCAAGTGGAAAGCGACTGCTCCCAAAGGCAGAGATACAGTTGTGATACTGAAATTTCATCTCATCTAGCGCACTCTGTTGTACAATCACCACAAAATAAATGAACAGTGATGGCTAGTGCCAGTCATAATGCAGATGAAGGAGCAATGAAAGCTTCCCCACAAAGTGGTGTTCATACATTTCAATTTGCAGCATGAGCGACTGGAGCCAGAAGCATGTTTAGAACAGAGACATTTGATCTGGCCAGAGAAGTTTATGACACCATATAGGTAAATCTAGTAGGAAGTCAGAATAAAACTCAAGTCCCATTAACTAAAAGAAAAGAATTTCGTATCCCATAAAAAAGCTAAAGAAAAAAAACCCAAAAAACCCCAAACAAACACTACAAAGAAAAACCCCAATACCAACCACACCACTCTTACAATCTACAAAGATGACAAATACTTTTAAAACCAAAACACACACAGAAAAGGCTTGTTGGTGCCCCACAGGAAATTCTGTGGCAGAATATATGTTCATCCGGAGCATATGTCATATTAAGTCCAAGAATCGTACAGGTTTTAACTGCACCTACAGAAAACCAAGCTACTCTTTCAACAGAGAAACAGTAAATGCTCAGCATACTTTTTTCCCCTTCAATTAATGCAACAAAGTAGAAACTATATTTGGTAATCTACTCAACTAATCCTAAACAGCAGTCCTAACTGGTATACAAATCTCAACTAGAATTTAGGAAAAAACACTGTTCACTGTTAAGTGTTTTGTCTTTAAACACAACTGCATAAACTTAAGAACATCATTAGGAATACATCTTAGCACACACTTTTACTCGTCGCAATGAAGAGTAGAAGAGCAGGGAATAATGTCTCTTGGATTTTGAGGAGGAATTTTAACACATTTGCATGAAAAGTGAGGGTGAAGGTGCTCAACGTTTAGTTTCTTTTTTCTTTGACACTGAAAAAGCATCAAGAATTTTGGTTTTGCTTCTACTTTCTTTTTCCAGTATTACAGAAACTACCCACACAGTTTCTATTACCATTAAGCAGACTTAACTGTCATGTCACTACCTCTACAGGCAATCAGGTCTGCTGTTAATATTATTTGTGTAAATACGCATCAACAAAAATACCATTAGGAATAGAGATTTAAAAATTGTAGGCTGAAGGACTTCACAATTCAATCAGCATGAAGTATCCTGAGTTTTGTCATGCTATCAAGAAAACTAGATAGTCAATTTCCATATGCACCTATTTGCTAACTTTATTCAACTGAATTAAGTTCTGTTCCTCAATATAGATGCTTTAAGGACAACAACAAATGTGTTGCTAAGTTACCTATGCAACACACCAAGATGTAAGAAAACACATTTAAAGAGCAAGTACAAAGACTCTCAGTGCTTTCTGGTTTTAATACCAAGTGTTTTCATGACAGAATTCAGCTGTTTGGTTAGCATTTCTGGCAATCACTGAAGTCACGGGGGCACAATTGTTCAAAAAAGATCACAGAGTTATTAAAAAAGATTTACCTTGAGACATCTGTGTTTTCAGTGATCTTGCATCTGTTGTAAATGCAGAACCAACGGCAGTGCTTTGGGACATGCTAGTACTGGCTGAAGAGTCTGTTCCAAAAGATGTTAAAGAACCTCCTGCTTTAAAAGAAATAATATAGTTGTAAAACCTGGTTTAGAGTTTCTTTTCCTGTATTTTTTCTTTAAATTAGCACTAAATGATTAGTGAAGCCATATTAACCAGTTATTCTAGGACACACATGAGTCTGACCTTCCCATACACTTTAAGTTTAATGTAATGTATGTATTTGTAGTAAGCTATTAAGACAGTAATATCTTGACACTTTTTATTAAAATAAAAAAAAAAAAAAAAAAAGAGCACTGCTAACTTTAGTATCACAAGTATTAACATAACAGTCATGACAGCATCTTACCGAGTAATAAACAAATGTTATTGGTATGTATTTCCACTTAACATCTTTTAAACAAAAATGACTGTCACATCTTATTAACTGATATCAAATTATCGTCAATTCTACAGCGTTCCTTTCACACGGCAACCATTTTCAGTACCAGCTGCCGTAACAGTTACAAGGATGTAAGTTCCTATGTGAAAAACTAAAAGGTGAAATAAAAAACTTTAAGGAAGGCATGAAACTTTGTTGGAGAGTCTCAGAAACTATCTGCAGTATAAAGGAGCAACTAACCCACGGAGCTCACAAATACTTCCAAGCATGTACTTCATGCCAACCTAACACCTCATGAATAGCTGGAGGACTGTGCTGGCACATGGACTGCTGAATAATCCAAACCCTTGCTTAAGCCACACACCACCTGGTCAACCTGGGATACCAGATGTCGACAGCACAGCTACGGGGCTTTTGTGAAGCAGCTGCCTCTACCACTTGTGAAATATAATGAATACATGATGAATATAATGAATATATATAAAACAGAATGAATAAATGAATACAGGAACCTTTGCCCACTCGTCCCTTTGAGATAGGGTCCTTAGTTCTTAATCAGAACTGCTTTGATTTGAGCTGCAAAGACTATGAAAAACTCTCTACTTTTGAGCTAAACTGTGGGACTTACACAGACTGAAGACTCTAGATCTGCCCTTAGGATAGGACACTGACGGAATTGTAAGCACCAATTACTGTCTATGCACACACATGCAACTTATAGGAAAACACCAACTAATAAAAATGAACATACCAACTCCAACAGCGCCGAACTGCTGCCCCACCAGCGGGCTTGGACTAAACTGACTGTATGCAGGCATTCTGCCAAACGGACCATAGGACCCCACAGACTGGAATGAAGATGTACTCGAAGATCCTAGTGAAGACTACAGACAAAACACACTTGCAGAAATCAACGTTTACACAAAAAGTAGGAAATAGTTCTGCAAGGCAAGAAATGTAGAAACTGTAAAATCATTTGTTAAATTTATCTTAACACCCCCACTCTGGCTAATATGTATACAAGACCTTAACATTCAGACAGTCGCTGCTTTCAGTATCAAGAATTTAACCGCTTTAACACAGAAGCAAAGACAGCACAAAAATAACGAACTACACACATTACTCTGCATGAAAACTCAAAACAGACAACAGTTAGCAGAAAACATTTTCACAGGTATGTGTACAGTTTACAAAGCACTTTTACCCTTCCAATACCACAAACGCAAGTACCATAAAATTTTGCCACCTTTTCCCTAGGACGTCACATACTGGACTCTTGTCAAACGTGTATAAGCTTTTGTTGGCAAACTTGGAAAATATCGTATCTTTTTCCCTGAAGTTTCAAAAACCACACGAACAATGAAAGACTCAAACATACTGGAGGAGAGTGGGGTTATTACTATTATTGGGGTTAGCAGTAATGCAATTTCACAGCTCTCAACTACCACTGACAGAAGGAGTTGCACCAAATTTAGCATAAGACCTTAGAGGACTGCAAGGGTACTTTGTAAGGAAGTATCAAGAATTTTATCTTATGGAATACTTAAACATTAGAAACGTAAATTGTTACATGGAATTATCAAGTCCCATTTGAACCAAGAACTTCCACCTTGCTCTCAGGGATGATTTTAAAACATCCCACACGCACAATCAACAAGCTGACAAATTTCAGAGATCAAAAATAAATATTATTGTCAGTCCATTTACTACGAAATAACACATTAATTAACCCTAAAGGCTTCAAGCTGTAAGTTGCTTTCCCTTCAGCACCCAAGGATTCCCATTTCAAATAACTGCCCTTTAATATGAAGCCTTTTTAAAAACACATAACTAGATGAAACACTTTTAAAGTCAGTCAGCAAAAAAAGTTGAACATTAAAATCCAAAAGAAAACAAAACAAACAAAAAACCCCCATCACTAATTATTTGGAGAGGTTTCAGCATCTACTCCATTTAACTTATACCAAGTCTGATCTTTCCAAGAAGTCTGGCACACGTGTCCTCCTAAGTCAAGTACCTTTCAAAAAAGGCATCAAGGTCTACCAAAAGTCATTAGTTGTTTTTTAAAAATTAGCAGCTTTGGTATCCAGTGCATTGTGCTGGAGTTACATTTCAACCTTGATTTTCACAGTTAAAGACATAATTCAAAAGAGGAAGATGTTTCCAGAGTTCTTTACATCAGGTTGTGAACTTTACAGCAACAAACATTTTAATTTTTAAACACTCAGCTAGAGAGCACTTAAAGCTACCAGGTTGTATCTTCAGCAATAAACATCTAAAAATACGTTTTGACTTACCTGAACAATAGCAGGGTCCTGCGGCAAAGAACACTGAGGCTTTGGTGGCTCACAGACAGTTAGGTCTTTAATGTCACTGCCACGGAATATAATATACTCAAAGACTTCATCACGAGGTGGTATAGGTCTATCAGTTGGTCTATCTTCTGTACCAAAGGAGCGAACTGCAAAATTGTGAAGGGAGGAAAAAAAAAAACAAAACACAAAAACATCCCACATTCAACAAAAAGGTTTCAAATATACTGCAGAGACCAACGGCTTTAAATAAAAATAATAAAATTTTGTTGAGCAAAAACCTTACTAGATAGGCAGCATATTCTTTGCCATTATCAGTTGTTCAGACATAAACAAATAATTTGATCTTACAAATTTCAGTTAAAAATCAAGCAGAAAGACACCTCTTCTATTCCTTACTGAGACATCATTTATGCCATCACTTACATGTTCATTATTTCGACTGTTTTGTGAGGGTAAGGGGAAGGAGCAAAGCAGGTTTTTGCTAAGTTAACACTTTCTGGATATTATAGCAACAGGAACACCATCAAAGGCTGGTAAGTCAGTCCTGTGAACCAAGGACTAAAGGAGCTTACATACTTCACGTTCTGCACTTGCAAATCAGGAAAAAAAAAAAAATGCTAATACTACCAGAAACTAGAATATTAAAAATTACTGAAAGCAATGTATTTCTCAATATATTCAAGGTCTGAATCAAGACTTAAATAAGAATCAGGAATTCTGTGATATGTATATACAATTTTCACTAAGCAAAATACATTCTTCTTGCTGGTTTAAGGCTCATACGGTCTCTCTCAAATTAAGTAAACTCACTGTGGCATAATTATCTTCCTAAGTAGCCCTGCATAGTGTGCAACATACCAAGACATCAAATTTATTTGTATGTACTTAGCTGAATTCCAACAGTTTTCAGATTCCACAGCGATGAAGCTTATTGCGCTTTTCCCTTTGTGCTACATATCCACTGTATATGGATAGCATCACTTTACTTTCACTACCCTCTCAAAGACTTTTCCTCACCTTAAGACTGCCAACTCTACATGAATATAAAGTGGAACAAACAAAAAAAAACTGAAGATGACATATGTCTCCATGAGCTAGAGTTTTGTAAGCAAAAACTAAACAATAACTAAACAATAACTTGACACCAGAGAAGAAAAAAACCCCAAACCCCCATGACAATCACATTCTACTGAACATCAGCTTGCAGTAGCTTTAACAATCCCCCATGATTGTCTTTGCTCTAGCTTTTTAAGAGGTTGTTTGTTTTGTAAGGTACTACAGGTTATGGCTGAGAAAACATCCTTATTTTGCTTTAATCTACCAGAATTCATTTTCCCTCCATTTTCAGATGCATCAACAATTTGGAGACATCATTAGGCACTTATCTGCAGCCATAAAACCATTAGTCAAGAAAAGCAGTTTCCTGTAGAGCTGTGTAAAGTGATACTGAGTCATTTCTCAGGCTGCACCAACCATCTTCCATCACTGTTGCTTCTTCTAGTACTGCGTAAGCAGAGCTTATCAGTCAAGTACTACAAATCTTTTTGAGAAGCATAACACAGGGGTAAAGAGATCAACTCCACACTACATGAAAAATAACATTAAGTGGTTACAATTATTCTGTTCATACTTACATCATCTACTGAGCTGAATTTAATCAACTTTTCCATTTCTGTGCATCTGAAAGTCTACTCTGAATGGTACTATAAAACGTAAGTGCTGTAAAAGGCATACACTGTTCAGTGAATTTCAATCTTATAACACAGATAGGTCTGTCTTTTCTTCTTCCGCTACTATCCAAAGATGAAGAATTTGCAGAAATTAACTTAAAGTAATACACAGTAGCTTAACAACATTATCAACTAGTCATGTGCATTACTCTAGTTCATTCTGTTGCTTTTTATTCATCAGGTTTTTCTATTTCACTGTCTTGACCTAGGATCCACCTTCACTTTCTGGCCATCCCACTCTCTATTTATTAGATAACTAATAAACTAACTTGGCCCTTCATTCCATCATTTGACCTGCTGTCTTGGTAAGTAAAACCAAAGTTGATTTTGTACTGGTTCTTTCTGTCCCACACCGAAATAGTTGCTCTAGTAGCCATTTTGCCTAAAGGTGCACAAAAATGGCCAGACTGTGATCACTAAGTTACTGAAGTATTTTACTTTCTAGCTAAAGTGAAGGAACTAAGCAGTAGCAACACCACAAAAAAGGGTAGTAAATTAGAGGATCACATCTCACCTTTACGTAGAAATAAAAATCTGACGACCTATGGAAGAAATCTGCTTTGAAAGTACTTAAGTCAGAGCTATGCTGCACGGATAAGTATTTTACTATTAACACCAATATCACATGACACATATTGAACAGTTTTAACACCTTTCTCCATCCTAAAACAAACAAACAAAAAGTAAACAACCTAACTTTCTTGTAATGACACCTTAAAACAGGTAAAAGGATTTTACTGTACATCTTTCTTCCTATCATAAAATTACAAAAACACCAGAAGGAAGTATTTTCAATACCAAAAGTTAGAATTCATCTTTAAGAGATTCAGCTGTCTATGCAACACATCAAGACACTGCTAAGGTCATCAATGGTTTTGCAATAAAACATATCAAGAGCTGCTACTAAGAGTTTGGGTTTTTTTTCTCTACCTCTCCCCTGCCCCAAACCAAATTGGTTTTAGTAAAACTTTCTGAAAAATATAAAGACAATTTCATCCAATGAAGATAGCTCTGCTGCAGAGAATAAGCAAGCTCCTCTGATTTAGGGTTCAACCTTCCCCTCTCACCCCAAAGCAACAAAAATAACCATTCCCAAGTCTCACTTCCTTCTAAAGCAAGGAACTAGAACTGCATTTGCGGTGATCTAAGAAAGGAGTTTAGGATAAGGGCTGCTCAATGTTTTTGCACCATCTATCCCAACTACATCCTTCAAATAGTGGTATAACATAGAGTTGAATGTTACTTTCAATATTTTGCAAAGGGACAGTTATCTTTACAGTTACTTCTTTCCTAGCTTGGATTAGGATTTAACATAATCTGAGCCCATTAAAGTAAAAAGTCTAATATTAAAGGTGGCTAGTACAACAGGATTTTAGAAAGAAATAGCTTTTACCATAGTTTTGCATAATCAGAAATACTAAGTTGCCAGAGTATCAAAACCACAAGGCATTTGAGCAGCAGCAGTCTTAGAGCTCTATCCAGCTGTCTGTTGGGCTATTTCCTCAGACTACACATCCTTCCTCCAGAACAAGGTGCAGTGGTTCATAGATAGCAAAATACTGAAGAGTGAGAGCAAATGAAAATAAGCATGTGAAAGATAACGTAATCTTGTAACACTTACCAGGACTATGGTTAATCCATTTAACCTTACCTTGTCAATTCAAGTGAGGGTTTTTTGGTTTTTTTTTTTTTTTTTTTTGTTTTATGACTTGAACTGGGCGAGGGACTTGCAAACAAAAAGGCAACCATCACATTAAAAACAAACCTGGTTTTTGTGAGTGTAAAGACACACAAGTAAGTAGCTAGCTAGCTAGAAACTAGAAAGACACCGTTGAGCCTAACAGGATTCACGTATGGGACTTTATGCCCAAGTAGTTTCACCAATTTCATACCGAAGTGCTGCAAGCAAATTTTTGTATAGATTTTGACTGACTTCAATGTTACTACTATACTATATTTTAATGTATATTACTATATTATACTACTATAGCATTCAAGGAAAACATTACAACTTTCTCTATCAGTTAACAGAAATTATTACCTGTTGATTAACACAAAAATACTGTGCTAATCAGCAGCCAAGCTATATATTCTACTAGCAAAGGAGGACTCTGTTCCCTTATAATGTGAATTATTGCAAATAGGTAGTTCAGTCTCTATACAGAGCACTGACACAATATCATCAGCCTTACTTCATGTGTAGCATACATACACATAGATCAGCCTTTCCCCACTCCTAAGGCACCCATGAGAAGCATGAGAACTAAAATGAGACCACCACTACCAGAACAAGTCATTTCAATTGCCATCTCTCTTCAAAACATCACAACCCTTTCCCTGTAAACATGCTTAGATGCCTGCACACCACATTACAGGAAAAGTACTAATGCAAAGGAGTCAGCTTCTGGCGGGCTCTTATCTTCAGAACAACTAATCCAGTCTGCATTCCCTTACTTGTAGGAATGGTGAGTTCACAGGAAGATAGATACGAGGGAAGTCACCAGGAGTGGGCTTTGACAAGAGGAATTTCTCTGCTGTGACACACTATGCATAGGATTGGTTTGGCACGTATGCCCTAAACCTCAAGACATGCAGGGAACATGTCACTTAGCTGACTAAAAAATTTCATAAAAACGTGATAAAAATTTAACCCTTCCCTTTCTTGCTCCCACCCCTGAACTGTAAGAAATGTTGAAGTTTTCACAAGAATTTAACTTTCTTATGTCTACATTTCTGAGTCTTCCACTCAATTAATTAAAAAAAGGAACTTTTCTCTTTCATATGTCATTAGACTACGGAGAACACTATCACAGATGGTTGAAAATGCCAGAAATGCTGTAAGTTTAACTACTTCTTAAATTACTGAAAGCTACTTCATTAATATCTATTAATTATAATGGTTCCAAATGTAACTCTCAATGGTTTAACAGCTGGTAAATAAAAACTGATGCATTATACCAGAGAGATAGCATACAATTTTCTCTTTCTTATACTCACATGCCTAAAGATTCCCTACTGTTGGCAGGGAACAAAGCTTTTTCTGTTCTTACACAGCTTACCTACCTAAAAAAAAAAAATCTCTCTCTCTAAATCAGTGCCTTGAAATAGAAAGACATTACGTATTACTAGCATGAAAGATCGCATCTAGTTTTTAATGCCATAACGTGTAAGATTAAGCACGATCCATCATGATTATTCTATAACTGCCCCAGGTAGGGCAGCAATCACTTTACAGCAAGAATACTTTACTCCTAACCATGGCGTGCAAACGCTCTATTCTTAAATTGGTTGGACTTAATGACGTTTAAAAAATTAAATATGAATTAGAAGTATGAACAAGGACATTCCAAGTTAGCAACCCAAAAGTCTTATTTCTGTCTAAAACCCCCAAAGATTTAAGATAAATGAAAGCATTCTACCGGTACAACTTCATGAGATTAATCTCAGACTTCAGGTTAGCCCACAGAAGTCCTACTGTTAGGCAAATCTGTAGTTATTCAAGAACAGATTCTACCTCTACTTCTGCACTTATGTCACAACCAATTTCAGTGGTTTTTAGTTAGGAAATGAATAATGATAAGCTGCCCTGCACTCAACCCAGGTTACACTCAAGTGAAGCCAGCTACACAGCAGAGCAACCGAAGGCATCCAGTCATCTTTTGGGGCTTTTTTTTGTCTCTTTCCGACAGAAAATTTGACATTTGTGGTAAAGATCCACGGTAAACAGTTCTGGTTTGACTTCTGGACTCACCACAGGAAGAAGAGATAACTATTACCCGATCAACATATTTACAGCTACAGACAGTTCAGAAAGAAGATCTGCTTCTTTCACATACAGACCTGGCCATAATTAACCACACTTGTCACCTTACATATATGCCATCATACCACATTCACATGACCTAAGCCATCGTTTATTCAGAAACTTGAATACTCTAGAGTTGAGCATTTTGTTCATGAGCACATTGAACTGTTTTACAGCCTAATACAGTTGTTATCAACTTCCAGATTAATCTCAAGATTTTTGGTTCCAGGTGGCCTAGAAATACTGGTTTACTCTCTTCTGAATCACAACACTATATTATAAAACACACATTCTTCAGCTAACTCAGCCAAGTTTTATTAAAGCAAATTTAATGGTTTAGATTTAAATTTCTGATGAGAGCTATGGGAAGAGAGTAGATTAGATTTGTAACTGTAGTTTGATCTTAAATATGTACACTTTGGCAGATATCCCATAACATGACTTAACCACTTTTGAGAAGTCATGCAAAATTGGCTTGGTCAGCACTAAATCTGTCTAATTTAGGGCAAGACTATCACAAGCTCCTTAAGGATGGGATTCTTGTAAGTGCTTCTGTACAAACCTTAACCATCACAGCATGTAACTGGAATTTCTAAACATTTATTTTTAATCACAGTGCTCATCTTTTTCTCAGAAACAAATATTAGCTGTCCTTTTTAAACAGATAATGCAATTCCAGCAAGGTAATTTAACCTAAAAGTAACTTTAGAAGTTTAAAAAAAAAACAACACATCATAAAAGCTAAATGCCCCACAAATGAACTATGCAAGCCTGGGACCAACCCTGCCATAAGGTGTTTCAAAGAATATATACGAGCATTTACAAAATAAAGCAATCTATTTCTTAAACAGTAATTGTCGGGGGGGGGGGGGGGGGGGGCCCCCA
>JAVKLA010000088.1:10663582-10683770 GCA_034782735.1 Sagittarius serpentarius
GACACTAAGGCTTTGTGGGCAAAAATAATAAAAATACCCCCCCCCCCCCCCCCCCAAAAAAAATTTATCTTCTTTTTGAATCAGTTAGCAGAAGTAAGCCCATCAAATGAGCTGAGAGAGACATGACTTGGATGGCCCATTGCACAGTTCAAATACCTAACTACAGCTGTGCATTATTGAAAACAAAATTTAGAGAAAAGCATTTTTGAGGAATAGTTTGTTTGCACAAAGTATTTAGCTAGCAGTCTTAAGTGGTAAACAAGTTAACAGACTGCATCTGTCTAATTCATGTTCAGGAAGAAAAGGCTCGGTTCACTAAATAAGTCTAAATAAATGGTTAGTTATAGGTTGTTTGTCAGCTCTCTCTGACACTCTCTTGGCTTAACGGAGGGAATTGCTTAAATGGTTTTAGTGTTTCAGCACCATTTAGTTTTTCTGCTGTTACTAGTGGCTTATGTAAAAGGCAGAGAAGAAGTGGGACAGGGTTGTAAAATGCAGTATCCTCTCTTGAGAAGGTTTTGGAAATGACAGAGGTAATGTTGCCTGGAAAAAAGTACTGTCCTTTAAAAAATCACTGGGAAATAATAGACTAATTCTTATTAGGGACAGTCTAGCAGAATCCCAGATGGAATAAAGAGTGAAATCCAGTTTTTCCAATATTCCAGGGCAGCTGTTGGTCTCGAAAGAATCTTCTTTAAGAAGTAACTCTGTGAAGTTTTCAGTACGTAAGTTGTCTTTTTATAGCTGCCTTGTTTAAGGGCCATGAAATGTTAAAAACATTGCTGCCTGCCAAACCAGACACAGTTGAGAGCTGTGATCCGGTCTGGCATGCGTGGACTCCTGGAGAACTTGAAACATTGCCCAAAATCAAGAGTTTTAAAGCACAACTGTTTCCCCCTTTGCTGTTAGAAAGCATGCAGGCTCTCTCTGTGTGAGGGCAGTTACCTGGGTACAAAATACACAGATAAACATATCTGGAATATAAACAGGAGCAGGTGGAAAGTGCAGCAGCGTCAGAGCGTGGTGCAGCAGAGGACAGGGGCTCAAGCAGAGCTTTGAAAGCTTCCTCCACTCTTTCCCGGGAAGTAGAAGCTGAATTTCTGTCCCCGTCCTCCCGCTCTCCCAGCTGCGCTGGATCCTCCCCTTGGCAGTTTCTCTCCCTAGTCCTGCCCCTTTACTCTTGTATATAAGACCCTCTCCGAGCGGCTTTTGCTTCACAAAAATCCAGTCGAGGCAGCTGTAATTCCTCTTGCGTGCACGCAGCAGCCCTGAACGTCCGATCCGACATGGGTAAGAAATCCAGCCTGTGGATCCAGCCGGGATCTGCTGCTTTTGGCTACAGTTCTGCACTGTGAAACTTGTAAGCAGGGGCCAGTGGGTTCGTTAGCGTGGCGGACTGGTAAGGAGAGACCCGGGGCTGAAGTTCAGCACTTTCTCTTACTGTTGAAAGGTTTGCTTCTTTAAGCTATTGAAAACCCCTGTGGTTTTAAATAAGTAGCTTTAATGCTACCAGTAAATTCCTTTTATGCGATCATTAAATGTCTCTTTAGTACCCCAGCATGTAGAAACTGAAATAAGCATTTGGACTTGGTGCTTGGGTTGATTGTAAATGTGAATGACACTTAGGAATATTGCCGGGAAACTGAGGACCAGAATTTAACTTTTTGCTTACGTTTTTGTGATAGACCACATAATTTTTATGGACTTTCATTTTTGAATACATGGACAGGAAATAGAGGGAGGGGACTAAAATAGATGGAAGCTTTTTTGTGTGTGAATGTATTCTTGTGTAATTTGCAAGGGGGACACTGTTACATTGTGATTTCACAAAACAGGGTAAGATTGTAGACCTTAGTAAAAAAAGCCCTTATTACACAGACAAAAACAATGATTCTGACTCAGCAGAAGTGTCTAGCCTGGTTTATCTGCCCAGGGTGAATGTGTATCTTATAGTGCTTTTGTAAGTACTAATAGTAGGAAGTAAATGATACTTGTTTTGCTTTGCTTCCTACCAAACTGTAAGTTTCATTTTGTAACCTGTGATAATGACGGTTTTGTCTAAATGGTCGCGGCAGTCTGTACGACGTCGCTAGGCAGTGTGTAAAGAGTAAGTTAAATACTGCACCTTAAAGTTTAAAGTAGCATGATGGTGATTGATTGGTCACAAGGTTTGGCAAAGTATGCTCTTGGCGGTGTACGAGATCAAGTCTTGGACTGCTCTTCAAAAATTTAACAGATCATTAAAGTCAGCTTGCATAATTTGTTACTTGGAAAAAGACTTGTATTCCCAAAAGAATGTGCTTCTTTTGTCTCTGTTCTTCTCTAAGGCCTGTGTCTTGTCATGTATATAGTATAGCTGATAATACTAATTTTTTTTCCCATTTGTGTGTTTATTTCAGCAGTTTTGCACAATCATACTGTGAACCAGATTTGCCTACCTTCATTTTTTAATGTCAGTGTTTAACCCATGCATACACCTCAGCTTCAGAGAACTTTCTATTTACTCAAGCTCTGCAAAAAGCCCAGTTTGGCCCATATTTATTCCACCTAACTTTAAGTTCTCAACAGAGGTGGCTAATTTATTGCCACATTTCTCCTAAACTCCCTCAGTAAAGAGTCTTAGGCACCTTCACAGTTTGTCTTAAGTGGGCTGAAGAACTCTGCTGCCATAAAATAGTGCAAATAAAAAGACAAAGTCTTTCCTGCTCCTTTCCTTTATTTCACGCTGTTAAACCCAAACTATCAAAGAATACCTCTTTGTGTTAGGTTACTGAATACTATGAAACTGTGCTTTATCAAGTGGGAAATTTTTCTACAATGCTATTACCTGTTGTTGGAAATCTATAAACTTCATTATGCAGACTACTAGTGACTCCCAGGTTAATCTGAGTGTAGTTTGCTCGTGCTGCAGCTTCCTCAGAGGCTTTGCATATCACTTCAAAAGTTTTAACACACTGATTAGGTAAGTATAAATGGATTGGCCTTTTATTTAAAAAAGAAAAAAGCAACTTTCAGAAGTTTTTCATAAAACAATCTCCTAAATCTTGCTTTTATAATGTTTTGTGGTATTTGTTGTCCTTTGGGATGATCTGTGTTTCCCCTTATTTCTTTGCCCTGAGGAGCTCAGCATTTCTGAAGACTTTACAGCCCTTGAAAAAGCGGAGAGGCATCTTTATCGCCTGCCTGACAAAGGAAGCGCTTGTATTCAGGGATGCAAAGCAACACAGTGACTTGGCTCACCCAGTAACAGGGACAAGTGAACCCAGAGGTGTCTGGGCTGTTTTTCTGTGCTCTGACTGCTTGACTGACAGTTCCTCTCGTCATTCTTTGACCTTGCACAGTATGTGATTTTACCTGGCACTGTGGTACAACTTGGTGCCCAAAAAAATGAGGGAAATGAAACGTTTTATTCTTCACTGCCACCCGAAAGAGCGTGGTATCTTTGCCACCATCAGAGAAGCTCGTTTAACATTTATGACAGTGAGAACTGCCTCCTTTTTGTCTAAAACTTACTGAGTGGATGGAAAGCTGCAGGGAGTCCCTCATTATGCTTTATGTGGGAAATGGTGGCTTACATATTTTCAGCTGTTGTAACCGTGGCAAAATATCCCCAAACCTTGTTGATTTGCATGGAGTTTTCCAGAGTGGCCTGTGGATCATTGTTGGTGGCTCACAAAGGACTGGATGGTTGCCTTTGGTTTACTGTCCCTCCTGTTCTCCAAAAAGAGGAACAGAACACATGGAAAGACAGAGGAAAAGGAAACTAGACTGAATTCTTCAATTCCCTTCGCTTTCCACAAGACAGAATTGCTGTAGACAGTGGTAACAAAAGGAACAGTGATATTTTTATCAGCTGTTAGTGTATATATACAAATAACTGCGTAGGAGTAAGGAGGAATTGGGCTTATTGTAACTTCATTTGTGAAAAAAGGAGAATTGTGCAACGAAGCAGTTAAAGCTAAATGCATATGTTCTTCCCTTTAGCCACTGGCGGTAGATCAACGTTCTTTGATTTAGAAAGACAAGGAAGGTGGACTTTGTGGATGGGAAGCTACCCATAAGAGAATTCACCTGTATAGGTGTAACATACACTGCAGAAAAAAAATCTCAGTGCTTTTGTCCTTGCTGGAGTTTGCAAACCGCACGGGTGTGACACAGCGGCCCACTTCCTGGTGCTTGGAATGCTCGGTCAGCTGCCAGATGAATGGGGCATCTGGAACGTAACAAGTAATATTAACATGTTTAACCATGGATTATTAATGTAGCAATGTAAATGTTATTGTTAACGTGTTGCTACAAGATGGCACAAATCACAGTTTCATGACAAAAACCTTATTTTGTATTCACAAATGAGCTTGGCATCATATAACCCAGAAAGACTTGCATCATCCACGGGTATCTTCAGGCAGTTAGATACAATGGTTCAGAATAAAAGAGTGTTTGAACAAGATCAGAGGGAAAGGAGAAAAAAAATGTGTATGAGAAGAAGGAAGAGAAAACGTTTATCATCTTGCTGTATGTTTTCTCTGGAAAACAATTTGGCACAAATAATCTTTTTCTCAAAGTGTAATCTGCAGAAAAGTGCATTTGCAATGCTAATTAAGCTGTGGTCTAATGCATACTGAGTTCCTGCTAATTTGGGTGATTGAGAAAATTGGAATAAAGTTTAAATTATGGCTTAGACATAAATGGAACAAAGTGAACTTTATATTTTGTATTTCCAGATAAAAATATTTCATAAAGCATGTGAAATTAAACCTAAAGTACTAAATTACTCTTTTTGAGAAGATCCTGTTTATGAAGTTATGAACCTCCCAGTGCAGTGAGTGGATTGCTTGAAGCATTTTGCCTTCAGAGAAAGGCTCCATAATTAAATGGGCATTGGAGCCGTCACTACTGCTGTATTTGAAATCGTAGATCTGTGACATTCTGAAATAAACTGTTGCTATAAATTTCTCTTTTTAAATATCAGAGAATGGCAAATAATTAGCTGATTTACTTATTTTTATTACAGACACTTGAGGTATGGAGGGAGGCAACTATACTATGTTTTTGCTTCTGTCAACATGTATTTCACTTCATGTCACATTGAAAAAATATGCTGGCATCCTGCTGCACAGCACTTCTATATTTTTGTGTTTTAAAAGGCTGATTATACACTAGTTCCATTTAGGAATGGAGCAGAAGCTTCCTGCATTGTGTTCAGCAGGCCTGCAGCTCTGTGGCTCTAGAAAAGCAGAGATTTATGTGTGTCAGTTAAGCCTATAAACTTGCAACATGTTGTAACTGCCCCTTAAAACAGTATTTCAGGGTAATATTTTCTTAATTCCAGCCAACAATTTATTGATGCAATGCTGAGCATGTATGTTCTGTTCACTGTGTTAGAGTAGATATCACTGTATACGAGGCTGTTTTAATATAATTTTTGCTGAGGTGTTGGTTAGGATCCAAACTGATACTAAGGGAGGTAAGACTTTTTAGAAGCAAGCTGAAACGGTTGTAAGTGTTACAAGTTAGGAGTGAGCAGTGCTTTATGCTTGCTGAGGGTCAAGCTCTTGGTTCTGGAAGATCCTAATATAGGCGTCCTGTCTTTTTGGAAGTGAACACATCACCTTCCAGATAGAGAAGCTGTAGATAACAACTGCTGTGGTTGCCATCCCCATTGAAATTCTGAGGGTTTGTGCATAGGGACACCCAGATGCGTGGGTTGGTTTTGACTCTCGGTGCAGAAGAGCATTGTTTCTCAGTCCTCTGCCACTGCAAAATGACATGTTCCTCCTAACACAGAGCCCAGCCTTGAACCACACATGGTCCTTCTGCTTTTGTGGGGTTCTCTTCTCCGGAGGACATTTGGATTCCCTTTCTGTCTTCCTAAAACTACGGTTTCCCCAGTCAGTTGTCTGATTCGTGGTATAGTTGCTATGCTGGAAGTGGTGAACGAGGAATGCCGGTTCGAGGGGGGCTTCTGGCGGCTGTAACGGTGGCGTGAGGACAGAGGTGGGGAGCTGAGTTTTTAATAGAGAGAAGGTGGAATGGTTCATAATTCCCCTTCCTCTCATCCTTTCTGGTCACCTGCAGTATCACCTCTTACCCAGGCTGTAAATCCTTAAAAATAACCACTTCTTCAGCATTTATATGCAGAGAAAAGACTGGAGGCTTTCCAGTAATAATAAAATGGGTTGTTCAGATTGGGCAATCTGTCTCCTTACTCATCTGGCAGTGATTCAGCAGCTCTCTGTAAAACATTTAACACAATTTTCTTAAATCCCAGATCCTTGTCATATATGAATGTGTTTTAAAATCGTGAGGCTGAACTCCTCAAAATGAAGGCTTAAATTTCCCATTATTTTTTAGCATGGAGTGTCATATTGTGTATATTTTCAGAAACTCAAGTAACTTCAGCACTAACTGGAGCCAGCGAGACTTATAGGTGTTTGGCAGTGTAAAAACTGGATCTAAGATTTGTCAATCCATCTGAATGCAAAGCCAATGTCCTCTTAGAGATATGCTTTAAAATAATTTGGAGAGTAAAAGAACTTCTTTATTTTTTTCTCCAATCAGCAAAATGCGGAGCCTGTGGTCCAGGATATGCAACTCCTCTGGATGCCATGAAAGGCAAGTACTGCAACATCTTTTCTAAATCCGGGCCATCAGTAAAGGAATTGTTTTCACATTAGGGGAATACCAGGTAGATGCCTTCCAGAGTGGCTCATTAATTAGTAAGGCCAAGGAGACTTTAAATATCAGGAGAGATTTTATTTCATTTTGCACCCAGCTCTGGGCAAAGCATGCAAGCTCTGTTACCGTGAAGTCACTAAATCATAGCACTAAACCAAAGTGGGTCTGGGCTTAGATGTGTGCCCGGCTATAGGGTGCTAACACTCAACAAACTGTTCGGTTTCTCTGTGCTGCAAAATAGACCTTTGCTTTAAGAATATTGGGAGCAAGTGTTTAACCTAAAAAAAAAAAAAAGTTTCATTGGTGTTTTTGGATGGAGACCTTTATAGACTGCCCTCAGACTCTCTTATAAAAACAAGTGGCTGTCGAGGACAGAAGAAAGGGAAAATAGGAGAAAGGACTGTAGAGTATTCTGTGTGACATAGTTTAATGGCAAGCTTCTCACCCACTTGTAGCTGTACAAAAGTTATGTTCTGTTCTTCCCAGCAGTGTCTGGCTGAATGCTGAACCTCACTAAAGCCCTTGAGGGATTTTGCTGTAGCTTTTAATAGTGTCAGAACTTCACCTTGAGTTGTTCGCTGTATTTTAAAAGCCTCAATTTTATAGATTGTAATAAGTAGGCTTTTGGCATAGGTAGACTGAAATCTGGGCCCTGGCAGCAGGGAGTCATCACTTGTGTAACTGGGGAAAGGAGAGGCTTGACATGGCCTTGCAGGTGGGAAGGTGGTCTCCAGCACTGTCCTTTTTCAGGAAAATAATTGCATCCCCAGGGCCTCTTACATTAGGAGGGCAAGGGAGTGGAAAGGCCCCACAGCTGGATAAGCACTTTCTCCTGGCGATTTCTGGCTGCTCAAACTATATACTACTGGTGTTTCTCCATAAGATGGAAATACTGCGATTCAGCTTCCTAGGAAGAATCACAAGTTACAGATGGAGAAATTAAATCCGAAGACTCTCTTAAAGTTAACCACAGCTCTTTGTAAAAATGGTTTCTTCTGATGCATTAAACAAGACTTCTGCCTTGAAAGGTCCCCGGGAGGAGATTGTGTATCTGCCTTGTATCTACAGAAACACTGGGATAGAGAAGCCTGACTACCTGGCCACTGTGGATGTTGACCCCAAATCTCCACACTATTGTCAGGTACCCCTGTGCATAGAATGGCTCTGGTACTCCATTTTCTAGGGTGGTGAATATCTGGGTTCACATAATCATTTTCAAGTAGATATTTGTGTAGAGAACCAGTCAAATCCTCTGCTGTTTTTCTTACTAGGTTACTCAAAGCTAACATTTATCTTGTTAGTCTCAAGGCACTTTTAAAGCATTTTTGTGCTTAGTATTTTGATAATTCTTTTTGTAACACTATTACTGGTTTATACTGAGCATGACTATTAAGCTCTAGAAGGTGATATTTCATTGGGGTGTGTCAGTAGTATAGACAGAGTTTATAATGCAGGATGTCTGATACCCTGGAAAATTCTACACATTAGGTATTATAAATCTAATCCATTTACTTCATAAATGGAAAGCTGTGGGTCGGTAGCTACCAATATACCAGATCCAAAATATTGGTAAGATTGTCCTTAAGCTCAGTTTATTACCGTGAATAGTGTACACTAAACTGCATTTAAACATGCAGTGCTTTTATGACTCAAATTACTGAAGGTACTTTAGACTCTGGTCTCCGTGTGTTTAAGGAGCAGAGAATCTGATTTGACAACAAAGATTTTCATAATTTGTTCTTTTTTTTTTATAACTACTGCTTAGGGTTTTATTAAGGAGGAATGGAGGAAACAAATCTCCCAAAACTTTGACAAAACTTAGCTGTAATCTTTCAATTTTTCTTAGTTATACAGTGGAAAAGTTAAAATCGGAAGCAAGAGTGCAAATTAACATGTCCATTTGCTACAGCAAGCCCCAGTTGTAATCAGGTAAATCTTGTAAAGTCAGGGACTTGCAGCACATGGACAAGTGATGTTTCTTTCTGTCGTATTTTTCCATATCATTATTGCATGTCTCCTTAATTAGATAGAATCTTCTAAAGATTTGGATTAATTTAATAGCATACAACATTTAACAAATGCTATGCGATCATGACGTCCAGCTTTTTTCTCCCACTCTACAGCTTCAGCTCTGCATATCTCAGGCTGAATCTGCTTCCTGAATAACAAATAGCAGTTTTCTTCTGCTCTTTATTAATTTATACTGTGACATAAAGACCCATTTCTTTGCCTAGGGGAAAAACTATACCAGACTGAATCTTAAGTCCGTCTCTGACTTTGTAGGTGATCCACCGCCTGCCCATGCCGAATCTTAAGGATGAGCTCCATCATTCAGGGTGGAATGCCTGTAGCAGCTGCTTTGGGGACGCCACAAAGAGAAGAAATCGTCTGATTCTACCAAGTCTGATCTCTTCTCGAATTTATGTGGTGGATGTGGGAACAGACTTGCGAGCTCCTAGAATCCATAAGGTATATTTGGATGACTTTAGGCTGGGTTTTTATTTCTTATATTTTGACCAAGGGACAGTGGTTTTATGGATTCCAACTTCAAATTAGAATAGGAAAGCCAGAACAGTTACGGAAACTTCTGTCAAACATTAGGAGCTTCTGGGAGTTTTGAAACTCCTACGGTTTATTGATAAACTACAGACAAAAATCTTGCACTGAAGAAATAGAGGTAAATGTGGTGTCAAACACTGAAGAATTAGGAAGTTCCAGAATTCAACCTGCCTCTGCAGTTGTAGTTGCACACCGTATTATTGGTTTTGACTACAAGATAACGAGGCAAACTCCTGCATGACACGTTCAGCTGAGCATATGTAGATTGTATGTTTTTCAGAGAGGAGTTCAAATTTGATTGGATTTTCCCTGAGCAAAACCAGATCTCTTCCGTAAAGGACACCTCCTTGATTTGTAATCTTTGGTTCTTAAACATGTGATACGTAGATTTTTTAAAAGAAAAAATTAAGAAAATGTTTTAATATGGGGAAATTAACATTTAAAAAATTCTCTTGTTCATGGAAACAATTGAAATTTTCCCAAAATAAAACTTCCACTGCAATAGAATTCATTTGGCAGGGATACAGATGTTGGCATAGGTAGGGGTTTGGATATAGACTTACACTTTTCCATGTCTAACTGTTTAGATTCTCTTTACAGTCAGCGAAAAAAAATAGGCATTGCTGGAGTCAGATTTGTCTAACCTAGTTTAGAAACCTGCTTTAGGGTAAAGGAATTGTGTCTTAAGAGTGTTTGTTTCTTTTCACTGACTATAAAGTAAGCATAGGGGATTAGCTTAGATGTAAACATATACACTGTCAGTGTCTACACTTGGTCAGATGAATCCCACAGCAATGTGTGAAGCTTCAGTACAGAGTTCCAGGTTTGGCAGAGACAGATTTAGTTATCAAAAACATAATTTGAAGACAAGTCACAATGTGGAATGTAAGGAAACTTCTAAGTGGTCTTTTGTCTCACCCTACCTGCCGGCAAATACTCTCGTTCAGAGTCTTTCAGTTTTGAGTTCTGTAGAACCTTGCCAGCCTTTAACTATTGATGCAGTGGAATAAACCCCCCAAAGGTCTCTTCTTGTACAGTGAATTTTGTTTCAAACTGAGTCTCTGGCAAGCCTCAAAGATTCCCCCCCCCCCCGAATTGCTAGTACTCCAGTGAGAGCTGATGTCTGAATATCGCACAAGTAGTGTTTCTGCCGTTGATACTAATGAAAACGAACTCAGATGTCAGTGTCTGACTGATGCATGAATTAGACTGATTCTAACCATTCAACTCTTGCAGTTGATATTTTTGAGAAGAACAAATAAATGTCATGGATGGTATACTATATTACTGGGCAGAGCAGGAAGCAGGAGGTGGCAGGTACTCAAAAAACAAAATAGGAAAAGAAACAATCCCCCTCACACATAACGCCATTCCCACTCCTTCCTCACTCTTTGAAACTTGAACTCTTAGGGGTGGAACTGGTATTCTGTCATGATGTCTGTGAAGGTGACTATGACTATATGTGTACTCATTTTAGATTGTTGAGCCAGTGGAGTTATTCTGGAAGAGTAACGCAGCTAATCCTCACACCTCTCACTGTTTGGGCAGTGGTGATATCTTAATCAGCTGTTTGGGAGACCCTTCTGGCAATGGAAAAGGTATTAATCCCCTTCATTACTCTAGAAAAGTATTTTTGGCATAGAAGTATGATGCTTCCAAAGTACAGGCTGCAAAGCTAGAAGAATTTTTAAGAGCTTACAGTTCTTTTGTGCACATAACCATTCCAGCAGGTGTTTATTTACCTACAGAATAAATACTTCAGTTACCAGGTAAGCTGTAGGGTCGTTGTTCTGCTATAACAATTCAGACCTGATGTGGAGGAACATGTATGGGGCTGTTGATGAGTTCAGCTTCCATGTCTCAGTCTCACATATATTACTAAAGAAGACCAACTCTAGTGGTTATAATATGAGCAACAAACCCATTAACATTTCACTTGGGTCCCTTCAGCATAGAGCAAGGAAGAATTGCTTTTGAACATAGTCTGTATGAGCTCATATTTGTGACTTGGGCATGAAAGATTCTGCTGCCAACCTAAATCCTCTTTGTCTCATTGTCTAATGAAAATTAAGCCTTTCAAGGTATTCCAGATCGCATTTCCTGTTTAAAACTTTTGAAGGATTCTTGCCTATAAATTTTGTTACCTATTCAGATGTAAAACACCTGACATCTAAAGAGAAATACTAGCTATTAGAAGAAATATACTTCAGATGGTGAGTGGTGAACCCTGCTCCTTTTCACAGGGTTTTTCTCTTCTGGATTGTGGGCAAACGTCCTTGAATAGATGCATATTATGTACATAATTCAAGGATACTGGTGGCAAGCAAAGAAAAACAGAGGTGACTCCTCCAGGATCTTCTCTAAGATATCCCGTAATAGAAATGTACTCTAGAGGGCTAACAGATTTATTGGAATGACTTGAGTAGAAATAGAGCAAACTGAAGCTTAAAAAATTAATTACAGTGTGATAAAGTTCTTTTAAAATCCAGCTTTCATTTGTTTTAGTCCACAAAAGCAAAACCAACAGAATCACAAAATTTTCCTTAAGCATAGGGTTGCATTTTACAGCGTGTTTAGAAAACAGGCATTTAAATATTAATATATTATTTATCTTATTTAACGCCATGGATCTGTGTGAATGTCTTCAAACAATTTTCTTTGGTTTTTATGTCAGGTGGCTTTATTTTGCTGGATGGAGAGACCTTTGAAGTGAAAGGAAACTGGGAGAATGGGGAAAAGGTACCTGCTCTGGGTTATGACTTCTGGTATCAGCCACGACACAATGTCCTGATGAGCACTGAATGGGGAGTCCCAAAAGCCTTCGCATATGGGTTTAACCCAGCTGATGTAGAGAGCGGTGAGGGAGCATTTGTTTAAACTCTCAAAAGTAAAAGTGATTCTTTGTTAAAGTAATATCCTCTGTGCTTATTTTTGTCTGACCTGATCCATTAGGGCATTATGGCTGCTGCATTAATGTGTGGGACTGGAACACTCACACCTACATTCAGGCAATTGACTTAGGGAAGGGCTCCATACCTTTGGAAATCCGATTCCTCCACAATCCAGATGCTGCTGAAGGGTTTGTTGGATGTGCTCTGAGTGGTGCAGTGCATCGATTCTATAAGACAGAGGTAAGTAATGAAAGCCGTGGCAAACACAGAAGCTCAAACCTAGTTGTTTCAGAAATCCGCTGATCACTTAGGAAATAGTAGAATTTGGATTAAAAAAAAAAAAGGCTCCTAATTCCAGTCTAATTCTAGCCAAGCTATAACATTGTGTCAGAGAGCAAACCTTCTAATGACAGCGTGCATACAAGCCGATGCCGTTGCTTTCTGAAGCTACCATATAGTCCCTCATCTCTGAGCCATCGCAGTTGGTAGGCATTTTGAGTATCTCTGCAGCCATATCGCTGATGTCCAGCATGCAGATCTTCAGCAGCCTGATCCTGAAAGGAAGCAAAACTTAAGGGGTCATGGTGCTGGTCTGTCAGCCCCTCTTCCAGTGCTCCTGTCCTCCACAATAACTTGTTGATCAATTTAATTACAATTAATGAATTGTGAAAGTCTCAAAGAGGGGAAGGTCTTGCCAATGATAGGAACATTAGTGATCACTTGAACGTGACACAATCTAATGAACACCTGCACTGAGGGGAGGGCTGCAGCATTAGCTCAACGGCTTGCTTTCTGGCCTGCAAGCTGGTCAACAAACATGTATCGGTTGGACAGCTAATCAGAACGTGTGAAACTTGTCCCCAGTGTCAGTGTGTGCTGCCTACTGCTCAGCCAGTATTTGGAAGCATAGGGAAGACCTGAAGGTAGAGGAGGGAGGGAAAGCGATAGGGTCATGGACAGGGGAGTAGACCTATTGCCGTTTTAGAGGGCGATCTGGAGACAGGACACCAAGCTGTAGGAGATTAGCAGTCTTTAGTTCTGTTACTGTTACAGCAATCTGTTTAAGAGGTTGTTGCATAGTATAATCATTAACATTCTCCCGGGCAGTATAGTTATGATCCTCACCCCTTGGTAACACTTATTTGCGGTGTGCATATCACCTCTGTACAGGACCTGTTAAATAAATAGCACTATTTGCTTCTCCTCCCTCTGTCATGCATAGCTGAGCCCTCTTGGCTAACATGAAGGCAATAATAATGCTGTGTTCTCTCCTGTGCCTTCTGCAGAAAGGAGACTGGGCAGCGGAGAAAGTGATTGAAGTACCCAGCAAGAAGGTGCAAGGATGGCTTCTCCCTGACATGCCTGGTTAGTGTGAGCATGTTTGGAAAAGAAATGGGGTGTTCTCTTCAGCTCCCTGGTACAGTGTAGCTTTTTGCAAAATTTTGTCCTTAAATGGCAAACACTTCCCTTGTAAAATACTAAATTTCTGTTTGGGTTCTTTGTGTAACACTTTTGATGTAACCAAATTAGCCTTGCTTATGAGCCACCAAGTAGGAGACTGTCAGACCTCTGCTCCCACGCTGCTCAGTGCTTGAGGTCAGTTTCTCTAAAAAAATACTTGAAGTTTGGGTCTTTCAGCATGAGCTCACAGTATTCAGGAATGGTCCTGGGAATGCTGGTAGAGCCTGAACCTCCTCTGAGTAGGCACCAGGTTTCCAAGGATGACTGTGTTTGTTCAACCCATATCTTAACACATTTTTCTGAAGCTACTATGACTAGAATTTGGAAAGATAATAGGCTTGTGGTCTTGTTTGTTGGTCCTGTCCATTTCCTGACTTTGCTACTGAATGTTTTCTTGAAGGTCTTATTACTGATATCCTCATCTCACTGGATGACAGGTTCCTGTATTTCAGCAACTGGCTGCATGGAGACATCCGCCAGTACGATATCTCCAACACCCGCAAACCCAAGCTGGTGGGACAGGTAAGCCAGCATCAGAGAAGCTGTCACATACAAGGGCAGTACAGTCTGCTTATTTCCTACTTTTTTAAAGGGAGAAAATGACAATTTATTTTTGCTTCAGAATTGTCACTATATTGCTTTCACCTTCCTTTGATAGCCGACGCCTATTCTCACACATTCCCTTGGTTACAGGTGTTTCTGGGAGGCAGCATCACAAAAGGGGGGCCTGTAACTGTAGTGGAAGACAAGGAATTGCAGTGTCAGCCAGAGCCATTTGTGATGAAAGTAAGTTTTCCTAATGTGCACTTTGTCAGTGCTCTGCTGATTGTAATCCATTTTAAAACATCCCTACACCTCAGTCAAATGTACAATATAGAAAGCCATATCTGAGCTAGTTTGTATCTTGGCTTACAGACTGGGCAGGTATCACATTTCAGCATGGACTGGAGCTAGTAAAACCTGGTAAGTGTTCTGGGTCCCTGGTGGAATTGGACAAGCTGTTCAACTGTACTGAAGCCTGTGTAATTACATCTTCCCTGCTGTTGTTAGCTAGCTAATTTAAAGCTAATGGCAGTGTGCATTCATCACACTGCCATCGTGGCTTCTGATAATCTTTCAAGAACTGATGGTTGAAGCACTAAACCAGCTCATTCTGCAGTGTGTGTGCGTGCGCGCGTGCAAAGAGTTCCACGGCACCTGGTATCGTGACAGAAAAATGAAAGAGCATTAATTGTCTCTGCTCATTATCAACGTGCATTAATATTATTACCGTCAAGGCAGCTACCTGTGGAAAGTTTCAAGATGTGCAAGAACTGAATATGGTCATGACTAAGATCTGTTGGCTACCAAAGGCAGTTTCAGGGAGTTCCACATACTCCTTTTCTTCATAGTGCAGATTGTGACCTAGCTGCAGTATAGACAAGTTCTTATTTGCAACTGTGTTATGCCGCTGTTGTGGTTTAACCCCAGCCAGGAACTCAGCCCCACGCCGCCGCTCACTCATTTCCCCCCCACCCAGTGGGACGGGGGAGAGAATCAGAAAATAAAGTAAAGCTCGTGGGTTGAGATAAGAACAGTTGAATAGAACAGAAAGGAAGAAACTAGCAATGACACTAATAACAATAAAGTGACAATAGTAATAAAAGGATTGGAATACACAAGACAAGTGATGCACAATGCAATTCACCGCTCGCCCACCAATGCCCAAGCCATGCTCCTCCCACCCCACCCCGCTGGGCATGACGTCCCATGGTATGGAATTAGCCCTGTGGCCAGTTTGGGGCAGCTGTCCTGGCTGTGCCCCCTCCCAACTGTCTGGTGCCCCTCCAGCCTTCTTGCTGGCTGGGCCTGAGAAGCTGAAAAGTCCTTGAGTCAGTCTAAACACGACTGAGCAACAACTGAAAACATCAGGGTGTTACCAATGTTCTTCTCATACTGACCCAAAACACAGCGCTGGACCAGCTCCTAGGAAGACAATTAACTCTGTCCCAGCTGAAACCAGGACAGCCGCCCAGCTCCTGCTTGATTTTTGACACTTCCCTCCAAGTGCAGCAACCAGAACCCTTCAGCCCTTACTTTCCTACATCACTGGTTCTGTGAATTAAGTGGAACTCACTTGAAATGGCTTCAAGGCTCCCTGTTAGTAAGTAATAAGACTCCCAATAAAAACTGTTCTCTCTCCAAAGTAGGGGATTTGGTGCTCCTGTGTCACGGATTTCAGAGTGCTGGATGGTCCTTCGAGTAGCAGAACTGCTGTGCTGATTTGTTTCTCCTTGCTGTTGCATTTCTTTTGTTCAGCCTCTGTGGCAGCTTGTGTTGAGCATCTTGTTCTCTGTTATAATTTTAGGGGAAGAGGGTGCCAGGTGGACCTCAGATGATTCAGCTTAGTTTGGATGGGAAGAGGTTGTATGTCACCAGCTCTCTCTACAGTGGATGGGACAAGCAGTTCTACCCAGATCTTGTCAAGTAAGAAAACTTTGGTAAATGAGGATGACTGTACAAGCCCACGTTCAAGATTTTTCTTAAATGGTGGTATGCATATACCAGCAAGTATACAGCACAAAGTTCCCACGCAGGCAGACTGAATCCGGTAACTTTTTGTACACAGCCTACCAACCTAGGTGTTCTACCCACTCCATCCCTGCTCAACTGGCACACAAAAGTTGGGGTCTGCACATGCTATTTGTTGAAATCATGCTCTGTTTGGAAGTAGGTGAGAATGGGAAGAAACCAGTGAACGTGACCTAGCCTCCTGGAATCCGTAGTACTTCCAAACTGCCTTTGAGTGTATCAGCATGACTTTCTATTTTTTGGAATTAAAGAAAGGAGATGATGTTCCAGATGGCCACAGGAGGGCATAGTGCAGCTTGCCTGTTCCTTTATAAGTAACAACAGCTATTAATTTTCACTCATTCATTGCTAATTTGAGGTTGGAGGTTTCACTGAGGCAGTGTAACTCACTTTTGAGACCTGCTAAGGCTCATTTGAAAGCTGGGATTCTTTCCATTTTATATTAAATGAAGACAAATCCTGCCCAGATATGAAAGAGAAGAGCAACAAATATGAATCCTTTTCCCAATGTCTGTTTTCTTGTCCCTTTTTCAGGGAAGGCTCTGTTATGCTGCAGATTGATGTGGATACTGAAAGAGGTGGATTGAAAGTGAATAAAAACTTCCTAGTGGATTTTGGGAAGGAACCTGATGGGCCTGTCTTAGCTCATGAGATTCGTTACCCTGGTGGTGACTGTACCTCGGATATCTGGATGTAATTGTTGTCTGGAGCTGGTGGTGGTGTTTTTTTTTTTCTTTCTGTTGTTTTTTCTCTTTCCCCCTCTCTCTCCTCTCTACCCTCCACTTCCCTTTTATATAGGTGAATCGGGTCAGCTGGAAGTTTGTCCACTATCTAAATTTAGACTTCCATTAGGGTGAGCCACAGCAACTCCACTTTCCTCTCATTCTGAGGCAGCCAAGTGAATCTCTCTGAAACATGATATACATCTCATTTTCTTTAATCCTTCCCCTTTCATAAGGTCCTGCATAATCACTATTGACTGTTGGTTTCAAGGCCGAGGTCACCCATCTTTTAAGGACTGTTTGCCTTGTTTGATGCTCCTTTGCCTTGCCACTGTTTGTTGGTGGAGAAGCTGTTCCTAAATAACTCCGTAAGAAAGATACATTCCATGGGCTTGGCCCAGAGCAAGAGTGTCCTGTCCCTGCAAAGCTTAATTTGCTCATAAAGTAATCGGTGCTTTACAGCAGCATAAAAATCATGCATATCTAATCTGAAGCCGCATGTTTCTGGAGCTGGGCTATAATTTAACGTTTGTGCACTGACGTTACAAAAATCAACAATAAAATTGTTCTTCAATTCAGGTGGAGCTGCACATTATTTTTTTCCTTTTTAGCATTTCAGCATTTTCTGTTTCTAAGAACATGAAATGTAAGGTCATTTCAGAAAGTTAACCGTGTCATTTGTCTAAAAATGGTTTAGTGAGGAATTTATTTTCGCTGAAGCCACCTTTGTTCCCATTATTGCAAGTAAACATTCTCTTCCATTTTCTGTGTCTGGAGAAAACTGCAAAAAACTTTTCTGATTATGCTAGCAGCAGGTGTCTTTCAGGTGTCTTTCAGGTGTCTTGCAACTTCTTGAACAGACAAGCACTCACAAATCCACCCTTTCTTCTCTTGCCAGTTCCTGATGCATCTTCCCTAAGCTGTTTCTTGGGTCTGATTCTCTTTCCTGCCTCCCTAGCTCTGTTGCTTTCCCATCTGTGTCCATCGCCAGTCTCTGCCGTTTCCTGCTGAGCTTTAGCATTGCCAGTTGTAACGCTGGAATCGCATCAGCAATGTTGGAGGAGCAGCCTGTTAATGGGACTTCCCGCTGGAGCCTTTTGGCTGTTTTTTTTCCAACTTTTACTGTGCTTCCACAGCAAAATCGTCATCTAGCTGACAGATGTTATTTTAAAATCAAGGCTTCATTCTGTACATAGCTGCTTACTGTCTTGCCTAATGTATCTGGAACCAGGCTTTGAGGGTTCAGTTTTGTGTTTTTAACCTGGGGCAGCTGGACTGCTGCCGCTTGGTCTCTTTGAAACCTGCAACAAGCAGTTCTGTTAGGATGTTGTGAAGCCAGAAAGCTTTCTAAACGACAAGGCGTTGTAGTCCCCTGTGTCTGATGTAAAAGCCCATTTTCAGCAGCTTCTTGTTAGAAATGGGTGATGTTTAAACCATCTTTCTGCAAGGGCTCATTGTTTTCCTTGTGAAGGGGCTGGTTTCAAGAATGGAGTACACACTGCTAACCTGTGTGTAAACGCTGCTCATAGTCCGTGCTGAGTGGGTACAGTGAGTGCTCAGTGTCTAAACAATCTCATGTTGTCCAGGAAAGTCATTGATTTGTTAGGAAATAATTTCCTACCAGCCAATACTACTGGAGCCTGTATTTTTTTCGCACCTATTTCCCATACGACTCAGCGTTTTAAAGTGGAAAAGGTACGTGACCTTCCACCTGGCCGTGTGAGGGCAGACTGCAGCCTGTCTTCATGCAGTACAGAAGTACAGCTAGGAGTTTCTCTCACTCTACTAGCCATTTTAGGTCGTGATTTTCCTCAGATCACAAACTTGCTAGTGAGGGTGGCCCTCAGCCTCTTCTCGGTCCATCAGTGTATTGCAGGGTGACTGAGGTCTGTCATTCCAGCTACAGTGAGCGCTCCAGTCTGGGTCCCATCCTGAAATCCCAGTTGGAAATGCCCCTGAATACAAGTGTGTACAGCTACTGCAGTATGGATTGCTTCTATTCCTTGTAAAAGACAAGTGTTAAATGCAAAAAGGTGCTTAGAGAAGGAAGAGAAAAGCGAAGTGTGGGACTCACTTGAATTAAGTATTTCATTTTTCCTAACATCTCCTAATCTGGGTACTGAAAAAGGTAAGCTGTGAGTAGAGGGTTTCTTGTGATTCTGGGAAGAAACCAATGGGTCTTGCCATGCTTATGGGATCCATGTCCGTAGTAGAGATTCTGCTTTTAGTATGTGTGCCTGTCTGGGTCTGCTTTATTGCAAGGTGAGCTTTACCATGGACTCACCTGACTGTGTTGACACCACCTTCGTTGGCTGTAAGGAAGTTTCTGAGGGCACACTGTCAGGGTAAATACCCACAGTCAGAGGCCACTGGAAACAGATCCCAGAATTTCAGACATTAGCCAAATGCCTGCTGTTTGGAGACTCTCTGAAGGTGTTGTGAAACCTTACCCTAATGACTGACCATTGTCTCTCTCATGCTTGTCAAAGTGGAAGAAGCACATGCAGTGAAACAAAGTAAGCTGGCAAATGCAGAGCAGGTCCAGATATCTGGTGGGTCAAAAAAGATACTCACATGTTCATTAAGTAGTATTGTAGAGGGTGCAGAGAAATGTATCCTTACCCACAAGCACACAAAACTCTGGGTCTGCACACACTATTTCATACTGTTTCTTGAAATCTTGATCTGTTGGGAAGTAGGCAAGAATGTGAAGAAACCGGTGGACATGACTCAGCCTTCTGTGGTGCATGTTACTTCCAAACTGCCTCTGTGTGCATCAGCATGACTTAAATTTTTGGCTTTGAAGACAGTAGATGATCTCCCAGATGGCCACAGGAGGGCATAGTGCAGCTTGCCTATTACTTCATAAGTTGCTGTTTCCTGGTTTTCATTCACTGATTGTTAATTTGAGGTCACAAATTCATTTATATTTCTGCTGCCAAGTCAAATCCAAGACAAGTAGATGTATTTATATAAAAAAGAGAGGATTTTTGTAGTAGTTTGAGTAAGTGTGAGAGGACAGCAAGGTGTATTATGTCCCAGTTAGTAGCTGGGAAAGTTATAGAATGGAGAACAGTTTCTGCTTAAGTTGAAGCCAGAGCAGTCATGATGAGAGTTACCATTAAAACCCCCCTGTTTTTTGGTCTGCTACCTTGAGCTCTACTTCTCTGGTGAAGACTGACCTCCTACTTTTGAGTCTAATAGTGTAGGGAAGTGCCTTGTTATATAAAGAGAAGTGTAAATGAGTCCTTGGAGTGGAACCTGAAATGTTGAGGTAAACTGCTCAGCGTATGTATTCCTGGTTTG
>JAVKLA010000088.1:10711249-10721472 GCA_034782735.1 Sagittarius serpentarius
GTGGCTGAAGCTGGATGCTTCGTCTGTTCCCTCTAGTGGTGCTGTGGAAGATACGCTTCTCCCTGCTGCCAGCACCCGCCAATTCCTTCGCCGCTTCCAACAGCTGTCCATGAGGACAGACACTGCTGGCATCACCCTCTTCCCTAAGGGAAGTAACCCCGTTATGGCAATCTTGCTGAACTGCAGCAGAGACACTTCTATGGAGGATGACTGGAAGGGGCATGTGAGGTCCAGATGAAGCTGGGCTGCTGCTTACACATGCCTTGTCCTTTGCATTTCAGCCCTGAGGCCTCCTGGAGAAGCTTTCCTTGGTCAGAGGCAAGGTGGGACACAGGGGGCTGCGCTGACCACCGCATGCTGGATCTGCAGTCTGCTCCATAGCATGGTGCTCAGATACAAATGGAGGAGCCCAAGCAGGTGAGCGTGGGAGAGATTCAGCCAAGGCCGTCGGTCTTTTTGCTGGCAATCCTCAGGTGCAATGGGCTGAGAGCCTCCGATGGCAGAGTGATTGACTGTTTGAGCTTGCTGGTTTCAGAGTCTACATCTGGGGTGAACACTGGAAAGGACAAGGCAGCAGCCTGCCAGCAAAGATGTGCCTGGGAAGGCCGAGCATCCACTGCACAGCCCTTGTAAGCCAAGCCGGCTGACGCCCAACTTTGCAGCCAGAAGCAGCAGCAGACACTGACTAAGTCAGATGTGTCATGGGGAAAACTGTTAGATTGCTCCTGCCCTCCTCCCAGCCAGCAAATTAACATCCCACAGTAAACACTCCTCCTGCAATTAGAAGAAACTCAGTCCTCACTTTTCATTTTCAGTTGTGATTAACATCTGCAACCTCATAAAATTATTTCTGTGGTTGGGAATGCAGTGCTTGCCCGTTCCTCATCAGGGGCACCCTGTCAGCCCCATGGGGAAACTAGAGACTCTGCTTCTAGCAGGGAGTCAGAGGAGAGGAGCAGCCTGCTTTCCCTTCATGGCTGAAAGCCCTTGTTTTGCCAGTGTGCAAGAATGTGTGCACTATGCAGTACAGAAACAGCCCTGACCCCTACCCCTGGGGGAGGGGAGGAGGTTCTGGTAGCACTGAAACAGCTTCTCTGCGCATTTCCAGTGCTGTCAGACGCTAAAGGCTGCCCCGGTACCTCCCACACCCCAAGGCGTGTGGATCCTCCCCTTGGTGTCCTTTTTCCAAACCCTCCTTCTCCCCATCCTGCTCCCTATATATTTGAACCCCCGCAGAGCTGCATCTTCTCTTTCGACTTGCTCCTAGCAGGCAGAATGCAGGCGGCATTGTCTCCTTCCGCTGCTCATCAGCAGGTGAGATCCAACCCAGCCTCCAGCACAGGTAAGAGATCTCTCCGTTGACTGCAGCTTGCCCTCGAGAGGAGAAGGCTTGGGACTGTTGGTGGCTTGCTGCCTTCTGGCCATAGGCTCTGCTCCAGAGTCCTCCTAAACTCCTTTGGAGCTGGGTCTCGTGGTTTTGTTACTCTGATGCCCAGGAAGCATAAAGTAAAAAGAAAAGTGGGGAAGAACGTGGTGTTTTCTCTGGCCAGGAAAGGGTTTCTTTTCTCAAGCTACTAAAAGTGCTGGGAAACGTTTAGATAGGCTGATGATTAAAAGTCTTCTAACTATTCTCTCATTTATTCAACTGCAACTTGTACAGGCTGTGCTTGCTATCGTCAGGTATGCCACGGCAGGGAGTCCTCAGCGCAGTCTGGCTTTGATGGGGCTGTTTTTGCGGGAGTACTATAAGGAGAAGGGAGAAGCAAGCTGGAGGGGTGGTTTCTCAGGGCTTCAGGTAGGAGCATTTCCCTGGAGGAGCAGGGACACGAGTGAGAAAACAGGTAAGAATAAAAACAAATAAGCTGATGCAGCAAAGCCAAGTCGTAAAGTTTAGCTGGGGGTTTTCCTCCCTCTCCTCAGGCTTGCTGTTGTAAATGGGGAGAAGGGGTCCTTTTGGTGGTGGTGGTTGTTTCCTAACAAGCTCTTGTTCAACGGCACCAAGGACAATTTTCTCAGCAGTTTTAAAGTCTTTTGGAGAACGAGGCTGCCAGGGTTCAAAGCGCCCTGGAGACCCACAGCAGCATGATGGGGGCTCCCAGGGTGATGCTAGGGGCTGGTGAGGAGGCTGACGCCTGGAGCACTGAACGTCTGGGGCGGAAACAGGCTTTCTATGCAAATACTTTGCATTAATGTCCCCAGCCCAAGGCACGGCAAAGTGAAGCCAACCCAAAGAGGATCAGGAGGAGCCGCAGAGCAGAGCCTACGGGGCTCGGCTTATCCCCCTCCTTACCCCACAGCGGGGGGATGCTCTCTCCCTGCTCAGCTCCCAGGAGAATCCTCTCCTCTCCCCTCCCTCTGCCCCCGGTGCGGCAGCCTGGCCATACTGCCTTTCTTCACTGCTGCTTCCCCTCCTCCTCCTCCTTGCAGAAGAACCGCAGAGCTTTCGGCATCTCCTTGAGGCCATGCGAGCCTGGCATTGCCCCTACATGAGTTGAGCAACCCTTCCTCTCTGCCACAGGGACACGATGGGAGGCAAAGTGGAGAGAGACAGGCTTGGAGCCTTGTGCCTTTCTGCACTAGAAATACATCACTGGCCTGTTTGGCTGCCCAGAGCCCCAAACCTTTCTGGGGTCATTTGGATGCATGTGGGCATCCTGGTTCGCCTTGGACATTGCCATAGAGTGGGAGCGTGCGCAGCCACTCCAGCGAGTGGTTCCTTCATAAAAAGGTGATTAAAAGAACTCGCTGTCATCTGATTTCTGTTTGTTTCTGTTCTTCTCAATGCAGAAAAGTGTGGAGCGTGTGGTCCTGGCTTTGCCTCGCCTCTGGATGCAATGAAAGGCAAGTCTGAAATCCAGGGCAGGCAGGGAAGAGCCCCATGCTGCCTGTGATTTAGGTGAAGATTAAAATAATGCTTTCAAGAGGGCGTTATCAATTAACTCCATTCTTGGAGGAGGCTCCCAGCAAGCGTTAGGGAAGCAATGGTTTCATTTCTGGCCTGTCCTGAGGCCAAACGTCAATTGCATAATGACGGCTTGGTGTCAGAACAAACCTTTTTAGGTTTCATGATGGCTTGGGATGGGTCATAGCCTGCAGCAAAGTCACCTGTGGCTTCCTTGTGCAAAACCAAATGGGATTTTTAAGTGTCTGAGAGGCATTTGTATTGCTCTAGCAATACAACGACACCACCACCGGAGCTAAACCTGGGGAGGGAGAGGGGACCGTCCTGATTTTTCATTGCACTCTGCTCCTGATGGCTGGGATCACAACATGACAAAACCTCGTATAAAAACCAGCCTCACGGGCTGCTTCCTTACACGTCTGGATGGTCTGCCTGAGAATCCTTCTTGCTGCATTGCCAAAACACTGGTGCTCTGATGTGAAGAGACTGATGAATGCATCATCTCTGGCTATCCCTCCCTTAATCCTTTTCTCTAGGGTTTAGCAAACTCATCCTTGAAAGCTTAGAGAGCTCTGGAGCTTGCTCATGATCTGTGATTCCTGTCCCTGAACCAAGAACACAACAATGAAGAGATGAGTCTTTGAAACATCCCCGCATGTTGGCAGGGCTGGACAGTGATTTAAATTAATAGCAAACAGCACAAATCCCATTGACTCTGCTACTCTGGCAAGTTCCCTTGGGAACTATCTCGTTGCTTCAGTGGTGCTGAGTAACTCTGGCACCCAAAAAGCTCTTCCATGCAGACATCTGGCAGGTCGGGCTCCCGAGCAGGTGGTGAGAAGCTCCTCGGTGTCATTTGGATACCTGGGGAGGTGTCTGAGCTCTGTGGCTGTGTCCCATACCCTGACTTTCAGTGCCACTGCAGCTGCAGGGACGGGGTCCCTTGGCGTTTGGCGGCTGCTTTCAAACCCAAGACTGACACAGGCACCACTGTAGGAAGGTTCATAAAGGCGCCATGTTGCAAAGCCAGGTATTACCTGTTTTGGGGGAAATCCAAAAGTCCCAAATCACCTCTCCCTCTGTTTCCCACCACAGTCTCTTCCTCAGCATTTCCTAAACCAGTTCTTCCCCACTAGCCCTCGCTTTGGCAGTACTTTATCCTGACACAACCAAGAGCGAGAACCACCTCCGCAGGGATAAGGATGCTCTGTGGGGTCTGAATGCCTTTGCTTGAGGGCTGGGCAGCGCTCAGGTCCTGCAGCAAAGCCATTTCCCAGCAAAGCTGATCACACTTGCTGTCAGGAGCAGTGCATGCACCAAGGCTGCTGTTCAGGGAGCAGGGAGCGTGGCAGACCTGTTGCTGCGAGGACATCCCTGAGGCAGAGCCCTTCTCCCTTTCCCAGCGGGATGCCCTGCAGGCAGGGAGCTCTTGCACCACTGCATCACGGTAGATTTTCACTGCTCGGTAGGACCGTGGGACTGCGCAGGGGCTTGGGGGGCTTTCTGCCTTTGACTTCGGTCTGGCAAGCCCTTCTCGTGTGGTTTTAAGGCTTCTCCTGCGTAGATGTGATGGAAATGAGACACAATGCGGTTTGACTGGCATGACTGATAGGACTGGGGAAGGGCTGGCATGTTCTCGCAGGCATGGGGTGATCCCAAAGCTGTGGACTTCCTTAGGGACTTTGAGGTCCAGAGATCCCTTCCCAGGGCAAGGGATGTGAATAAGCCCAAACCCCCACAGGGCAGCCCCCTCCAAACAGAGCCCAGCCTAGCGCCTCTGGTACGGCAGAGAGGTGGAGATCCAACTGCCCCATACATATGGGGGAACACACCGGCTCCCCGGGAGGGGGATCTAGGCTGACCAGAGACTCCTGCAAGGTTTTTATTCTGTCAGAGGTGGTTTCTGCTGATGCTTATGCAACGTTTCTGTCTTGAAAGGTCCCCGGGAGGAGATTGTGTATGTGCCCTGCATCTACAGGAACACTGGGAGGAAGAAACCTGACTTTCTGGCCACTGTGGATGTCAACCCCAAATCTCCAGACTATTGCCAGGTACTAAACACTTTATCTCGGTACTAAACTGGCCGGGGAAACAGCGCGGTGCTTGTCCTTCGTGCTCCCCAGAGCTGCTGGCTCAGTACCGAAGGCTGATGCCTGTCCAGGTCTGCCCAAGACCCTGAGCCTTCCTGTGCCTACGAAACGCATGTAAAATCCACTTCACACCCCATCCTTAGGAACCCCTGTGCACCATCGCTCCCCTCTGCAGGGTGAGGCTTGCCTCAGGCATCCTGACCCTGCGGTGGGGTCTGCGACGCGCTGAGCTCCCTGGTCTGCCTGTGATCCTGCACTTGGCAGAGGAAAGACTGGTGTCAGCAGGGCTGGGACTTTGCAGGTGATCCACCGCCTGCCCATGCCCAACCTGGGGGACGAGCTGCACCACTCAGGGTGGAACGCCTGCAGCAGCTGCTTCGGGGATGCCAGCAAGAAGCGGAACCGCCTGATCCTCCCCAGCTTCGTCTCCTCCCGCATCTACGTGGTGGACGTGGGAACGGACCTGCGAGCTCCCAGGCTTTTCAAGGTACGGGGAGGTGGTGGCGGTACACATTAAAGGCTAAAGGACTGGGATCGCGGCTTCTGGCAGTGTTGACAGTTTGGCAAAGAGGCTTTGGGGTGCATCTAAGAGCTTTGCAGGACCCCGATGTCTGGATGACAGTATGGGAAGGCTATGGAAGGTCGTTGTTCTCTTGCTGATGTGCAAATGCCGAGTTCTCCATCTAGCTCTGTGCAGGAGGGGAGCAGGGCACGCCGGGTGCCAGGCACAGCACTGCCTGTCAGGTTTACAGCCCACGTCTCACCTGCGGTGTGTGTCTCCGAAGGAGCCCCAGGCATCTGCGTGCAGTTTGCCCCAAGCCTGGGTGTGCAAGGGCCTCGCTGGTGGCTGGTAGCCAGCTTCTCGGGGGTGAACGCAGCAGCCGCCCCGTGTGCCGGCATGCCTGGGGACGCAGGACTGTGCACGCTCTGCCCCAGCTCACGCGCTCAGCCCCTCTGGCTGCACGGCAAGTCCCATCTTGAGGTCAGGCAGCAGCTGCCCGGCTGCACCACAGGGTAACGCCGGGCTTGTGAACCTGCGTTCAGTGCAGCAGCGAACACGCTTCTCGCCTGGGACAGCCCGGCACAGAGGATGTGACGGTGCCTGTGAACTCCTGGCAGGTTGTCAACTCAGAGGACGTCTTCTGGAAGTGCAACCTGGGCTACCCCCACACCTCCCACTGCCTGGGCAGCGGTGAAATCATGATCAGCACCCTGGGAGACCCGGCTGGCAACGGGAAAGGTACCCCAGTCCCCCCAGTCTCCCAGGGAGGGGGTGCTGGGACAGGAGGAACAGTCTCCACATCCAGAGCTGTCCTGGAGGCTTCATCCAGGTCTCTCAGCCCGTTCAGCAGCCTGGTCTGCAGCGGGTTGATTTGTCTGTTGCTGCTTGTTCTATAACATGTAAACTGTTAACCTGGATGATTTCCTGACTACCAGTGTGGTTTTGGTTTTGCATCAGGTGGCTTTATTCTGCTGGATGGAGAGAACTTTGAGATCAAGGGGAACTGGGAGAAAGGGGACAAGATCCCCACAATGGGTTATGACTTCTGGTACCAGCCACGCCATAACGTCCTGATCAGCACTGAATGGGGAATCCCAAAATGCCTGGGATATGGGTTTGACCCAAATGATCTGAAGAAAGGTGAGAAAACAGGTTTTTTTCCTGAAAACAGGAGAGAGATGCTGCGCAGGACTGCAAAAAGGCCAAATTTCAACTCTCTTCTGGTGCCAGTGAGAGCTGGCATCTAATGGGCATAGATAAAACTGTCCAAGACAGTTTGCTTGCAAAATGAATTTCACACCAATTCCTAGAGATCCCATGGATTTAAAAAAGACAAGCCCAGCCCATTTACTGTGAACACACTTTAGATGCAAGCACCAGAAGTTCAACCCGAGGCAGTCCGTAAGTGCCGCTGTTGAGCAGTACGTGGGGTTGGATTTCGGCCATGGGGATGAAAGATGAAGCCCCATCTCAGCCCAGCTCCCCCCAAAAGGTTACACTGCCCTTCCCAGCCCCATCCTAGCAAGATGGTCTCCGCTGGATGCTGGGCATCTTCCCATGGCTTTTGCCAAGGTCCAAACCAACTGGTCTGTGCTGGTGCAGAGACCATGGGCTTGCCCCTGGGAGCTAGAAGGGCTGAGGACTCACCTGAACCCGTAGCACATCTGCCTGAGACCCTGCACCTCGCAGCATCCCCTCTGACCCCGCCGCCTCTGCCCTCCCCTCCCAGGGCGCTACGGATGCCGCCTCAACGTGTGGGACTGGACCACTCACACCTACGTCCAGGCCATCGACGTGGGCGAGGACGCGGCCCCCCTGGAGATCCGCTTCCTCCACAACCCCGACGCCGCCGAGGGCTACGTGGGCTGCACCATCAGCAGCGCCATCCACCGCTTCTACAAGACGGAGGTACGTGCCTCCCCAGGCTTGGTGGAAAAGGGGTGCTGGCCCTTGGCTGACCGAGCCACAGGACTCTGCGCAGCATCCCGCTTCCCACACCTCCCACCACCCTCCCAGCCCAGCTCCGGTCCCCGCTGATGCACACACCGCCTCCCCGTGCTGTGCAGCCGCCTCTCTGCACCCAGAACATGAGCTGGCTTGGGGTAATCTCACCAGAGGACTTGTTCTGACTGGCAGCAGTTTAGGCTGAAATGATTTAATTTAAAGGAGATTTATTTATACCTTTGTTGTGGACTTACAACAGCCCAAGCAATATTCTTCTTGGTGTCTGTTGTTGTGCGTAATGACGAACTGGGTGAGGACAGAGAACGTCTTTCACCAAACCAGCTAATCTAGCTGGAAAATTAGACAAGTTTTTGGCCCCCAAAGCCCTTCCTCAGGTCCCAGAGCCCACCTTCCCCATGGCTCTGCAGAGCCAGAGATGGATGGCAAAGTAGCTGAGCCCCAGCATCGGGTCTTATCCTGCCTCTGCCACGCATGGTGAGCCCCCCGGGGCCACACTCTGTCTCGCATCTCCTGCAGCGAGGAGACTGGGCGGCCGAGAAGGTGATCCAAGTCCCCAGCAAGAAGGTGGAGGGATGGCTCCTCCCGGACATGCCAGGTCAGTGCATCCCCGGGCTGGGTGCCGAGGAGCTCCCTGGCTTCCCCGGACGCTGCCGGTGCTGCCGCCTGTGTGTCCAGCTCTGTCGTACCCTCCCCAAGGCTTCATCACCGACATCCTCATCTCGCTGGATGACAGGTTCCTGTATTTCAGCAACTGGCTGCATGGAGACATCCGCCAGTACGACATCTCTGATACCCGCAACCCCAAGCTGGTGGGGCAGGTGAGGCAGCAGCAGGCTCCCGGTGGCATCCCGACGCTTTTCCTCCATCTCTTGGGGACAGCTGGGATCAGCCCCTCCTCACGGTCTTGGCCACGCAAACCTTTGGTCTCTTGCAGGTCTTTGTGGGTGGCGGCATCACCAAGGGAGGACCCGTGACCGTGTGCAGGGACGAAGAGCTGCAGAGCCAGCCAGACCCATTTTTCATCAAGGTAAGCCCAGCCATCTCCCCAAAATCCCAGCCTGGGGAGCAGTGGCAAGGCTGGGGAGCAGGTCCTTGTGGTTCTGCTCTGCCGCATCCCGTGGGATGGACGTGGCAGCCCGTGTCACCGGTTTGGGGGAGGCGGAGGCGTCCCCCGGTCTGGCACCCTCTGGCAGCACGTCTGCTCCTCCGCCCGCTCCCAGGGGAAGAGGGTGCCGGGGGGACCCCAGATGATCCAGCTCAGCTTGGATGGGAAGAGGCTGTACGTCACCACGTCCCTCTACAGCGCCTGGGACAAGCAGTTCTACCCCGACCTCATCAAGTAAGAAAACTTTGATAAATGAGGATGATTGTGCGAGCTGGCCAGGTGGGAGGCGCTGACCCCGCAGCTCAGGGACCGAATTTCAGCAGCTCCTTGGAGGGAGTGGCAGGTGCCCCCCACGGGGCGGCGGGAGCAGCTGGCTCCCCCCACCCTCCCCGCTCTCGCCCCTCCGCAGGGACGGCTCCGTCATGCTGCAGCTGGACGTGGACACGGAGCAGGGCGGCCTGACGGTCAACGAGAGCTTCCTGGTGGATTTTGGGAAGGAGCCCGACGGGCCCTGCCTGGCGCACGAGATCCGCTACCCCGGCGGGGACTGCACCTCCGATATTTGGGTTTAGCCACCTTCTGCTGCCCCCAGGGCCTCTCCGCACCCCAAAATCCCACTGCACGAGGGCTTCGGGAGTTTCGCACACTCGGCAAACCGCTGGTGACCCATGCATCCCGCCCTTGCTTAAATAAAGCCGAGATGTTGTCGTCCTCTGCAGCAGCAGCTCTCCTCGCCTCGAATCTTGTTCTTAAACTGTTTGCAGGAGCCAGAAAACAAACGTGTGACCAAACCAGGGACGCGACACCGCGAACGTCTCCTTAACGGACGGGATTTTCCTGCCGCACCCCTTGTGCCGCCAGGCTCAGCGCCAGGAGAGCGTTTTCTCCCCCAAAAAAGCAAACCTGCTTTATACGCTGGGAGTGGGAGCCTGGGCCTTGCACGGACGGTGCCTGCAGAAACCCGGGCTGCGCGCACACTGCGTGCACACGCGGTGCCCGGCCCATGCGCGCGGCGCACACGCATACTGCACGCACGTACCACAGCCGCCCCCCCGTAACGCCTGCACGCACGCGCCGTGCACACTTACGCGCGCCCTGCGCACGTGCTGCGCGGGCACCCACCGCACGCATAAACACGTTGCGCGCACGCACCCTGCAAACACGCTGCATACGCAGGCGGTGGGCGCGCGCACCGTGGGCACACACGCGTACGTCACACGTGCACACCGCATTGCCCATACGCTACATGCATGCACGCACACTGCGCGCGCACGCTGAAAGCGCGCTCCACACCCGTTGCACGCACACGCACTGCACACGCACAGGCTCGTTTACACTCGTGCTTCCGCCTCCAGCCCCACCAATCAGAAGCCTGTTACTAGGCAGACTTCAGCTCGCGCGCGGCCACTCAGGAGACCGACCCCGCTTGTATCCGGGTAGGAAAGCCAGACCAGCCAATCGCACTAAAGAAGAGCGCGGTATCCGGGCGGACCGGCGGCGCCGCAGCCAATCAGAAAAAAGCGGCTGGCGGGGCCCGCGGGCGCGTCCCGCTGGGGCGCAGCACTTTCGGTTCCTGTTGCGCGCGGGGCAGCAGCGGCACGTGGCGGGGGCCGGCCCGAACCGGCCCGAACCGGCCCGAACCGGCCCGGCATGAGGCGG
>JAVKLA010000088.1:10733805-10755909 GCA_034782735.1 Sagittarius serpentarius
CCCCCCCCCCCCACCTTTCTATTTTTGGCTTGCTCAATTTTTTTATCGTCATGGTAACAGGGAAATTTTGTGTAATGGCTGATAGATGCTCACAGCTCTCTTTCAAGTCTGAGTGGAAGGGGCACCGAGAAGACCCTTAAAACCCAACGTGACCAGCTTGGTGTTGTGCTGGGCCGGCTTGTGTTGCATGCGTTGGCTTGGGGCACCTTCCCTCTCTAGGCAAAGGCTTTTCGAAAAGGCTTACGCCGAACCTCGTCTCAGCTCTCGTCTCCCTTGAGATGTATCGCAGCGTGGATTCCTGTTTTCCCACCTTCAGGCTGGAAGCAGGTCTCCTCCACAGATTGTGTCCCTGACTCTTTTTTTTGTCTTGTTCTCTTTTCAGCTTTGAAGTGTGCAGACCCGCCACTGCTATGGGAGACTCTGCTGTAGACCCAGCCCGAGGGACAGGCTTGGACCAGGCGCCCGGCTCAGCGCCCCAAGGGAATGGCGGGACGTCTCTCAGTGTCATCACAGAAGGTGTGGGAGAGCTGGCGGTCATCGACCCCGAGGTGGCAAAGAAAGCCTGCGAGGAGGTCCTGGAGAAGGTCAAGTTGATGCACGGCATCTCCTCCGACAGCTTAACAAAACCAGCCGATGGCAGCGAGGCAGAGCGCGCCCCACGGACCGCAATGGATTTGGTCAATGGAGACATCGGGGAGGGCTGTGAAATCAAGTGCTTGGACGATCCACCCAGCATGGCCTCCAAGATCCAGGAGGAGGATGAGACCATGGCCAACACGGTGAAAACTGCCCGGAAGCGGCAGAAGAATAACTCTGCTAAGCAGTCCTGGCTCCTCCGGCTCTTTGAATCCAAACTCTTTGATATCTCCATGGCCATTTCATACTTGTACAATTCAAAGGAGCCTGGTGTGCAGGCTTACATTGGGAATAGGTTGTTCTGCTTTAGGAACGAAGAAGTGGACTTCTACCTGCCGCAGCTGCTGAATATGTACATTCACATGGACGAGGACGTGGGAGATGCGATCAAGCCCTACATCGTGCACCGCTGCCGGCAGAGCATCAACTTCTCCCTGCAGTGTGCCCTGCTGCTGGGTGCCTACTCCTCGGACATGCACATCTCCACTCAGCGACACTCCCGTGGGACCAAGCTGCGGAAACTCATCCTCTCGGACGAGTTGAAGCCAGCTTACAAGAAGAGGGAGCTGCCGTCGCTGAGCCCAGCGCCCGATACGGGGCTCTCTCCTTCCAAAAGGACTCACCAGAGGTCCAAGTCGGACGCCACCGTTAGCATCAGCCTGAGCAGCAATCTGAAGCGCACAGCCAGCAATCCCAAAGTCGAGAGCGAGGAAGAGGTAACGTTGGGGCTCTCCAAGGCTCAGCCTGCCTGGGAAGGGATGCCCCCAGGGCTGTGGTCGTGCGGTTGGTTCTCATCTCATAGCTCCTCCTTTACTGCAGAGGTTTTTTTTGTCCTAGTTGCTGCAAATGATTGATGTTTTGATTCCTGTGGCTCTAAGCAAACTGACACACACCGGTGGGTCACACTGGAGGGTGCTGGGGCTCCAGAGGAGGAGTTCTCTTGCTGTGAGGGGAAGGGAGGGCATTAGAAAGCTGGGTCAGGAGGGCTGAGTCGCTTCCTGCGCTGCTGAATTCCCACAGGATTTTAGGAAACTCAGACCGTGTCTCTGTTTTGCAGTCTGCAGCCATCTGATTGCTGTTGGAACTCTGATTTTCTCCTTGTTCTGTCTTGTTCAGGTTTAGCAACGATGAGGTTTATTCGCAGGGAGAAAGGGCCCTGGGCAGCCAAGAGCTGGGAGCAGGAGGAGATAAACCCATCAGCTCTGCCGTCCCGGTGCCCTGGCCAAAACGAGCCTCTGGTGCACGTGCCCTTCTGGCTGTAGGGCCGAGAGCTGCAGCCGTGGGGTTTGTCCGCAGCTGCTGCCCTGTGCCGAGCTTTGCTTTGGATTTCTGTCTTCTTTTCGCAGCTCCAAGACCGTGGAAAGCCAGGCTTTCCCTGCTGGAGGGGCTGGGCTGCACAGAGGGGACGCTTCCAGTTTCCAGGGTTGGGCGCTAATGCGGTTTAATGCCAAAGCAAACGGCAATTAAATAGGTGAACTCGGGCGTATATGTGTGTTACGTGTCTTCCAAACCCAAATAGCTCCCGTGGGCTTTGCGGCGTTTTATTTTTAAGTGTCGAAAATTTATCGGCACAGAGTTGCTTTGGCTTTGGTGCTGAGCTGCTGTATCGGTGCATGCTCACTAGAGAGTGAGTGTTTTTGCTTGAGCGGGATTTCTCCCAACAAAAATGCAGATTATTCATGTCGCACATCTGCTGACACAGAGACTTACGGAGCAAAAGGATGAGCAGCATCCTTGGTAGTGGGGATGCAAGGCTGAAGGGAAAAGAGCTTGAAACGGGCATTTTTTTATTTTGCTGCTTTGTTTTGAAGAGCTGATGGTTTTTAGCATGAGCATCGGCCTGAGATGGTGAGAAATGCAGGACTGAGATGGTGATGCCGAGTGGCAGAGGATGGAGGAGGTGAGCTGGTGCTAAATGCAAATTTTATGAGCAGTGCTAACCAAATCGGAGAAAAGCCGTGCCTCTTCCAGAACTCAAGAAGTTGAAATACTCCCCCAGGGAGGTGGTTCACCTCTCTCCAGCAGTTATGGCTCGGCGGGCTTGGAAATGGCTCGTAAAACCACAGTAGCAAAGGTTCGGTCCCGGCGGGCCTCCGGCAGCCGTTCGCCCGGCACCCAGGCAGATCAGCCAGACTCCACGCAGCTCCTTTTCTGGGTCATCCCTGTGACTCGTGTGGATGAGACCTTGAAAGCAGACTTCCCTGCGGCTCCGTCTAGACATTCGAGATCTCATGACCGTTTTCGTAACGGTGGAGTATTTTTTGGCTTTCCTGCCTTGCCTGAGATTCCCCCTTTCCCTCGGCTCCGCACTGGGTTGTAAATTGTTGGAAGGGGCTGTGTGGTCTCCTGCCTGTCTGCCGGCCTTGGGGAAGGCTCCTTTGGATAGGGATTTGAAGGAGGTTTCGGAGGCGTGAAGCAGCAGTCGTCCGGGCTGGTTTCAAGTTAAAACCACCCTGTCCTGCTCCCCGCAGTTCTTGGGCGAAAACCCAGCTGCAAGCCGGGGTCGCAGCATTTGCCGACGGGTAAATGAATCTTTCATGTCTCTGCCCATCGGCTGCTTGGTGGAAAACAACCGGCTGGTGGAGAGCGGGACGTGCTGAGGTCTCTCTGCTCATGCTGGCTGCAGCTGCTTTAATAATGGAAACCGAAGCTTTACATAAATGATGGATGAAAGCGGGGCTGCAAAGAGTTTCTCTTGGCAATGTTTGAAACGTATTTTGATCCAGAGGCCAGGCAAGCTGTTTAAACGGTGCACAGCAATAGGGATACTTGAGGCGCCGTAAGAACTTCCCTGGCCTCCGAATATCCCCCACCAGCTTCCTGGACCTGTATTATTTTAAGCGCCGAATGTTATTGCCTCCTGTTTGAAACCAGCAATCCCCTGCAAAAAGCAGCTTCCCTGGAGCTGGCCGGGGGGCGGTGGGGCCGGGAAGGTCCGGCGTAAATTCCAGCAAATTCTGGAATTCACTACTTTAATCTGCTTTAAGGTACTTTAGTCTACAAGTTGCTCGGTCCAGGAAACGCGCAGATGTCTGAACTGTGTTGTGCTGCGATCAGCCCTTAGCTTGTTCCGCAGACTAGAGATTTTACAGCATAAAACCTCATGTGTGCGCATCTGGGAGTTACTTTATTCCCTTTACGCTGTTGTGTCTCTGCCGCCAGTGTCAGTGCCACTGAGCGTGGGTTGGGAACCTGCTGCTGCTGCGCCTCCTGAGAAGCTTCTGTTTCTTTCTTTGCGAAAAATTGCAAAACTCGAATGTAAAAGCAAGAAGTCGTTTGTCCGGATTAAGGAAGGCTGCAGTGCCTGAGTCTCCGTATTGAGCGCTGCCTGCAGGGTCTGGTCTTGCGTTGGCCTCAGCCTGCAAACGCATCCAGGGTTCAGCTGTGTGTGTCTCTCTGTCCAATCTCTAAAAAAAAAAAAAAAGCCAGATATAAGCCAGCCAAGGGTAAAACATGACACTTCTTCAGCTGTCTGTATTGCTAATGCAGCATTTCTGTGCGCTGCAAACGTGGAGCTGGTGTATGAACATGGGTAATTTGTTGTCTGCTGCACATGGAGTCAAACCGGCCGTGCCCAGGGGTCGGTCCCGGAGGAGGAGAGGAGCAGAGGACGGAGAAGAGGCTTTGCGGAGAAGTTGGCTGTTTCTCATCTGTGGCCGGAGGCTGCTGAAGAGCAGGAGAAATGGAATAAACGCTGTCTGGAAGAGCTGTAGCGAGGAAAAGCCAAAGTGTTGGGCTGGTGCCTTTGCGGGCGGGCGTAGATCTGAAATACAAGCCATGGAGGACAGGGCTGGAGACAAGCGGTGCAGGGAAAGGAGAGGTACAGAGAAGGCAGGTATGTCCCAGCCACTCCTGAAAGACTCTTGTGGAAGTGTCCTGCAGACTGTGCCCGCGCGGGAGGCTGTGCAGCCTGCGGCAGGGCTTACATCCAGGCTTTTTCCCGGTGGGGGTTTCCCATATCCAGGCTTTTTTGTCTCCCCTTTGTTACTGGAGCCCAAAGCTGCTTTTTTAGCTCTACTGAGGAGGTGGTGGCACCACATTCCCTTCTCTGCAGCATCCCTCTGTGTCTGGCTGGGTTATTTTCCCATCAGTCTTCTCCCCACTGAACAATTTTGGCCTCTTCTGCGTTTCCTGTAGGTTACCTATTCCAGGCCTCTGGGTTTTTATTTCTCCTCTGGACCTTTGCCCGTTGCTCCGCATCTTCCTTGAAGCACCGTGCCGGGTCCTCCCTGTTTCTAGGCTCTTAAAGGTGCCTCTGTCCTTCGCTGCTGGTCCCCTCCGAGGGGCTCCAATACCTGCCCTTCCCAGGTTAGCCAGGTCGGACCCAAAGCAGGTATTAATGCTACTTAAGGAAAAAAAAGTCTGCATCGGTTTTAGAGCGTGGCAGGGGACAGCTCTTGGCAAAGTCAGTAGTTCCCCCTGGGATGAATCTGTTCTTTCCCCCACAGCCACCTGCGGCTGTGGCACTTTGTTTCTAGAGAGTAATTCTTCCCGCTGAGGTCTTTATGTTCCAGTTGTCACTTTATGCTGCACAACCACCGCAATAACGGGCAGGAGAGGTTTTATTTCAAGTGCCGCTTGTGCTGTGCTTTTTTAATCCTTCCCGGGGTATGCATCCGTAACATAATTCCATGATAGGGTTCTGATGCTATAAATTTATTTTGCATTTGTTACTTGTCAAGTAATACAAAGGCATGCAAAGGAAAAGCCACAAGCTCGAAACTCATGTCGTCTTGCATCTTGCGGATGGACTCAGCCTTTCTTCCAGCCCTGGTCTCCAGGTGTGTCCCATTCTCTGATCCGTTTACAGACAAAGGGTGGATTAAAAGTGCTGCGGCTGCTCAGCGTTGAGTTTTCCACCTGAGCAGCTTGAGACCTGCTGGGGAGGAACTCGCTGTAACCTGATGCTCATGAAACCAGGAGAGCACTGGTAAGTGTTTCATTGTAGGAGATGGTCTGAGATGTCGTGGTTGGGTGTCTTTGGCTGCGCAGTCCGCTGGGACGCCAGAAGATGGACAGACGGTGGCCGGGATCCCCGTGCTGCAGACGCGGAGGCAGGTTGCCATCCCAGCACTGTGCAGAGGGGATGCTTTACTTCTCTCTTGCCTGTTTAAACATTAAACCTCTAAGATGGGTCTCTCGCTGTCTGTGGCATGAGCTGGTCCTGCCGGTGCCTTTGGTTGCGCAATAGTGCTGTTAAGTCGGTTGTGCTGGGCAGAAACATGGTGGAGTTGGGCTGCGTGGCTGGTGAAACCTCGTCGGGGCCGTGGGTGGGACGTCGTGTCCGGCTCCCCAGGGTTTCGGTGGGGCTGCAGGCAGCAACCTGGAAACAAAACCTCACCCAGGGCAGAGCAGCTGCTTAAACTTCAATAAAACCATTTGTGGCTGGGCCAAACTACCAGAAGCATCTCGAGCTGACCTAGAGATACCTGCTGGGGTGAGGGAGAGCTGAACTTGGAGCAGAGAAAGTCATCTTGCTGGCTGATCGCCTTCATTTTACCTAGCTCTACAAAACTCAAGCCTTGCTGGCTTTGGGGTGGTTGGTTTTTAATGACACCTCCTCTGTAAACCCAACAGGATTTGCTGTAGAGGTGCAACGAGTTCTCGCCAGCGTCCGCCCCGGGGGATTTGTTGCACAAACAGGTTGTGCTGCCTTTGCAGCATGCAAATGCCTTTGCCTCGGTTCCTCCTCGGCAGGCGCTGAGCAGCGGCGGCAGCACCTTAACCGCTCCCCGATTCTCTGCTCTCGTTTCCCCACCTCTCTGGGGGTGGACGAGGACCCCCCCGGGGTCTGCACCCCCCCCCGAGCCGAGCTGGGGCTTGGCTGAATTGGCATTTTTGGGGATGAACGTGCCCAGGATGCGCTACTGCTCTGCCGCGCCTCTTTGCGTTTCTCACAGGGCTGTTGCTTTTGGAAAACACTTTTCAGAGACGGAAGCCCACGACTCCGAGTGAAAGCTGAGGCTGGTTGCGAGCTATTTCACTCCCCTGTTTTCCTGTCTGGCAGGCTGGGCTTTGCCCCAGTTACCAGTTTCAGCTCTTTATCTCCCCTGCGAGCCGTGCTCCACAGTTTGACCCCGGCGTCCCTGCCAGCGTGGCAGGGTGCAGCGCTGATGGTGCTGAGAAATTCAGGACCGTGATGGCGAGTCCTGGAGTTTAAGAAATTGTAATATTAGGGCACAGTGTCAAACTTTATAGCTGAGACCTTGTACCTGGGTGAAACGGGGAGGATGCTCCCTGTGCCCCCCCTCTGCCTCCCAGCAGTGTTTTAACTCCCGAAGCCTCGGAGGTGGGGAGGATAAATCGCACTGTCTGCCTGGAGACAAGCGGTTCATGTCTCGGATCCCTTCAAGAGCCAAGATCGAGGTTCAAAATATGCAGAGCAGGAGGGGAAACCCAGCTTTTTTTAATTATTTTTTTGACCAACTGGATTGAAACCAGCTATTTTTAAATGGGAACAGCTTGCTTTAGCTGCGAGCCTGAACCCAGCGCCTGCTCAGAGCCGGGCTGATGGTGGAGAGAGCCGGGCAGGCTTGCGTCTTCGTGTGAACAGAAACGTTTGGCTGAACTGGTTCCACTAGTCAAGTAAAAAAATTTTAATTAGAAAGCTGCTAATTGAATAATCAGTTAAGAATCTAGGCTGGCTGCTGGGAAGGGAGCGCTGGAAACAGCAGCTTCTTAAATGCCAGCGCCTTGCTGTTAACTTGGGACCATTGCGTGTGGGTGGGTGGTGGAGGAAGAGCAAAGCTTTCACGCAACGCAAGCGCTGCCCACGGCATGGGGATTTTATTTTTTTTAACAGCAGCATCAGCGTTCTCTTGAGAAACGGCAGCGAGGGTTTATATGCAAATGTTTACGCCTGCGTTTCTGCACAGATTCGCTTACTGGAGCATGTGCGCTTGAAGGCGACTTCTGGATTTGAAAGCTGCTTTTTATTCGAGGTTGCTGAACACGTCTGACCCTGGTCTTTTGCTTTTTAGCCCACGTCTCTGCCCTGCCTTTGCCAGTCAGGGTGTGGAGGAGTGTTGGCCTTTAGCCTCTGGAATTGCACCTTCAGCAACGCTGGCAAAGGTGCTTTTTCTGGTAGAGCTTGTTTTCCCCAGCTGTGATAACAGCAGCATGGCTACCGGAGAATCGCTTTCGATCTGTCGTGGCAAATTGCTGCGAGGGCAGCGCTGCCGGGTGCACCGCAGTCCCACGGATGGGTCCGAGTTGGCAGGTTTTGCATCTTCTCTGCGTTGTCCCTTTGGATTTGGTAGGGCATCCCTCTGCCTGTTAGGTTTCCGCTTGGCACAGTGGCAGCAGTCGCTCAAGCTGCAAAGTCGGGCTCCTCCTGGTTTGATGTCTTTTAGCTAAATCTTCTACGTTTCCCTATAATACAAGCAGTGTTGGTGAGGCGTTTGCCTCTCGAAAGCTGTCTCAATTTTAAATTATTTTTTAAGATATAAACCACTGCCATCCGTAATATCTGTTTTAGTTTTATAGCAGGTAGGAAAGTCCTTCTGCAAAGGATTTGTGGAAGCAGAAGCGATGTCGGGGCCAAGGCGTGCCAAGCTCACTGTCGAGCGCTTTACAAAAAGAGATGAAGTTATTTTTATCGGTATGACAGTATGTGTTTACCGGGTAGAAACTGGTGCTTGAATGTTCCTACATCTTCAGAAAGATCAAGACTTTTAGCCTTAAAACCCCAAAGCAAATCCTGCAGAGATGGTGGCTGCAGATGAGGCTCGTCCCGAGCGCAGGGTGGAGCGATGGGTAAAGGGGAGAGAGCTGGCGACGGCCAGGACTAACCCTAAACACCGCTTTGCACCTACATTTCAGCTGAGACCAGCGTATTAAATGTTCAAGGCTTACTTGTTTCCCGAGTGACAGATCTGGAAACTGGCCCGCGCTTGGCAAATGCCTCATCCATATGTCGAGTTTGCAAGGGAGCGGAGTCGTGCTGCTGGCACCCTTTGAATGTGGTTCATTTTCCCGCTCCTTCCAGCCTGGTTTCCCAGGGAAATGAGCCTCGTGTGATCCTTGTCTCCTCCAGCAGCAACTTTTTGAAGCACCGACCAAATGTCGCAAAGAGGAGAAGCCAGAAACGTGCCGGGTTTTTTTATGTTTTACAGAATTGGCTGCTTTGTAGGAGGTTTGTGCCCCTTGCTGAGGCCGGCCAGCGTGCCCCGTGCCGAAGCAGCTCCCCAGGTCCCCAGCGAGGGGACGTGCGCGGTGTCGAGGTGTTGCAGGAAGCTTTGGGGTGGCTGGAGCTGTTGCAGGGGGAGGAAGGTTTGGGGGATGTTGGATGCATCTGGAGGAACCCAGACTTCACTAGGTCTGCTCTCACAATGAGCTGCGTTCCCTGGTGCCCTTTTTTATTACAGTTTGCTGGCTAGCTGCCGCAAAACTACTTGACCTCGCTGAGGAAATCATCAGATATTGAATAGAGGCCCCACAAATGTCTTGTCTTTGGGTGGCCAGTGGGTCCGGCTGCCCTGCTGTGACCTGGGGCAGAGCCGTGCTGCGATGAACATGGGGGAACAGGGAATGACCGAGCCCTTGGGGGGCTGCAGCGGGTCCTTCTGCAGCCTTGTCCTTTGGGTGAAACAGGTGGGTTTAGGCCAAGCTCTGCCCCAGCTTTTCCTGCCCCTTTAGCTCATCGTCCTTCGGAGCTGGGGAGCGAAGCTGCCCCTGAAATGACGTTGCTGGAAGCACAGGTGGGCGGGGAAGAACAGGCTCCGAACATGTCCGGAGCTGCTGAGATTATGCCAGAGGGTTAGATGCTAAGCAAAAAAAAATAAGATGCACTTAATTCCCCCTCCAAGTTCGTTATTCCTGTTCTCTGGATCCGGGCCTCGTGCTGCAAGCAGGTTTTGTTGCTCACGCCTGGCGTGGCGAGCAGGTGATTGAGCCGCAGCAGATACCGGAGCCTTCCCGGAGAGGAGGTTAACAAGCCGAGGTCTCGGCCGTTCTCCGTCGGGGGAGCGGCTTAATGACAGACCCGGAGCTGAACCTTGGAGGAACTCGCCTTGCCCCCCCCCATCTCTGACTCCTTTTCTGCGCGATGGTGCAAACCTGCGTTGCATCAGCATGAGGCCGACGGGGCGGCGGCACGCCGGCTTCCCGGTACCGTGCAACACAGCCCTGGTTTTGGCGGCTGTCCTTCACGCCGCAGCTGGGAGAAATCGGCAAAATCCCAGTGTGGGTAACCTCTGGAGATCAGAGTCCGTATTGATACGGGCACCTTCGGCGGTTTTGGGCTCATGCAAGCTGGGAGCCGCCTGGCTCGGCTTAGAAACTGCCGACGCTGTAGGTTGTCTTCAGGAAGATCAAAGCTTTAACAGGCTGAGCTGTGGGTTTGCCTGGAGAGTTCGGATGTGGCAGCGGCTTTCTTACTCCGTGATGGTTCACGCTGGCATTCCCATCTCCACGGGGAGGCTGTTGCAGGTGCTGCCCCAAGCACGGCTCTTTCTGCTCCCATGTCGCAGGTATTTTTTGGTACACTTTGCAAGCTGGGTAATTCCCTCCTTGTTTGAAGGTAGAGCCTTCATTGAGACATGTTAATGCACTGACACCTCTTAAGTTCACCGAAGGGCTTTGGTTTAACAGCAGGTTTTGCTGAGCTGCATGATGCCTGCGCGGGGGGTTGTCTCCAGCCCCTGTAGAAAATGGTTGCGATTTTCAGAGCCAGCATTTTTTTATAAAGTTGGTAAATCAATTTTAAAAGTTTCCAGTGGGTTTGAAGACTTAACGGCATCACAGGTGCCACTTGTGAAGCCGTCGGGGAGCGGAGGCTGTGCACGGCAAAGGAGAGGGCACGCTCCTGCACCCGACAGGTTGTGTGTGACCTTGACTTAAGACTTTCAAATGAAAGTTGGAAGCCTGGGTCCTAAATCCGAGAGGAATGTGAAAACTCTACCCTCAGTTATTGCAAACTGGCACGGCTTTAGTGGAATAGGCTCTGCTTGAAAATGTACCGGGGACGGGGTCCAGCCCCAGCTCCGCCTGGCAGGCACCGGGTCGTGGCTGCCAGGGATGGAGGAGGAGCAGCCCAGATCATCCATGAGATTTGCTTTACGGCAGAGGATGTATGGATGCTATGAGAAGATGAGCTTCTAGAATCGTGTTTATTTTAATGGGAGTTGAACTGGGCAAAGCCCATCCGGCAGATGTGTCGATACCTTGATTTAAGGTCCAGGAATGAGTCTGGCGCCTGGGAAGGAAGGCAGCAACGTGAGCCCGTCGCAGCCTCGGGGCTCCAGATGGTTTTTTTCTTGGTGAGCCTTGCGGGGTCTCCGCACTGTTAGGGTTTTTGCGTGGTCACGCGGAAGCGGTGAATGTAAACGCTGTTATTTCTCACGGTGAGGCTAAGCCTGGTGGAATTAGCCTGTCCCTGTAATTAACGTACGAAATCCAGTCCTGTTTGTTTCTTTTTGGGAAGTGAATTTTAAACCCGACTACACACCAGTCTCAAGGGCATGAAGCTCCATTTTATCTCTTTTTGGCATGAAAATAAAGGATTTATGGGCTCTAAGTACGGCGCTGCTGAAATTGTGGGTCACTTGGGCTAGAGATGGAAATCGCTGTTAGGGTGGGTGCACAGGGTCGCTTTTGGTGGCTGCAGGGAAAGGTGGTCGATGGCTTGCGCTCGTGGTACGCAAGGTTTGCTTGGCTGCGCAGGGCTGCCGCTTCGTAAAATAACGCCTCTGCTGATGAAAACTGTCTTGTCAACTTGGAAATAGTTTAATTGTCGGGTTTTTTTGATTTTTAGGACGGTTTCCATGGGGTTAATTTTATCTTCTGAAATTAGAGGCTAAACTAGAGTCTAAGGGAGAAAAATAAAGTGGTTTTGTTGATGGAGAGAGGCTGCTGGTTCTCGGGGCAGATAGCAGCGCGAGCATCCCTGCCTGCCCCAGCAGCTCCCATCTCTGCAGCTGATTTGAGCCAAGAAAGTCAGAGCTGAAACCTTAGTTACACTTCTGGGGTAGAAGGATATTTTAAAGGATGTAAATGGGGAAAATCTAGGGGGGTTTAATGGGCATTTAGCGCTAGGATCTGCCGATGAGCTGTGAGCCCTGCTCCCTGTTTGGTACCACCGCGAGCGGCCTCGGTCAGAGGTGGCTCCGGTTTAGATCCGTGAAATTGTTGCCACGTTGCTCTGGAAGCATCACGTGCTGGTTTAGGTGCTGCTTTCTAGCCAAGAGTAAAAGGCAGCAAAATTATAATGGGGTGGGATAAAAAAAAAATGAAAAGTGATCGTGATGAACCTGGAGCTAAACTATTGCTTTTTCTCCCCTTCTCCCTCCTTCCTCTCTTTCCTTTTAAACAAACACCACCACCCAAAACCGCCAACAAACCCCCTTTCCTCCGTTTCCCAGGAGCTCTCCTCGAGTACGGAAAGTCTTGATAAGTCATGCTCTCCCGTAAGTGGCCCGTTTCGTTCCTGCGCCCGGGCTGCCTGCCTTCCCCGCGACAGCAGCATTTCCTCTCTGCCACGAAAACACTAAACCCCGGCACCCGGCGATGCACCGCAAGCAGCTCTGGTCCCCAGCCGTGCCCCCCAATGTCTGCACCGCTTGAGCCCCCAGCGAGGGCAAAGCCAGCGTCTCTCCCCACTGCCGCCGGCACCGTGCTGGCCGTTTCTCGTGCCGCGGCAGCCGGGGTCGCGGCGGTGCCGGCTTCGTCTGAACGTTTCCGGCTTGTTCAGTGAAATGCCGGCGGAAAGGGAGATTTGGGCAAATTTGCTTGCACCAGTTTGGCTAAAATCAAGCAGAAAACCCTGAGGGGCTGGAGGGTGCCCTGGGTGCTCGTTCCCTGCCCCCTCCCCCACCCCACCCCCCAAAAAAAAAAGGCAGCAAGAGAGAGAAACCCTCGTACCGCCAACGAACGGCGGAGGCAGGGGAGGGACTTGGCTGAGGCTGCCAATTTCGGTCTGAGCAGTCGCTGACCTTTGCGTGGCGGCGTCCGCAGATGAAAGAGGAAATGCTGTTTCCTTGAATTTTACTTAAAAGTTCTCTGCCAGATGGGATTTAATTTGCTTTTTCCACGAATCATTATTTTTCCCCTTCTGTGTGTTAAACTTTGGTCTTTCAATCAAAACCCAGCATTTCCCTAATAGAGTGTTTTTCTTTCAAAATGAGCCTTTTTCATTTTTTTTTTTTTATTATTATTCAATAGCATCTTCCTCATCTGTGTCATTTTCCTGCCGGTGGGTGTGTCTTCCCCGTCTGGGATTCCCAGTGGGCTTCCACACGTTGAATATGTAGTCCATGATCAAAACCACTTCACGCGGGCAGCGGTGCCTTGCGTAGCCCCCATCCTCCAAGGCAGGGTTTGTACGGTGAACTCCAGCCTTTTAGCCTTGACAAAGAGTTATTTGACACGTCCCCAGCTCTCGTCCCTCTGTGCCTTCGGAGGGAAAATTTTCACCCCTTTTATTGGTGGCACGGTGCGGGCAGGCAGGCAGGAGCGTTGGTGCTGCGGTCATGGGCAGACACAGGGCACAAGGCGCTTTTACCCCTAAGCCCACCCCGATGCAGACTCCTTTCATTTTTTTTATAGACCTCCTCCAACTCCGCTCTTTTGAAGAGGTGCAAGGGAGGGTAGGGTGCTCGGGCAGCTGTGGGTGCTGGTGGTTGGGTGGGAGGTAGGACACCGGGCTCCAAGTCCCAGTTTGCCACCCAGCCTGAGGTAAGTTGGTTTATTTTTTCCCCCCTCCGGCTCCTCCCAGCCAAGCGAAGGCAGCGACGTCTCTTCATCCAGTGGCTTCTTGAGGCTTGGTGTTGGCAGAGTGCTTGCAGGCTCCTTGGTCCCAGGGCGTCGCAGAAGCGTCCCCGCAGCCCTCCGGCTGCGGCGATGGTTGTTGCCATCACCTCATCCACCTCCGCCGTGCCACCCGACTCGCCGTCACCTGGGGCCAGGTGGTAGCGAGCGCCCGTCCCTCTCCCCTGCGGCAGGAGACCTTTTCTTCCAGGCTTTGCAGACGCAGGTGGTTTATCCAGGGCAGATGGTTGCTGCAGCAGCTGGGGCTCTTTGCAAGCATTTATGCCAAATTTAGAAACCTGCTGCAGGCACCTGCACCCAGCTGAACGGTCACGGCATTTATAAATCATGCCGGGTATGGGTTGTCAGCGCTGATGCTGAAATCCTCGTGGCAGGCGGCTAAGCTAAAGGGACCGGGCAGCAGCTCTGCTCCGCACCACTGAGTAGTTTCCAGCGCTGAGTAGATCAGGTGGGTCTCGCTCCTGTGGAGGGAATGACCGTGGGCAGCCACGATTTTGCTGTATAAAGCTCTGAAATTACAAATTGTGGTGGTTTGAGTGGGAGAGGTGGGATGTCAGGGTAAAGGTAGGTAGAACAGCAGAAAACACTTTGGCAGCTGAGGCTGGAAAGCGTCCCAAGTTAACCCTTCTGGGTTTTGAGATGCTTAAACCTCACCCAGACAGAACCGCCCAGACGTGATGGCTGTGCAGAGCTGGGCCAGCCTTGCCCCTTCGCCACGTCGTGACACCTCTGGCACCGCTCCGAAGCTGTCGGCTGAAGCTGGGTCTCCCTCCTCTGCCGGTCCTGTAGCCAGGAATGGGTCTGTGTCGTCATCCCTGCCCGGTCCTGGGAAGCGTTTTAAACCACGTGGGGAGAAGGATGCTCCTGGAGTGTCTCTTAGCAAAACATAAACACAAACCCCTGCCTAATTTAAGAGCAGGAATATTTTTTTTTCAAAGCCCTGCCAGTGAAATGTTTTGCTGTAGTAGAAAGTAAATGGTGGAAAGTAAATATTTATGTTGGCTCAGAGCAACAGAAGGATCCTCGGGTGGTCGGATGAGGGAAGAGCATCTCCCGTCCTCCTCTCTTCGCTTGGCTTCAGGACCGTGATATTAATGAGCCGGGGCAACAGCAGCTCTCCGCAGCCCAGCTTCAGCGTGACAGGCTTTCTGCAACCCTCTGGGCAGGCTGGAGAGAGCGTTTCCTGCGATGGCTCAGGCCAGGGACAGCCCCAGGTCAGCTGGTGCTGTTTTCCAAAGCTGCTTCTCCGTAACAGGATGCGAAACTTCCCATGCGGAGTCCCCCGATAACACCGAAGACCGGAGCAGAGGTCGGTGGGATGCCTTTGGAGCGGGACGGGGTGGGGAGGACATTTCCTGGCCACGTGTTTCTGGCTGGAGGAGCTGAGACCTGAAGGTTTTCAACTGAAGCATGAACGCCGGAGGTACAGAACGGGTCACGGAGGCAGCGGGCCGCTCCTGGGGTCGGGGCGGCTTTGCTCCGCTCGCTGCGAAACAGGGGGAAGATGCATCAGGAGATGCTTTGGGATCCCTGGAGAAGAAGGGGTTTAAAAACTGCCTGTGCTTGCGGTACACAGATCGATGCAGTGTGAACCAAGAGGACTTTGCTTGCAGTCTGCACCTGCACGCGGGCACCTTCTCGCCTGGGCACAATCCCAAATTCCCACCAGCGACTCTTTCATTAAATTATTCTGCCGAGGCAAGTAATGCAGAGACCTCAGAGTGGGCGAGGGGGCACGGGGGGCTGCTTTGGGGCCAACATCGACTACGTGCCAAATCCGGAAACCTGCGTCGAGCAGAGAGCGGAAGGCCCTTAGAGGAGCGGGGACGTCACAGCTGTCGGGACTGGATGGGAGAGGACGAGAAGAGGTGTCGGCAGGAGCACAGCCTCTGTTGAATATTGTTCTTCTTTCTGCGGAAATTAGATTAAATGCCATCGAGGGAAACGGGTCCGGAGGTCAAGGAAGCACTGGGGTGCAGGGTGGGCTGGGTGCAGGAGCCAAGGCAGAGCAGGGTCCGGCTGGGACCAGGCACTTTCCAGCCCGTCGGGGGACGGAGCATCAGGTGGTGCAGGGTTTTAAATATTTACCCTCTGCCTGGTAGGTGAAAGTGATATCGTTGGCTTAGATGCTGTGCAAATGCTTCCTCCTGTCCTGAGGATGCCTCTGCTGCGCTGGCTAGCAAGGCGGGCGGGAGAGCAGAGCACTGTGGAGGAGAGGACAGTGCTTACCCCTGAGTTCGGAAGGATTTTTGACGTGGACTACAGATACAAATGATTTCCCACCTGCCCTTTCCCAAAAGGGAACCACCAGACTGATCCTTCTCCTCTTTTTACCATCCCTTTATTTTGCTGTGCAGCCATTCCCGGCTCTCCGGTGTTTTCCTTTGCTTCCTTTTTTCACGCTCCGTAGCTTCTTGCATGTGCATTTCCAGCATGATTGTACAGTGAACACTTTGCAAGTTTAATTCTGCATCTTAAATGGCAAAATCAGCTGCAATCATTCGTTCTGATTTAAAAGACTGAAAAAGTCGAGCAGAGAGCTTGGCTTAAGCCGCAGAGTGTGGGGGGCGTGCCTCCTGGGTCCAAGGGGCTTCCTGAATCCCAGTTTGATCTTTGCAAAATGGTCGGATTGAGCCACAGTCGAGGCTTCAGGGTGAGGATACAACAAAAAAAACCAGCTCCGAGGCGGGGAGGAGGCCGATTCGAGCTCCCTCTGCTGGCTGCGGGCTCCCGGCCGCCGCCCTGGGGGTCCGGGGGGTTCTGGCGGGGGGACGTCGGCTCTGGAGGTTTGGGGAGGAGGATTTATGGACAGCACAGCAGGAAGGGGGGGAAAGTGCTTTGATCCTGCCCTGCTCTGCTTCCGGATGATGAGCCCAGCTCTCCGGTCACGGGAGCATCATCCGAGAGCAGGGAAGAGGGTGGGATGGGAAGAGCCTCCTTCCCTAGCTGGAGTTTATCCCGGCGCTTGCAGACTGCGGAGCCCGATTGCAAAACTGCCGGCGTCTTACCAGCCTGCTGCCTTTGTAACACTTTCCACCCCCTCCCCGCCCTCCTTCCCTAAACCTTTTTTAGCCTGTCAGACTCGCCCCTGAGAGAGAATTCATCAAATCCCTGATCGCCATCGGGAAGCGCCTGGCCACCTTGCCGACCAAAGAGCAGAAGACCCAGCGGCTCATTTCGGAGCTTTCGCTGCTGAACCACAAGCTGCCGGCGCGCGCCTGGCTCCCGACGGCTGGCTTCGACCATCACGTGGTGCGGGTGCCCCACACCCAGGCAGTCGTCCTCAACTCCAAGGACAAGGTACGAGCGGCCAGAGAACAGTTTTGCCTCGAAAGGCAGATTTTTGTCCTCGGCACGGCCCCCGATTGGGCATCGAGTGAAAGAAATGCGTCGCGCATGCGCTCAGGGCATCTCCTGGGTCCCCAGGGTTGCGTTATCGCTTCCAGGGCTGGGAGCAATGGGGAGAGAGATCTGTGCAGGCAGCTGGGAGGGGAAGACGTAGCCCTGAGAGCAACTGTCCTCTGAAACGTGTGCTGTAGCAGTCTCTGGGAGGTCCAGCCCTGCCCTGGGCGCTGTTCCACAGCTACTGAAAAGCAAGGCTTTGCCCTCAAAAACCATACGCCAAAAAGAAAAAGCACACGCCCTGCGAGAGCTGCCTCCTGTAGCTGCCCGGCACTTGCAGCGACCGTGCGCTGCTAACGCTTGGTTTTGCTTCCCGCAGGCTCCCTATTTAATCTACGTGGAAGTACTTGAATGTGACAATTTCGACACAGCGAATGTGCCCGCTCGGATCCCCGAGAACCGCATCCGGAGCACCCGCTCGGCCGAGAACCTCCCGGAGTGCGGGATCACGCACGAGCAGAGGACCAGCAGCTTCACCACCGTCCCCAACTACGACAATGACGACGAGGCTTGGTCCGTGGACGATATCGTGGAGCTGCAGGTGGAGGTGAGGCCGGGGGTGCCAGGCAGGGTTTGTCCCTTGCTGGCGCTGCGAGATGCTGCCGGCATCCGACGCAGCAGCATTGCAGGACGGGAAGGCCCTTCCAGGCGCCAGCGCCATCCCAGCTCCTGCCTGGGATAAAAGATGAGTGGGAACGGCGTTTCAGCAGCCGCTACATCCCACCTCTCGCACCGTTCCCCTCCCAGCTGCCGGAGATTCACACCAACAGCTGTGACAACATCTCCCAGTTCTCTGTGGACAGCATCACCAGCCAGGAGAGCAGGGAGCCTGTCTTCATCGCTGCTGGAGATATCAGGTGAGGCTGGTGTGGCGAGCGCAGCCCAGGCAGTGGCGTCATTGGGGTGGGTTATGAGTTCAGATGCAAAAAGCGGGGGTGTGCAAAATGTCTCTGCTAGACTCACGGAGAAAAAACATCTGCACGGGTTAAGGAGGGGCTGTGCAAGCTCTGGGCAGTGGAAGTTGGAGAGCCCTGAACAGAGGGACGTAAGAGACGCTCTGGGCTGGCACAGCTGCCTCTGCTCAGCCGCTGGCATCTTCCCTGCCGGTGAAGCGGTGGATGTGGCCCGGGCTTGGGGCTTGGGGCGAGCCCAAGAGCTTCATGAAGTGCTTTGGATCGAAGAGGCTCTGGGTGTGCGTGGTGATGCCACTTTCTCCCTCAACAATGGGTTTCGCTGCTTAAAAGCTCCGTCTTGCAGGCGGCGGCTCTCGGAGCAGCTGGCGCACACCCCCACCTCCTTCAAGAGGGACCCCGAGGACCCGTCCGCTGTCGCCCTGAAGGAGCCCTGGCAGGAGAAAGTCAGGTAGGGCTGGAAGTGCTGGGTTGGTCTTGGCGCCGCAGGGACTTTGTACGCCCTGGAAGTCCAAGGAGATTGCTTTCTGACTTGCCCAGTAAATAACCATGGCCTCGACTTTTCGCCCTGCTTGTCCCCAGGGTGGGTGTGTTGACTTGGGACACGGGGAGGCGGAGGGCAGCGAGCAGTGGGTGTGCCGGCGGAGAGAGAAAATCCAAGGCAGATTTGCTGCTCTTGGGTTAGGCTTTGAGGGGCTTTGCCAGGTATTTATAGGCATCCTTTACGTCAGAAGAGTTTGGCCTGCCCCAAAATAAACTCATTCGTGTTCCTGCTCTCAGAGTTGTACGTCCAGCCCCCAAAATTCTCCTTGAGCAAAAGGCAGAGCCCTCTGGGCTCTGTGAATTTGGGGATAGTCTTGTCCATGCAGTTCTGGTGGAGGGGCCGGGGGATTTAGGGAGAGTTAATTCCCTTCTGCTGTTCTCGGAGACGGCTTGTGGCTCAGGTAGGATTTGCACCGTAGTTCGGTCAGGGCTCAGCGTGCAGTTCTTGCAGTCCTGGGCCCCGGAGCTCGTTCTGCTGCAGTCCCAACTGAGCAGAGCTGCTGCATTTCCAGAGGCTTTCCTTGCCCCCGAACCCCCGATGGGAGACCTCCGGGCTGCCTCGCTGCCCACCCTCCCTTTCCTCGCGCTCCCATCTTTGCCCCTTCCCTGCAGGAGGATCCGGGAAGGGTCCCCCTACGGCCACCTGCCCTCCTGGCGCCTCCTCTCCGTCATTGTCAAGTGTGGGGACGACCTCCGGCAGGAGCTGCTCGCCTTCCAGGTCCTCAAGCAGCTGCAGGTGAGACGGGAGAGGGGCTGCCCACGGGGGCTGCGGCTGCGTGGCGCCACCCTGGATCCTGAGGGATTTTCTCGCTCTCTCCCACAGTCCATCTGGGAACAGGAGCGTGTCCCGCTCTGGATCAAGCCATACAAAATCCTCGTCATCTCCGCCGACAGCGGCATGATTGAGCCAGTCGTGAATGCTGTGTCCATCCACCAAATCAAGAAGCAATCCCTGCTTTCACTGCTGGATTATTTCCTGCAAGAACACGGCAATTACAATACCGAATCCTTCCTGACGGCCCAGAGGAATTTTGTGCAGAGCTGTGCCGGTTACTGCCTGGTGTGCTACCTACTGCAGGTCAAGGACAGGTGGGTCCCCACACTGTAGCTGTGTCTTCTACCGGGATTTGTCATTTTGTCCCCGGGTACAGCAGGGAAATCCTGGAAGCAGAGAGCGCTGCTGCTCCCGGGGCCACGCACGCGCTTGCAAACTTTAATGGAAAGTTTCCCCTCTCCCGTGCAGACACAACGGCAACATCTTGCTGGATGCGGATGGACACATAATCCACATTGATTTTGGGTTCATCCTCTCCAGCTCCCCCAGGAATCTTGGCTTTGAGACATCTGCCTTCAAACTCACCACGGAATTTGTGGATGTAAGTGAGCAGGGGACGTGACGGTGAGGGCTGGGGGGTGATCCCACCGCGTCGGCTGGCACAGTTGAACCCTTGGCAGCTGGGTTGGCAGCGTGGGGGTTCTTGGCCAGCTCTGCAGCCTCAGCCGAGCTGCTCTTGGGACCCAGCTGACGAGCCGAGAGCCGGAGGCGCTTTGTTTGCGGTGTGGGTTCGCTCAGAGAAGTGAAATTCCCTAAAAAATCCCATCTCGCCCCTCCTGTTGGCAGTCCCTCTGCACAGGGCACGCTGTTGTCCTACAGCGTCTCCATCCGCTGCCCTCCGCCCACACAGCCTCTCCCTTCCAGGTGATGGGCGGGCTGGACGGGGACATGTTCAACTACTACAAGATGCTGATGCTGCAGGGTCTCATCGCTGCCCGGAAGCACATGGATAAAGTCGTGCAGATCGTGGAGATCATGCAGCAAGGTAAGGGGATCCAGAGGCCTCGGAGCCGGCTCTTCCCCAGAGGTGCCGCGCGTGGGTCCAGGCTGTACAGAGCATCGCCCCAAAATGGCTCGGTGACCCTCGGCGCAGGGAGGAAAGCTCGTGGGGTTTGGAGAGCGTCCGGAGAGTCTTGTACCAGGAGAGGCTCTGGGCAGCCCTGTTAGGGTCTGGGGTCTGGACGGGGAGCTCCTGGCCCAGGGAGGGGGGTCGGGGGACACTGGATCCCGTGAGGCCGAGGGGTGCTCGCCTCCGCCCAGCTGTGTCGGAGGTGTGAGCGCTGCGTAGATCAGAGGGGCTTGGTCTGAGCAGGGTGCGCGTCTCCTGGGGGGAGAGGGAGCGTCCCCCAGCCCTCCTTTACCTCTCGGACCTCGCAGGGTGTGGGGGTGCCTGGGCCGCGCTGCGGAGCAGGAAGGGAGCGGAAAGGTGGCTGTGGCGACGGCCGAGCACCATTGTGCCCCAGGGGAGCCTAAAACACACCCGAGGGAAGGGTGTTGCCATTCCCTCCGTGTGGGAACAGGCCGTAAGCGCTCCGGCCGCGGGGGCGGCGGCGGCGTGCTCCGCGGCAGCGGGTTGTGACTAACGCTGACACCGCCTGGCAGCTACCGGGAAATCCCCGAGCCACAAACCAGCCTCGGAGCTGGCGACGGCCCCGCTGGATGGAGGCCACCGAGCCCTTGGGGGCTGCGCTCGCCCCAGTCCCCCCCCCGCGCCAAACCCCGTTCCTCCCTCCCTCCAGGGTCGCAGCTCCCCTGCTTCCACGGCTCGAGCACCATCCGCAACCTGAAGGAGCGGTTCCACATGAACATGACGGAAGAGCAGCTGCAGCTGCTCATCGAGCAGATGGTGGACGGCAGTATGCGCTCCATCACCACCAAGCTCTACGACGGCTTCCAGTACCTCACCAACGGCATCATGTGATGGCCGCGGGCCTCCCTCTCCCAGAACGGCTCCGTGCCCGCCGCCGCGCCTGGCCCAGGCCTGAGCTTTGCCCCCGGGGAAGAGGTCTCGGTCTTTGACGGTAAAAAGGAGGCTGAGTCTCAGCATCTTCCTGGGGCTGCTTTTGCCAAGACTCCTCGACAAAATGAAACAAGGAAAAAAAAAAAACAAAACCAAAACCAAGCAGTCGAAGCAGGAAAAAAACCCACCCGTGAAAATCAAAGCGAAACGGATGATGCGGTAACCGTTGCCGTCACGCGAGCGCAGGGTCTGGCGGCAGCCGGGTGAAAGCCAGCAAAGGGCCTCGGGACGCGGGGGGCAGCGCTCGCCCCCGTGCTGCCGCCTCTTCCTCCCGTCAGTATTACGCCCGTTGGTGTCCTGTGAACTCTCCCACAATCTCATGAAATGTTTAGGTCCGGGGTGGGGGTGGGCCTGGCCCCCGCCCTTCGGCGTCTGCCTTGAGCCTTCTGCTGGTACCACTTGACGGCAGCGGAGGTGATCCCTGACGGCCCTTCCCTGCATGTCCCCCCACTGCGGCCTCAGCATTACCCAGCTCCCCCCCCTTCCCCCCCTTCTTTGTTTCTTGCACCCCCTTTTCCCCCTCCCCACCGTTTAATGAAAGCTGAAGTTCCCCTTGTCCCACCCAGCGCAGGCCACGGCTCCAGCACCGTCCCGTAGCACCCCCGGCCGGTACGTCAGGGTTGGGTTTCCGCGAGGCGGGTGCCCACCCGGGGTGTCGGCGCTGCCTCGTGCTCCTGCCCCGCGCCTTTTGTGTTGACGCTGTTCCAGGAATTTGGGACTGTGACGTGTCCTCCCTGTCCACCCCCCCCACCCCCCCCACCCCCTTGCAATAACGTCTGGCTGCTGTTCCTGGCTCTGGGTGTCAGGCAGGGGCTGGGTGGCTGCACCTGGGCTGCGGGGGGGTGGGGGGGTGTGTGTGCACCCCTCCCAGGGAGTCTCTGGGGTGGGGGGGGGTTGGGCAGGAGAAGCTGTGGGGCTGGGAGGGCAGAAGGAGCCGGGGCCCCAGGGGGCGGACGGCCGAAATGCCCGCCCAAACGTGTTAGGCGCGCGCC
>JAVKLA010000088.1:10756939-10776454 GCA_034782735.1 Sagittarius serpentarius
CTGGTTGCTTTTATTTTTTCTCCTTTTTTATTTCACAAGCCACCCCCCTGCCTCTGTGCGTGCTGTTCAGCTGAATCCACCTGCAGCGAGGGGAGGATTACCCCCTTGCCCTTAAAAAAAAAAGGAGAAAAAAAAGAAAGGAAAAAAAAAAAACCAACCCCCAAACCCCACCCCTGGCAAACCAGCTTTCCCCACCCCAGAAAATAAGAACAAAACAAAACAAAACCCAAAATCACAACAGTAGTTTGGTTTTTTTTTTGTCACTTTTAGTGTATGATACAACTTTACACAGCGTGTTAGAGGTTATTCACAAGGAAGTAAGGAGCCCAAAGTTAAGTTACTGAAATAATTACTCACACAAACACCCTACCCCAAGCACAGGCGCTAAACGAACAGAACAAGTAGAAAGTTTTTCTTTTCCGGCTGTTTTTTTCCTCCTTCCCCGAAGGTAATGAGGGGACACGGTGACAGCCTCGTGCAGGCGAGACCCTGCTGTGCTGGGGCCCAGCTCTCGCACACGCGTGTGCGCAGGGACGCGGTTCCCAGCGGCCGAGGGGGCGCTTGGTCCGGCCCCGTGGTCCTGAGCCGTGCCGGGAGCTGCTCTGCGCCCACGAAGGGGAGCGCCGAGGAAGAGGAGCAGCCGGCACGGCCCCGGCTGGTAGCAGAGCCCTCGACCCCCGGAGCCGGGCGGGAAGGGGGCGGGGGGCAGCAGTGGGTGACACCAGCGCCCCGGGAGAAGCACACACACCACCCCCCACCCCCAAGACTCACCGTCAGCATTTCAGTCTGTAACGGGATTCGGCAGCGGCTTTCCCTCCTCCGGGCGCGGCGGGCACGGAGCCTGGTCGGGGCGTGGGGAGATTCCCCCCCCCATTGCTGCAGCGCCGGCAAACACGGGGTGCAGCGTTGTGGTGCCGGGGTGGTGATGGTGCCGCTGGGCTCGCGCCGGAGGCCTTTTTTTGGCTTCTGTTTTTCGTCTGCCAAACGAAAATCTCCCCCGCCCCGGGAAAGGCTGCCAGCTGGGGCCCTGAGCGCGGCCGTCCTGGGGCACGAAGCGACGAGCGTCCGAAGGCCGGTGCCGCCTCGAGTTAGTGCAAGCGACGGTGAAGAGGGACCTCGCGCCTCTGGCAGGTGAGCGGAGCCAAGGAGGGGCTGGGGCGTCTCTCTGCGACGACGGAGACCGGCCGCGAGTCTGCAGTCGGCTTCTCCCCACGGCTCCCGGCAAAATACAAAATAAGCAACATTCAAAAGGGAAAAAAAAAAAAAAAAAAAGGTGGATTTTGCTGTGACGTTATTGTCAGCACAGACGTCTCTGTCCTGCAATGGCGAAGTCTCCCCTGGTCCCGCCCAGCTCCGGCACTCCCCGAGGGCTGCCGCTGCCTCGGCCGGGCTTCTCTTCCAGCACGGCGCGGCCGGGACGAGACCCACGGTGCAGAAGAAGAGCCCGTGACTCAGGATTCCCAACGCCGGCCGCGGGGTGGGAGGTGTCATTCTCCCGTCCTCGTCCCCGTGGGAGGAAGGCCACTGTCCCTCCCCGCAGAGCCGGGCGGCTGTGGGGTGGGTCACGTCCCCACGTGAGGACAGAGCAGCGAACAGCGACCAAACCGTTCGGTCTCCCCGAGAGCGGGGCAGCAAGTCCGGACTCTGCCCTTCGCCTCCTGTACAGTAAGGCAGCCGAAATCCTGCCCTCCCCCCGCTCTTGGGCCCTAAACCGGGGTGGGCTGAGCCCCTCGGCCCAGGGGGGACGCCGGCCGAGCCGATTCAGCGAGCCAGGCACACGGAGTCAGGCCGGATTGTGCAAGCCGGGTTCTCGTCTCTTCGCGGCTCCTTTATCCCAACCCCATGTCGCAACGCTGCCCAGGAGGAGGGAGGGAGGGAGGGGGAGCCCAGGTGGGCACCGGCAGCCTGTGTCGCAAAGAGCTCTGTGCCGATTATATACACGTCTCGTTCCCCCTCTGCCGGGGCCCTAGTTTTCGGGGCTGGCGTTCTGCCTGGCACGGATGAAGGCCATGCCGTGGGTGCGGAAGTGCGTCTTGAGGTTGAGCTGACTGTCAAAGCACCGGCCGCACACCTTGCAGGAGAGCTTGCCGTCGGCCACGTGCTGGGTGCCTCCTTCCCGGGGGCTCCGGGGCCCCGGCTCCTCCATCTCGGCCGCTCCCTTCTTCTTCTTGTGGGTGATGAAGCGGTGGCGGTTGAGGGAGACCTGGGAGGTGAAGCAGAGCCCGCACTCCCGGCACTGGTGGGAGCTCTCGTCAGTCCGGTGCTGGGGGATGTGTTCCTGGAAGTCGGCTGAGCTGCTGGCGAGGTAACCACATTTTCGGCACCGGAAGGGGGCCTTGCGGTCGCCCTTGGGGTTTTTGGAGGGAGGGGTGGTGCTGTCAGGCTCCTCGCTGCATGAGTCGCCCTCGTCCGAGGACAGCTTCCGCTTCCGACTGGACACCTGCGGGAACGGTTCGGGATAAGCTCTAACGGGTGCCCGATTCGAGCAGCTCCTGGCATAACCCGACCTGCTCGGGGATTTCCCAGCGAGCTCCTACAGATACTTGCTCAGTTTTATCTGAACGGGCCTCGGCCGGCCCCAGGAGCTGTGCCCCTGCCAGTAACGCCAGCCAAGGGGCCCCCACAACGGCCTGTGGCTTGCCTGTACCCCTCGCGCCGGGCGCCTCCGCCCCTCGCAGCCTGGGGCGGCTCCTACGCAAGCTCGAAGCAGGCCGGGATGTTTTGCCTTTTCTCCCAGCACACAGCGAAAGGCTGAGCCAGCCAAGTTCAGCCCCTGCCCGGCTGGCGGGGAGAGGCGGGAGCTAAGCAAGCTGTGCCCAGACGGGGCCCGCACCCACCCAGCAGGAGCTGGGCCTCCCAGCCGGCGGGAGCTGCCAGTCCCAAGCACTGCAGGACGTGTGGAGGCAAGAGCAAAGCAGGATCAGGGCTCGCGGCGACGCCTTCAACCCTGCCCGAAACCTCCACGAGGCTCCAGCTCTTCGCGAGCACCCCGAGAGACCACAGAGACCTCGTACCTGCGTGGTGCCGGTCCCTATCCGGGCGATAACGACCTCCTGGCTCTTCGTTTGGTCGGTCACCTTGATCCCGTGTCGCACCTGGATGTGTTTCTCCAGGATGAGCCGGCTGCTGAAGGTCCTTTTGCCCTCTGTGCAGTACCTGCAGGGCCAGAGCAGGGAGGCAATGAATCGTCATCATCATCATCATAGAACGGCTTGGGCTGGAAGGGACCGTCACAGGTCATCAAGTCCAACCCCCCCGCGGTGCGCAGGGACACCTTCAACTCGATCGGGTTGCTCAGATCGGTTGTCCAGCCTGGCCTCGAATGCTCCCAGGGATGGGGCAATGAAGCGATGCTCCCCTGCGAGGAGCCGAGCCCCAGGCCTCCTCCAGCACGGCCGTGCAGCCCCTCAGCCCTGGCTCCCCTGGGAAAGCTGGCCCTGGCACCCTGACCCCCGACTCTAACCACAAACGTGCTCAGCCGCGTTCCTCTAGAGGGTATAAAACCCCGGAGTCCTTCCCGGTGCCTCCTTTCCCTCCTACTTCCCAGTCACTTGTTCAATCCCCATCATGCTTCAACCATCTGTAGCTTTATCCTCCCCACCACAGCTTGACTGCGGGAAACCAAAGTCACCCCTCTTAAACCAGAGCAGACTCCTTTTCCCAGCCAAACCCTGTGGGTACCGGCAGGGATAGACGCGCTTGATCCCTTCATGATTCACTCGCACGTGTCTCCGGAGGCTGGGAGCGGAGCAGAACGAACGCTCGCACAGGTGGCACGGGAACTTCTTCACCGACTGCAAGAAACAAAGAGGGAGGTTGGTACCGCACAGGGAGCCGGGAGGCCGGAGAGCGGGGCTCCCTGCTTGCATGGAGAAGCCAGACGTGAGAACGTGGCACTGCCTCGGATTTCCTCTCCTTGCCCATCCCACGGCTGAACATTTGGATGACGAGTATCTGGTCTTTGCTGTTCACCAGAATCGGAAACGTCCCTGCTCCCCAAAACCTCAACCCCGACCACGTTTGTACTGGGGGGAGAAGTAATGTCCAGACTGCGGCAGAACATGCCTCCGGCCCAGTGTGGAACCTGGGTGTCCTGCCCCACTGCTCTGTGCCTTAAACATTCCCTGCCCACATTCCCCAGGGCTCGGCAGAGCCGGAGCTGGAGCCCCTGCCTTCCTCCTCACCTTGCCGTGGTCCTTCTTCATGTGGGAGACGTATTCGTCACGCTCCGGGAACCAGGAGTGGCAAACGCTGCACGTCCACCCGCTGCCTTTCGACTTGTTGACCGTCTTGCGCTGGAAGCGGCTTCGCTTGGTCTTGCGCAGCTCCGGGGAGCTGGGGGGCTCATCCTCCTCCGTGGAGGACGACGACTCCTCCGAGATCTTGGACACGGGGGTTTCGACTGGCTCCTGCTTCGGCGTGAGCAGGACAGCCGCCTTCTTTGCCAGGTCTTCCTTGGGCTTCTGGGGCTGATGAGTGTTCTGGAAAGCAAAGACAAGGGTGTTGGCAGCTGTCTGGGGTCGGGATTTCCCCCCCAGCACTGCAGCAGGCTAGAAGGAAAGCCTGCCCACGCCCCGGCCCCAGCCCGCGCAGGCAGGCTCGTCGCCTCGGGCTTTGGGACAAGGGCATGGGGGACACGAGAACCAGACCTCGGGGCCCTGCTGCGTCAGTGATGAACTGACAGTCCTAACCGCGCCTCAGATGTCCCTGGTGAAGGACAGTTCTCAAATATTAGCGTCGAGGGGCTGTGGAAAGAGCGCCGAGCTTGGCCACAGCATTACCTTGAGGTGCTCCAGCATGGTGCGCTTCTGGGCGAAGAGCAGCGGGCAGTCCGGACACTTGAAGACGCTGACCCGCTGGTTGAGCAGATGCTGGTCGAAGTGGGAGGAGAGCAGGGGCTTGTGGGTGAAGACCGTGTCGCACATTGCACACTTGTAAATCATTCTGTCGGGGGAAAAAACGCCACTGTTGGCACAGCCCGGGTTTGGATCATGAGAATCTTGGAAGAACCCTTTTGGCAAGAAGGCTGAGAGCGGCCCTGGGCGCAGTCTGACCCACGCCAAGGGACGGGACGGTAGAAAGGAGACGGACGCAGCTCCCCACGCTGGTGCTGAGCCCTTCCCCCAGTGTCCCACCCACCAAGGATGCTCCCGGTTCTTAGAGACAAGAGTCATAGAATCATTTATGTTGGAAAAGAAGACCTTTAAGAGTCCAGCCGGAACCTAACACTGCCAAGCCCACCACTAAGCCATGTCCCTAAGTGCCACATCTACACGTCTGTTAAATCCCTCCAGGGATGGTGACTCAACCCCTTCCCTGGGCAGCCTGTTCCAGTGCTCGATAGCCCTTTCAGTGAAGAAATTTTTCCTAATACCCAATCTACACCTCCCCTGGCGCAACTTGAGGCCGTCTCCTCTCGTCCTATCACTTGTTAGGAGCGATCTCTTCTGGCGAGATCTGTCGGGACGTCAGCTCGCAGGGAACACTTACTTGGACTGCTGATTGCTGAAGCCGGGGTGCTGCGTGTAGACATGCGCGTGGGCGCTGGGGGCTGACTTGAACGCCATGGGGCAGATGGGGCACTTGTGGAACACCTCGCAGTGGGAGGTCTGGATGTGGGACTTGATGGAGTTGACCCCGCCAAAGACCACAGCGCAGCTGGGACACCTGGAGAGCGGAGGAGAGCGGGAGGCAAGGGGTAAGGGACAAAGAGCACAGGGGAGCTCAGCCGTGCCGCAGAGACTGCTGCACACCAAAGCACTAACAGCAAAGAGAAACCGGAGCACAAGGGCCCATGCCTGCTCCCCGTCCGACCACGGGACTTGGGATGAGCCCCTGCCCCAATAGACACCAGGATCCAAACCAGTTCTGGGCTATCGGAAAAATCCAGTTTGGAACCACCGGTCCTGCCCACCGCTGGTGGAGCCTGGGCCCAGGCAGCTCATCAGAAGGAGCAGGGAGAGACTGCAGGGGTCTGATGCTGCCAGCCTTGACTGAGGTGTAACAGCGGCCAGGAGGCCCCAGGAGGAGGAAAATTCCCCTGAGGTTAAAGGGGTGAGAACCAGAGAAGGGGTAAAGCAAGACGTTCACCCTCAGCCCTGCACCCAGCACCGGTGGGGAGAAGGAATGTGGATTCCTGCCCCACCTGCAAAATGGGAACCTGCCGTGGACTTGGGACTCTCCCCTGCGGTCCTGGGCATCCCCCCAGGTCCCTCTGCCCCGAGCCCAGGCTGCGGTGCCCTACCTGTACCCCACTCTGCGGGAGAAGTGCAGGCAGGCCTCCTTCAGGTGGGTCTCGAAGTTCGCCAGGAGGAAATTCCCTCCGCACTCGGGGCAGACGTGGGGAGGCCGGTTTTTGTGCATCCGCTGATGGGCATTAAAGCTGCAGCGATTGGACATGATCATGGGACACGTTGTACAAACCTGGGGGGAGAAGAGCATCGAGAAGTTCAGCCTGGCACGTTCCCATGTGTCCAAACGGGCTTTTAAGCCTTCTCCGCAGACGGACGGGCTAACAACCTTCAACACCCAAAGCAGCCCCAAGCCACGTGCCACCGGGGGAAGAGAAATGCCGGGACTCTGCAGGGCACGTTTTAGGAGATAATCTGCTTCCACCAGCTTGCTGGGTAATTGTTGAGGGCGTTTTGCAAGCAGACAAGATGCCTTTTCCAGGCTTTTCATCACAGATGGGTCCCAGATGCAGTGCGTGCCAAGGGGTAGCCAGGGACCAGCAGCTCAGCGAGGGAGTTTTACCAGAGGGAGCAGGGGCGTATTCAAACCAGCTGCCAAAACCGTTTCGAAACTATTTCCAACTCCCTGCCAGGATACGGACATGGGGATACCCAGGGGAGAAGGTGACAAGGAAACGGGACAGGGCTTCCAACAGCAGCTGCCATGAAAGATACAATAACCAGAGCAAAGGTGGGGCAAGGAAGGAAAGGAGCAGCCCCCCGCCAGATGCCACGCACAGCAAGCTGTCCTCAGGCTCCCCTCGCTGCCGGTACCCGGACTGGCGTCCAAAGCACTGCCAAGAGAGACCCAAGGCTGATTTTGGCAGCAGGGCAGCAAGAGGGAACGAGAAATCCGTCAGGGAACAGCAGCTAATGACAGCCTGGGAGATGCAGCAGGGCCAGGGGGGCATGTCGGGAAGGGAGAGGGGATGAAAGGTGCCCTGTGAGGAAGAGGATTACAGAGGCTTACGGCTTCAGCCATCCCCATCCCTCGCTGTGCTGAGGAAAGCCTCCAGGTCTCATTTTTTTTTTAAAGGAAAAGAAGCTGTTTGTAGGCAGTGTTGGTTTAGGGAGGAGTCCACCTGCCGGGTGTGGGGACAAAGGTGCTCTGGGTAGGTGAAGGCTGCTAACAGGTTTTGCCCTGCCAGCAACTTAACGTTGACTTCCCAAGCTCAAGCGCTCCCCGCAGATGGGCCCTCTCCGAGCTAGAAATACTATGCTGCCACATTCACAGGCAGCAGGTGCCTGCAGGGAGATAAGGGCGATTTCCCCCAGCTCTCCTGTCCCTGACCTCCTCCTCTTTGTGCCCTCTCACTGCTCCTGCCGCAGCCCCGCTGCAGATGTCCCGTCTGCACTGCGTCCCAAACCCTCCATCGACCCCAAGGCTAGGAGAGGGGACGGGAGTAAGACATCCTCCTCCGTTAAAAGAATGCTCCTCGGGACAATCCACATAAGCACGTGAATCTTGGCACTCCTGGTGACCTTCAAACAGAAAGCAGCCCTCCTCTGTAGCAGCAGGACCATAATATCTGCATTTGAGCAGCGTCCTGGCTACAGCAGCAGCTTCGAAGCAAACAGAGTTACCAGGAAACAGCAAATTCCTTCCATGCAAAGGAAGCCAAGGGGGCTGAACGTCTCCGGACAAAGGGAAAGGTGAAGACATGCCACAGGGAAGGCAGGGTCCTCCGTGGACCTCTCTTCCCTCCTAGCCTTTTAAAGGTCATCCCTCGGCAGCGTTAATCCTGTGTGTTTGCTGGACGCTGCCTGCCCTAACAAACCAGGATGTGTTGGCAGCAGCAGGAAGCGCCTGGGATCTCAAGGTCGGCTCTCAAAGAGGGGCGGGGGGGGGGAGAAACCCCAACACACACACACACACTGGTTTCTCCAGACTCCATTTGTGCTTCAAGCTGGTGAAAGAGGAAGCAGCGCCCACGCCTCTAACATGGCTCCGCAGGGACAGCTACGTCCCGCAGCGGGTGCCAGCAGGCAGGGCACCAATGCGGCAGCTTTATCACCTGCCAACGACCGACAGCAGCCTCCCTTCCCTCCACCCAGTGCCTCATGGGCATGAACCGAACCCCGGCTCACGCGTTTTCCTTCCTGCATGAGTTTTACATTGGGAGGAATCGGACATGCACAGGCAGGCGCTGCCTAGATTACATTTGGAGAGTCCTCCGCTTCTGTCCCGCATCCCCAGGGAGGGTTTGCTGCGGCTCTAACGTCCAGCTCCCACTGCCCTCCCGCCCACGTACCGTGCTGCTGGTCGTCCCCGTGGTCACTGCCTGCTGGAAATGCGCGGCCAGCCCGGCCTTGTCTTTGCATTGCTCTTTGCACTCCAGGCACCTGAAGCAGCTGTAGTTGGTCTGCTCCGAGCTGTTGCTCAGAGGCAGGATGGGGAGGTCCTGAGCCCCGTTGGCCGTGGCCAAGGCGTCCTGAGCCACGCCAGTCACTTTGCTAGCGGGGAAAGAGGTCACCGAGACCAGGGGGGTGATGTCCGGCTGTCCGATCATCTGATCCAAAGCAATCGGCCTCATGACTAAATGGGAGCACTGCATCACCAGGCCTTTGTCCTTGTGCTCCCGGGCGTGCAGGAGCAAACTGCACTTGTTGAAGAAGACGAGGCGTTTGGTGCAGTGGTTGCAGGTTACCTCGATGCGCATGCTTCGCCGGTCATAGTGGCGAGCCAAGCTCTTCTCCAGGGCAAAGGAGTCCCCGCACTCCAGGCAGCGGTAACCGAAGGGAGGCAGGGTGAGGCTGGCGTCGGCTGGAGGATTCAGGTTGGGTTTGTACGTTGGCAAGAGGTTTTTACTGTTGAGGATCTTGTTAAAGGCTTCCACGAGGCTGGACTGGCTCCGGGAAATGACCGTGCCCGCAATGGTAGGGGAAGGCTTCTGCGGCTGCACCATCACAACTGTGGTGCCGTTGACTTTCTGGTTGGCCGTGGTGGTGATGGTGGTGGTCTGCGTCACGGTGCTGATGTTGGTCCTGGTGTCAGCTTTGGGCAGGGTCTGTGGCACCAGATTGATGATGTTCTTGGCCACGGCTTTACCCGTCTTTGCCGGCAGCACCACGGATTTTTGCTGAGCCACGCTGGCAGCGATCAGCATGGCGCTGCTGGCGTTCTGAATGGTGGAGACGGGCAGGACAGTCCCTTTGAGCTTGGTGCCATTGCCAAGCTGAACACTGACGATTTTTGGCCCCTCAACGTTTTTCAAGGGGCTGGAGAGCTCCATTTTCTCCTTGGGCACCTCCAGCATGATCCCCTCCTCTTTCTCGGCCAATGCTGCGAAGCCGGCACCCTCGAGAGAGGTCTCCTGAGAGCTGTGCTCAGCCGGCCCCTTGGTGGAGCCTGGCTCTGAATCTGATGAGACCCTGGTCACTGTCCGGGTGATGCTGCCACAAGATGTTTTGATGGTCTTAATCCGCACTTTCAGGGGCCGCGAGGAATTGGAAGAAGGGGAATCATTGTTGTTATCTTCTTCTTCCTCCTCCTCCTCAGCGCTGGACATACTCTGGGGACTTCCCATCGACTTCTCCAGAACTTCTTGCTCTTCCTTGAGGGCAATGTTGTCCAGCTGCTTTGGAGAAGTGGGGAGTCTGGGGCTTTGTACCACCGGTGAGGAAGACTTGAAGAACGGCTCTCGGGGGCTGACAGGCGAGCGTTTCACTTCAGGAAGGTTGCTGGTGCTGCTGTCGAGGTTTGGGTCAGAACCAGGCCAGGACGCGATGGGAGAATCGTCCGTGGAGTAGCGAACGGTGACCGATTTCAGATGATCCAAGGGACTGTCACCCAAGGCTGCAGCCAAACCCTTCGGGCTGGCTTCGTGGCCCACCTCCTCCGAGTCAGACTCCTCTTTTTTGATGCAGGGGATGGTAGGAGGGGACCCGTTCGCACCCCCTGCCTGGCTTGTTTCGAAGGACTGTGGGAAAGCTGGGGGCAGGTTCTCTGTGCTCTCTCCCATGGGCTCTTTGCAGTCCAGCGACGGGGTGGGAGAGGGGGAGAGGGAGGGCACGGCGAGGGATTTCTCTTTTGGCTTGCACTCCCGGGGTCTGTCAATCAGGTTGGCAGCATTGTCCTCGTTGGGATCAGGGCTAAAATGGGCGAAGATATCCAGGGGTTTGGGGCCTTTTTCCTTCACCCAGCACTCCCCGTTGGATGATGCCACAGCTTCCACAGACCTGGAGGTGGGGGACCTGGGCATCTCGGTGGCCCCAAAGCCATTCTGCAGCAAGCGGGGCCCAATGACATGCCCATCTTTACTGCGCCCATCCAGGGCATCAAGCTGCTCGGGGCAGACGGTGTTCTTCACGATCACGCTGACAGCAGTGATGTCTGTGTGAGGGAGGACGTGGTCAGGCGGTCCCGGCTCCCCGGGGACTTGTTTGATGTGAGCGTCAGCTTCCTCATGGCCGGAATGGATGGCCTCGTTTGTGTCAATGTCAGGAATATCGAAAGCTGCCAGAAGGTCATCGAAATCTGGAGTTTTCATGTCACCCATGGTGGGGAATATGGCAGAGTCTGCAACAGAACAAGGAGAGGAGCGTTAGCACTGTGACCTGGGCAAGCGAACGAAGCCATCAGAGACACGAAGCAGAGACACGGATGGGAACTTGCTTCTCCTGAGCCCCACGCTAAGCACAAAATCCCCCTGCCACCTTCCCTTTGAACCCCAGCCTCGAGCCCCTTGGGCAAATCGCGACGCTTCTCAGCCTTTTTTGCTTTGTTTGTTGCATATCATTTCTTGATTCCCAGCCAGGACCGCAGAAAGTTCAGAAGGATCCCAACACCCTGGGAGAGACATCTGAGACTGCGGGATGCAGCCTGGTGAGGAGCACCGCTCCAAGGTCGGAGCAATTCCCCACGCATATACAAGCTGAGGAAGGGCAACAGCTCCATGGCAGAGGATCAGCAGGTTGCAGTGAATCACCAGGCAGATGTGAGTCGGGACTGGAGAGCTGCAGAAAGAGCAAACGCCTCGCAAGGGGAACACGCCGTTGGGGGCAGCCGATACGACGCGGGAACCGTCCTTCCCCCCGCAGCAGCAAGGCCATCCCGAGGCCAGCCCTGCAAGGACATGGCTTACAAGGAAGGTGTCCAGACAATAACAAGAAGACTCAGATAAGAGATCTCGAACACATGGGCTGTGGAGCAAAGGATGAAGAAATAGGGCAGGCTGAGGGCAAAGATGGCAACAGGTTTCAAAACATGGCTGCAGCAGAGACAAAGGGAATAACGTTCCTCCTGTCGCTGCAGGCTGGGTAAGAAATCCCAGGATTAAGCTGCAGCCAGGGGATGCAGCTTAGACAGCAGGAAAGACTGATTTATAAGGATAACCAGGCAAAGGAACCTGCTAGGCAGGAGGACAGGGGACACCGCACATGCTGGAGAGCAGCTGGACGCGTGTCTGTCTGGGGTGAGCAGACCTGCCAGGAGGGGACGGGGTGGGTCTTGGGGACTGTGTGGGGGTACACTGCCCTCAGTGCTCTTAGCATGGAGGGCTGATGGTTACTCCTAACATCAATCAGCAAAAGGAGGGGAAAAAAAAAAATAAATAGAAGAGAAACCTTTATCTCAAAGGCTGTAAATGCAAACACCCTGCAGCCCCACGCAGAGCCAGCCCTGGCAGTCGCCTCTTCCCCCAGCTCTCGGCGCTGCCTCTCAGCTGCCGCAGATTAAGCCAAGGCCCCTGGAGCACTCACTGCCCCTCTGCGTCACCCTGCCCTCGCCCTGCCGCCCCACTGCAGGGCTGGCACGGCAGGACACGAACCTGCTCCTCGGACAGGACAGCTTATGCCTCAGGAAAATGGCCGCAGCTTACAGCCTGGTCCAGCCGCTCCGAGGAGATTCACAGCCTGTCCGGCTCTCCCTGCGGTGGGGTGGCAGCTGCCGGCAGCGGGAAGGACAGGCAGCAAGGCTGCTCCAACGGCCACGGCAAAATCCACCGGCAGCCCTGTGCTGCAGCAGACTGGACAAGGACACCACACATCGTGGGCAAATCTGCTTTTTGCAAAACGGAAGGATTCTCTCCCGGGAAGGTCGGTTCAGTTAAAACCCACCCACCCCAATGGAGAAGTTTAGCCTGTGTGGCCGGCAGCCGGGGGACCGAAAGCCCCCCCAACGCAGTGCTGGAAGCCCTCGACCTCGCCACGACTTATGCCAGAAACAAGTCACTGCTCTGAAACCTGCCAGACCACCGACAGGCAGAAAACTTGCGGCGTTTGTCTCAACAGATTCGCCAGAGCATCCTCCCGGCCGGCGGCACATTACAGGCACCTTCAGCTGTCACACCTCCGGGTCGCGGTGTCCGTCCCCTTGTCCTACTGATTGCTGCGGAGGGGAGCGGTTCAGAGTCCCCGCTGCCAGACCCCTCCACGCTGCAGTGATATATATTTCTTTAATAAAGATTTAATAATCTCCTCAGTCTTGTCCACTTATTTGTGAGGAGTGGGAAGGAGGGAGGGCTGGATAGATGGGTTCTTGGCATCTTGGCGTTGGCCAAACAGGCAGCAGCACTAACAAAGCTGGTTTCCATCCCTCCTATCTAATCAGGGATGAACGCAGACTAGCTTTCCCCTTGCAGGAGCAGCATCTCTTCTCAGACACGTCCCTGTATGAGCCTCATGCCTTGGAGGCCACATGTTCACCCTCACCCCTACACAACCCGGAGCAGCCAGTTCAGCATTTAGTCCCTTCATCTCGCCTCAACATGATGCTCCGGCTTCCCGCTGGTCACAGAAAAGGTTTTTGTGATGGCTGCAGCCTGGCAGCGTGCAGTGTCCCTGGGAGAGGGCACCGTGTCGCAGGGTGGGAAAGCATTCCTCGCACGCTGGTGCTGCTCAGGGGAAGGGTCGCATCCTTGGAAGAGCTCCTCTCAGCGTCCGTGGCAATCTCCATTTTGGAGACCCCATGGTATACACGGAGGGCCAGACACACTCCCACAGCAAAGAGCTCCATCCCGCAGCGCTTCCTTTCCCCAACTGGAGGTGGATGGAGGAAACAAGCGGAGCTGATGCCCATCACCTCCATGTCAGCGTCTGGCCTCAGGGAAGCAGCAGCTCCCACCCGGCCTGGGTTTCCTCGGAGGCGAGCAGCAGCAATCACAGCTCCACTCTGCGCCTGAAGCAAAAACTACCTACTACCTTGTGCAGCTGGAAGTCTCCCAACCAGCCTTCAGCCTTTCCAACATGAGAACTTGGTGACAAAGCAGTGCGGAGGCCGAACGGGGTTCAGAAACAGTCTTGGGACTGCTCTCACATGTGGTTTGGTCTTTTTTTTGTACCTGGCAAACCCCCTCATAAACCCAGTTCAGCTATTCTCAGGCTTAGTGGGTCTGTAAAGACTCTGGTCGTTTTCCTGACAGACAGCTTAGCAAGGAGGCTTAGTCTAGCTTTATTTTTAACTCTCACCGTAGGTCACCCCAAGGGGATCTCTGCTGGGTGCAGTGCAGGGTCTGTGGGCCACCAGGGAATCTGCTGCTCCAGAACAACGCTGACATTTAAAATGCAAGTGGGCGACTTTCTACTGGCTTCGCTTCTGCGATGCCCAAGCAGCTCTATCTGCTGACCCACAGATCCCGCCGCGGCATCGCGGGGGAAGAAGTTAAGAGGGCGAGTGCTCGCTGGCACTTAAATCTCCACCAAAGCCGAAGGGGAAGACGGCATGGAAAAGGCCGTCTTGCGTGGCAAGAGTAGCATGTCTTGCCTGCAAAAGCACAAAGGATTTGACATCAGAACAAGCCACTACAAGACAAGAAAAGGGTGACCTCGGAGGAAGGTATCCACACCTCAAAATGGAAAACCACCGAGGCAAACAGCAGAGCCGCCTGCTAGCCAGGGATGTTCCCGTGAGGGCAGAGCAGTCACCCCTGGGGACACCGAGGATGCTACGGCACAGGCCTCACCAGCCAGGCGGTGGAGGGGGTTTTGTTAGCAACAGGAAGATCATCTTTGCGAGGTTCAATTACACAAGAATAAGGTCTCAAAGAGCACATGCGGGATTGTGCTTCTTTATCTCCCCATAAACGTGTGGGGTTTTTAACCAAATGTCCTATTCCACTTTGGGAGGAAGTCAAAACACGCCTGCGTTTGGGGGGAAGAGACTGTTCCTACAGAAGGGCTGATAATCTATAACCCAAAAAGCAAAATTAGCCTTCGCTGCTGGTTGCAACGACTGCCTGCATGTGCCCCCCAGACCTTCCTCTGCCCAGCAGGCCACCAGTCTGTGCTGCTAAACATCTCCTTCCAGCACCAGCTTTAGGGAAGGAGACTCATTTCTGGGAGATTTCAACAAGTTCACCCCACTTTCTAAAACCAGTATTCACCACATGCTCCTTCAGGCAACGCAGAACTTCAGCCATGATCTCAGCAGAGGGAAGCCGTCGGTGAGAGGACCAGAAGGAAAAGCATCAGGCTTTAAAATACTGTGGCAGGGGGAGATACCAAACGCTACGCTCCTCTTCCAGCACTGCCATCTGGTTCTTCAGCACAGGATCTCTGCTGAGAACGGCGTGACACAAGGACATTTGTTTTTCAAATGACTTTTCTAATCACCGTTTAGCAGGATACAAATATTTACAGTAAAGTGGAGAGAAGCAGGTTGCTATGCTGGAAAAGATTTCCGAGAAGAAAAGAGGCGATGCGAGGGAAATCCTCCTCTATCCAGCACGGAGGGAAAGAGTGCCAGCTCTGTCCACAAAGTGGGTTCGGGTCAGCACGCTGAGCGGAGCCTGAAGGGATGACGGTGGATCAGTCTTCAGGCTCGATATTGCTTTTCCCAGTGCCAGCGGGATGGCTCACAAGCGATGCAGAGAAGCTGGCCTTCCGAAACGCCCAGCACCTCCCGCAAGGCATAAATCCCCCGTCATACCTCCTGGAGCAAAACCAGACTAGGCTAAAAACACGAAGCTGCCGAGAAGAGCTTCTCTCCTGGACGGGACGCACGAGCGGACGCTAGTAAGACAGTGAAGCTCTGCTGGGATGCCTGGGTTGAGCAGAGCCCGGAGACCCTGGCAGAGGCAGGACTGTGCACGGCAGCCCAGCTCCAGGCACAAAGTCACTCCCACCTCTGAAGCGCTGGCTTGCGTCACCACCGGCTCCTCTCGCCACTGATTAAGGGAAATGGAGCAGTCTCGTGTGCTAACACCACAAAGGACCAGCCCAGTGCTCGGCCTGGCTTATTACTTTTATACGTGCTCAGGACCTGCTCTGCCATAAACCTTTAATTCATTTTTATCAGGCTCTCCGATAGGGAGAGGAAAGAACAAACCCACAGCACCTGATTTCTCTGGGCTCACAGATGGGTTTTAAATATATCCCACTGATCCTTTTTAAGTGTTTCCTTCGATAGCTTCCTTCCCAGCCCCTCACTAAAAAGTTTCCAGCCCTTCTTGCCTTTAAACACCCTACCTCTGTCTTGGGCAACCATGCCCTCCTTTTAGCACCCCCACTTTTAAAAGCAAACTGATTATGGATCCGGTCTCTTTTTCAAAAACTCATAGCTTTAAAGCAGGAATGAAGTCATTTACGAACCGTTCATCGCTACCACGGTCTCAGAGACGCTCTTCAACTGATGGCTTCCCAGGAAAGGGAGGGTCCTCCTTGCAGGAGTCCCTGCGCAGGACTGATTACACGAGTATTTCTCCTTGTCTGGTGTTAACGGGAAGGTCTCCGCCCCAGAAGGGGTTTTTTTGTTGTTGTTCTTAGAAATCCCAAGCCTAAGATTCCCTGTTCAGCCCCTTCTGATGGAAGAGGAGAGTCATGGTCTTGAGTCAGTAACTCCTATCAAAAAGGAGACAGCAGAGACGGGAAGAAGCCCAGCTCCACCTCAAACTCTACCAGGCTGACATGGGGAGTTATTTTGGTAGCTCGAAACACAACTATTTTCTTAGGCAAAAGAACTATTTTTCTTAGCGAAACAAAGCCAACGAGGAGGGAAGGGAAGGGTATTTTTAACGTTACTGGCTAAGTGGTGTTAACTATCTTGCCTCACAGAAAAAGAAGAGTTTACAACAAGCACCAGCTTCGCATGGAAACAGCCCTCTGATGCGGGCAATGGCATCCCACTGAGCACAAGCCCTCTGCACGCAGGCTGCCTTCAGAAGCACAGGCGGGACCCGTCCACGGTCGCATGGCTCGGAGTCGGTCTGATCATCCGTCAGCACGGTGGTCACCGGTCCCCTGGCTTCACAGCCTGGGAAACCACAGCACAGGGGAGAGAACGAGTCAAAGAACCAAATCCATCTGTGGAAAAGATTCCCCAAATCCTATCTGGATTTGATGAGGAAGAGCTGCAGACGAAAAAGCGGCCAAACTTGTTTGCCAGCCTGCCCTGAACATCACAGCCCCAGCTCTAAATTAGAGGCCAGCAGTCTCCACATCTGAAAGTCCTCGCTCTGTGATCCTGCCTACTACCAAAAACACATCAAAGCACACGGGGCTCAGGATGACCCCCAAAAAACACCCCACGGAGATGGTTACCCTGATGGAAAACACAAGGCAGGGCCGCGTGCCTCTGCATAGTGTACAGACCAGGGCTACACCTCATAGCCGGCACTGCTGGCCGCCCTGCTGGGAGATGGCACGTGGTGACCGAGCCACGGGCCGCTCGGGAGCGGGACACATCACGGGACCAGCAAGGAGGCCAAGCTGGGTAACCCAAATCCCTGGCCAGAGAAGGAAGTCAGTGCAGGCTGCCGAGTCTGAAACCATGGAGTTACTAGCATCCCCTTTCCACCCCAAGCATCCCCTTTCCACCCCAACCACGCGCCCGACCCAGCCGCCTCGTGCCCACAAGCCAGAGCCTTTCGGTAGGTGACTCTAAGCTCAGGAATGCCAGACATCACTTCTCTGCGAGTCACCCCAAGGTTACACAGGGTTTTGAACTGAACTCATCAACTCTGTGCTAAAACCAGCCCTTCCTCCAGCAAAGCACAAGGCTGGAGAGCCGGGCCTAGAACTGAGAAGCAGGGCAGCCACAGCCCCTTATTTGCATAATGAATACACACACACACAAGCCCTAGCTGAAGCAAGTCACACCAAGAATCACCAGGCTTTCAGTTTCAGGCAGAAGGAGGTAGTTTTGCGTTAGTGTGCTCTTCACAAAACCATCCCCAGCGTCCAGTGTGGCTGCCCAGGCCCTGGATGCACAGGGAGGATATAGCTCCCGCAGCACAGCCTCGCTCCCGGGTCAGTTGTGTCACCACTGTCCAGTCCTACAGGGGACATAAACTGGGTGCAGGGACTGCAATCAGCAGCCCCGCACTCTTACTAAACAAGCGCAGATACCCGGGATGTAACGGTGTCTGGCTGAGATGTGGCGGGGACGTGTTTTAGCTGGTCCCTGGCAGGAAGAGGAAGCAGTTCTGCTAACGCTCTGCTGCGAGGTTCAGGTTTCTGCCTTTCAGAAGAGCAGGAGGCTGGGCAAGAGGCAGGTCTTGGGTGGCTGCCCTCCACGGCACAGCAAAGACAATAAAAATCCACAAGCTTTGGAAGAACAACCATGAGGAAGAGGAGATTCTACCTTCCAGGTCTGAGTCCACAGACCTGCAGCTCCACGTCTGGAGCCGCCCAAGCACCTCTCCACCAAATCCAACCGCACAAGAGCCCAGGTGTTTCCACCACCAGATTATCCCCCACCAGAGAGAGACTGTCACAGGTGAGGCCCAGACAAACCCATGCCAAGCTCCTACTAGCAATGCAGAAAAACTGGCCCGGAGCTTAAACTGGCCCCAGGTCCACTGCAGCACCACCGAGACGCAGATCCTGAATCGGTCCAGTTGAGAGGAACCACTGCAAGCCCCCCTGAAGTTAATGAGGCTCACAGCTATAAAATAATAAGACAATGAGTAACTGCTGAAACACAACTGTTATTTTTATGGCTCATTTGCTTATTAGTCTACCACAAAAAGACAAAATGTTGTTAAAAATCTCCTCTCCAGCAGCCAAGCCTCCCTTAAAAGAAAGCTTATTTGTTTGCCCAGCTCACTGTTTCAGAAGGATGCCGACACCAAAGCTGGCCACAGCACACATGGAGATGCTGCTGCTTTCCCTTCCCCAGACTCCTCCTGCTTAAAACCCCCCAAAACGTGCCAGCTCCGCTCATGCCATCAGCTCATGCAACGGCTCACCCATCGCCACCCCACGTCCTCCTCTGTGTGCCAAATCAGAGGGAATTCTCCTTCTCCACACCACATTCCTATGCTGGTCCCGTACCGGATCATGTTAAAAGATATTCCAAGGATCCCACCCTTGCAATCCATCCGGCTGTGCCCACCATGCAGCCCTTAAAATGCTCACACCGTTTTTGAGATCCGCCTTCCGATCAAAGGTGCAGCCACACCAGCCCTCGCAAGCACGGGGCTCCGAAACGCCGCTCAGCCCTGGGTTTGGCAGGGGCACAGAGGACTGCACGCACCCCCTCCATGCCAAGAGCACCCAAAGGGCTTCCCACCGCACGCTTTTGGCACGGGACCGGCAGGCGCTGTCTGCGGAAGCACCGGGCCCCCAGCCGCCGAGCCTGGCCCACTGGCCAGTGGGGCGAGCAGGGGCCGCTCTGGAGCAGCCAGAGTGGTTCAGACAAAAGAGGCCGAATGCTGGGACTATTTCAAGGGCTTGCTATTTTTAAAAGCTGCTTTTCCTGTTTCCCTTCCTGACCCTCGCAGCGACTTGCTGCCCGCCAGCAAGGTTGCACCAAAACAACAAGAAAAATTACCCTCCGAAACCCGACTTTGGAACAAAGTTAAACCGGGTTTAACCCCCCGTCCGCGCCGCCCTCCCACATACACGCGCATGGGGGGCCTGCGGCCCTGCCTGCTGCCCTGCCTGCTGCCCTGCCTGCTGCTGCTGCCGCGTCCGAGGCCAGCGGGAACGGCTGCGCTCCTGGCACCACGTGACAGGCGGGATTAGCTTCCGAGGCACAGAGGAAACCTTTGACAAAGCCTGTCCCCATGCCGCTGCTCCCAGGCCTCGAGCCAGTGGCCTCCCTCGGGCCGCCAGCACCCAGGGAGCCCCGGAGAAAAACAAATCTCTGCCACGGGTATCTGCAAAATACAAAATAATAAGGACAGGTTCACCTGGCTGGCAGGGAGCCGAGCGGATCACCGCCTCTCTTGTCCTCCCGGGGTTCTTGGAGCTATTTTAAAACTGATCCCCTGCTAAAAAGCCCCCAGCCTTTGTGCAGAGGAGACGTCACCAGTGAGAACAACTGTTTTTAACGAGCCGAACGAGCGCTGGGTGTTATACAATCTCACTCCCCACTAGAGACCTCCCAGACAATCTTCAGAGGACC
>JAVKLA010000088.1:10796532-10807381 GCA_034782735.1 Sagittarius serpentarius
TGGGGACAGGTCTGGCCCTCCCGGGCGACGCTCCCGGAGGGGGTCCCAGCGGTGACGATGGCGATGCAGGACAGGAGAGGTCCACCCGCGCTCCGTCCCGTCACCCGGCGTCGATCCGGAGGTCGCGGCGGCGTCGGGTCCCCGGTGGGGCCGGAGAAGCAAAGTCCCCTCCCCACGCTGGAGAGACACCGCTCGGGTGTTTTAAAAAGACATGAAAACCCGGCGCCCGTCACTTTGAAACACGCACACACAAAAAAAGAAGCAGTTCTGAAAACCCATTACGAAGCAGAGGTCAATATATAAACGCCGCCCCCCCCAACCTCCCTACTCACTGAATAACTATCCCCAGAAAAAGAAAAAAAAGAAAACCCAACACAACACTTAAATACAACTTCATAAATATTAAATCATGAAAAAAAAAATATTGAGACTTGGTTTTCTTCCCTCCTGCTAAAAAAAACAAACAAATATGGGTTAGGAGGGAAGGTAAGAAACAAGTGTCTAATATAGACAGTTACTTCAGCTATTAAGTGTAACCTGCTGGATCGAGTCAGAGGTACAGGGGAGGGAGACGGGAAGATGCAGCAGAGACGGCGCAGGCGTCCCCGAGCCGATCTTCCTCCCGCTCACGGGTCTCGTCGTGACGTTAATCGGTGTCGAAAGGTTTGAGAGCCCTTGAGAACCAAACAGTTTGTGAACAGCGACTGTCCTCACACTCCACCAACCCCCTGGGGATCCGGGTACCCGGAGTAAGGCCATTCTGCTTGGTCTTTCGAAAAAAAAAAAAAAAAATTACAATTTTTTTAAAAAAAATGCTTTTTCTTAAAAAAATATCAGTTTGTGTCACATCCACTTTGAAAGGCTGAAGTGGAAGGTGGGAAGAGACTTGGCTCTGAAACATCAGCTAAAAAAAAAAATCCCTTTCTACATTACTACATTCTTTGTTTCCTTAGCAATCATTGCTAATTAGTATAGAAACCCCTTGCACTATCGCAAGGGCAAGCTTTAAGTTACTTTTTTTTTTATATATATAAAAAAGAATGGAGGATTCTAACCCACTGGGAACATGGGGAAGAGTCACTTCATTTCTTTAAAAAAAGCATTTAGTGAAAATAACGATCAGTCCAACATCTGCTCCGAGATCTCCAGAGAAGCGCCTGCAGCCGGCATGGGCCAGGCATCACCGCGGGGAAACGGCAGCAGAACAATCCCTCCTTTCAGCTCATTATTTTGTTTAAAATCGGACTCAAAACGCCCCATACTTTTGTGGGGGCAGAAGTCTGTCCCGTTTAGGTAGGAATCTCGGTTTCGAGCCACCGGGAGCGCTGGTGTCGACCGCGGCTATCATACAGGCGAGATATCAAAAGGGAGCCGAGCTATAAAAACGGGAAGGGTTTAGCACGTGGTGCCCGCAGCAGGACGGAGGGCAGGGGAAGGGAAGGGAGCAGGCTGGGTTTGGTCCGTTTGCTTAAGAAATACTTTTTAAAAAAGTGCGCCCCTTACAAAGATCTCCCTTCACCTGCGACTCCCTGCTTGGCGGGGAAGGGACGAGAGGGCTTAGTTTAAAAAAATCGGGGACAAAGCAATCCAAAACCTCCCTGACGTCTTAAAAGCTTCACACATTCAAAGTCCTCCGAGCAACACAGCGCAGCACCTAGCTCTACTCGTCGCTGTCTCGGGGCGATGCAAGATTGAAAATGGAGGAGGCTCCGGCACCCAGGAGCAGCTGCGGGGGGGAGAGGAGCTTGTCCACGGTCAGCAGAGCTTCTGCTCCCCCTTTTCTGCCTCTCTCACGTGGGTTACTTTCTGGTGGAACACTGGAAAAAAACCCTACTTACTCAAAAAAAAAAAAAAAAAAAAAGAATGACTATATTGCAAGACTAAAAAGAAGTGATATGACTGAATTGAGAGAAACATTTAAATTAAAAACTTGTTGAAAATACAAAATAAAACCACGTTGCTCTGTCGCAAACTGCCCCAACGAGGCTCTAATGCCCGTTTCCCTCCCAGTAACTCCGACGAGTCGCCTGTTCTCGCAAGGTCTGTGGCGCCAGCATCGTAAGCAGCTAACTCCCTGAAAGTCAGATCCCTTTTCCAGAGGGCTTCAGCCCATGCGGAGCGGTTCCTCCTCCTCCTCCTCCTCCCGACAGCTAGCTTTGCTCCCACCAGGCTTCAAAGAAAGGAGGACAGCCAGGACACAGTGGTGGGCTCTGCTGTAAGGAGACTTCCAGGTGTCCGAGGCTCAGCCGTGCTGGCTCGGTCTTTGTTAATACTATCGCACTAAGTGTAGCCCAGCCTTCCAGCTTTCAGGTTTCTGTCCAGGTAAGATCACTTTAAACAAAATAAAAAAATAAATCAGCAACAGGGGCTGAACGTTTGTCAAACTCCACAGACCACGCAGAGCACAGAACAATCTGCTTCCATTGCGGTGGTTTCGGTGTTGCTTCACTGTGAAGAAAAAAAGAGGGGGAGATGCTGGGGAGGGGTCTGCCTTCCTCTGAGGAAGAGCAGGAGGAGGTCTCCTGCCTGGTCTTCCCCTAAACCTTCTCCCCCCAGGAGAGGCAGAGTGGAGGGGGCTGCTGAGTTCAGGCTTAGCCCCAACCACCACCTCACATTAAAACAGGAGGGTCTGTGAGTATTTACTATGCACCGTGGGGACAGCAAGAGGAGCCTGCTCAGCTTCACCCTGTGTTACCTCTGCCATCAGACCCACTCTGGGCCCTCAGGAAAGAGGAATGTCTTTGCTTTGCCTCCTGCTTATCTAATTTAAGGGGGTTGGGGAAGCAGATTATCATCACTAAGAGCACAAACAGTGCCTAGCACAAGGCAGGCTGAGCCTTCGCATACCAGAGGGGGATGAAGAACATCTGCTCCTGCTCTGGTCGACTCGCACATCCCGCTCGGTGCCTGCGTTCCAGCACAACTAGGGACCACATAACCCCCACAATTCTCCATCCACCCCCAGAGCTGCTCTTTTCCTCCTAAAGGGGGAAGTACTCACAAAGCTTATCTCCGTCTCTTGCAGGTCTTCGAGCTGCTCCCTCAGCTCTGCAGAGCGCTCTGGTATGGAAGGCCCTGGGGAGCCGCTGGGGAAACAGAAGGGGAAGACCTGTAAAGCAGTTTTTAAAAGTGAGCTGTCAATAAGTCACATCTCCAGGGCTGCCCTGCTGTACCCAGCCAACGGAACGTGCTAGCACCACACAAAGGCGTTTGTTAGGCAGGTTTAATGTGGAGGCACAGGCAACACGATCTCTGCTGGGGCAGGCACCCAAAATACCACCTAGAAAGTCATCCCTCCTAGTCTGACATGACTTCAAACATTAGAAACGAGGATCTTCTGTCCAGCCAAGCAGCAGCACCTCTTTACAGCAGTCTTCAAGCACCTCATCAACATAGAAAGGGTCCTGGGTGAAAACAGTCCAGGGACAAAGAAACCACAAAGCACTGCAGCTCAGCGAGTCTCAGCCTTTCCAGACAGAGGCACCCCTGTTTGAAAAAGCCCCTGGCAAAACTTTTACAAACCTTTTATGCTCTGAATGCGAACTGTAGCCTGACAGCAGGACATAACACGGGCACGCTGAGCGCCTGACAGGATGCATCGCCAAGGAGGAAATGTGGGGCACAAGACTTGCTTTAATCTAATACCCCGTTACTTCCCCACTTCTTTCACAGTCCTACAGCTAAAAGGTTGCAACCTGCTGGCTGAGGAACTCCAATTCCCAGCTTGGGCCTTGCCCCGCTTCCTACCGAGGATGTGGCAACCACAGCTTCTCTCCTTGCCCCTTGAGCGAGAAGTCAAGTCTGAGAGTGCGTACTTCACCCAGGCCAAGCGGTCAGGGCTCTCCGGTGCACTGGCGACTAACAGAGGAGGTTTCACGACTACCTGCAGATGGCACAACCTGCTCGGCCCTCGCACAGCTAACACCCAGGGCTTGTCACAGCCTGCCTGCAGTGGTTGCCTTCATTAGCGGGGATTCAATTGCCTGTTGCTAGAGTACAGGGAAGCATCGAGCTGTTCAGTCATCAGGCTACACGTCACGGTGCGTACACACCCTTGGATCAACACCCAAATGGAGACATGGGGATCCTCGGCGGGAAGGCACAGCTCCCTCCCTGCCTGATCGTGTCTCACCTATGCGCCTGGTTACTCTGAGCTGCTCTGGCTCCCTCCTCCGCCGAGCTCTCTAACCAGCGACTCGCTGCTTCTGACCTACGCAGAAATTAAAGTCGAGAACGCTCAGTGTTGGTTACAGCGCATATAGCCCTTGAGGTCTGTCTTAATTAGCACTAAGCAGCACTGTCCTAATGCAGGGCTGCAGGATGAATCACAGAATCATCTAGGTTGGAAAAGACCCTTAAGATCAAGTCCAACCATTAACCTAACGCTACCAAGTCCACCACTAAATTACAGTGCTTAAGAGAAAAAGAAGCGCCCCTCTCAAATGGAGGGGATCACCCTCTGGAACCCCTTGCCACAGGAGGCTGGTCAGCAGCTTCCATTCCCAGTGGCCCATGCCGATGTTTAGTAGGTGTCCCCAACGGCAGCACTCTTCTGCCAGAGGTTAATGGCAGAGCTGGGCTGAGGACCAGGGGAATCCCAGCCTCGAGAGGGCACCCACGCCTGCACGGTATCGCTTACGCCACCGCAGAGAGCACGTCTTCGACACACAGGTTGCACACCGCAAACAGAGGCACGTGGCAACATTTCTGAGACAGGCGCGAGGCCGTGCTGCAAAAGAGAGACCGAGGTTGTCATAGCAGGGACGAGAGGGCTGGGCTCGTGTTCCTAAGGCAGATCTGGAGCAGGTCAGATCCTGCCTTCTTCCCGTGCCCACCCTTGATGGGCAAAAGCTCTAACTGGAGAGATTTTGAGTCAGATCACTCCCCTTTGTACAGGACTACAGAGATTTAAGAGGTTACCTCCCCAAAGGGTGGTAAACACCCCGCTAGACCGGTTGATTCTGTAGAGAGGGGAAAAAAAAACCACAAAAAACCAAAGCCACCTTTTTAAATGCATTCAACAAGTTATGTTGTTATAAATCAACAATCCACAAATCCCTTTTCAGGGTTTGCAGAGCTTTACAAATCTCCCAAGGTCGCAAAAGTGCATTTAAGCCTCTGATAACAGGTCTGATGCAGGGAGCCCAGATCCCAAGGCCCCGCATCGGAGAAAACACAGGTCTGTTCTCCTTCCTGGATTTCACTGCCACCATCTGGCACCGGCACATGGTTTTACGGGAGGCTGGCAAAGGGTAACCACATGCTCGAGTGCCTGCAGGGTACGGGGTAAACAGGGTGCTCTGCTCCAGAGGTACCTGGGGCAAACACAGATCAGGCTTTGCATCTGGGGACCCACTTGGGACTCAACCCAATTGTGCAGCAGGTTTGATCTTACCTACCAGAACCTGTTCTTTTACCAAGAAGGATGCTCAGCACCACGTAGGGTAAGGAGGACATCATCCCGAGAGGTTTTACCATTGAGCCTTACAGCAGACAGCCACGTTAACGACTGCTGAGCCTTGGCCCAGGGACACACTGCGTTACAGCACTGCATTTTAGGAGTGAACTGACTGTACACAACCTCTGTAACCGCCGGTCAGCAACAAGCATGAGGCCAAATCCCAGGGTAAGCCTCACTGAGCGCACCCTCTAGACAGGAGAAGGTTTCAGGCAAAGTCTGGTTCCTCCCCTCACCTAGACAGGAAGATGCCGGGAGCTGCTCTAGTCAAATCCTTTGCTGAGCTGTCAGCTTTATGCACTTGTACGCCCACTGACCTACGTAGAGATTGAAGGAGAGAGACCCGCAGTTAAGTAAGTAAGAAGAACACCTCAGGCATGCTGACGTACTGGAAAGGAGCAGCTCTGGTTTAGGATCCCTACCAAGAAGTTTCCGTGTTTTACAGAGGGAGTAAGAGGTGTTAATTACAATTGCATCTTGTTCTCCTGCAGCTCAGGAGAGAGCAGGCACTTCTGTCAGCGCCACTGTGCAGGCAGTGGGTCAGGAATGGGGAACATGGTTTCCGGTCGCTTCCAAGAAGAGAAGTTCACACCTCAGAACAACTTCTACGAGAGGGATCATCCTCTGACCACAGCTCCTCCTCATCCCTGCTAGTCTTACCACTTCAGCAAGAAATAAAACATTCAATAGCAGACACCAGCTCCCTCAGGGCTCTCCATGCATTCCAGCTTCTGAGACATTTTGAACCACACCTGACACATCCTGCAGCCTCCTTTCCTGAGGAGTTGAAGGAGCTCAATGCTAACCCAATCAGTAAGTTGCAAGAGAGCCCAACCCTCTGAAAAGAGCAGCCAGAAAGTCATCTTCAGCATCACCCATCACATTAATGCTCTTCACATACACTTTGGCAGTGACACTCTCACCAACTCACTTCAATTAGCACAACTACCTTGACTCCAGAACAAAGCCTTTAAATACAGAACACACAAGGAACTAAAAGCCACTGGGATCCCCACACAGCCCAAGCAGAAGACACAAGATCATGTCATCTGTAACAGACTGCACGCAGGAACAGCGACACAATGCTCCCCCCCTTGCACATGCTTGAACCGACAGCACTGAGCTTGCTCCACAACACAGACCACTCAAACGGGTGTTTCTGCAAGCATGCCAAAACCCAAAACATCCATAAAGCAGCACAAAGTCCTCCCATGGCTCACGAACCTGACTTGCAGGAGTTGCTGGCCTGCCATGCGCCAAAACAGCAAGAGCCTTACCTATTTGCAGGCGAGTTGAGGCCTCCGCTGCCCAAGGAAGAAGTGGACAGGGTTGTCGCGATGGAATCGCTGTTAGCTTCGTCTACTGGCAGGGTCCTGGGCAGGAGATCTGGGCGACCAAGGTGGGAACCTGAGTTGAAGCACAGACTGTTCCATCACCAGCACATCAAGTGGGATCGTGTGGCACGAACTCCCACATTAGCCAGGGGTTGGGATCCGTGCTGGATCCCACCCAAGACATCTAAGACACCCGAGCACTGAAGAACCAGCCCTCCACGCAGCTCTCTGTTCCAAGTCCAAGCCTCCACACGACTGCCTAGCCCAGCTTCTCCCCGACACAAATCCCGCAGGCTTGAGCTTCTGGGAAGAGACCAGGCACACGGGACCGCCACGCAGCCTCCACTTCCCAGGGGAAGCATGGCCCATGCTGGATGCTTGGACGAGGCTGAAAAATCCCATGGAGACGCATGAGCTAACAGTTCCCCACCTCCACAACCTGGTCTTATCCTGCTTATGAGTAAAGACTGGCCTTTACTGAAACATGAGGTTTATCATCCTGCCCTGTGTTTGTTGCAACAGAATACTTGGGAACAGCGAAGCATTTGAAGGGCTCACTGCCTCTCCCAGCTTTCTCACGGTGCTGTCAAAGGCCATTTGGTATGTATGCGGTTTTGGCCCCGTCTGGTTTCTTGCACCCACAACCCCAGAAAACAGGCCCTCCCCAGCAAGACCACAAAACATGGAGGTGTCTTGCACAGCTCAGGAGGCAGCAAGCTTCAGCTAGACAAATACAAGCTGAAAAATAACTTCTCTAGGTTTTTTTGGTTTTGTTTTTTGTTTTTTTTAAGCCCAGGCACCAACCTTGCTCTACATCCGCCTCTGTCGTTACTTGTGCTTTTGTCTCGCACGACATGTGCGACTGGGAAGGCACTCCTCCTTGACAGCTCCGCCGAGGAACTGTCGTGCCAGACCGGCTCTTCTTAGAAGGGGATGGCTTTACTTAAAGAAAAAAACCAAGGAAAGCACTTTTCTAACACGTTCAGGAAGGAGTAAAAAACCCAATGCAGCAACTTTGCAGTGAAGTCTGGCGTGAGGGCTGTGCCCTGAAGGAACAAGCTGATGTATGAAGCAGCTCCTACAAAGTCACATCTGTGAGGCAAGAACAATCTAGGAGGAAGGAAGGGGTAACACAGCACAACAGACTTCCTAAAGCTCTTGCACGCTGTCATCCACCTTCCCAAACCACAGCTGCTGAGCAGGGAGAAGCCAGAAACCACAGCAATTGCCAAGGGTACAGCTGCACGGAGGTACTTACATGGTATTTTCTTGAATGCTGTGTTGCACATGAACCGTTGGAACCTTTCAGCGTAGAAGCTGGGTCTGTGCACAGATACAGTGTCCTAGAAGTCCCAAGGGACAAACATTAATGTGTGAATCTGAACTAATAAGTGACCAAGGTTAACATGAGCTTCTCTCAGGCTGTTAGCCCTGAAACACAAGCTATGTTGGACTAGGAAGAGTCAGGGATTCTCTGAGTCGCTCTCACTAGCAGCTGCGAGAAGCAGATGAGCTACAAGCAGTAGGCGTTATATACAAAGCAAGCAATACTTGTTAATGGACAAGTAGATGATCAGCGTTAACAAAACCAACATTTTTGAGAGTACCTAGAAAGTAACGCTTTCATATAAGAGGGCAAACACACACATGCCTTAGAAATCCAGGATGCCCAGAAGGAGGAAGGACAGCAGGCACAGTGTAAAGAGACACTGCTATTACTAAGCTAAAAAAAGTTAAAAAGTGGTATTTTCCACTTACCCCATCGTGTACAAGGGCCTTCCAAGAGTGCTCCAGCTTCTTGACAAATCTGATAAGGGAAAGAATTAAGAACAATTTTCACACCAAGTCCCCACCGTCTGTATCATACTGTGCTCACTCAGTACTGAGCCTGGCTTCTGACCACCGTGGCAAGCACACCCCAAACACAGACTACTTTGGCATTGGATTCTCTTCATTGTCCCATTTTTCTAAGACTGTTCCACAGACAACAGGGCTGATTGCACAGTTCACTCTCCCAAGGGGAGTTTCACAGGCATAATTATCAAGGGCACTTAACTTGCAATGACATTTAACAGAAACTTTACATGTGTAACCCTCTGCACACTGCATTTTAATAGAAATAGAAGAAAAGGTAAGCCTTACAGCTATTTTTCATTTTATAGGGAGAAGTGGTTATGGCCATTTTAAGCCACCGCTTGTTTTTTTCCCTTGCCACTTCCTGCACAGTGCCTGTGTACAACAACCACAGTGTACAAAAACAACTTCAGAAGAGTAAATCTGTTCGAGAAACATGAAGTAAATACAGCAAGCAAGACCCAGAAGTTGATCCCAAAATGCCCAACTTCAAGAAAATAGAAAGGGGTAAACAAAAAAAAAGAAAGAAATGTTTATTTGTGTCTAAACTATCTCTTGAAAGCCAATCTTGACAACCAAACAGGGGCAGACAATGCTGTAAAGTGGTCTTCCCCCTTAGGAGATACACAGCTGTTAAGTGTTTCTTACCTGTAGGACTGCAACACATCAATGATGCCGATGTAGAGCAGCAGCCTCTCCCCCTTCGCGTTGCGGGCTGGAATGCCTCCCATCCTAGAAGAGGACAGGGCACAAACATGAAACAGGGCGTTCTCACACCCCACTGCCTCTCTCACACGGCCTAGTGCGGGCTGAATATCGTGCAAACTATTTAACAAGTGTCAACATGCGGGAGGCACCTACTGTCCAGCGAATAAATTGGGGAAGAGAAGTCAGAGCAAAATACTTTTTCAGTAAATTAGCTAAACCTCCTGAGAACTGACCCCCTTTTCCCTCCATACGACAATTTTATTGAAGATGAGGATTAATCTTAACTCCTGCATGAGAAAAGACCAAGCAACTGTAAAGAGCATCTACCACCATCCACACTAAGATGGCAGCTGGACTTTATGAGCTGTTAGTCTGATCTAACAAAGCACTTGCTATGCCTCTTGGAGGCGGATGGAAGTAACTAGCTGAAGCTGCCAATAACTGGTGGGCAGAGAACTCTCAAATGCCACCTGAAAGGCAAGAAAATCTTTTATAAACTAAGGAGGGGAAATTAAAGATAAAAGCACAAGCTTTAATACCAAGAACTCTCTGCCCAGTGTGACAGCAATCCTGTATAGCCCAGTCTGCATCTAAATTAAGTCTCCATTAGCCAGGCTTGGATTTTACCCTTCACTCCTCGCAGTATTTCACCAGGAAGAGTAACACCGACACAGACTTACTGGTCATCTGTTTCTATGGTGCCACCTCGTCGGGCCTCTCCTTGGATGGATTCCATGGCTGTTGAGTAGAGGGCTTTCTGGGCAGCAGGTCGCCGCGTATCCGTCTGGGATGTCCCATCTGCCATCGCGTGCTCTCTCTGCGCCAGATCGATGTTATGGATTGCAACAAGCAAACTGTAATCCATGATTTTAAAGCTCTGCAGGACCTGGGCAGAAAGTCAACAAAGGCTCACTCATTATTGCAAGCCCAGTGAAACTGTCAGAGCAGACGTTTTCAGAAGCGTAGTCAGCATTTTTTGCCTAGAGCCCCGAGCACATTGAGGGGATGGCTTTTAATCCACAGCTCGTGCAGAGTCAGCTCATCTACAGTTGCCAAAGGGAGTTAGAGAAAAGCCACTGGTGGTACTCCTGTGCAGACGAGGACCCAAGCCAGGGGAGAACACTGACTTTTGCACAGCTGCCCAACTTTGAGACCAGACTCAGTCAAGCATCCCGCCCCTCTGCCCAATCCTGCCCTGCTCCAGAGCCCAAGTTTGGCACAGGGTACTTCCTCTGCCTCTAGAGACAGTCCTGGGTTTAAATCAGGTTGAAAGTATTGAACGAAAGCAGGGTCCAGGTCCTGCTTCTTGTCCACATCACCACCAAAACACACCCTCTCTAAGGTCTCTTCTCCCAAGTAACAAGCGATAGGACAAGAGGAAACTGCCTCAAGTTGATCCAGGGGAGATTTAGATTGGCTATCAGGAAGAATTTCTTTACTGAAAGGGTCATTAGGCATTGGAACGGGTTGCCCAGGGCAGTGGTGGAGTCCCCAT
>JAVKLA010000088.1:10807481-10824400 GCA_034782735.1 Sagittarius serpentarius
GATGTTTTTAAAAGTCATGTAGATGTAGTGCTTAGGGACATGGTTTAGTGGGGGACTTGTCAGTGCTAGGTTAACAACTGGACTAGAAGATCTTATAGGTCTTTTCCAATCTAGGCAATTCTATGATTCTATGATTCTGAGTCGTCAGGCAGAGGCTACAAGGGTGGCAGCTGCCTTCTCCTTTTTGTGGGAAAGGCTCTGAAAAAAGGAAAGAACTCTCCACACCACCCTTCACCCTTCCACTTACCAAACAGTCTCTCTGTAATGTTTTGCACAGAGCGTTATACATGTCAGAGTCTAAGAAGAGGCCATCAGGGATGTCCTGCATAAAATCCAAGTCCTTGTATGTTGGGAACACCTTCTCCCGCTCCTTCTGGGATGCTCGGCGTTTGTAGGTGGAGCCCTTCAGGTCGTATTTCAGGTGCATTTTGACAGAGCGCGGCAGTAGGTTGTTCATCACGACAATGCGAATGTTTTTGCCTCCGGCCTGGACACAGTACAAGCCATAAAACTTTGGCAGCAGCGTCCTTGGGTTCTGGTTCAAATTCTGAAATGCCAAAGACAAAGAAATACCTTCAAAGCCATTCTGGTTATTCACGTGTCAGTTAGAGGAGTTATTTGCTGCTTCCTGCGCTTCTATATTGAAATGGAGCTGGCAATGATTCAAAGCCATTGCCAAAGACACTAAGAGACAAGGGCAGGTGGACACAGGGAACAGATGGGTGATGCCTGCAGTTGTTAATAACCTCTCTGCAAAGCTGAATGGATCAGAGAAAGACAGCAGGAAGGAAGGAGTTTGCTGGTCATTCACACAGAAGCTAAGCTGGGGAGGCGTCAGAGCAAAGGACGATCTTGTGCTTAGCCTTTTTAAATTTGGCACTTAGGTCAAGCTAAATACATCAGGATAGAGACGAATCTAAACTCTCATGGCAGCATCAAAAGTCCTAAGGCACTTCTATATGGCAAGACTACCTCATGGCTAAATTCCCTTACACAGAGGTGGCTTGTAAAGGCCAGGCTGGACACAAACATGAGCAGTCAGATCACACACACATCGTGTTCAGGGTGGGATCTGATTTTGCTCCAGAACTGATAGTGTCTTTTTTGCTATAGCCACATTCATAAAATTAACACGCCTTTACTCTCAAAGCTGCTGCTTCTATATATATAAACTTAAAATCAGAGTTCTTCAACTCTTCATCTTTGCAGACAGAACCAAGCATAGCCCTGGGAAGGGAAACACAAGAACAGCTTTGCAAGACAAAGTACCACGGGTCTGATGCTGCACAGCACGGAAGCAACAACCAGTTCACAGCTGGTCACAAAGCAGCCTATAACTTTCCAAAAGGGTTTGAGTCACAAAGTGCAACCCAAGACCCCTGCACAGCACTCCAGGCTTGTGATACCCAGGTAGCTTGTGTGAGTCCGTGACTGTCTTTGTCACTGGACGGTTGAGACAGAAGCTGCCACTCAGCTGCGTCACAGATCAAACCTCCACTCGCATCTACCAGGCTGCAGACAGCAACATCTGTCACACTTGTACATTTGGGGGACCCCTCCCTAGCTTGCAGAGGAATCCTCACCCAAGTGACTCACCATGTAGTAGCCAGGCAGCAGCTTCTGTAAGAACTCGGCCTCTTTGTGCTGAACCGTTTTGATGATAAACTCATCGTCACTGGATACATAGAAGAGGGATCCGCTGGCCCCGGAGTTTGAAAGTTCAATGAGTGGCTCATTGCAGAGCGAGTACTGATGAGGACAAGGTGAGAAACGCAGAGGTGAGAGAGACATCAACAGGAAACTTCAGCGCAAAGGCTCTTCCTTTTAAACGTTAACAGAGGCAAACCCCAGGGTCACATACAGCATCCACTGCTGTGCTTACAGAGCTTGCCTCCAGGCCTCACAGCGCTCCATAGCTCCAAGAGGGGGAAGAGGACAAACAGCCGTCACACAGAGCACGCAACAAACGGGAACCTGGTCCAACCACCAACTTACCAGATAGTCATCTGGTCGGATCCCAAAGAGCTCCCGGAAATAGCGAAAGGCCACTGGAGCATAGGTTTTGAACCGAAAGTCATTGTAGTGATGAGCTGGGGTCAGGTTACTCCCTTCGCTGATCAAGGACAGAAGCACACGCAAGTATTTGTATTGGAAACATTTCTTAAGAAACTGCTCTAAAAGCAAACACCCACTGGCTGGCTGCTTCTAACACACTCAAGGGCTAGAAAGCACCCACCCAAAAGGGACACGTAGGCACACACAACAGCAAGCCTGCATTTGTTCACACGACCGATGGTAGACACATATAGGGAAGAGCCAGGGTTCTTCAGAAACAGGTCGTAGGCAGGAGCCAGAGTTGGTCTGTAAGCAGCGCAGTGAGTAGCTCTGCTCCAGAGACCTGTGCTCGCTCCGAAACTCGACTGTCCTGGTTTGGTGAGGCTTCCTCCTGTGCAAGCAGGGTTAGGAACTAATGCTGCTACGCACTATCAAAGGACCAACCTTGGGAAGAAAATACTTTCTACTACGTAGAAATCTTGCATGAGAACATCCCTTTCGGGTTTGGTGCTCAAGCTTCCAACTGTGTGTGTAATGCCCAGCTGAATGGCACCTTTCAAGGCAGATGATGTCGTCTGGAGGGGCAGACAAAGCGAGTTAGACATGTGCAGCAGCAGACTGGAAAAAGGAATGAAAGGAGGTAAAGAAAAGAGAGCCTCCAGTTTAAAACAGCACAGTTAGCAGGGGTATTTTACACCTCCTGGTTCCAGCTTCCGTCATTTCTTTCTCATTGACCAACATGGCTTTGGTGATGGGAACACCGGGGAACACCCCTACATCTCAATAGCATCCCGCTTGATCCTTGCAGCCCAGGTGGTCGATCAGTAAAGGACTTGAACCCAAATCAACACCCAGCTGGTCCTTAAAAGGACTGAATTGCATTTCATCCTCCCACAGCACTCATTTCTACACACTGCAGTCAGAGGGGGAAGACATCCAGGGACAGATTATCTTGTGCCCCTAGGAATAAACGCACTTCTTGACACCTTGGTCTTCGAACCACACACTTTGAAGCTTGCCCTTCCCCAGCTTGGGCACAGACTCGAGTCTTCTACAGGACAAAGCAGGCACGGCCAGCACACAATGCATGCTTCTGTTTGGTGCTACTGCATTCCTCCGTCTGTCTCTCTTGCTAGGTCGTGGCTCTTTAACCCTAAGGAGTTCACTGTCCTTTTTAAATAAGGAGCAAAGACATGAATCCCGCTCCTGCAGCCTCTGCACAAGCTGCCCAAGAACAATGTAGGACTGTGTTGCTGTAGCATCAAGAGTCCTCTTCTGTCTATGAAACACATGATCTCATCTCGGACCACTCAGCACGAGCTAGGCTGAAGCATGTCTATGGGCTGTCTTTCCCAGAACAGCCCAGATGAGATCTGCTCAACACCCCGATGTTATATGGCCTGTCAGTTCCCGGAGCATGGAGATACGAACTCTGCTGTAAAGCCTGCTGGAAATGTTGAGGCTGCAGAGCAGGTGCAGGTTGGATTTGTGCACTGCAGCTCATGGACATTTCACTTGGCTTATACATAAAGCAACTGGACCCAGAACAAGATCCAGGGCTCATGATCCAACTAGCTTGTGTTTGTTTCCTTAAGCTAAACAAAGCCCAGTCCCCTGCCACATGCAAGAAATCACTGTAGATCAAAGCATTTGGCAACAGAGAACACCACAGTATCTGGGGGACAAACATTTCAAGTTTTTTTTCCCCAGACACACATCCTCCATGAAGCCTTGTAAAACAAATGGGAACATTTCTCCCACTTAACTGGTGTTCTGTTATCGTAGCTGCAAGAGACCTGCTCTCGGTTCCCTGAAGAGAGAGCAACAAAAACTGGCAGGAACTCCAGCTGGTCAACAATGTCCTTTTCTACTTCAGCCACCTCTTTGTATCTGATATTTACTTCACTATTAGATGGGAAAGGAGGAAGAACTTGACTCTGCTTTCCTTTCTTACCCTCTAAAGGCTAAAGCTGCTTGAAAACAGACCTCGGCTCAGCTCACCTAGCCCTGCTTAAACTCCCAGGACAGTCTCACTGTTCAGAAACAGAACTTGCCAATACGGCACAGCAACGCTGCCTTGTTTGTGAACAGAGCCAGAGGGCCAGGTTGCCAAGGAACAAGGATTTTTCTCTTCTATTAGCCAGCATGATCAGCTGAGCAGCTGACTGCCTGTTTACAATCGCTTTTATAGGGCAAAGAATTTTAAAAAACAACTTACCACCCCTGGAAAAGGAGGGAATGGAAAACAGACAGACTGTCCATTAGAGTCATTCCCAGATAAATCCCATGCAGTGCCCCACCAGGTTTCTGGGACCCCCGCAAGGGACATTGGCTCCTACTTTTCTCTCCTGTTACTGCTGTCTAACCTTCTACCTCTGAATTTGCTGGGAAACTGAAAGCCAGATCCCAATCTTGAAGACACAAGCAGTTTCAGAAAGGGCAGTATAACAAAAGCTGGCTTCTGTAGAAACACCATTTGAATTCCTCCCTTCCAGTCTGCTTCCTGACAGAAAGATGGAGGTACATCCAGATTAGAGATTTCAGACCAGAAGCTTCACTTACTCAAAGCAGTGAAATGCCCATATCAAGCCATTACCCATTTAATCTACATCCTAGAAGTCAACCTCACTTCAGAGAAAGTTGGCCCAATCTGATGAAGTCCAACAAACGGGAAGCAGCATCCACAAAATACCCACATTTACAGGCTTTTTAAAAAAACCCAAACAATCTCCCCTTTGTAAAGCAAATTCCAGTAATGCCACAAGATCTATAGAAACTATTGTGCCCAAAGAGCACAGAAAGCACCCAATAAGCCAGAAGAGGCCTAGGAAGCATTGCTAATGGGCAAAGTTTAAAAATAGTCCCCTCTTTAGAAGGCTACAAGAGAAGATAAAAGGAAATATTCAGTTCTTTGGTTCCCTTCCTTTGAGATCTTCTTCAGCAGCTGTCAGAGACGTTACTCACTGTCTAACACCAAACCTCGTGAGACATGCTGCTGCTCTGGACGGCACTTGCGTTGCGAAGATGAGAATAACAGTCAAACAAGTTGTGCAAGAGGCATCTTACCTTTTTATAGGTAGTCTCGCCCGTGGAGTCCACTCCTCTGTGCCCTTTCTTTATCGTCTGTGAGCCTGGCTGCCCAGAAGAACCTGGCATCTAGATCAGAGTAACAGATGTTAAGAACCAAGGATGTAAAACCCAATGTCTTAGAGGCCGGTAGCTGCCCAGAACCACCTGGCATAATTTTGCTCTTCTCAAAGATGGAACCTGTGAAGTGCACCCTGCTGAAGCCCCAGACCCCTGCATGCGTGTAAAGGGAAGACATGGTACCAGCTGGCCTCCGGGACACCAACAGCACTGAAAAGCCTTCAAAGAACCGATTGACTCCAGACATCTAATTAGAGAGAAACACGTTCACGCAAGACCACCTGGAAGGATTTGCTTTTTTCTAATCACCATCACCACAAACAGATCGGCTCTAAGCCAGACTGGCCCAACCGCAGCCAGTCACCATGCTTTCTACCAGTAAGGCCAAATCTTTGAGGAAACATTTTAGGAAGGTGGCAAATTCTACTCTGATTCATGCCACAAGAGCTCGCTTGACTCATCATCTTCTGTCTAACACACACAGTTGTTAAATGGTGTTCCTCAGTCAAAACGAGTTGAACGTCTTGCTTGAGGCAGGAGATCTACATGGTGTTTTGGTGGCACGAGAATTGCTCAGTTCCAGGGCAAGCTGCGTTTTTAAGCAGAAGTCCCCTTGGTAAGGAGAAATGCTCTGATTTCCCAAATGAGCACCTGCAGCTTACTGTACTTACTGCTGCCTGGTTTACCCCTAGCTTCAAAGACATTGGAAAAATAGCAGACAAGTTTGAAATTATGCATTCTCTCAGCCAGGGAACAAACCAGCTTGTCGGTCAGAAACTTACCTCAGGGGTCAGTGATTTTTTGAAAGTAGATGATCCTGTCAAAAGAATAAAGCCACACTCAGAAAGGGTTAATCATGATTATGCATCACAAAAAAGTCTGACACTTGGTTCAAACGAACATTAAGGCATCTGAAAAAGCACTGACTCACAGCCGATTTCTTCCCAGCTTCTCCACTTACAGCAGAGAGGATTTTTGTCAAGCCACAAGAAAATGCTATTCTGCTTACCGCTTGCCAGCCACTCAATTTTGTGTAGGTGCCACCGGCTAGGTTCTGCTCTGCCCCACTCAGCTGGCTTCCAGCACGCCTCTGGCTGGGCACAAACACACAGGACCACCTTCAGAGGTGGTTTCACCAACTTCCCTGCCTTTGATGGAGTTATACGGATTTGCAGGATTATTGCCATCTGTTAATTAGAACTGGGAGGGCCAAGTGCTCTGCAGTGTTTCAGCAGACACGCTGACCATGCTTTATCTTTAAATTATTTCCAGGACCTTTTCTGAAAAGGCCCAGAACATCAACTCTTCTGCTTGAAGTCAAGCCCAGGGATTTTCGTAACTACCGTGGAGTTAAATATCTGCAAGGTGATATACTAACTTTTATCTTTTAGGCCTGGAGTCCCATCTTGGGTTTTTTTTTTGGACGCAGCAAGGGAAAAAAAAAAAAAAAGGCAATTATATGACACTGCCCCTCTGCGATGTCTGTCTACACCACAAAGCCACCAGCCAGATTGAGCCCAACACCGGTGAGGCCAAGAGCTCCCAGGACAGGGGCACCGCCCCCGCCAGGCAGATGCCTAAAACAGTGATGTGCTTTCTGCCTCCAGCCCAGAAAAGCTCTTTCATTTTGTTTTTCTTTCTGCTTCAGACCTAGCAACTGATTTTTTTTTTTTTTTTTTTTACATGGGATCCATGACCACAGCCTTATAAAACCACCCCCACCCAAAAGCAACACCCCCATCGTACCACGGAGTAAGCACAGGGTTGCTTCCCCTGACGTCCAGTAATTGTTTTACCAGATTAAGCATTCCAACATACAATCCTTGCAGCGGTTCTGGGTCCACCCACCGCTCGCCCAGCAGAGAAGCCCCTTCTGCTCGCCTGTTACAGGCAGTGTAAAGACTCATGCTGTGATTTCACCAAGCGCTACAGCCCTTCAAAAACTGCATTTCAGCAGAAGGAAGACAAGGACTTAACAGCAAAATCCAGCAGCCTTCTGATCCCCTTATCGAGTGATCAAAGTTCTCATTTCAATACATATTAAACAAGCAAACGAAGAAAAAACCTGTGACAAACCCTTTTCGCTAAGCAAAGCATGCACAGAACGACTGGCTCCAACCACCTTCCCACCCCCTCTCATCTCCCTTTAAAGACAAGGAAGTTTGTCCTGACAAGCTTCAATTTTTGCATTTGAAGTTTCTCGTAGCCAGCTCTCCTCCTCCCCCGGCACACTCGGGGCTCTTTGGAGCCAGCCGCCCGCTTCACCTCTCATAGAATCATTTAGCTTGGAAAAGACCTTTAAGAAAAGGCCTTCTCGCATTCCTTCCCTCTTCCCCTCGCCACCAGCCCAGATCTGGGAGCATCTCCAGCTGGAAGGAAGCTTCTGTGACTTAGTGTGTTACGATGAAACCAATAAAGCTCGACTCCCATCACCTCACCACAAGGCTTTTGAACTTGCCAAGATCCATCAGGACACAGGGACAGAGGAAACATCCTGGGCATCACAATATAACACCTGTTCAATAACAATTAAGCCTTTTTTTTAAGCAAGTATCTGTAATTATGTAAATCAAAACCTCTAAAAGCCCCATGATTTAAGCAATCCTGAAGCAGCACCACCAGCCTCATCACCTTGGAGATTCGCTGTGTTAATATTTAATCATCCGTGCAAAACTGTGTTCCACTAGGCTTTAACTAAAGCTCTCTTGCCAGAGGACCCAGCAGCAAATCTTCTCTCTGCTGCCTTAATCACAGGCAACACACATTAAAAGCAAGAATATACAACCAGGCTGGGCTGGAAGAGCTGGCATCCCACGGCATGTCTGGTTTGTCCCCTGCGATACCATGGCGTATCCTTATCTTAGAGGTGGCACCGTGATTTTAAGGAAGACGTACAGCATCTCAGCATAGACCAGAGCATCGGCTTCACCTTCTTCTCTTCCCCCACCGCCCCAAGACCGCAGCGTCTCCGTTTGTCCTTTCACATAGCGATTTGGGAAGTGACAACAAAGATCCTCCCAGTCAGGCCGCTTACAAAGAAAGGGTGAGTCAACAAGGGAAAGCCACAGCCTACAGTCAGAGCATCGGTGTGGTTGCAGCATCGCTCTGGTCCCAGCACACCCAGTTTCCGCAGCAGGAAGCTCCCCCTCCCTCCATCCCTCCCGCTAGTTTCCAAACAAGTTTGCTGCTGATTGGGAAATAGGTAATTCCTGTTTGACCACGATAAAAAACGCCTATTCACACCCGAGCGCAAGGATGAACACGCAGCTGATGAGGTCTGCTCGGCTCCGACTGAAGCTACGTACGGGCCTATCGCGCGTCCTCCTGCAAAAACAAGCTTTCTCGGTTATCAAAAGTGTTACTAGCTGAGGTCAGAAAACAAAACTCAGAAGTTTCCATATGAAAACGTTTCAGTTATCTCCACCTCTTTTTATTGCTAGGTAAAGGCAGTTTTGTGTTGTCCCACATACATGCTGCCTGGAGAAGTGAAGGCGTTAAATTCAACGGCATAAACGTAACAAAAAAGCTGCTATTTCTGGATCTATTTAAACGCCTCTTTAAAATGAAAGAATTCATCAGTCATAATTCTGACCCAGACTGACAACTGAAAAAATGGCTTGAGACACCTAAACAGTTAATTCTGGCCAAAGGAAACAGATCAGTCCTGTCCAAAAATAAATTCATGATGCCCCCAAAAGTTTCCTTTCTTCTTTCTTTTGTGATTCTGGGAGCAATCCCTACGGGCAATTTCAGAGCACTCCTCAGAGCTGTTTACTGGAAGCTGAATCAACCTAAATAAATAGCTGTCTGCCGTCCGCCAGCCTTAGCTGTCCAGGATTATTTTCAGCCAGCAACAGATAGTATACTCTTACCAACTGTGACATAAATGCTAGGGAAAAAAAGCTGAAAAGTTGTGGCGATGGCAACTGGTCAAATGGTTCAGACAAATATTTCACTGGAAGGAGAGTGTAACAAGGCATTTGGGTCAGATCCTCACTCGTCTAGCAAATAAGCATGCTAATTTGGTATAGCCAGGACAAATACCCGCTTTGCTCTATTTTTAAATAGAGCTGCTCAGACAGATTTTAGCTGCGCCTCATGTTTTAGACGAAAATAAAAAGTGAAAACGTTAGCACACCCAAACACATCATCAAGCTCAACTCTCCAGTGTCTGAGCAGGGCAAGCCGAGCGCCAGGACACACCACACCGGCATGCACTGCCCTTCCTCCCCGGCCCTGCTGCTGACCGCAGGGTTTACCTCGGCCAAACAAGTGGCCAGGGCGAGGAGGGTAGCTGGGTTTTTCCCAAAGAGGTCACCTTAATGCTCAAAAATGGGAATATTCTCCCTCCTCACCTGGACTCTGCCTGCAGGCACTATCAACAAGAGCACTTCTGCGCACACAGACGTTGCTCGTGAGCCGAAGCCTTAGACCCACCAAACGCTACCTGGAGGACGTGTAGTACGGTGGAGCCTCCACGGACACATCCAAGTCGCTGTCCGCACAGAAATCCCCCAACGCATTTTTTTCCCCTCTGCCTGCAAATTCCCCCCAACAATGTCTGTTGGGATGTCTCCCCTCCCCAATCCAAGGCCACGGCTGGAAATGGGAATAGCAGCGAGATTTCTTTTCTTCAAAGTGCAAACCAGGCAGAAACCAAAGCAGAAAAGCCCCGCTGGAACAATCCTGCTGGTGCGCACAGGGATGCGGAGAGCTGTTTAGATGTCAGGAGAGCGCTTACGCAACACACTTCAATAAAACAGCAGCTTTTGTCGAGAGCGGTAGCAGCTTATTTTGGGGAAAACAACACCCACCAAGTTTTGTCAGTCCTCAAAAGCCAAGACAGTTACGTCATACGGCATTTTGCTGCTGGTTACTGGAGAGGAAGAAACCATGCTTTTTTAAGCACATATATGCAATATATCTACCTCTTCGAAACGACATCACCGAGCAGCACAAAAAGCTGAAATCTATACGAGGAAAAACAAAAAGGTTATACAGTTGTTGCGGTGAACTGATACTTCAGCGACTTGAAGAAACGAGATATTTTCCCCCAGAAAGTTAAAGAAACACAAAAAGAAATCCTACTTCCACTAGTTAAGAAAACAAAGGCCCAAACTTTGCAAGCAAAACACTTCTGAGCAAGGTGCCTCAGTCGCGCACAATAAAAACCTCTTCCACGGCTCTGGAAGATAAAAGCCTAAATATTTCATTTGCTTCTCTCAGGAAGCTCTTATGGAAAACTGCAGAAGTCTGGCCTGAACTAAGAGTCAAAGCCAACATTCTTAATCACAGCAGCTGGAGATGGAAGAAAACCCATGAGATCACACAGCCTATCCCTGCCAGCGCAGAACACGGCCCTCCAGAGGAAGATAAAACACTTACAAACCCTTAATCTTGGCCAGAAGGCCAAGCAGTGAGTAATAATTTTGAAATTCTCTGCATCAATAGATTTGTTCCGATAAATTATGTTAAGGACATTAACCCAATGGCATCAAAGCTGCTGTAAGAGAGCTTGTGAATTCAGTTTCTAGATAAAGAGCTCTTACACATTGTAGATTCCTCTTCGGGGGTTATCTTTCACACCACCGTTAGCAGTCGGCAGCTGATGTATGCATGACTGATTTTACTGCACCAGATTAGCACATCTTCCTCTCTCTCCCCTACACTTGTTTTATGAGCCTGTTGATGGAGGCGCAGGACAGGACACTCCTGAAAGTCACTGGATACCACTGACGTGTCCATGCCGGCAAGCGGGTGACGTGTTGGGAAAAGGCCCAGGGAAAGATAGAGGAGACGCAATCTCTGTAACGTTATCTAGACACTTCTCACTGCTTTGCAGAAACAGTAAACCCTTCCTCAATCTCTCTTCACCAGCAAACTGCCAAGGGCTTTGTGAAGACGTCAGCACACCTAGCCACGGAGAAATCAAGCAATTTTTTTAATCCAAGAGGCCAGGGCAGAATTAAGAACAGGCTTCCATGCACAGGACTACCAGCATTTTCTAAGTACCCAGAAGAGAGCTGAGGCCAGGCATGACATCTAGAAATCAAGTTAAAAAAAAAAAAAAAAACCAACAACAACAAACCAACCAAAAAACCCAAACAAGCAACTCCTCTGCCTTCTGCAGAGGTGAGCGGAGGAGATGCTCACCAAAGGTGAGGAGAAGAGAACGTATCAAAAAGAATAGGGTTTGGGCTTCCACCTCCATCACCTGGAGGTCGGTGAGCACAGCTCAGTGCTCACGTCAGCAGACGAGCGCTGACCTCACTGAAACTCTGGATCCACCATTTGGGGCTTATCCCAGTGATTCCACGAAAAGACGTGCTTCACGGCAACTAGTTATTTGGGAGCTCCAATCCAAAACCAACACAACTCACCAGGGCTGGGAAGAAAACAGTTTTCCTTTGTGTCTCATCAGCACAACAGTCCTTGACCAAAGATCAGTGGTCACAAGAACACCGACAAACAAAATCCTGTCTAAATGCACATGGAAACGCAAATACATCTTGACTGACAATGAGTTACTCTCTCCACTAAAAAAAGATTTGAAATAAATAAAACCCCTTCGAGTCAAATAAATGAGACTCAGATGCACGATGTCTTCAGCAGCAGAGGATGGAGACAGCCTATGGACCAGTAAGCAGACGGTAAGACTTAAGGGTGGAAACTCTGAAGACAAGAGGACAGTGAGCGAGAAGTTTCTAGCATCTGCTCCTGACTCCCGGCCGTATTCTTCCCCCACCATCCCTCTCCTGAGATGAGCCCTTTGGCCAGAGCCATGCCTTCCTGCTCCCTGAGAAATACCAACCCTGAGGTAGAGTGGACGCACAAACTCTTTGGTCCTCATTATCAAACTGCTTGGGAGTCAAAGAGCACCATGGAACTGCAAAAATCACAACTAAATCAAATCACTGAGCAAGTTCAGCAAACCTACCTTCAGCTTCAGGGAAGGGGCTGGAAATGAGGCACGTACAAGCAAGGGCTAACACAGCTGGGCGAGACATCGGCTGGAGAGTATTCCTGTTATTGCTTTTCCGTATGGTTCACAGCAAAACTATCTTAGGGGGAGGAGGAATGAGGTTATCTCAAGCTTCCCAGAAGAAGAGGGAGCAGACTAATTTTTGCTGAAGGCATTTTGGACAAGACCCCTCTCTGGAATATCTGATGGCAACTCCTGCCCCTGTAGCCTGTAGAAAAGCTGGGGAGACCCTAATTCCCTACAGCAGCGTCTTCTGGCACATCAGCTTTGCACAAGGTTCTGCCATTTGAAAATTAATCCTATCGCTGGCCAAAGACCATCGATTTTACAGCTCTGCATTACTCCTGCTTTCCACCAAAACAATGATTTAAAATTCAAGCTGATCCCCGCTCCCAGACAGCAATACCTACTCAAGAAACACAAAGGCACTGGTTTTTCCAGTGTCGATAAATTTAAAGTCCAGCTTTACAGCAATCGGAAGCTTCTCTGGGGATACGAAACCTAACGATAAATGGTTCCAAGCATTCCTTCTCCAGGCTACTCTGCAAACATCACCAAGCCCCAGGAAGGGAGTGTGTCAACAGCCCCTATTCCAGCTGAGCGATTACGGGACTTGCTCAAAACCGACCCCAGAGGGAGCTGGCGACAGGGAAACCAGCATTAGCATCCTGCCTGCTGTGCCACCTTCTTAATTTGGGCGGGGGGGGAGATAAACAATCCTTTCCCAAAAGAGTAAGATCTAGGTCAAATGTAAGATATCTTTCTGCCCCGTGAGCACTCTGCTTTTTAAACAAGGCAGAATCCACAGGGATGCGGTGAGATAATGTATTTAATCACCGCTATTACACAGTAATCAAGAAAGGGCAAGAACAAGTACAATACCTCGTTTGGGGGAAAACGAGCCCTGATCCTGGAGAAGGAAGCTCTGGGTGAGCAGAGAAAGCACTGCAGGCAGCATTAATTCACCTATATCTCCAAAAAAAAAAACCCCAACACTTTTCAACCCTGCAGGGCTAACAAGGGTGGCGGGGAAGAGAAATAAACCACCAAGTGGCTCCTTTCAACAATACATGGCAGAGCCGGAGGGAGGAGCAGCTTTTACTTTCCAAAGGGAAATTCAGTTATAATTCAGGAAATGGTACTCCAGGTCATCGGTGGCCCCCCCCCAAACCACATGATTCTCGCTCGCTTTCTAGTTACTGCTTTGCCAGGTGAGCTTCCCTCCAACAGACGAATTTGTCATTTATTAAGACAAGCTGGCTTCTACCTTTGTTCCTTCGACAGTAATCTTTTGTCTCCATCTTAAAGAAAATGAGCTTTGCCCCACACTAGGGTGGGCATCACACACAAGCACGACTCCCACGGCACCAAAAGAGACGGTGAGAGTTTGGGCGACAGGACCCGGCTGACGATACTAACCTGCGACACCCACAGAGATTTCACAGCCGATGGTTGGGAAGGAGAGAGATTTTTGTAACAGAGACGGGACTTGGAATCATTTGACGGTCCTATTTTAAGCTTGAGGATGATGAGCCATTCAGATGTTTCTATTTAATAAACTCATCTTCCCTCCTGCATGCTCGGTCTCAGTGAGGTGGGATCAAGAAAGCTTTGCCCCTCCTGCAGGAATTTAAGGGTCGGGGGGCCAAGTCTTTTTGGGTGCTTTACACCTACATTAAAGGCTCAGCAGTTTGGGACCCTGCTCTCAGCTCGCTTCAGATGTGTTGGGATGATTTCCCTGTCCCCAGAAGTGACTGAGCCATTTTGAGAGCAATTCTTTTGTCTGTGGACTCCAGGGAGGGGCCTGAAGCCAGAGTGACAATGAACTCTCAGCTCACTCAGACCCGTAATTATAAAGCAGCCGTGGCACCCAAGGCACAAAGGACCAAACAACTGAAATCCCACATTAGCATTTTTTGGCACATGCTGCTTCAAAGTGAAAGCAGCAAAATGAGAAAACCTCTTTGGGTGTTTCCCCAGAGAGTTAAATACACGTTGAGGCAGGGAGAGGGGGAAACACTGCCTGCCTGGCCTGGGAAGGGTTTCAAAATCATCCTCAACCCCTTTATCTACACTGGATGATGCCAGTAATAAAGTAATAGTCCCCCGGGGCAAACTGCACCGTGGGCCCCTGAGGGTGACAGTGCCCCAAAAAGCTGTTGGCAAGGCTTCAGATGGTTTAAGGTTTACCATGGAGCAAAGCAAAACTTCACGTCCGAAATAACAGTTGGCCTCCTTTTGTCCCCTGCCTTCCACGGAGCTGCTCCTTCCGGCATCTGAGCCCTTCCAGCAGCCGTTTCAGGACTGCTCTCCTCGGCTCATGGCTCTCATCACCCCCAGTTCTACCTGTTCTTTCCAGAAGATGCAGAGGAACCAGGTCCTACCCAAAGCCTGAACACTGCCCGGGGTAGAGGGTGACCACCCGGAGAGGCCCCGAGTCTCCCAGAGGTGGAGCTGAAATCCAAGGTTTAAAGCCTGCGCTGTCAGGGATCAGCCGAGGTGAACGTACGTCACGTATGGCACACGTCACGCAGCGGAGACTCTGTCACAACCAGAATTCAAATCCTGTGGGAAATGCGCGTTAGCCAACACCTTGCCAGCCGGAGAAGCAAACAATGGCAATTATTCTACCAGGAAGGGAGAAGAGATTTACTTGTGTACTTGCATATTTTCTGTTAAGTAACGCTCTCAAAACCCTTCAAGCTTTCTAAAGCCGGCTCCTCCTCCTCAGCTCAGAAGTCGGGCAAGCACGGGAGAAGATCAAAATCTCAAATGAAGCCCCAAAGCAACAGAAAAAGACCCAGGGGTCTTGCCCCTGGACACTCAGCCCTGTGCTAAGGCACCGCGGCTGCTGCAGCCAATAAAGACCCAAGCGCTCTCTTCTTCCTCACAAAACTGGCTTTATTGGACAGACAGGTACGACTTCCCCAGTGCTTGCTCACACGATGAGCAAAGACAAAGCGAGTACATTGGACGTCTGCCTTCAAAACTGCCCAAAAGACACACCTAAGCAGCCAGAAAATTGAGCACAAACATCCCCGCTAGAAGATACTTCATCAGTGCTGCAGCAATAATTAATTTCTTTTACAGTGGTACTCAGCAATCTTACCCTAAGTATTTCTAGAAAAGGAGTGGGGTAGCAGGCAGCGGGGCTTAAGGTACAAAACACCAACACGCCAAGAGCATCAAATGAAGTCAAGGTTCGGCCGCAAGTCTTCCCGTGGATTTCTTCTTTCCTTGCTGTGGCTTGGGTGACAAGTGCCATCACGCTGACCAGGAAGCTTCCGCATATTGCCTTATAATAAATAAAAAGCCTGGCCACTTTCTACTAGAAAAGCTCGGGAAGGATGGCTGGCTGGATCTTGCCAAATACCAAATTTCAAGGCTTTGAGAAAGTCATTTTGGTTTCCAGCCACAAACGAGCATGAAGAAGCTGGTTTGGGGCCTGTGGAAAGGGGAATAGGGCTCTCGACTCCCCCCCAGGAACGGTGCCAAACCTGTGAAATGCTGGCAAGAGGCAGAGTCACAGGATTAAGAACCAAAAGTGCCCCCTTTTACCCCAGACAAGGTTTCCACCTCTTGTTACCGTCCCTCTGCGGGAACGAGGATGGTGCCCAGTTCCAACCCTGCGTATTTCTGGTTCAGTTCACATTTCGAATCAGCAGAGCAAGAGAAACCCTCAGCCGTCAAGGGGACTTCAGGACCTTCCCCTTGACTCTTACCAGCTCTAGTCATCAAAATAAATCTAACCAGAAAAGGTTTACATTCCCACAATATCTTGCCTCCCACAGGTGCCAAATATCTTTGACAAACTACCTTCGCCTTGCCCGACACCAGATGCAGCAGAGAAGAGGGAGCCTCCACTGGAGAGATGCTATGCTCCCCCTTCCCCGGCATGGTCCTGTCTAAAGGAAGATATTTCAGCTCCCCCCACCCCTCTGCACCCCAGCAGCCAAGTCCAGAGACCTGGGACCCACTGCCACCCCCGAGGCAGGCAGCCTGACTCACAGGTCAGACTCTAGAAATACAAGGGAACGGAGAATCGAGTTTCCCCTGGCACCAACCCCTCTGCTCCCCCCACCCCATCACAGCACCCTTTCTAATGTAACCCTGTCCCCCCTCCAATTACCCTTTTGTCAGAGGGCGTTCAAGTCCCCCAGGCCCCCATTCATGTCCGGAGGATCCTCGCTCGCCACACACCCACAGCCTCCTCCCCAGCAAAAGGACAGCCCTACACCCACCTCCCCCAGCGAAAGCTCATCCCCAGCCCACACCACGGAGCCAGCTGGGCTCTGCAAAGCCCATCCCACTCGGGCCCCGGCCCATAACTCTCCACTGCTCGCTCCCACACACCCTCCGCAGAGCTCAGCCTCCTCCTTATCCCACCCCCGGCTTCACCCCACAACGCTGCCCCAGAGCACCGACCGACCTCCCACGCTCACCCCCGGCCCGCCCCGAGGGCCCTTCCCCGGCCCACGGGTTTGCCCATCTCCTCACCCCACGCAGGGCCCAGCCCAGGCCCTGAGTCCCCTCCTGGACACACCCGGCCCCACGCACCCCACAGGCCTCCCCCCCAGCTCCTACCGGCCATACTACCCTCACACACCCCTTACACCCCCAAACAGCCCTCCTCAGCTTCACGCACCCCATGCCCCTCAAGCCTTCAGAGGCCCCCTCAGCCCCACAGAGGGGGGGGGGGGGGGGGGGGGGGGGGGGGGGGGGGGGGGGGGGGGGG
>JAVKLA010000088.1:10848402-10864014 GCA_034782735.1 Sagittarius serpentarius
CCACCCACCCCCGGGGACGCCAGGAGGGGCAGAGGACATGGCGGCTCTCCGCGCCAGAGCTCGGTTGGTCCTACCGTGTAGGACCAGGGCTCGGCCCCGCGCCGGCCGCGGCAATTAAATAATGTGGTCGCTCCTGCGGCGCCGCTCGCCTGGTTCTGTCCGGGGTGAGGGGGGGGACAAGAGTGGGATGGCACAAGGCGGGGGACACGACCCCGCCCTGAGCCCAGCTTGGGGACAGGGTGGAGGCCCAGCGCGGTGGCGTCCCCACAGAGACACCGGGGGACAGGAAGGGGCTGGCAAGGCCCGGGCTTAGGGGGGCAGGACTGACACTGGGGTGAAGGAAAGCGGCTCGCTGAGGGCGGGGTATTTTATTAAGAAACCTCATACACACACTAAAAAAAAAAAGAAAAAAAAGGGGATAAAGGTCGAACCGTGCCTTTCCAAACACTGACCCTCACTAAAACGGGGTCCCCAGCGCCTGGCTCCTCGTCACAGCACTAACGAGGTCGGCGAGGGACCTGCCGCCGTGAAGCGGCCATTTCTTCCGAGATAAATACCCCGGGCGTCACGCCTGGCACGGGGGAAAACAATCTGATAAAGGCAAGATTAAAGAAATAATCAGATTTGGCACCAAGAACGGCCCTGTGGGCGATGGACCGGGGTGGAAGGGGGGGGTACGGGCCAGGGAAGGCCCCAGCCGAGGGCTGCGGGGGACCCACGCCATGCTCAGCTTAACTCCCCGGGTGTGTTATTCCCCTTCGCGGTCGTCTGGAGAGGATTGAGCTGGCGTTTCCGTGACCTCCTCCGCTCATCCCCACCGGATTTACAACGCCCTGCTTCCGATTTAGGATAACGGGAACTGTTTAGATCTGGTTACCGCAAACAAGAGGGAAACAGACCTCTCATCAAACCCAACCCGGTTCAATTAGCGCCACGCCACCTCCTCCCCCAGGAGAAACAACGCGCGTTTTGTTTTAAAACCGCCACTTCTGCATCGGCGTCCCCGGGGGAAGGAGCCGGGAGTCTCCCGCCCGCACAAGCACGGAGGGCGAGCGCGGGTGCGATCCCAAGCTCGCAGCGGAGGGGAAGCGGGGCTGGATGCGTGGGCAGAGGGGAGCTGGGCTGCTCTGCCTCGATAAGAGAGGATAAGAGAGCGCGGCTGGGAGAGCAGAGGGGTTTGTTTAGCTTTTAACCTCTTCGAATCCTGCGCCGGCCGGTGAAAGCGGCGCGAGGATGGCGAAGGCGTGGGTGAGAAAAGCCCTGACGCGGCAGAGTCCGGCCCGGACTCCGGTGGGAGGTTATTTACCCGCTCACAACCTCCCTACGCTGCCACAGCTGACTACGCACCGACCAGAAAACTGCTGGTCTTGGCTTAAAAAGCTCCAACTCCTTTCTGCGGAAGAGCAGAGGCTGCAGTCGGGTTTAAATTCTTTGTAAACACTGGGCGGAGATCAAATTCTCCTCGTCTTTGTTCAGACCTCGAACGCGAGTAATTCTAAAAATAAAATTAACGTGTGATTTCAGCCCCCCACAAGGCAAAGCAGTAAGAACACTGTCAGCTTCATTTGTTCCAACTCTATAAACCAAATCCAGTTACCGTGAGCACCACGGACTTTTTTTTTTTTTTTTTTTTCTTTTCCTCCTCTTCTGAAGGGGAAGTTTGTTTCCCAGCTGAAGGGACTTTTTGGCAAAACCGACCCTTTTCAGGGGAAGGGTGGAAATAACTGAGAATCACAGTGCTGTCAAAGGCACAACGCAGCGTTTATATACGCTACAGCTGCCAAGCTCTTCAAGTTTACAAATAATAAGCACAAATATCGGGCAAAACATAAAAGCCAAAGTTGACAGTGTCCCTTTACATCCGTAAACGCTTCCGGGTATTAGAAGAATCTGCCTGGATTTACTGCAATACTGTCTCGAACTCTCCGATGCAGGTTTTTAGTTCAAACAGACCCAAATTGTCAATGTTCTGGGGAACAAAAGAAAATAACTTGACGCACGCTCGAAGTCAGCGAGGAAACGCTGAAGTAATCAACAGCCAGGAACCCAGTCTCTCCAAACATTCAGTCATAAAAAATAATTATTAAAGCCTTCTTCAAAACATCTTTTGGAAAAAGATAAAAAAAGTCTTATTTATAAATATAGCTACACTGGTTATAAATAAATGCACTTAGATTCTCAAAACTCAGCAAGTCTCACGAAGCCTTTACAACAACAGTCACATAAACCTTCCTCTCCTACCGCTCGTGGGTGAACCCAACCGGTGAAACGTTGTGAAACGTCGCCGAAGAGGGGATTTCGGCAGATCCCGCCTTCCTTTCAGGCCCAACCGCCAGGAAATGACTGATTTTAGGATGAAAAGCAGTTTCCTCTTGGGGTGAGAGACTCCTTCAGAGCTGTGACCGTACATTCATACCTTTATGAACTCGTTAGTCCAAATTACATCTCCGATGTCACAACACGGGCTGATCTATCGGCAAAGAAACATTACCAAAGGCTGTACCTGAACCAAAAGAAAAATGCGTTATCCGGCCACGCTTGGAAATAACAGGGAAAAATGCAATGCAAGGACCACGAAATGGAATCATCACCTTGAATCCTGCCAATGGTTACAAAACCAGGACAAAAAACCCCCCCAACAAACCCCAAACTAATAAACCACAGGCCGAAAGAGCTATGGATTATCTCAGAGGAAGACATTCTGAGGGAGCAGGCCAGCTGCTAGGGCCTCGGAGCCGCGAGTCACTCCTCGCCCCCAAGACCTTTTCGTGGCTGACGGCACAGCTTGCATGATGGTGTTTTTCTAAACTTCTTGTTTATGGTATTTTTCAAAACTTCACTTGATAACCTTTCACTGTCGAGCTCCACGCGATTACTCGGGGTGCTTCCAATCAGTTCCCTGCTGTCTTGAAACCCACAATCCGCTGTACAAAACGGATCCCTGCACTAAACAGGCCTGCAGAGAGTAAAAAAAAAAACCCAAAACCCACGAACATTTCAGTAACAAGATCAGCTGCTGCTTAAAAAAAGGTTTTAGTATCTTTAAAAATAAAAACTGTTTAGTAAAAAAAAAAAAAAGTGACATATATATCTCCAGAGACAACTCGACTCCCAAGCTGTCTTGCAGCAACCGCCGTATGTATAGTTTTGCATATATAATCAGTTAACGCTACTGTTCAGCACAGAAGTGTCAAATAGAACATTTGGCTAAACATCCTAAAATCGAGGAGGAATTTTTTGCGATCCCTCTGGGTGGTTAAGGGGTCTGACAAAGAGCTCCTCCAAATTGTTCCTCAAACAAAGAGGGCGAAGCGTGGTATTCCCCGACAGTGTGAAATGCTCCGGCTGACAGACATTCAGCCCGGCCTTTGCTCTTGCATTGAAGGTTGCCTCAATCGAAAAGATTCATGGTTTTAAAAGAAAAAGAATATGTAATTCACTTTCTGGCTGAAAGGGAAAATCCCCTCCGCACCTCTGAAGATTTTAAAGCAACACCCTAAGAGACTACTTTTTCTGAAGGTCCAGATCCGGTCACTCGACTTCGCAGAAGGGAGCGAACACCTCAGGTTATTGCAGAAAGTCTGTTTTCAGTGCTGTAATTTCCAGGCAGCTGAGCGCTAATACCAGCTGCTTTGGCAGTGAGGTATTTCTTTTCCACTCCCCAACAATGCAGGTATTGACACCACCAAATAAGCCGTCAGGTCACTCGCTGGCTAAGATTTTGTTAAAAAGCTTCCAATCTCTCAAGGTCAAGCTTTAAAAGCACCTTTTGGCACCGCGCTGAAAGCAGAGTTAACGTTGCAAGCGGCTGGAGAGGCTTCTGCCCCCAGCAATGGGGTGGCTTTGTCAACAGCCCTCTGCTCCAACACCGCTTGCCAACAGCACCTTATTTAACAAGAAAAAAAAAGAAAAGAAAAAGAAAAAAAAGGTTATTTTTCCTTTACAAAACCCAGTCAACCACTGAGGATTAGGAGGTTACAGTCTCCACGGTGGTATCAGTTGGCTGATCCGTTTCCAGCATGGCCAGCACGGATTCCTTGATGTCCTCTGAAGTAACCACAAGCGAGTCAACCTCAGCGACCTCTTCGAGCACCGTCACCTCCGCTCCGTTGGGCTGCTGCCTCACCATGGCCGCCAGCTTCAGCCGGTACTCCTCTGCCTCTTGCTCTTTCTTTATGAGCTGGCTGCGATATTCCTGAGCCTTCCGGTTCGCCTCTTGCAACTGCTGCTGTAGCACTTCCCTTTCAACGCTGTCCTACAGAAAACAGAGTTGAGAGAGCCCACGATGGAGGCCCAACCTGCAACACGAAGGAAACGGGGTGTGCAAGCACTCCAACAGTTACGAGTCATAAAAGCAAAAGGCTCTAAGGCGACGCTAGAAACGTGCTTGGGTCGAGTTCTGTTCAACTGGCTAGCTCATCCCAGGTTACCAGAGGCAACTGGGACATGGAGGGGGCGGGGGGGCCCAAATCGGCTGGTGGGTGTCCCCACAGCATACAGGGAGGTGGACTGGGAAGTTACACGTGATCTCACCGTCCTGAATTTCAAAGGTTGGAAGCAGGTGTAACCGAGGTGCAAGAAAAATAAAGAGCTGTTAGTGCTGACAAGTTGAGAGGCAATCGAGAAGAACGTTCTTCCTCCCCAACAGAGTGATGGGAGAGTCGTTCCTGCTGCTTTATGAAGAGCTGCGGCTTGGCTTACACCCAGCCCATGTGTTCTGCTTCTACAGGAAATCCTAAATAATCTCAGCAAACGACCACAAGTCATCTAAATACCCTGAGCTACACCTTCAGCACGAGCAAAACGGCAACCAGTGATTTAGCTGCCTCTTTTCCTCCTACCGATACTCAACTGAACACCGCTCCTTTCAACTGCTTGCCTGTTCATTGCTAACGCAGGAGCATGTGCGGGAAGAGCAGGGAACCTCCGAGCGGAGTTTGTTACAGAGACATCCCCAGGCTCAGCCGAGCAGGGCACAGCTCGTTTCTATTCTGAGATGGCTTTGGCAGACCGGGAGCCCAACATCCTCAGCACAGCACAGAAACACGCAGGAGACGCCGGCAATCGAAGTTACACAAGCTGGAGTATCTACCTTGTCTTCGTTAGAGTCATCTACATTTTGTTCCACTTTTTGCTTCTTGGCCAGCGGCTTTTCTTCCTCTTCTGCGTCATCTCTGTCTTCAACAACAGTCTCTTCTGCAACCTGACCAGCAGGTACAGTTAAAACTGAAAAATTAAAAGGCGACAAATTATACAGTGCGAGACATGCTTTTGCACAGATGTTTCCCAAAAGACTTCTCTGAAGTCAGTGCATCAGTGTGGTTCTGGAGAAAAAGAGAAGACCCGTGGATCGGCAATGCCGAAGTCTTCCCAGAGAGGAGAGAAACTCTGGACCGGGTTTCCAGTTTTCTTTACTCAGGCCTCTGAGTAATACCCAAGTATTTCACCACAACAGGGCTGACAGAATCCAAAATCAAAGATTTGCATGTTAGAAAACATGTGAGGTAAAAACTATCATTCTGATGCCTCAGTAATGCCGTTAATAGCCGAGACAAGCTAAGCAAGAGGAATAGAAAGCTCTTCTCGAAAATTCCTAGTACGCAGTCCCAGTGGCTAAGCTCTGAATCAGCTTTAAGCGCATGCAAGAGCTGCAAATACTCCAGAAAACAAACACATTTTAAATCTGCAAACATGGGTTTTCACTTTGGGAAGCCAGTAGCAAGAATTCATCCAACGAAGGAGGAGAAAGGCACCACGTGAGCTACTGAAGGTAGCGCTACCTAAACAGTTCTCCCTTTGTCTTCCTTAGACTAAGAATGGGTTACAAGCCAGGAATTATTCATAGTAATTTGGCAAATAATTCTGAATAATTAACAGCTTTAGAGAATTGCTTTTCCCTCATGAAGTCCGTAAACAGACAGAACTGATGTAACCCATCTCACTTTGTAGCACTATATGCATGTTACAGGAGAGCTGCTCTGCTTTCTAATCCTCTTTTTCTGCACCAACCTTAATCCAAATAATCGAGTATCCCTAGGACATGCTAAAAGAATTGTCAGTAGTAGACAAGGCTGATGAATTACATCCCTTGAGGAAATAAAAATTCACTGTATGAGCGCTCTGGAGCTCTGCCCTGCTTTACTGAACACGATTTACATTTGCCTTGTAAAACTGATAGATTATATTGCCCTAGGCAATACAACCAGAGTTATGGGAGGAAAAGGTGTATTTAAGCTGATATTAACAGCCTAATACTAAGTTTTACAAGAACGATGGAGTGATTGCTGAAGGTAACAGGTTGCACTTTCATCAGCCCAGTGATTTACCCCCAGACCAGGAAGTTCACCACAAGATAAAGGAATCGTCTTTGCCCAGCTGGCAAAGAGACAACGGCGAACTTGGCATTTCTTCTCCTCCAACGTTCTACTCAAGGCGTTTGGTTTTAATGCAAAGACCAAAATATTAAAGCATAGCAGTGCGAATGTGTACTAAGCTACAAACAAGTTGCTGGCAAGCTTTACCGCTGACGTAACTCACACAGACATTTTAACCCCTCCTGGGGCCCAACAGTCAGGCACGGATCTGTTACACCACGGTGCCGACAAGCCAGATCACACCAGCCGCCAGCCTTGTGGGACTCGACAGGGTTCACAGGCAGCAGTTCTTTTTTTCTTTTTGAAGTTAATCCTCAGCGCTGCCTTCCGAGTTCAGCTCCTCCTTACCTTCCTGTCCATCTTGCACGGTGAGGATGAAGGGCTGGCTGAGGCCGCCGGTGGGGATGGCCGTTTGCAGGCTGCTCAGGGGAACTCTGTCTGTTACAATGGCGATGACGCGCTGCCCTCCGCTGCCAACCACTTGTTGTATGGCAGAATCGACAGAATTTGCTTCCACTATTTCCTCCGTCTTACCTTGAGAAATAAAGTAAGCGCCAAAAAAAAAAGTCAGCGTTTCCTTCTCTCTTCCTTGAATAGAAACTGAAGTCTGGTGAAAAAGCTCAAGCACGCAGCTTGGGACTCCTGGGATGCCTGCTTATGAAAAACAATCTGGAAATAGAGTAAGTCTTAGTAGGGGAAAGAAAATAAAATCCACTACACCTTAGCAAAACAAGCCTTCTAGAGTAAACCCAGCATTTTCTGTGTTAATTAATAAATGCTAGCATCCGAGCATATTAATTAAATTAAAAGGCCCAGAGCTGGAGGCAGCTGTTAAGCAGACCTGGCTCTGCAAAGCTTCCTTCCACGACCCTTCCCCCAGCTCTAATGAAGACAAACCACACGCAAAAGAACTCTTCGTGCTTCAAGAGCCCACGTCTGCCAAAGCAACCGTGAGGAGGCTGTTTAGTTTGGATGACCACAGACCGGTTCAATTCCCTGGGACACTTTCTGTGTGTCTTAACGGCGTGCACAAATAATCAGGATTGCAAACCCTTGGCTGCATCCTGCTCCCAGCGTACACTGCAAGCGCAGGAAACAGAGGGGATCTGACCTGCTATGCGTGCTCTGGGTGCCAAAGAGGAAAACACTCAAGCACCGCAGGTCAGGGAATCAGTGGTGTGGCACCAGCAGCTTAAAGAAGTCAAACAGCTTGTCTCCAGATTCTAGGAAAAACATTTAGCTTTGGGGAAAATAAATGAATTCCAAGGTGAAAGGATTATATAAACTTTTAACTTTATCAAATTTCTAAATCTGAAGTTAATTAAAGGTCAAACATTACACTCCAAAAACATACCATAAAAGATCATAAAAAGACCCAGACACAAAAAACACCCAAACCTTTCCGTAAGAAAAAGTTACCAGAGCCTCGAGAGACTCCAAATATTTGTTGACTACAACATTTTACAGCAAACTGGCAAACTGGGGACAGAAAGCATTTCGACAATTTCCTTCTTAAACAAATACTTATCTACGTTCATATATTAAAGCAAACCTATGTTCTGGAGCATAGTTGGTTTTTTGCGGTTTAGGGGTTTTTTTCTTTTTTATGTAATTGTTAAAGCACATCAAGAGCAATGTACTGTGGTGTCACGGTCACACATGCTGGTTAATAAAAATTAAGTTACTTCTATTGGTAACAGTTGCTGTTTCTTTTAATTAAGTTGGAACTGGGATTAAATAAATAAATAACCAAGCAAAATTAACCCACTGCTTCACAAATATTTATTATCACCTCTTCTTTACCCTGAAAGAAGGCAAATTCACTCCCACATCTTAAATTTCCTCCAGCTTCCTGGCAAGATACTAGAACTACACAAATTTCAATCGGCATCTGACCCGTTTCCCCTACCTGCGTCTCCGTTTGAGTTGGAAAGCGGTGCCGATACTTCAGCAAGGGCCGCAAGCGTGGCAAGCACAGAGGTCGTTGAATTGGAAAACTGCACCGTAGAGACATGCGAGTCACCCGCTTTGGAAAGATGAGGGAAAACGGAAGGATTGTCAGGACCTGCCGTATCTAAACAGCGAATAAAGCAGTCAGAATGCAACAATTCTGCCATTTAGAGATCAAAGACATCAGGTATGAAGAACGTTCTGGACTCCCACTGGTCAATGGAGAAAGGGAGGTGGTACAGATCATTTTTCATGAGAGGTGCCTCTCCTACTGCTAACTGTAAAAAGGGCTTTGATACTACTTTAGGACCGACCGTACCCGCTCTGAATATTTTATGATAATTTTAATCGAATTTAAAGCAAGTATTTAATTTTGTTTTTTCCGAATCCTGTAACAAAAAGAACAGCAAATGTGAACTGACTTGCTCCAGCTTTATTGCAAGAACTACAGAAAGAAAGACAGGCCGTCTGCTGGGCTACTTGGCATGCCGAGCTTCAATCTGGAGACACGGACGGCTTTTTGAGATGCAGCCGTGCTGCCTGATGACACTCTCAGACGTGCTGGAGTCTGACTGCTGTAATGCTGTGCAGAGCAGTTGCTACGCGCATAATTACTTGGCTTCGCATCGTACTGCAACTTTCAAAATTGCAAAACCTAAAGAATATATTAAACTTCTTGGCTATTATGAGTAAATTACAGCACCCAGGTCCTTCCTCAATTGGGAAAGTCTCCAAGTACAGTCTCCAGCGTTACTTCATGGACCAAGTATTTTAGCACAAGTCAGTGAACAGAACCTTTTGCTCAAATGCACAAATTGGCTACGTGTGTCACTTGATTTCAATGTACTGGGCATGCAGGTCCTTTCTTCCTCCCCTCTCAGGTTCACTAACGGAAAGACCACGGTTACTGCAATGGTGTATTGATCTGACTGAGATAAACAAGTCTTCTTGGTTTCAAAAAACAATGTTTCTTCCTCCAATTGACCATAGTAATTCCTATTCAAAGGCAGACTTAATAAGAATGGAACAGGAAATTAACTAAACGGGTGCAAACTCAGTGCATATAACCCACAATTCCTCTTTAAAGAAAAAAAAAAAAAAAAGAGATCCTGTACCTCATTGCCAGCGTAGATAAATAGATTATAAGCACACAAAAGGAAGTTCATCTAAAGTTCCCCGCCTAAACCCCTACAATCTATTTTCTCTCTTTCTCACTGGCTCCTGATTTTAAAAAGGTTATCAAGGGACTTATTTTCAAAGAACGATACTTTCAGAAGGCCTTGAGATAGGCACATGAAAATGCCACAGGCCTAGCGATTGCTTTCAGCAGCTTTGTAACCAGATTTCTTCAGACCAGCTAAAGATACTTGTTCCCACTGAAAAGCTTTTTCAATAACAGAAGACACAGGGAATTCAAGAAAGGTAAGAAAAATTATTAGCTGTGTTAAATAAGGTTTTTGTTATAACGAAGGTGCAGTCGCTGACGCCCTCTTGTGGGAAACGAGCAAAAAACCTCCTGACATGGCCTAGAGCAAGAGACACTGGCTATTTCCATGCTGAAGAGCGTCAAGTGTCGTGGGGGGAAAAACCCAGGGTATTTTAGTCCAGTCGCACGTGGACGATAAGCCACCGCCGTGTTGTGACACTGAAAAAGGCGGTTACCGTGCAGGACAGACGAGGAGGGGTGGAGCGAGGGATGGGGATTTACAAGGCCAGTGCCAAGAGCTCGGCTGGAGCGCTGTCTGCAGCCACGCAGCCACTCACCCACACACCGTGGGATGGATTCAAGGGACCCAGGGCGACCGGCTCGCTTAGCCCAGCGAACCAAAGGCAGAGAGGGGACGGGATGGATTTCCACGTCAAAGGGATGGAGTCGATGGGAAAAGAAGAATGATTTCAACTAAAGGGCCGCACTTGCACCAGAAGGTCTAAACAGGCTGTGAATGTGTTTAAGCTGGAAATAAGCAGTTTTCTAACAGTCTTTCAGCATGGTGTTGGCATCTGTGACTCCTGCCTGGCTTCCAGGCAGAGCCAGGTCAGTCTGCAAAGACAGCGATGCTGATCGCTGCCACAGCATCATCCGGGGTACAAAAATCCCAAGTTTTACATCCCTTTAAGTTTGCGGAATATCCTTGACTGAAGATGCTGCGCACCAGCCACACTGCATTTTCCTCACAGGTGGAAGAGGAACACTTTGGGTCATTTTTTCCCCTTCAAAATTAGGGTTTGTCAGTGCCTCAAAGCTGCAAGCAGCCCCAAAAGCTTTGAGAGGAAGTCTGGAGTGTTGCTGAAGTCAGTGTGGCCAGGCACAGGCAGAGAGGCCTGGGTGGGACTGCAGAACATCAGTACCCAGGATTTTAAAAGCACTCTCTAGCTAATAAGCAAACATTCACGCATGTGAACAGTCCCACTAACCAAAGAATTACTCACATGCAGAAGTGTTTGCAGGATGAGACCAAATAGCTTCGCAAAACTTGTATTTAGTAGCCTCCTTGAGACTGAAAAGAAACAATGGTTTGGATTTCCCCAAATACAGAAAATTCACTTCAAGAGTTATTATGAAAATTGGAACTACACAAAAAGAATTCACACTCAGCCTTAAGTTAAAAGCATTTTGCCCACCAAAATAAGGCGCTCAGAACAATGAGGAACCAAATTATTTCCATCTAACGTGGGACAGAAGAAATAAGGAGTTATCTACATATCCAACAGACCTGCTTATTCTGCAGTTTTCTTACTCAACATTTATATATAGCAAAACATTCACTCAACTCTTGTGGCCAGTAAAGAACAAAGCAAACTGCTCCCCAACCGCTCTGCAGCGCTCAGGATTTGGCACAGGCAGTAATTCTCATTATTCCTCTGTTGCAATCAGCCAAATCCATTTTCTCAAGCTCTGTTGCTTGTAACAGACCTGGAGCAGCCCCACAGCTGAGCTCAGCAGAGCTTTGCCACTCACAGTGGAACCACCTTTATTTACATCAGCTAGAAATCTGCTTCGTTACCTTTGACAGCAAAAATATTCTGGGACAGGAAGTAGTAGTTGGGTGTGTTTGGCTACATTTCAGCACTTTTCCTCTACTAAATGACCATCTGCCCTCTACTGGTAAGCAGACTTAGGAACTTTTTTCAAGACACTCCCACTCAAGGTCACTTAAAACCTTACCTGAGGTTGATTTGGTGTTTGCTGAAGAGACGAGACTAGTGAGATTGAGAACTTCCCCTGGCGTAAGTATAAACGGCGAGGTGACAGTCACAGTGTTGGAGACGGGATTCGTTCTCTCTGGATAAGTATTTACCTGGTTCTGCATTGCTTCCTAGGAAAGAGAGTGGGGTCAGGCATACGTTCATCATGCTTTCTGTGGTAAGCAACGGTATTTAGCATCCTTGAAACATTTGAGAGGCAGATTATTCCTCTCTGCAGCACGTCAGGGACACCAGTGCAAAAGCTGTGACAACTGCCACCTAAACTCAGCAAGTTACACTACGACCACGCAAGACGCGCGTCAATAAAACCCCATCACCCGCTGAGTCCTAGTAGGCACACACTAGTTGATGTAGAAATAAAACAAACCTCATCGACCTCCGTATTTCTAGTTCTCTCTGCGGAGAATGATCCCATCAGGCACAACAGGATCCCTCTCACTCTAGCGCAGGTACAGTTGCGGGCCAGAGAATTACCAACAGGTTTCTCCCTCCTCAACCTACCTGTAGCATTACCAGCGTCTCTGGATTGTTCTTGTCCAAAGCAATATCAAAAGCCGATTTGTCAAACTTGCTGAAAGCATGGACATCAGCTCCGTATTTGATGAGCAGCTCGACAACGTCTCGGTGGTTGTGCTCTGTCGCCCAGTGCAAAGCAGTCATTTTCAGCATGTCCTTGGCATTTACATCAGCCCCGTTCTGAAAGAAATAAGCGTTACTTGTCTGCGTGCTGTGTCCTCTCAATGTCTTGCTAGCATTTAAACAGGGACATCAACACTGAACTCCAAGGGTGATTTAGACAAACCTTAAAGTGATACCTAATTTACTATACTTACCCTAATTAGCAGTTCTACAATATGAGTGTGTCCGTCAGCCGCAGCCATGTGCAGTGGTGTCCGGTCCACTTTTGTTCGGGCATCTCTGCTAACACCAGCTCGAAGCAGCACTTCTGCTGTCGAATAGTGGCCGTACTGGGCAGCGAGGTGAAGAGGCGACGTCCCAAGCTGTGTGTTAATTTGGAAGAGTTACTGTCTGTTCACAGCAAGAGAGGACAGGCACAGTAATCACCACGTGTATGTCCGGCAGTAATTACAATGACAAAACTTCTGGAAGAAATTAATCTTTTTTTTTTTCTCCACTCAGAAATAGGGGGCTGCACATCCAATAATTTTCCCAGCAAACGTCAAGCTTTGTAGGGACCTTTACATTATCTGGTAACTTGAAGACCAAACATGCTTTTACTTTTTCCACTGTGCCACCCCTTTATCACTGAGCCTCTTTCCCAAACCACAGCGGAACAGCTCTGCCATTACAGTATCATGACAGATAATTTCACCACTGGTCAGAAAAGGGCAGTATTACAATATTATTAGGCTCAGCTACCTCTCGATACAGTTAGTTCCTTCACCTCGCAAAGTTATGAATGAACAGGCCGGTAAGTTAGGAAACGATGACAACTGGTGATGGAAAATGGCTACCGATAGCTCGTTCGTTATGATCTGCTTCTCTCCTTATCCAACTGTTATTCTTCACTTTCATTAAAGCTTTTATTTCCTTTCCAACCCAGGATGGGCTGGTTTGTTTTCACGTTTTTTTTTCTTTTTTAAGGAAACAAAAAAAAACCCCAAAGATGAGTTTCTTGACTGAGAAAGTTTAAACAATTAAACAAAGCATTCTTAAAGAACTTCCTATTACTGAGAGGTTTAACAGTTCTTCTAATTTGACCTGACTCATCACTTAGCTCAGCTTTTGGGAACTGAGCCTCTTAAAGCATCAAACCCTATATACATTGTTCTCCAGGACAGCACGGCACTCGTGACTGTGCTCTCGTGCATTAGGCAGAGATCAATCTTTACGCAAACGGCAACTCACCTTTGCCTGAGGAAGGTCTTGCTTTTTAAAGTGCTTTATCTGGAATCTGCTCTGCCACAGAAATCCAGAGATGCATTTTCTGCCAATCCACTGCTCCAATTTCCATTTGTATCCTTTAGGTTCAGCCCTAAAGAGCGCACACGCAACCCATTTTGCACAGAGAACCGACGGCTATTCCCCTGACATACCCAGTCGGTGGTGAAGGGGGCACCGCTTGCCATCAGCTTTCGCACTTCGTCATCTTCGCCTTTGCGAGCTGCTTCTAGCAACCTCTTCCCTAGGTCCACTAAGGACATCTTCATACATGAGAACAAGAATTTGCCGAAAGCTGCTTTAAAAGCAAGAAATGGAAAACAAACAGACAGTGAGGCAGAGACATTTTAAAAATTCCTGTGAAACTACAGCCCATCTGGACACACTGTCTTCCCATACAGAACTAGGCCCAACATGATCAATAAACAGGCAAAAATATTTATCATATTTTTCAGTTCTCTGCCCTGAAACATCAAAAGAAGGCAGCACACAGGCTCAGCGAATGGGTCAGTCACCACAAACCACCAGAGCTCCTGCAGAATCCCGCTTACCTCAACAGCGCCTTGCACGGACACAAAGACTCGCCCATGTGGATCCAGTTCCAAGAGCAGAACCTATAAAAACAACGGCAAAGCTGTTCTCAACATGATTTTGATTTTTAAAGCACTTTAAGAACGTGATTTAATCTCCGAGACTCTCTGACCCCAGCACTAGCAACTAAGCATGGGAGAACTATCCCTGTTCTTTGCTGGTAGAGGATAAAACAAACCTTGGTAACTCCAGTAACTTGTTCAAGGTCATAAAAGGAGCAGAACCCAAAAGCTGTGCTCAACGTACCAGACAACAGCGTCTCTATTCTAAGCTACGTACAGCATAGCATAATTACGGCAATAGTGAACTACACCATTTTTCTCAACGACAGGGTTACGTTGGTATGCCAGTCCTATCAAAGACTGACTTTAAGTCTATGCATTAACTCATGCACGATGTTCAGTAAGCGGCTACAAACGAATGTCTGTGCAAACAGGCACCGTGCCACCCAGCGTAACAGCGATTCCAACAGCACTGAGGCCCTCGACTGATTTTTTTTTTCTTTCAATTACAGTTCTATGAAATAGTTGCAAAGCTCTTTCTTATTTCTTGTTCTTTCAAGAGAAACATCCCACCCTCTCCTCAGTGACCAACAGAACCAGCTATCAGTAGCACAAGCCCTTTAAAGAAAAGCAAACAGCAAACCTCACCCCTAAAGCTCAGCAGGACACACTACCCACATCACCTCCCTCCACAAACACACCTCACTTTACAAGACTATTTTGCACGTGTAGCTTTTTCCAAGCATGCTGTTAATTATGTGCCACACCTGAGGCTTGGAAGTCAAGAGCCCAGAGCAGTTTACCCTGTAATCAGGACCTCTGATGCATTTATGATGCACGTGTTTGACTACCACAACCCCTCTGCCCTTCAGGACTTTCTAGTTTGGGGTTTTTTTTCCCCTTTCTCACTTCTTGTGGGACAGAGAGTATTTTTTAAATGTTCCTGTTCGTCACCCACGTTGAAACACTTGCTTGTTTTCCGGGCACGAGTAGTTGCACTGAACTCTGCGTTCACAAAGTTAACCACGAGCTCACGTATTTGCGAGACTGGAGTTTACCACTCCGGGTATGCGTGGAAAAGAAAGGAGAAGCTGGATCATTAACAAAAAACATCAGTTTCTCTCCTTGTATTAAACTGAACCTTTGTCACTTATTATTTGGAGGCCTCTCCTTGCATTCCTGCTCTCTTCCCAGCTGCATGCTTTCAGGAAGGATTTAAGTCTGAGGCTCCCTTTTTTTTAAAGTTATTTACAGCATTCGCAGCTTGGACTGCTGTTGACAAACTCCTCCACCTTCCCCTTCGCTGCATTTCATAAGTGAAAGGAAAGAGCACGCTGCTCAAAAACCCTCCCCCTCCCCCTGAACAGCCGGTGTGGGGTTAGCTCTGCAGACCTGCCTCAAGACAACCCTCCCCCCCCCCAAAAAAAAAACTCCCGAGCCCCCTTCCTTCAGGGGGCAGGAGGCCGTTTCCCCTCCCCTGGACGAGGACCCCCCACGGCTCCCCCCTGAGAGAAGCCCGTCCTCGCCTCCACCCCCGGGGCAGGGACCCTCCTTCCCGCGCCAGGACTCCCCTGAGGGCCCCTCCT
>JAVKLA010000088.1:10872075-10882490 GCA_034782735.1 Sagittarius serpentarius
CGCCCCCCGGGACCTCCAGCCCGTCTCGGACCCCCCCAGCCCAACCGAATCCCCCTACCCTTGCCGGCACCGGGGTGGCAGCCTCGTCCGACACAAAGGGGGTTCCCCCCCAACTTTGCCACCCCTTCCCGTGGGTCCCGGGCCCGCGCCCAGCACCACCCCATCCCTGCACACAGCCCTCCCTTCCGAGCTCGGGGGGACCCCAGTGGGTACCCCTGGGACGGGTGTCTGCCAGAGCTGGGGGGCCTGGCGTCACCCCCCCGAACAGCCTCGCTCCTCTCCCCCGTCCCCCGCCGGTGACGCAGAACCGCCGAGCGGTGGTTTCCCAACAGGGAAGTCATTTTGTGTGTGCCGGCGCGGGCCGGGCCGTAAGCCGCCCTCCCTGGGGCCACAGCAGGCCCAGGCCCCTCCGCCCCGGTGGGCTGAGACCGGACACAACTCATTGCAGGGGTGGGCAAGCAGCAAGGGGGACGTGTGAGACCCCTACGGGGCAGGGGAACCGGGGCAGCTGCGGCCTGCCGGACCCGCCGGCGACAACTGCCTGGAGCCGGGAGAGCGGCTGGATCCGGCCCCAGCCATCACCCTTCGCTGGGCGTGAGGACGTGAGGCCTGGTGGGTGCTGGGGGGTGGTTTTGGGGGGAGGAAGGAGGGGTCCAAGCGGGGGATCGCGGCAGCTTGAACCCCTCGGGGTTTACATGGGGGTTCACTGGTGGCTTATATGAGGCTGAGCCCGCTGCTGGGGCTCCCCGTGGAAGCTCTTCCAGTGCTCCGGGGACTGATTGTGATGCTGAATTTTGGGGGTACCCCCCCCCAAGGCATTTCCGCTGTGCTGCTGGATCCGGCATTGAGCCGGGGCGTTATGGCGGGGGCCGGCTCCGGCAGCCTCATTTCCTAAGGAAATCAGGCTAGAAAGAAAAGGCAGCCCCCCCCTCCCCCCCCGCCCCGCTCCCTCTGTCTGTCCGTCCGCAGCCTAGGGGAGAGGCCCACTTTGGCCGGGGGGTGCCAGTGCGCGGGTCCTGCGTGGGCACGGCCCCGGTTTACGCCACCCCGGACGTGTCACAACCTGCCCGTTCTCAGTAGCTGTGCTTGCGGCGGCGGGGGGGTGGCTGGGGGCTGGGGCCCAGATACCAGGGTGAGGGGCACGGGGGACTCTGGGGGGGGCTCCCTTGGTTGTGCCTCAAGTCTCCCCGCTGGGACCCAGGGCCAGGCTGGCACTGGGCGGGGGGGGGGGAGTGGGCACAGCCAGGCACCCACCCCAACTCGGTGCCCTGATGCCAAGGGGATGGGCTGCGGGTGCTGTCCGACCGCGGGGTTGTTCCTGGGGGCAGCTGGGTCACCCTGGGGCCGGATCCTGCCTCTTGGCCCCGGCGAGGCTGCGGATGGGGACAGCACCAAACCGACGCAATCCCGTGGGGTCGGAGCATCCCTGGGCACCCAAGGTGGGGTTGAGCACCCCATTTTGGGGTGCTGCCATCCCCGGCACCCAGCAGCCACGGCCACAGGCCCTGCTCATCCCCGCTGCAGGCAGGAAGCGCCGGCCGGCTGCCGCGGACTTTGGACCCATCCGGCGTCGCCGGCACAGGGGCAGAGGAAGGGAGTCTTCCTGTTTGCCGGCGCGGTGGGGTCCGGCACCCATCTGCCGCTGCGGCCGAGCTCCGGTTAAAACTTGGCCTTGCCTTGACGCAGCTGTTAGCTGCGCCCCACGCCAGCGTGGGGATTCTCTGGCGGCTGATATAGGGTTGTGCTCAGGCTGCGGCCCTCCGTGGGCGGGTGAGTTTTGTGCGTGCTGCCGGGTGCTTTTGCAGTGAAAGAGTTGTCTCTCCTTGGGGTGGGGGAGCACCCATTTTGGGGGTGAACCTCCCTTTCCACACCCCCGTGGCTACCCCAGCCAGGGACGTGGGGGTTTGGGGTAGAGTCCCACCAGCCGGGCAGAGCCCCTGTTTATTTTTCCCCCATCTGCTTTTCGAGCCGGAGCGGAAGAGCTCAGCCTCCGGCCCCTTTTCAGAAAGGCTGGGATATTTATAGCCGCCTGGCTCAGGGAGTTGGGATTTGCTGTGGCCGCCTCCGTCCTCCCTCCATCCTGCCACAGCATCCCTCAGCCGTGTCCTGCACCGGGGCAGGGGCCGGATCCTGCCCTGGCCATGGGGACACCTCTTCTGGATGGCTGTGTGGTGCCTGGGGTCCCTGGGCATCTCTGTGTGATGCCTGGGGTCCCCTGGGGGTCTCTTTGCGATACCCGGGGGTCCCTCGTGGGTCTTTTTGCGATGCCGGTGTCACCTGGGGGTCTCTGACTCCGTTTGGTCGATGGGACATGGATTTGGGGAGTCAGGACTGCAGGCATCACCCCTCCCTTCACACCCGCAGCCGGCTGCTCCCCTCCACGCTGTGCCACCCTGACCAGGTCCCCCCACCCGTCCCCATGGAGTGACCCTGCACGAGGGTCTTTGCACCGGCGTGGCCCCCCCGCCGGCAGCCGGCCCGGCACAGAGGGAAGCTGGCCACTGCGAATATGAGCGACTTCTGGCACAAGCTGGGCTGCTGCGTCGTAGAGAAGCCACAGCCCGTGAGTAGCTTCAGCCTGGCTGGTTCGGGGAGGGTTTGGGGTCCTGGGGCCGTGGGCTCAGTGGGGGCTGATGGCCTTCATCCACTTGCAGAAGAAGAGGAGGCGACGGATCGACCGCTCCATGATCGGGGAGCCCATGAACTTCATCCACCTGACGCACATTGGCTCTGGCGACATGGCCGCAGGCGAAGGCCTGCCCATGGTACCCAACCCGTGCGCGTGCTTGGGGTGGCGGGGCTCACGGTTGGGTGGTGGGTGTCGCCGTTGGGGTGGTGGGGCTCCTGGTTGGGTGGCGAGTGTCATGATTGGGGGATGGTGTCAATGGTGGGGTGGCGAGTCTCATAGATGGGCCGTGGGTGTCACGGTTGGGGTGGTGGGGCTCACGGTTGGGTGATGGGTGTCACTGTTGGGGTGGTAGAGTCTCATGGCTGGGTGATGGGTCTCAGGGTGGGGTGAAGCGGCCTTGTGTTTGGGGGACAGGTCTTACGCTTGGGTGATGGGATGGCACGGTTGGGCGATGGGTCTTACACTGGCGATGACCCACCTCTGCACGCTCCCTGCAGACCGGCGCCGTCCAGGAGATGAGGTCCAAGGGCGGACGGGAGCGACAGTGGAGCAACTCCCGGGTCTTGTAGCGTGTGAGTACATGGCCGTGCGGGCGGCTGTGGCAGCCCCGAGCACCCACTGGCCCCCTCCGAGGCACCACCGCTAATTAACACACCCAAACGAGCCACCACTTGTGCGGTTCTGTAACCCAGCCTCTCGGACTTTGCAGATTCCTGGCTTTTTCAGCCCAAACTTGAACTGCCTGATCCCCCAACCGGAGGAGAAGCTGACCTCGAGTGCTTGAACCCCGCGGTAATTTATGCAGAGCGATCCTCTCCCAGCTCCCGGTGGCTTTTGGTCGTCGTCCCCCCAGCAAATCCCTCCTTCCCGGAGGCATCGGGTCGGTGACACAGGGAGGGAGCAGGGACGGCAGCCCCCACCTCGTGCCCGACTGGCATTTCTGCCGAAAGGACGCAGCCGCCCTCCCGAAGCGTGCCAGGAGCTGCCGGGCGCAGCCCAGATGTGCCAAATCCTCTTGGCTTTCCCTTTTTCCACGCTGACGTCTCCCGTGGGCCCCTCTCAGTGCCAGGCCACGGTGCCTCGGTTTTCCCAGGGGATGGTGGTGAGGCCAGTCCTGGTGCGGAGGCTGATTTGGTGCCCTCGCAGAAAGGTGTAGAAGAGAAGAGCAAAAGCGGGATTAAACCCCGACGCTTCGGTGCAAAACTGGCAGCAGCTCAGCGCCGACACCATCAACGAGCCTGCAGTGCCTCCAGCCGGCATTTCTACCGCCGGCAAACTGCCACCTTCCTTCTTTTTTAGGATATTTTTTTTTTTCTAAGCTCAAAAAGCAACTAGGCAGCCTCCGCTGCCTCGGAGGCAGGACCGTGGTGGGGTCACCTCCACCCGGGATTGCCACCGGGGTTTCACCGGCATCGGCCGAGGCAGGACGGGGCCCGACCCGAGGAGGGACTCGGGCTCCCGAATTCGGGCACGGGTGTATATAGTTTAAATAGCGCTGGGATTAAATATTAAATAGCACGTGCTGGGCATCACGACCAGGTGGCAGAGGCTTTCCCCTTCGCCATGCTCCACGCCACGCCAGCATGCTCCTGCGCGGAGCCGGGCTTTTCCAGCCCCGTGGCACGCTCGGCGTTGGTAAGCGAATGCCAATGTTTGATTCGGTTTTCCCTCCCCTGGGAAAAACAACCCACCCTTGAAATAAAACCTTTGTGCTGGCCCGAGGAACACGTTTGTGAGCTGCCCGGGGCTCCTCGCCTCCCTCCTCTGCTACCGGGCCCGCCAAGTTTGCCAAGAAAAGCCAAGACAACCCCCCACATGCTGGTCACCACACTCCCGTCCAAGTCCTTTATTCACCCGTGGGTGCTCGGGGACTGCTTTGGGCACGCCGAGAGCCCCTGATGCCCACCGCTTGTCCCTGTGTGTCCCCGTCACCGCGTCACATCCCGGCTGCCATCCCAGTTCGGTTCCAGCCTGTGGGGAGAGAAAAGCATTCATGGTTGGCACCGCATGAACCCCCGCCTAAACCCCGGCCCTGCAGAGGCGACTCACCGCCGGACGGGCTCGGGGACGTGCACCGGCTCCAAGGGGACGAGGCGGGAGAGCTCCCGCAGGCTGGCAGCGAACCGGACCTTGCCGCTGAAGGTGGGGCTGGGGGAGACCGGGGGGGGGGCCCGAGGCCCCTCCAGCTCATTACACTCTCATGTGATGGGGCCGGTTCACCAGGAGCTGGCACGGGAAGCCCCGGGAAGGAGGCGAACATCCCCGTGCAAGGCCTTGCACGCGCGGGTACAAGCAACCTACCTGAGAAAGGGCCGGGAGAGCGTCACGAGCGCCTTGATGTACCAGGTGGGGTGGACGATGATCACAGCCTGGAGGCTCTTGCGGAGCCTGGGAAGGACCAGGATGCTCCAGGGCTCACCGCGATCCCGGCACGCTCGCTGCCACCCCCACCCGGCGCGCTCACCGGGAGCCCTTGCACGCTCACCGCCGATCCATAGCCTGGTAGCACCGTTTCATCCAGCCAAAGGAGGGGATCTGCCCCCGCGCTGCTGCCCCGCTCAGGCACACTAGGACGTAGCGGTCGGCCACTGTCCTTTCCAGGGTGGCCACGATATACCTGGAGGGACGGTGCGGCCCGTCAGCTTGGGGAAACTGAGGCACGGGGCGCGTGGGAAGGATCCCCCCCGCCCAGGGACCGCACCTGAGCAGGTTCTCCATCACGTAGCCGTACCGGGGGATGCTGCTGTCCGGGAGGTGGCAGGCAGCGAAGAGCAGGATGGCGCCGAAGCCCTCGCCGTGGTTCCCTGACCGGAGCAGAGGGTGGCACAGCCAGCGCCTATCATCCCTGCCCCTAGGCCCGGCGGGCTCAGGGAGGGGACCCAGGCGTCCCACCCCGGGCACCCAGCCCCGCGTTACCCCCGTGGGAGAGGACCTGGCTGTAGGGCTCCACCACGCTCAGATCCACACTCTCCTCCAGCCGCTTGTCCTCCATGTCCGGCCCCCGCCATCTGCCAGCCCCCTCGGCGAAGGTCCAGGCGTGCGGCAGCTCCTCTGCGGGCAGCCGGTTAGCGCGGCACTGGAGGGGAGGAACCTGGGGGGTCCCCCGCACCCCCACCCCAACCGGGTCTCACCCTCCCACTCGAAGCCGTCGCTGCCCGAGGGCGTCTCCAGCGCATCGAGGTCGAGGTCGATGCTGGCGTCCGGTGAGCGCTCGGTGCTCTCGGTCCGCTCCAGTGCCGGCAGCCGCCTCCGCATGCGCCGTGGGGCACCCCCGGTCCCCGGGCACCCCTCCGGCAGGGGCCTGGCAGGGACAGGGCCGGGGGGGGCGAGGGGGGTCAACGGTACCCAGGGTGGGGTGGGAGTGGGTTTGGGGGTGCCGCTCCCATCACCCCCTTACCTGGGGAAGTCCTCCTCCTCCCACTCCTCGCTCAGGTCCAGGCCGTCCCCAGTGGCCATCACCGTGGCCATCCTTGTCACTGTCACCTGCAGAGAGACGCCAGCGTCAGCTTGGGGACCAGCTCCCTCCCGCCCCGGGGGCTCTCACATCCCCCAGCAGCTCCACACCAAACCGCCCCCATTTCCCACCTTTCCCGGCCCATTTCCAAACGGAAAGCGCACGCCAACAGGTGCGTCCAGCCGCAGGGAGACGGCACAGACGCTCCCCGGGGACCCCCATCGCAGCCCCGCTCAACCCTCTACGAGACTTCCGAGGCTCCCGGCACTGGGGCCACTCACCTTTCCGGGGAGCCTCTCTCGCCCTGTGGCTCGCCACCGGTGAAGGGCTCCGGTGACGGCACTGATGGCTTATCCAAACTGGTTTGGCTGCATTCGCAGCCGGCAGAGGCCACCGCTCGTCGTGGCACAACCGGTTTCCTCCCGGCCGGGCTGGATTTGGGGGTTCAGTCACACTGAGCCCCCCCCCCCGCCCCATCCACGCTACAGAGCCCCAAAATGTTCCTCTGACCCCGGGGGGGGTATTGGCAGCGGGGTTTGCAGCCCCAGAAAAGAGGGTTTTCACCCCCGCCGGGATGCGCGCAGGGAGGGCGGGGGCCACGCTGGGCACCCCCAGGGTGAGCAGGGCAGCGCCGGGCCAGTCCCGGAAGAAGAGTCGAGAGCCAAAAGTGGAAGAAAAGAGGGAAATTTAATCCTCACAGCACGCGGGCGACAGTCCCGGGCTGCCTGTGCATCCAGACCCACCATCTGGGGCCCCCCACAGCCCCCCCAAGGGAGGAAGAACGGCAAGAACTCGTTAACTCCTCAGCGCCTTCGTTAAGTGGGTACAAGTGCTGCCCCGGTCCCGCTGCCCGCAGGGTCACCGAAAACCCACCCTGGGGAACCAAACCCCGGCGGGGCCGTCAGGGCTGGGGGGAGCCTGTTGAGGGGGCAAATTGCAACAAGGACCCATCTCCGGCAGGGAGCCGAGCTCTAACGAAGCCGGCTGCAACCCCACCACGCCTGGGCACCCCGCCGGGACCTGCCCAGGGACCCCACCTCCTCGTATGGCCCCCAAAAGCCACCGGGCGCCCACTCTCATTTCGGGGAGCCAGGGGGCTGCCCGGCGGCGATACGGCTGACCCGCTCCAGGACATCTTGGGGGCAGAGGGGGGGCACGGCCTGTGCCAGCGGACATTCCTCCACCAGGCTGTTCATGGGGGTGGGTGGTGGGACCACCTCCTCCTCCGGCCCCCCGGCAGCGCCCGGCCCCCCCAGGGCTGCCCGCAGGACGGGCAGGACCTTCTTCCGCGACGCCAAAGCGTTGCCCTGGACGTAGGCACCCACGCAGGACCAGGGGCTCGGGAGGGGCTGGAGGTGCAGGGACGGTGTCGTCGCCTCCTCCAGCGCTCGGCATACCTGCGAGGGAGGGAGTGTGGCAGCTGGGACCCTCCAGCACCCCCAAAATCGGGTGCTTTTGGGGCAAACCACAGCTGAAAGCTGCCTGGCTCCTACCCCAAACCCCCGTGCCATGGGGTACCCGGTCCCCCGACTCACCGCGCCGCGGAGGGTCTCACTCTGGCTGTAGACGGCGAGCTGCCGGGACGGCTCGTTGCGCTCATTAAAAGAGATCGTCATGGCCACCAACCCCGCGTAGCCCCGAGCTTGGCAGAAAGCATCCAGGTCCTGCAGCAAGCTGGGCTGGCGCAGGAAGGTCTGGAGGGGGAGGGACGCTGGCGTCACCCCAGTGTCCCCATTGTGCCACCCCCTGCCTCCGTTTCCCCCTCTGCCGAGCCTCACCTCCAAGTCCACGTAGATGGCGCTGACAGCGAGGACCAGCTCATCACCGGAGAGGACTTTGAGGTCCTTCCGTAGCATCTGCTCCGTTGTCAGCCCTGGTAGAGGAGAGGGGCCTAGCATGAGCCCCAGGGACACGTCCTTGTCCCCAGGGAGAGGGCTCCGTCCCAGGACCCACTCCCAGCCAGACCCTGGATGCCACCGCCCCTGCGTGCGGACCTGAGACATCAAACTTGGCTGCTTGCAGGGCTTCGAAGATGGTGTCGCGGGCCGGCAGCTCGGGGAACCTCGCCTCGAGCAGGGAGACGCACGCCACATCCCTGGGTGTCACCTTGCCGGCGGCCGGGCTCAGGTTCACGCAGTCCAGCAAGATGGTGCCTTGATGGGGCGGGGGGGACACAACCGGGGGCCATCAGTCCTCACCGTCCCCCTCGGATGGGGCTCAGCAAGGGCCACCTGTCCTCACCGTGCAGCAGCGCGGCCGTGGGTCTGTCCAGCACGCCTGGGGGACCTTGGGCGATCCGCTCCGTCACCAGCGTGGCGCAGGAGCCCACCAGCTCTGCCGTCACCTGGCAGCCAGGAGCTCGGTCCCGTTCCAACGGACGGTGATCGAGGACCTCCACCACGGCCTCTTCCAGGGCTGCGTCGGCGCTGGTGGGCGAGACGGGGAGGGTGAGACCCCCAGCACAGCCCCGGGGTGCAGCCGCGGTGCGTCACCCCCAGCAGAGCCTGGAAACCCGCTTTGTTCCTCTCCTCCTACCCTAAAAACACCCCGGAATGGGAAAGGTTTTACCCACCCTGGGCCAAAATCAAGCGAGGAAAAAGTGAGGCTGCGGGTGGGTGGCCCTGGCTGTCCCCGTGTCCCCCTGCCCCCAGCTCACCCAGGCAGGACATGGTGATCAACCAGCGTCAGGGAGAGCAGCCCGGCACGGTGCAGCCCCCCCAGGTCGATCTCATCCCGAAAGATGAGGGAGGCGGTGGGGATGCCCTGCTCCCGCAGCAGGAACGTCGTCTCCGTCCGGAGGGCAAAGTCGGCGCGAGGGATGTTCAGCACCGGGATGAAGGCGGCTTTGGGAGTCGGGGAGGTCTGCGACGGGGGGGTGACACCCAGTGAGGCATCCCCCCAAGCCACCATTTGTCCCCGAGCCAGCGGGCGAGCCTCACCTTTGCCAGGAAATAAGCCAGGGCCAGGGCTGAGACGGTGGAGTCCAGGTCACAGGCCTCATTGCCCATCACCACGTGGATCTCCTGGTGATGCCGGACGTGCTCCTGCCAGGGCAGGAGGCATCAGGCACGGCAGCGACATGTCCCCATCCTCCAAAGACCCCCAACCCTGTCCCTTCCCCTTCGCTGCCCTCAAAGGGACATGCCAGTGTCCCCAGAGGCACTCGTTCCGGACGTCACCCGCAGATGCCACCGGCCAGCACCCATCTCCCAGCTGCCACCGGCAGCGAACGGGTTCCTGGCATCTCCAAAGCGCCGACCGGCCCGGCGCTCCTGGGACAAGACCTGGCCGGGATCCATTTCTGGCACAAAAGCCTCATGTTTCTGAGGCACGTGCGCAAAACTGGGCGCACCGGGGCCCCGGGGATCACGGGAAAACCCAGCCTGGCCACAGGCTGGCGATGGCGGCGACAGGGATGCTCCCACCCTGGGGGATGCCGTCGCAGCCCTGGGAGCCTTCAGTATTTTAACCCCAGTCCAAAGTGGTTTTTCCAGAGACAGTGAGTTTGGGGCTGGCTGTCCCCCAAAACATGACATTTCACCCCTTTTTTTTTTTCCTTGCCTGCAGCAGCAAGGAAAAAATGTCACCCACGTCACCCTGCAAATGCCCCGTCCCCGGCTGCTGGCGCCTGTCCCGTCCCACTCAAAGGAGCCGCCCTGTCTCCAGGCCCTTTTTTGGTGTCAATTATTTCATGCCATAACCCAGATTCTCTCATTTATTCAGTATAAGCCGAGGAAGTAAACAACCGAGAGCCGCCTGCGGCATTAACCCCGCAGCCATTTGGGGGACCTGCACCCCTGTGCTGCGAGACCAGGGATGAGGCTGCAGGGGTGGGGAGGGGGGTGCTGGGGAGCCCCCAGCCGTAGAAATGACTTGGGGTGTCTCCGGTGCCGGCCGTGCCACCCCAGCCTGGGCTGTCACAGGGCCGAGGGGCAGCACACGACCAGCCCCTCTCTCCAGGGGAGACGGATGCACCCCACTCAGGGGCTTGATCCTCTGTGCGCCCTGCTCCCCCCCCCCGCACCCCAATCCCTGAGCACCCCGCTCCCTTTAGCACACAGTCCCCACGCACCCTGCTACCCCTCTGCACCCCACTTTCCTTGGCAACCAGTCTCCCCCCACCCCAGTCCCCGGGCACCCCACTTCCCCCTGCACCCTGCTCTCCTAGGCACCCCAATCCTCCTGCACCCCAAGTCCCCCTGCACCCTGCTCTCCTGGGCACCCAAGTCCTCCTGCACCCCAATCCCCTGGGCACCCTGCTCCCCCCTGCACCCTCCCTCCTCTCCTGGGCACCCCAGTCCCCCTGCACCCCGCTCCCCTCAGCACCCAGTG
>JAVKLA010000088.1:10898581-10912388 GCA_034782735.1 Sagittarius serpentarius
CCTGTGGTCAAGAGGGAGCCGGCGGGAGCACGGGTGGGCTCACAGCAGCCGCCCTCGGCACTCGACAGCCCCGCAGCAGCACAGCAGCTGTTTGCCTTCCACGCTGCCCACTTCGTAGTTGTAATCCCACGTCAGCTCTGTGCCGGCTCGTATCCTCCTGGGAAGTAAAAAAAAAAGACAGCACAGGCTGGGAGAAGAGGCCATTGTGAAATGGAGGGTAAGCTGGACCTCCTGCTCGCAGAGAGCAACGCTTACATATGACCTCGCTGGACAGGGCGGCACAGTCCAGCTTCCCCCGGGGCGAGGGGGTGAAGCAGCCAGCGCAGCTGCCTTTGGCTCCACAGCGAGCAAAGGGACAAAGTTCCCCGATGAATCACTCCCGTGGGGCTTCAGAGAGGAGACGCCGCGCTCGCGGTGCCCAAGAGGCACGTGGCAGGGATTCACCGCCGCCCAGCGCTGCCTGCGAGGTTTGCGACTCAAACAGGCTGGGCAGCCGCCTGCTCCGTGCTTAACTCTCCCCTTTGGAAAGGTCTAAAACTGATGCAAATCGCACCGGAATCTCCGGCACAGAAGCGAGGTGCTCACCCACCTCATCTCCAAGCTTCTCCCCCGCCCAGGCTGGTCTGAAACCAGGGACAGAGGTCAGCAGGAGTAGGAAAAACGCAGCCGGCACTGGTCGCGCAGCCCCGGGGCCAAGGAGCTGGGTCGAACCGAGCCCCGTGCACGAGCAGCCCTTCCCCACGCACGCCGCGACTCACTTGCTGGCGAAGAAGGCGACCCAGGGGAAGCGGAGGTCGTGCGTGTCCACAAAAACATTCTGCACAAAGAGGTTAGGAATGCAGCTGTGCTGTAAAGGGAGCGGAGACAAACACAGTGAGCAAGTTCCTGCGTGGGGACGGATGCAAACCAGCCAGCAGTAAACTCAAGCCTTTATAAACAAGCAGCATTCCCGATTTGTCCGCTGCGTCCAGCGTAAGCCTGCTGAAACAGGACACACTCCCTCCCCTGCCTGCACAACCAGGGATGAGTCATAAGATCCACGTTCGCAAAGGTAACGGTCACTGGAACGACTGACTTAGCCATCCTGCTTACCACGCGTCACGGGGCCGGAGCAGCTGCCCTGTTTCACCCCGGGAGGGGGTGGATCATCCTCCTTGTCCTGTTCTTTTCCCCTTTTTTTTTTACTGTATTTATCTAGTCTTGGGGAGGAACAGGCCCACTGAAAGGACAGGTCGCCCCAAATCTGTCCCTTTCCCTTCTCAGCTGCCAAGGGACATTCCCCTTCCGTCCCCTGCCAAGGGCAGCGACTCACGTTGAGGTATCGGCCCAGGTTCCCCTCCAGCTTGGCATCGATGATATAACAGGACTCCTCTCCGTCGTAGAACTGGCGGGTGGTTCTGCGGACGGGCGCGCTCTCGCCCTTGTCGGCCGCTGCCATGTTGGTTGACTTGATGGCGATCCCGTGAGTTGACTTCAGGGCAAAGCCTCGGGTGGATTTCACCGCCACCTGCCTCTTCACAGGACCTGCCACGAGAGAGGAGCAAACACTGCCGCGTTCTCTCTCCGTCTTCCAGGAGAGGAACCGTGCTGTAGTGCTGCTGCCCCAAGACGCTCTCTTCTTTCACGCAGGGGCAATAAACCCCTTAGGGATGCAGCTCAGATCTAAAATACCACCCTGGGGTGGCTCTGGGGAATCTCCCAGCTCTCCGCTCGACCCAGCGGAGCCTGGAGACCCACCAAAATAAGCCTCACAGTTGCTTTTTCTTAGATATCCACAAATACCTAGTACTTGAGGACTGCGTTTTGCAGTTCTGCCTCAAACAGCACTTGGGGAAGCTTCAGACCTTGGTCCTTAGGCAAAGCTCAGAGGCGCTCGAAGCAGGATGCACCGCGCTCGGAGCCGTGACGTCCTCATCAGCCCTTCCTGGTGGTTTCTGGCCAAAATTTCTTGCCGTACCTCTGTACTTTCCGTGCTCAGCCCTTGTTCCTCCCCCAGCAGCTGTCCTCACCTGACCCAGACGAGGGGTTTTTCTTGTCATCTCCTTCCTCCTCCTCGGAGCCCGAGGAAATGGTCTGGATGTCGTCGCTGTCGTTGGTGGTGCCCTGGGCCTGCCCTGCCACCGCCTGCCCGTTCTCCCCCTCGCTGTCTGTGCTGCTCGACAGGGTCAGCACATCCTGCGGAAAAGCATTAACAGCTCCCGAGTGCCGCCTGGGTCAGGGGAGAGCATCACTTCATCGCTCTCCAAGCGATGTTCAGGGCTCCCTTTTTCCCCCCAGGAGTATTTTGCTCTCTTCTTCCCCTAGGAAGCCCTTTTGAAGTCGATCACCCACGCAGACACTGCGACCAGAACCGGAACGGGACAAAAACCCCATCTCACAGGCCAACGTTCGAAACAGCAGCGGGGTTTCAGGGGGCTGGTTAGTCCTGCAGCACCCAGACTGCCAGAGACTCATCAGCCTGCACCATTACGTGCTCTGGGTTTTGCAAGGAAGGGAGAAGACCCCAAAAACCAAAGACTGTCCCCCAGGATGGCTTCCTAGACCCGGCTCTGCTGAGCAATAGGTGCCTGGTGTGCTGGTATGTGAACCGAGGTGCTACATCCCGTTGCAACACACGGCCCAAACACCATGCTGTCCTATTTTTGGGGGCTTTCAGAACCATGAAAGACGCCCATTCTCTGAAGGAAATCAACTGCCCCCCAGGAAATCACAACTATGAACCACAAAGCCCTGCGCTGGTGCTCAACTGGGAAAGAAAATGGCATAGAAACAACACAAAGTAAGGTTCAAGGTCTTCACCAAAGCAGTTTGGAGTTGAGGCAGAACCAGGCCCACCCCCGCCCCAGCCCATGTCTGAAGCCCGAAGGATCACCGCTCACATCTGTGGTGGGCTGCGGGGCGAGAGAATGCCGTCTGCTCTGCAGCAGGGCGGTCTTGCTCGTCGGCCTCCGGATCCCTTCCAGTTTGGGAGGGCTCGGGTTGTAGCCATACATCCTTCCCAAGTCGCTCAGCCTGTGGGGTGAGGACAAGAGCGGGACACGCTTGCATCTCCAGGGAGATTGTCCGCCGGCCAGGCAGAGACGGAGGAAAGCTGAGAGCTGGACAAGACCGCCACCTCCAAGCATTTAATTTGCCATTGGGGCACAGCCCAAACCTTCCCAACCTCTCAAGTTTATTCTGGCAGCGGCATTAATAGAGTTGAGAGGCAGCCCTAGAGTTGCAGCAATTCATTCAGAGCGGTATTTGGAAATAAAAAGCAGGAAAATACAATTTAAGGAACCTTACCCAGGAATTTTGGTTGGATCTTCAGGATCCTGCAGAGGGAAAAGTACAGAAGATTAAAATCTCTCCCTTTTGGAGCACTCTCAGCCCTTCTGTGGAAAGGCTCCCCCAAACACCAGCCCGGGAGCGCGAAGCTGGCTGTGCCCGCCGCGCAGCATGGCACCCAGACCAGGGGGTGCTCCAGAAGGACCAGGTTGTGACCACAGGTCTCCCACCCTCCACATCCCACACGGTGGGTCTGCAAGTCCCCTCTCCAGAGCAGGGCAGGGAGGGGACAGAGACCACCTCCATCGCCCCGCTGTCCCCAGCCCTCTCTGAACCCTCTCCACACCACCTCAGGCATCCCGGCAGGCGGTGGCTCCCTCCCTCAGGGCTGCAGAGGCACGTAGCGCCCAGGGCAGGAGGGCTGTTCAGCTCAGCTCATGCTGAGCGACTTCTTTGTGGCCTCTTGGGCCACAACTTCCCTCAGGACGGGGGAAAGGCACCTCCCTGCCCCACCACAGCAGGCAGAGGCCCAGTAAGGAGTGCAAGGGGACACCAAAGAGCACCACAGTCCACCTAGTCGTGTCGTATGGGTAGAGAAGCCATTTGAGCAAGAGCACAGCTGAGGAACGTCTCTGTGTCTCTGTTTCCTCATCCGTGTCCCCAAGGCAGGGGGCAACACTCATCTCCCAGTCCCACAGCCCTCCCTTACTTCTTTCTTCGATGCCTTTGACTCTCCATCCAGGTCGCCCAGGGCAGAGGCACAGGGTTTCTCTCTCTCGCCAGGGAGCTCCGTTTTGCTGGCCTTGGCTTCACCGCTTTCGCTCATCTTGAAGGAGGAGGCACTGTCATTGTCCTGGAAGCCGTCAGACATGCTGTTGGAGCTCAGCCACGAGGCCACTTTGTTCTTGGAGGACTCCTCCGACACCGGCAGCTTACAGGAGGCGGCCACCGCCGTCTCATCGTGGCTGATCTGCCGGGTGAGCCCCGAGTCCTTGGAGGCTGTCTCCGACAGCCCGTTCTCCTTCTGGCCCCGGGTCTGCCGTCGCGTGGCATAGCTGCGCCACACTGAGCTGGTGCTGAAGTCCTCGTCCTTGCAAAAGTTGTCGTCAGAGCTGTCCTCGTTGGATTCCTCCGGCTCCTCAGTGCCTGTGTTTTCTTCTTCTTCGTCCTTGAGGTCCACCCCGCTGCTGTCAGAAGAGCATTTTGCGTCGCTCTCGTAGCCCTCCTTGAAATTCTCCACGCTCTCAATGTGATCCAGGTTTGCAAAATATTCGTCGCCCATCTCTAAGCCCTCTTTGTCAGCAAAGTCATCCGTGAGTATTTTCCCTGGGGGGTGGGGAAGAGAAAACGAAGTGTCAGTTTTCCAGTGATGACGTTCCTACCCCATAAATTCTATCCTCCCCAAAGGCTCATTGAGGAGCAAACAGGACTGACACTAACTTATTCCAAAGCTGGGCTGGGAAAGCACAATGTATTACCCTGATACTCGAGGGAATGAAAATCTGAAGCACGTGGCTGATCTGAAGTGGGCCCTTGCTAACATCCAGGCTTCCACCAAGGAAATCTCTCAACAACAATTCAAACAGGGTGACTGCTTTTCCTCTGAAGGGCTGGAGGCGAGGGCGTAGCACAGAGGCAATATTAAGGGCAAGAAACCAGAGCACCAGAACTCAGGCAATGCCCGTGGTTAGTTTCATTTCAGAGTTAACGCAACCATGCCGCGCAACTTCTGCATTTCGTTGGCTTGTGCCGACGTCCCAGCGATTGGTTCGATGTCAACAGGAAGCAGGTATGTGTTGATTCACCCTCAGTGCGCAGAAACAGCTCTGCGGATCCGAGCACTTCTCCGGACACTGGCACTGCAGCCACCCGGGTTTCTGCAGCACCTTCTTTCACAGTTGGGCAAGGGAGGGGCATCAATCAGGAAACCAAAGTGCTGCAAGTTTATCATCTAAGTTTTCACTTTCCTGTCCCCTTAACGAGCACGGGAAGAGCTTCACGCCCGTTCTGCTGGGTTTTGTATTTTGCGATAAACAAAGCTTAGATCTCAGGCCTGACACAAGCTTGACACAACCAGATCTTTTCTAATACTTATTCCTGCCCCCTCTGTAACCAAAACAAAGCAGATTCATATCAGAATACATGTGACCACCGGGAAGAGGACTGGCTCAACAGAGGCTTCTCCTTCACAGCACCTGTTTCGAAACTAAGAGGCTTCTACCATCTTGCTCAGCAGGGTGAGATCCTACCTGCGTAAATGCAGACAAAAGAGCCCTTAGCAATATCATCAAGGCAGCGAATGCCCCAGCCTTTGTTCTGCGTCTTGAATAACTGCAGGCGGACTTGGAGCCCGTGTTGGACCAAGCGATTGGTGCACATGTTAATGTTGCACTTGCACCTCTTGTTACACTCGTAAACTCTGAAAGAAAGGACAGTGACATCTCCTTTGATACAGCAATACCCCAAGACTTGGTGTTGTACCAGTAATGATGCAAAGGGACTTGCAGCACAGACTTAAAGCTCAGCAGAGCAGGGAGAGCATAGTTGCCAGGTACTACGGTAACGCACAGAGATCCCCGGCCGCACATTAGCCGATGAATCCAGAAGAGAGGCAGGTTTTTAGTGTCTGCCCTTAGGTCTGGGAAATACTGCCTCTCTGATAGCATCGGAGGCCAAGTTTCTGGGGCTGGCATTTGTGAGGGGAGGAGAAGAGGCAGCTCTACTCACCCTGTCGGGAGGCATTCTTCCAGCCTTTTGTGCTGGTATCCTGAATTGGGGTTGATCTGCCCACCTGGGGTGCAGCCAGTCGCTTGGACCGTCAGCTGGTGACAGGCACATTTCGATCTAGAGAGACACAAAGAAACCCCCCCGCCCCATGAGTCAGTTTTACACAGCGGTTTTGCAGAAAGGTAAAGAAATCACATCTTTCTGCATGCGTCTATGCAGAGATGGGCACACAGGGCTTGACCTGGGAGTCAAACCTGCAACCGACCGGAGCTGTGTGGGCTCAAAGACCAGAGCAGGTCCACCTTGGGCTCTTAGCAGGGCAGGCAGGGTGCCGTCCCCCACCCTCCAGGCTCAGCGACACACGAGAAGTCACCTACTTGTCTCTGCAGCCATCTTTGCAGTCGCAGCCCACGAGGAACTCCCAGCTGGTGTTGATGTAAACCCCTTTGCCGGGGATGCGTTCTTTGCTGTAGGCCACCTGCGGAGGCGGGGTGTTATCGATCTCGTTGACACAGGACAGCGGCACGTCCTCCCTGCCCTTGGTAATGTCTGCGATGTAGTAGTAGGGCTTGTAGGGCTGGAACTTGCGATCCACCAGCACATACGGGTCCAGGCAGAACATCTCCAGGAACAGGAAGTCGCAGTCTGTCTCAAAAAGGTAGCGTTCGATCTCCTGCATGGTTCTCAGGCACAGCCCGCACGGCGTCTTGTAGAGGACGTGGAAGCCCATCTTGCGGTTAACCCGTCGGCGGGCTGTCATCCGTCGGAAGTCGTAGAGCAGCGGGATGAGCAGGGGGTTCTTGCTGCGGTACTGATCGCTGCGGATGGGACGGACGCGGGAGAGGCAGGTGTAGCTGCAGACGTGCGGCAGGTAGAAGAGTTTCTCCAGCGGGGCTCGGTAAGAGGGCTCGTTGGGCACGCGGTCCATCATGCCGTGGAAAGCCTGTGCTGTGCCACTGCCTGCCTGGCTGCCGGAGAGCCTGTCACAGGAAAAGGCATACACTGAGCAACCACGGCTTAAGGAAGAGCGGTGCTCTCTCCTCAAACTGCAAAGGGATTTTAGGCACTTAATTCCTGCCAAAGCAGCTGCTAGTTACACTCTGGGACATCCCCCGTTGGCTTTGCTGCTCAGTCCAATTAGACACAAACCCCAGCATCCCTGGGGAGCGAGGCTGGGCAGGCCCCAAAGGGAGCGTTACCAGCCGCAGAGAACACAAAAAAACAACCCCCAAATCAGAACTAGGGAAGCAAAGAGAAGCGCAAGCCGGTTGTGGTCTCAGAAGTGGGATCAACAGCTTCTGTGCTGTGGATTGATTGCCACAAAGCAACCACTGTGGAAAAGCCACCTGCAAATTGATGTTAATAACAGCTTCCCCCTGACCCTAGGAAGCTTGTAGAAACAGGAGTCCTCTGAAAAAAAGCAGGGTCAGAGGCTCTGGCCAGCGTCCCACTGGGGTAAGTTCTGGTCAGAACTGATAAGAGACCCGCCAAGCTCAAGCCACCAACAAAATGTAACAAACAGTTTCCTGGGAGGGAGAACAAGGTAAGAGGGAGACGAATGCTCACGAGTGGACAAGCTGGCAAATAAAGGTGTCAGTCCTTAACAAAATAAGCCTGCACCAAAGCACTCAAGCCCCAAATCTGTACCAGCGTCCCAAACTCTCACAAGGATGCAGGGATAGCGCTGCATTTGTCATAAGTGAGAACACGCTTTGCTTACCGGTGCTGCTGGGACGCACCGGTCCTTCCCGCCGGAGGTGTATCACTTAGGACAGGTGAAGAAGGTGACGACTGCCCAGAGCCCACGGACCCAGGACGGAAGGAAGTGCTTTTCTTGGCCACTTGCTTTCTCGATTGGGCCAGCTGACTGTCAGAGCATCTGCACGAGGGAAGAAGGGAGGCGATTTGCAAGATGCACATGCTCACACAACTGGCAGGATTTAGACAGACAGGGGCAGTCAAAATAACACTCCCCCACGGAAGTCAGCAACAGTGCCCCATCCAAGAGAAACCGAGCAGATTTTTTCCTAACGAGTGTGAAAATCAGCTCATTTCTGACTACTTGGGCTACAGGGATCCCCCAACAACCCCAACCAAATGCCAGAACTCAGCTACATTTAAAAATCACTTCTGACATGCTGCTACTTGGAAGTGCGGCACAGGGGTGAGAGGGAGCGTAATGATGTCCAAGGCCTTCATTTCAGGAAGCCGGACAAACCAGTACGTGAAGAAACCTCTGCAATAGCAGAACAAAAGTTTACAGAGGCTCAATCAGAGCAACAGTACTGAGCAGTGGGAGGAACAAGAAGTACAGAGGACTTTTGTCCATAGTAACAAGATAAGATTGTACAAGGGAATGTAATAACATCACTGATGAAAGGGCTACGAGGGGCTCCCAAACACCTCGGCAGCCCGATGCACAACACTGGGAAGGTGGGAGGCACGTGGAAAACACACCCTCATATTCTGAGAAAACAAGAGTGGAAGTTTTCAATCCATTTGTACCAATTAAACAGGAAAACACCCCAAACCAGCCACTGGTTTTCCTGCAAGCAGAAGAACGTAAGTTATGTTATCAGGGCAGAAAGTAGGGAGACAGTGAGAGCAAGAGGGGGCAACCGTTTCTGCAAACTCCTGCCTTAAAAGCAAGGTGTTAACACACCTTCCAAAATTCAAGAGCAAGAGAACAAAGCTTCCATCAACGGGCTTTAAACAGTCAGAAATGGCTGACAGCAGCCCCTTGGCACTGCAGAACTTGAAAGTGAGACTCGAGAAGGAAGAGAGCCAGGCCTTCCTCACAGTAAACAAAACACCAGAGTGAAGAAACCAATTTTCCCAGTTTTAATAATCTACACCCAGTGTGTTTTTAACCCAACAGTATTCCTTGGGACAGCAGGGACATGGATATAGTACGCTGCCTTCAGTCAATGTTAAAAACCAGTTGTCTTTAAGCAGTTCACTATTTAACGGCAGGGCACGGAAATAGCTGTAGTGTCTGCTTGTATTAGACCTGCAAACAAGATCCTAAAGTCAAAGCCTCCGTGGCGACTGTTAAATGGAAAAGGAGAGATTCGGCAGCCAGCGAGACTGCAGGCTGACCGATTGCTGCAGTCCAACTTTATCATCTTCACGCCGCGTCGTTGCACATCCTTGCCACACCCTCGACAGCTCAGGGTGCCCTAGCGTTAGGGCAACAGCCCAGCTCTTCCTCTGTCCACAGGCAGGGCCCTAGACTGACGGTGGAGGAGCCAGTGTTGCATTTCTCACGCTGGAGCAGACCTCCTTTGGCATCGGCCTCTCTTCCTGGGTATGTAAGAGATGAGGAACAAAGCTATTACGGCTTCGATTCTCAAGTCTTGGTCAGAATGGCACAGGGGGAGCATTTCTAAGTCAGCACCCACATTCAGGGGCGGAATGGATCGTATTGCACTGGTACTTGGAGGAACCCCCTCTGAGACCAGAGGCTGGGGGCAGGCAGGGTTTCTTAGATGCTGCTACACCTACAGAGCATCCGGTGAATAAAGATTTACTTGCTGCACAGGTTCCTTACAGCTGGGACATCTCCTTTCTTCCTTTTGCCCATGCAGCAAGGCACAGTCACAGCAGAAGACATGCTGGCAGGGGGCCAGACGTCCATAAATTCGGATGGGAAAGCCACAGTGTTGACAAAAATGAACTGGGACAGCACCTCTCTCCCCTAGAAAGTTATTAAAGTCCCAGAGCGCATGCTCAGGTACCCTGGTGTTCTCCAACACGCTCCCTTCATCGCAAGGCCGAGTTCCTCCTTCATCCAGGCCTCCTTCGGCACTAGCCTGCACCTCCGAAAACGTCCCGCTTGGGCCCCCAGCGGCAGAAGGCACGTGTGCGACTTGGCCGTGGCTTAGCTTTATCAGGTTTGGTCTGCGACCACCGAGACCAACCACTGATGCCGAGTTCTCAGTGCCTCGTAAGTCATGGAGGTCTGCGAGCAGGTCAGTCCAAGTGGAGGAATACAAGACAGCTGGGGGCCAGTGCCTGGATCGTGACACGAGGGAGCAATTCAGATTTTCAGAAGAGAAGGAGCAAATGTTTTAACTTGGAAATACATCAAGTGCGAAGCTTTAGCCCTGAGTAAGAACACGGCATTTGGCTCAGGGGGTGCTGGGCTGTCAGCTCTCCCGCCCCCAATTACTCACCCAGCAGCCTTTATCTATAGTTTTCCCCAGAAACATGACTAAAACCAATTTGTGTAACCAGGAAACAAGCCTAGTCATGGAGGAAACCTGCACCTGAGGATTCCTCTGCACAGAAAGGGTGGTGCCTGAAAGAGCTGAGCACTGGAGATGAAACGCAAAGGAGGTAGTGGTGGAAGCAGAGAACTGACTCAAGTACTTACTCCATCTCAGCAGGCTGAGGAGAAACGGACCGTGCAGCCAGCGAGGCTGCCTGCATTTGCTCTAAAGGTCTGTACTGGGTACCAGCTCCCGTTAAATCTTGCGTATATTGTACTACAGGCCCTTTGCTCCTGACAGCACCTAGCGGGGAAAGGGAAAGGGCAAAGCATCAACAGGAAAAGTCTGTACCATCAACCAAAGTTTCTTGCAATAGCCACAAAATACTGATTTAGTCACCGGAAGCAACCAAAACAGAGGCGTTTGCAATTAACAATGACTCACAGCCAGCCACCCCAAAGAGGATTCTGGCCACTTCACACAACTGCAGTCTGGTTTTGTGGCACCTTTATGCCAGGAGAAAAAGCCCACCGTAAATCTTAAATCTCCAGGAGTTCTGCTGAAAAAAACCCACCAAAACCAAACAAAACCCAAAACAACCCACCCGCCCCCGCCAACCCACAATGTGTTCATTCAAATTCCAGGATGCAAATTAAAAGAAAAAGATGTCACATACCGACATTGGGACGAGTCCTTGCTTGTCCACTTTGCTTCTTTTCTTGGGTGGAGGCTGTGGAAGTTTTCATGCTGAACATAGGCTCGAGGCGTGTGGAACCCCGGTAAATCCACTCACAACGCTTGTCATCCTGCAGCAAGGAGAAGACAACACTCACAGCACCTATGGCAAGAGCTTCCAGGGGTACAATACAGGCCTGGGAGACAGCAGTGTGCTTTTACGGTGAGCAGAATCGAATGGGAAGGAGGCAAAGCATTGACCTGGAGGCCCCTGAAAGATTGTGCAGCCAAGAGAGGACAAAGGCAGGAATTCGTCATATCTGGGGGAACACTGAATACAAACCAAATCTAGAAAGAGGCCCAATACCAAGACCCCAAACCCCAAACGCAGTTCTGTTCTTAGCCCAACAACTGACTAACGAGGCACTGTTGGAGAAACCAGATTCCCTCAGGGGACAGGCTAGTTCCTCAGCACAAACCGAATCCGCTCTAGGACAGGGAGGTTAAATTCGCAAGTGCACAATGTCTTCTGCAGCCCCAGTGGCTATGCGGTTATCTAGACAGGAACACAGCCGAGCGGGCACAGATAGTATGTCTGCTCCCTTTCTGCAATTTGCAGAATTTGAGCAAGCAGAGTATCGCAGCTTCTGCTCAGTTTCTCTCCTGCTTCTCAAACCAGCCCTTGTATTTGGACAGAAGACGTGGCTAGCTGTTTACATCAAGAAAGGGACCACGACAGAATACCTGCAGATGATGGGTTCTGTTCCTTATTCATCTACCACTTTAAAGTTTCACACACAAAATGCTTTAAAAGGCTCTTGAAGCTTTTGTCATGCAAAGAGTCTCACTCTCGCACCAATGCACAGTAGAATCTGGCAGTCTACCTACTAAGCAAAATACCTGCTTGCTCCAGGACCCTGTCTGACATTAGTGAGGAAACTGGACTTGATCGGCTCCCCCAGACTCAAATTTAAGCCCATCTTCCCCCTCTAATGGGAGAAGGGAAATTGCCCTACCAGGAAAAGGATTTTGACCAGACTGCCATCCACTTCTTCCACTCTGGATTTCCACCAGGTCCCTTCCCACTCTGTTTTGATCAGTTGGCCGTTCTTCAGCAGCACCATGGGACGGTTGGGGTAGGCCGTGATGTACTCCTCAATGAAATCGCGACAGGAAACATCCTCTATGTCTTCCCAGGTCTTTTTCACTGTTCAGAAAGGGATGGATGGGAGAAAGGGAAGAGGAGGGAAGACTCTTACAAAAAGAATCTTTAATTCTTTTTTAAAGAGATCCCGGATGGATGTTTACACAAGAACAACCAAGCAGCAACCCCGAGTGGCCAAATTTTTGGCGATAGGGCATCCAGCCATATCAAAGCACCCAGAGTGCGAGGAGTCACAGCACACTCACTCTGACGGTAATAAACCACTATTTCCTCCAGCTTCATATGCAAACGTCTACAGGCACAGCACGGGAGGGGACATGCAGTCTGTCCCCCGTCTTTTGAGCCAGGCTCTTTCATATACCCAAAGGCTCTCCACACAATTTCAGTGTCAGGACGCAGGAGGGGCAGAGATCACTCACGTGGCCTGCAGATCGGGTACAGCTCCCACTCCTTGACGTATGAAGCGTAGCCATCATCAAAGAAGATCAGGAACCTGGCGAACAGCAGCGTTGGAAGTTGGAATTAGAAATGCAGCTGAACAAAATGCAGCTCCACATCATATAATGGAAGTCAAGCACCCCTCCTGTTCCTCCTGCCAGTCCCAAAGGCCCTCAAAATCAGGTACGGTGGATGAGGACAGAATGAAGTGATCACTTCTGCCAGGAGATTGCGAGCTTTGCAGTACTGCCACTTCCCTCGGTTCTTTCCAAACAGCTCTCCCCCAGCCTCGAGCTACCTCTGTGCTCGTAAAGACAAGAGAGGCTGCCTAAAGGCTTCCCAGCAGCAGAGCACAGCCAGGCCCTCTTCCCTCAGCTCCGGATTCCCTCTGTGCCTCGGCCGCAGGAGGTAAAGAAAGAGAAAAGACAGTTTTTAATTGCTCCTCATCTCTGCAAGAAAAGATCTTTTTGGAGCCTTTGGGACAAAGTAGCAGCAGAGGCTGCACACCCTGACTCAACCAGCAGCACAGGGAGGGAAGGAGCTGCAGGAAACCTCCAGGGCTCTCTGCCTGCAGACGGAAGCTGAGCCTGAGAGAGTCCCAGTGCCCGCAGGGGGCCGGGAGCTCGGAAGGGGATACCCACAAGGCTGGGTACGGCACCCGCTTAGCGCTGCGTGCCTCTGAATAATAACTTCAGCATATGGAGCCGTATAAAGGTTGCGTTATGAGAGATCAGCATTACAGCCAGCCTAGCCAGGAGGAGTAAATCTGCAATGTGAGTAATAAATGCAGTTCATTTTCACTTATTAAACACATATCAGATAGAACTTGATGCAATTAGGCGTTTATGGCAGATCCACATTTGAAACAAACAGGGCGATTATACCCTTTATGAATCTTCTCAGAAAGATTGCAAGCCTAAACCACAACATCGAAGCAGCCCTGCCCCGTATTTATACACGACTGAAAAGGCTGCTTTAGACCCGCTGCTGCTTCTCCTTAAGTGCTTTGGCAACACCGCTGGCACTAAACGCTTCTAGGGCTCATATTTCCTAATGCTCTGTTTTATGCCTTGAGCAGTGCAGACTTACATTTGTGTGATAATTTGAATGAATTACCAGATATAATTTCTGACTCAGGGATGTGAGTAATAGAATGGAAGCTCCACCCAGAGCTTTCAGAGATAAGAAAGACTGAAGAGACAACGTTCAGAGCTACATCCCTGGAAAGGGCAAAAAAGAATTTAGCTGCCACAATAGCAAATACATAAATATACCTTTTTTCCTATTCTTTTTTTCCTAAAAACAAAAAACAAACAAACAAACA
>JAVKLA010000088.1:10920353-10933841 GCA_034782735.1 Sagittarius serpentarius
GGGTGCGGGCGCCTGGTCTGCGGGAGTCATGGGGAGGCTGAGGGGGCGCTGGGGGGTGGTCGGGCCTGGGGCGTCCCGGGGGCCTGAGGGGGCCCTGGGCCGGGCAGGGGGCTGCTGAGAGAGGCTGTTGGGTCGGGGCGGCTGGGCTGGCGGTGCCGTTAGTGAGGGCTAAAGGGCTGGCGGAGGAGGCCCGGGCTGGGCCGTGGGAGTGTTGGGCTGGGTCGAAGGTGTCAGCCGGGGCTGGCGGCTTTCGAGGAGCTGGGTTATGGGGGTTGGAGGTTTGGTCGGGGGAGGAGCTTTGGGGGAGCCAAGGGGTGTTATCTGGAGGTTGGAGGGTTTGCGGCTGAGCTGAGAGGGCTGGGGGCTGGGTCAGGAGGGGCCTGGGGATGGTGGGGGACACCCGGGAGAAGAACCGAGGGAGTCAGTGTGGGGAAAGGGTGCTGAGGGAGGCGGCTGGGGGTGCTCTGGGAGGGTTTGGAGAACCAGCGCGGTTGTCAGAAACTTTTAAAGGAGGCACTCCATTGAGTGGCAGGCTATTTTGGAAAGAAGGTAAGCTGGAGGTGGAGAAGGAAACGGTGTGTAAGCTTGTCGTGGTGGGGAGGAAGACGTTCGTGCTCGCCTCTGCGCCCTGAGCTTCAGCAGTTGGTGTGGGCCCTGCACATGCCTGGTCTGCTGTACCTGGTGCTGGGGTCTGGTTTCCATCATCGCCCTCCCGGGAAGGAGCAAGCAATAGTGGGGCTCGCTTGTGTTTATTGTCTTTAACACTTTACGTTGGTTTTTTAGACCCTTTTTTTTGCTATGTGTTTCATTGAGGTTTTCTTAATTAGCAACAGACAAAGTCTGCTGCGCTGTTTTGGAAAGGTTTTTTGTAAATCTCCTTTCCACCTCTTTTTAAACTGCTGAGCTGAATAGCTGGTGCATAACCAAGGGTGTGAGTGCCTGTCTGCAGAAAGCAAAATATTCCTTCAACTTTTGCTCCCTTAGGTTGATAACCAAGGGGTGACTCCCTGTTTGGAGGAAGCTGGAAGTTGGTTATATCTGATGCTTGCCAAATAAAGTTGAATCTTTCAGGCTTTATCAGATTTCTGGCTAAATTGCTCTGAAATTAGCATGTATCTGGAATAATCCAGGGTCTGTGAAGTTGTAATGGATTTACAATGTGGTGACTGAGACCAGAATTTAAGCATCTGTGTTTTTTGGGTTTGTTGGGTTTTTTTGGCATGTGGTTTCTGACTGTTCTTGCTTGTGGCTTGAGGCTGGCGAGGTCTTGGGTTGTGTGACATGTTCAGGTTTATCAAGGACTGTTCAATGTAACTTCTAAAGGGTGATTTTTTTTTTTTTTTCATTCTAAGGATATAGGAAGCTTTTGTGGCTTTAAATATTGGGAGGACATGTTGGGTCATTTGTCTGTGGTGATTCTGAGGCAAGGGTGCAGAACTGGCGTCTGGAAATACGTGGTTGTGGTTTCACATAATGATCTGAAATTCTTCAGCCATCAGAAGAGATGATGTGTTAGAAAAAAATAAAAATTCCTGAACCAGCTTAGCAAAAACATATCTGAAATGGAAACTGTCAAACTTGTGATCCCATCCTGCAGCAAAATACACTTTTGGCTCACAGCAATATCCCATGAAACAGTGAGATTATTCCAAGTAGTAAAATCTTAGTCATGTGTATTGGTGGTGTTGTGGGCTTGATCAGGAAGTTCACTTCTTCTCCTGCCAGCGTAGTGCTAGATCAAGGTTTTGCAGTTTGGCGGACAAAGGATGCGTAGCCAAACATAAAGCAAAAAAAAAATAAAAATGCTGTTGCTTGGGGTAAGAATGGAAAATGTATGTTATGAGCCAGCTCTGTAAGAATCCAGTGAATGAGAAAGGAAGATACTCGTGGCTTTAAACTGTTAGTGTATTGCAAAGTGTTTACGTAAGTGCAGTCTTCGGAATTGCATGATATTTGGCATAATAGGAAAGTTTTAAACAAATTTATAAGAAAAAGAGAAAGAACTTTGACCATCAGTGTTTAATATTTATAACTACGGGCAGATTGGCCAATATTAGCTTGGCCCTTTTAAACGGGGAAAATACTCCCAGTTTTCATAACCGTTATGTACACAGAGATTATTAGTACAATAAATTACTGTGAAAATTGTTCTTTAGAAGCTGGGTCCGCTTTTCCTTGATGTTGAAAAATGGACTGCAGGGCTCCAGTGAAAACTGGATAATGCCCCCAAGTACGCTGAATGTCCTTGCAGCTTGAGCAAGCCGTGGTGAAAGATGGGAAAACAGCACAAAAATAAGTTGGAACTTATTTTAAGTGTTCAAACCACAGCTTGCATTCAGTGTTGTGCCATCCTGGGCCTTCTGTCCTTCCTTGAAATGCTACACAGGCAAAGCAGGTCACCTCAGAAACCTGTGAGAGAGGTGGATAAAGCACTTCTCTGTTTTCAGATAAACTTACTGAAAAATAAATCTGCAAAACCTTTTTGCGCCTTGATCTTTCCAAGGGTGAGGCAAGCCACCACACAGTTTAGTGGTCTTATTTAACGGAAAGAGACTTGAATTGTGAAGAGTGCTAGACTGAAAGCTTTCAGTTGTGCCAATTTAAGCAAGTTTTATGTTGTTAAAACCTCCTGGTTAGGAGTCAAAAGTGAATAGCGTCCACTAACTGGGAGGAAATACAAGGAAGGATTAAAAAAAGAAAAGTGGCTTACCTTACTTGCATTACTTTACAGGTTTTCCTGTTAACTTGGATTATTAGGACACTTTTAGTGCTGGCTGGATGAATATATGATTGATCAGCTTCACTTCAGGCATTTACTTTTGTGAATGCCTGATTTCAAACACTTGAAAACGGAAGATACGTTCTTTTCTACATTTTTTTTAGTTAATTTCTATAATGCTCCTTGGAGAAGGTTCCATGGGGATGGAAGTGCTGAGCTGGCATTGCATGGGAAGTTCAAACAACCTAAAAAAAAACCCCACCTACTTAAAAAGTAAATCTCCTTAATGTACCTGAGACACAGAAATTGGGACACTTTGTAAATACAAAGCCACGTGCGCTGTTCAGGCTGAAGCCTTATAGTTGTGAGCGAAATGCAAGTGTTTGTTAAAAGTGGTACGCTGGTTTATCTTAGCAGCTGTTATCAAACCTGCTCTAAACTTCCTTGGCTCTTTGGGGAGCTCACTAACGGTCAAGTTGAGACTAAATCTTGCTATGCTAAAATGTGCTGGCTCATACTGAGCCTGGTGAGCAACCTTATGCTAAAACTCTCTGCAGCAGGAACCACCATTTTTGCTGTGCTTTGTACAGTGCCTGGCTGGAGTAGACTTAAGTGGTACAATAAAAATGCATTAAAGAGCTACAGCAGGCCCATCTCGTAAATCACGGGTTTGAATATTTTCTGTGACTTTCTTTCTGAAGCTTTTTCACTGTTGAGATGCCAGTAGTTGCAACAGAGCCCTTCCCAGGAGAGCTGGGCTGGAAGTCTGGCTCTTGAGATGACATTCCCTGAGCGATCTTCCAGCCTATTCTATTCTGGGTTGAACTGTTGGCTGAATTGTGATTGTGCTTGCAGATTTACATTCAGTTACAAATGAGGATCCGTAATTTCTCTGCACTGCCTCTGCTTATCTCTTCTGGCCTTAATTAGATTTAACACATGTTAAAGGCAAGCAGGGATTGATTCTAGAAAGGGCTGGAACAGAGACCTAACAAGGATATTGCTCGTTGCAGCAGTGACTCTGACTCTACAAAACGCACCCTGCCCTCTGAGAAGGATCAGCTGGGACTTTTGGTGGCATGTCTGGTTTTTGAAGAAACCCCTTTCAAAACAAAAACGAATGTTTGTCCTGTTGCTCTTAACATTGATTGCTTCAAAGGAACATGTTCATTGCTTCTGTTGTTATTTTGCAGTAGTTGAAAAATGTTGTTCTCGCCCCTTTGGATATCAATATGTTGAGTCAGAGCTCAGCATCCTGATATCTGGGAACTACTGGTCACTGCTTTGAACAACTGGTCAGCAGTTTTTCCTGGTGACCGTAGTTTTAAGTTGTGAAACTGGTGTTTCATAAGTTCTAATGTACCAGGCTTTCTTGGAATGGTTGACTCCATTAGCTGGGTCTTTGGCTCGGGTTGCCTCTGGCTACTCAAATCTTGCCTTTCACACTTGGAGCCGGTGGCTATCAAGTGCAGCTGTGGAGGGATTTCTGTGAAGTGACCGCTTTTCTTGCGATGGGCATTTGGGCCAGTGCATTTACCGAGTATGTGTGCGCTTAGGACACCCTCACCACCACCCAGCTGTCATGGGCGAAGCTTTCGGAGCTTGCGTTGGTAGGTTGGGTTCCATCAATTCCATGCTGACTTCAGTTTAAGATTGCTATACGGCTTGTGTTTGGATTGGGGGAAAATGGGGGTTTTGAAAGTGTGAGTGTCCTAGAAATTCTGAAGGGTGAAAAAGCTAGACCTCTTCCCACCCCATCCGCCTGCCCCACGCTCTCCCTATTTTTGGGGTGAGGATGTGGTAGAAAGGCCAATGGGTCATGTGAAAGAGTGCATAACCATGTTGATGCTCGCTCTCAGTATGCAGAGCAAAATACTTCCAATTTACCTTACCAAATCTCAAGATGTTTTATGTTCTTCCACTTGTGAAAGGGCATATTGTACCACGAGAGGGAAATGTTCCTGAGTAGGAAGCTGAAGCACAACGTAAAGCACTTTTCATCGTGCGGTGCTGCTGTGAGATGCTAGTCCGTGCAGTAGGCTCCTTAGAAATAGCAAAGGCTCAGATGAGGGCTTTAAAAACAAACAAAGACGCCCTCCCTCCCCCTCAAGCCTATTTAAAACTTGATTTGCAGAGGAACAGCACAGTGTCACTTCCTTCCCTTGCCTGAAAGCGGAAATTCCTCTCTCCTTAATAAAATTATTATCTGCCTTGCTCCAGAAACTTTATTTCTGTTCAGACTATGGTGTTTGAAAAGCCACAGGCTCCTGGAGAAAAAGAAGAAACCTCCTGACCTGGTTTACTTGCACTTGAGGCCATGTTCCACTAAACAAAGGCCTTTCATATCAGCCCTTTCTGCACCTTGGGGCTTCGCTTAGAAATAAGGGAAGGAGCGCAGAGGTGTCCAAGCGATCCAAAATTGAGCGGAGAGGAGATGGGACGGGTCTGTGGTCCCAGCATGGAGGACGGCGTGTGAGGAAGGCTAACCGCCGTTTATTTTAAGTGCATCGCATCAGCTGACTTGACTTTATCACACAGGGACCGATTTCCCAGCAGAGACCTTATGTATTCACATGTTGAAAACCACTAACCTCAAATAATCTTCTGTCTTTTAAAAATCTTTGTTTCCATACCTGATTCTTTGTTCTCAAAATTTTTTCTGAAACTTTGGAGAAGTCCTCGTGTTTTGTTGCTGTAGTTAGTGTTGAAATTGGGTGTGCTTGCTCATGCTGTTGTTTGGGACTGTTGTTGTTGGCTCCTTCAACTGCCAAGCATTAAGCTGGATGCTTATTCCATGTTTTAGTCACCCCTGGGAAATACTATGGACTGGCAAGGAAGAATCTTCTTCAGCAATGCCAGCTGCTTGGAGGAAAACAAATCAGGCAGTAATAGAGGCTAGCAATATTACTGTGGTAAAAAATTCTTTTCTTTTTTTTTTTTTTTTTTTTTTTTTTTTTTTTTAAGAAATACCAGAAGTTTTGGAGCGTGTTTTCTGAGAGCTGGACTTGTTACTGCGAGCCAGCTGCTGTGGCCCAGCCACACCGCAGAGGTGGCTGGGCTGTTGCACAGCTCTGCTTTTAGCTGCAAGCAAATCACCGTCCAACTCTGGAAGTACTGCTTAGATTAAACTGCTGTTGGACTGAAATCTGACTTCAGGAACTGTAAAAATACTTGTTAAACCCAGATGTATGTATGATGTTGAAAATAGGGGGGGGTTTCCTTTCCTTTTCTGATGTTGGGAATACAAAAGGCTGTTTTATGTTTGAGGCGAGAAATAAAAACAGGCACTGTTGCACTGAAGCTTGCTGTAGTATAATTCTCCTTTACTTGTCAAGCAATATCCTCATGGTCTTGGCTAAGCTAAGATTTGACAGCCTCGCAGCTTAAGCCCTGATTTGTTGCCGTATTTGTTAAACCTGACTTTGATTCTTTGCTTTGTCCTACCAGTTCTGGCAGCATTTCATGCATAAGCAGCTCTCGGTGTCAGTGTACCACTTTGCTGTGGTTTGGGAACCCCAGCAATAGGCTTTTTTTGTGTGTGTTGGGCTGGTTTTCTTTTTTGTCCCCTCCACTTCGATAAAGCAGAAGCAGTTTGTCTACCTTGAAGGTGCTCTGCACAACCCGGCTTGCAAAGATTGTGGTGGAAATTCTCTGGCTGGAGCGACTGTTTTGGTTGAAGTCTAGCAGTTGGTTAGCAGCAAGCTTAAAAAACCACAACCATTAAAATGAGTACAGAGGTGACTTACCTCAGAAACATGAAAAAATGCCTTATAACTTGTTTAAAAATGCTGATTCTGGTGCAGATCAGACTCTGTTAATGTAGAAGAACGTTGAATGCAGCTCTCGTGGCGATGTTACGACATGGTTTCAGTTTAAGCCGTGCTGAGCAAGCTTTGAATAACTGCGGAGCTTGTTATGTGTGCTCCTCAACAACTGGGATTAGGAAAAAGCCCTACTTGAGGATCGAAGAAGTAAGGCTCAATGTCTGCTATCACACACTGCTTTCAAATGTAGTCTCTTGGCTTGCAAGGAACAAGAAATCCCTGCTCGGATTGGTAAGAGCTGGGAGCTGCTGGTGAAGTGTGTGAGGAGGAGAAGGGGGCATTCGTACTGCCTGAACGTGGGCAGGGGTTGGGAGCCCAGCCTGCCCACGCAGACAGGGAAGCGGTTCCGTGTGTGTGGTTGCGTGAAGAACCGAGGCTCTTTGCTTTCATTGTGGAAAAAACCCATAATGCGTAACAGGCTTGGGCCTGCCATCCAACTTGTGAGGGTAGCGCATTCAAGTTCTCCACTTAGACACTTCTTTCTTTCCCATACACCATAAGGGCTTCTTTTCACATCTTGAAGTAGACTTTTTATTTTCTCAAATGTTGTATCTATGTGGAACCTCTCGTAGAAGCAGTACTGCAATATTGGGTGGCACGGACTCTGAAGGCTCACCGATTCCACATTTCTCAAGTGCATCACCTGCCTGTTTCATCTCTTAGAAAGCATTGATTAGGTTTCCTACTGCTTATGCAACTTTTCTGCAAGGAGCTAAACCCAAGGTTTTTAGCTCCAAGCAAGACTGCCATTGTGCTTAGTGGAGGTAGTATCAGTTCTTCCCCGAAATGACGTTCTTTTGCTCTGGGTGTGTGGCCAGTTGCGGAGGAGCGTAGGCAGACCGGTAATCATTCCTGTGGTGTCCACAGGTCGGTACTGCCAAAGGACAGAAATGACTGTCTGAAAGATCATGGTTTTCGAGGTGCCTTACAAGCATCTTGGTTAATTCTTTGTCTCTTAGATTGGGAAACAAACCCTCTTGAAGAGGCGGCGTTAATGTTATTAGGCAAACTCGCAACTCTTCTCCTCCCTTTCTGCATGCTCATGCTGCTAGCATATGAGAATGGGTTCAGCCCCTGTCCACGATTACATCAGACTCCTCCCCTCTCTAAGAAGGAGACCACGTCTTTTAGTTTAGTGATCTAAGCTTTTGAGCTTATGAAAACAGCATGTGCTCCAAGCTTGAAATGGACCCTTAGTGCAGGCTCTGGAGAGGCAGTAGATGAAAGGACGAGAAACAGGCATTGCACAGAATCTTATCCACATCAGATGCTGAAATGCAGTCGCTTTTAATGGGAGCTATATGTGGAGAATACTCCACCCTCTGAACTAGAGGGGGATTTGACGTAATACTGGTTTATTTTCTTTTTCCCACTGTCCTGTTTAGAAATGGCATCAGATGTTTCCTCGCTGGGTTCAGCTGTCAGCTCTGGGAACCCTGGACCGGCTGCACAGGCTGGAGGAGGCATCGTTCAGAGAGCCAACAAGAGGCGTCCTGGGTGAGTGTGTGCTCTGTGTGTGTGTGTCTGTGTGTGGTTTTTATTTTTTTTAGAGGGGGTGTGTGTGTGTGTGTGAAGTATATTTTTGGGGAAGCGTTGCTCTCATGAAAGAGTGGTCAGCCTTGTGATGAGGAAACTTGTCTACTTCTAAGGAAAGAAGTTTCCTACTTCCTTCAGGTGTGCTGTATCCAGTCCTTTTACTTTGTAGTGTTACACTTTATGCCAATCATATGCATTAAAGCCAGGTTCCGTATTATGTATAAAAAGAGGGGATTAAAAAGTTGAGTTGCACCTCACAGGAGAAGAGGGTTGCTCACCAAGGATTAAGAGTGAAAGAGGAGTCACTGAAGCAGCGAGACAAGCCAGTTGCTGCAGGAGAGGTAGAGGAACAGAGAATGTGAATGCTGGGGCCTTACTTAAACCTTTGCAACTCTGCCCTCTCTGGGAGAGGGTGGGGGGAAGCCGCAATGTGCTTGTGGTAGGCTTTTTGTTTGCTAAAAATGCCTTTGCAAATTAAAAGGATATTGAGTGGCTGCTCTTAAATTCCTGGCACAAGAAATTTCCTCTTAATTTTCAAGCTAATTAAAATCTCTCCCTGCCCCCACTCCCCAGTCACTCAAACTCTTTCCTTCACCTCCATTTGCTGCTGCTCCCACTCCCCTGCAGCTCCTCCCACGCTGTCTGCTACTTGTTCCTCGCACTTCATTTACAAACATGCGTGCTGCTATGCTGCATCTACACACCAGTTTTCCATCCTGAAAGAAAGTGTGGTGAAAAGCCTTTCCTCTGTCCTCCCACATATACTTGTTAGAAATGTTTTTTTGACCCTGTTAGAGCAAACACGTTAGAGTGACGTCATCTGCTATTGAACTAAAGACACTAACTACACAGGTCACCAGACTGAACTTTAACTCTTGAAGTAGTTTGCCCTCCTCTTTTGTTAAATGCAACCAACCTAAGCTTTTGAGTTGGGAGTGCTCCGTTTGTAGGCTGTTGATCGGTCCCTTGAGCAGTGAGGAGCAGTTGTGGCAGCCTGTTGGGCTTCAGATCGCTGCTAGGAGATCTGGAGCTTTTGGAACAGGAGGTTGTGATGCAGTGGGTGCTTCAAGTGAGCTTTCTGTCTTTTGAACTGTTTCCTTACTCCTTTTCTGATAGACATGTAAAGGAAGCCCCCGTCTAAACTTTGTGTTTCACGTTAGCCCCTGGGATTACTTAAATCCTGCTTTCAAGAATCATCTGCATCACTGTAGGGACAAATGGAAAAGCAACCTGTAAAGGAGAAAGCACTTGGTTAATAATTATCTTCTTGCTTCTGTTTTTCAGGCTTGATTTTGATGATGATGGAGAAGGGAACAGTAAATTCCTCAGGTGAGGGAGAACACTGCACCCAGAAGTTTCTGTTGTGTGGTCTAGGTGTGTCTGTGCATTCCCCCCAGAGCAGGAGCTTTTGCTGCTCATGTGGCTTTTCCTCTCCAGCAGTCCAGAGGGAAGTGGGGGGGAGTCTGAAGGAGGCAGTGCTCCTCTTCCTTAAACTCTTCCCTTTCTCCTAGTCAGCAGTATTCCTCCATCTTTGCAGCTGATGCCAGAGCAAAGCTGCTGTGCACATGGGGGCTGTGAGTCTGGAGAAGGGACTGTGGCTGCGAGGGGATCCCGTTACTCCTTTGGATGCAGTCTCCATCTCAAGTCTCCCCGGTAGGCCCCGTAGTGAGATGAGGTCAGCTGAAGAAGTGAGCAACCCTTGCGAGCCCTGGGTTGAAACCGTGTTGCAGAACTCCGTGACGATGTTGCTGTGTTCGATACCAGCATCTCAAAAGATTAAATAGTTTCCATGAATGCTTCCAGCAATCTGCTGGTTGTTCCAGCGCAGCACTAGAGGAGCACTGCTGCTGGCCAAGCCCCTGTTGATTGTAGAGAAAAATCTTCTGCCAGATAGCTTATCGGCACAACAGTGAGATGCTGAGCCTTTGTTAGTGCCTCAGACACGTGTTACTTAGTTCTCATCTGTTGTAAGGATGCTTCAATTACAGAGGCATCCTTACTCCCGAGGAGCTGGCGAGGCTGCAAGTGTCTCCTCTCATGATCCATATGGAACGCAGAAGAGTTGGAAGATCTCACGTCATTTATTTGTAGTCTTGTTACATGATTTAGGGTTGGACAACTGTAACGATACTGGAAGTCCATATGTCACAGTCTTTTAAAGATGACTGCGGAATGGCTTTGAGATGATAATGGTCATGGTGAACGTAGGATTTACCTACAGAGATCCTTTGGATGAGGGCCTTGATTTGGGCTAACTGTATCTTCAAAGAGCAGTTTAATCTATTTCTTTGTGTGTGATTGAGCCTAAATTACTGAGTGTGATGCCGCTGTCCTTGATATGAATGTGATGTGGAAAACATCATCAAGGTGGTAAAATCAATTAAACTGTAGTCTTTTAGCTAGATAAATGATGAGTATGATTGTGGATTGCCTACGCACAGCAGTTTGCCTTTCGAAGACCAGGCCTTTTTTGTGTGATTTATTAAACCTTGTTCTTCTCTCGTTGTCTTTGGGAAAGAGTAAGTGTAAACACTTCAAGAACTCTCCTTCGTCTCCCTCTTCTCCTAGGTGTGATGATGACCCAATGCCTAATGATAAAGAGAGGTTTGCCAGGTAAGAACCTGCTGTGATGTAGTTTTTGAAGCTTTTGGTGACAAACCACCGTAATGTAAGAGAGATCCTGCAGCACCCTTCTAACTAGCGGTTAGATTTTCTCCCTTCGAAGGAAGGTGCACCAAAGGATCCAGACGTTTTCCTTGATGTTTTTTGGACTAGTTCGTTATGAGTGTGATGAGATGTTATTCATCTTTTTCAACATTTCTTTCAGCTGTTGGACTGTCATTCTTTTCTCCTGCTCAGGAAACTTGCAGAGATACAAGTTTCATGCTTAGTTCAAGTTTTACTTGGACAGGGTTTACTGGCAAATGTGGTTTATGTGTTTTGTGGGGGAGTTAGGCAGAAGCTTTCTTTAGAAATGGGGGATTTCCTAGAGATCAGTGTACAGTAACGTTATGGGCAATATTTTGACTTGGATTGTTTACTTGTTGGCATCTGAAAGTAGCTCTGTACCACCTAGTACTGGGACTGACCTCATGGTATTTTTACAGCTTTCTGAAGCCCACGGAACTCAATTTAAACATTTCATGGGTTTATTTTGTGTTGATGTGTAATGTTTTTGCCAAAGTGAGGTTTTTGTGTATATTCCGAGTGCTGTGAATTCCAGGGTGTCCCCTTCAGTGCGAAGGCACATCATGCCATGTCTTGCTAAGAGATCAAGTGAGAGAATAGTGGCCAAGATGCTGTGCTTGGCAGCTTGTCTTAAGGAGGGGTCTGGCTTCAGAAATTCCTGAAATTGGAGTTAAAATTCAAGTGATTGAGGACACTGGGGAAAGGACCGCCCAGCGTGTTGTGTCAAGGAGCCTGAGGGTCAGCAGGGCAGATCATGTCATGGGGTGAGTCAGGGATGATGTTGGGTGCTGGGTCCTTTCCCTGCGATCTCACTGAGGGCATGCACTGAAACTAGTGGTCTGGAAATGCTTTGCAAAACGTCTGTTCTGTAACGTTTCAGCCAGAGCTATAAACCTGGGTCAGAGTCTCAATGGAGACAGGCAAAAAAATTGCAAAGCCAAAATTTCAGGTCATTGTCACGCTGTTATCTGCCAAAGGGCTAGCAGGGGCTTCTAAGCTGGGATTCTCCAGCTTTTAAGTGGTTTGACTTGTTCTGAAGTCAAGCAACTCAGAAATGTTTGCCAGCCCACATCAAATGACTTTGTTCCCTAGTGCAAGTCAAAAGCTCTGGGAACTTAAGGTGTAGCAGATCCTAATAGTACATTTTAGTGTTAAGTAATACAAAACACCAAAAAAGCACATGCTGTAGGTAAGCATTGCAGTGCTGAACAGCTTCATGGCCCTTAAAATTAAAAATTCTACTGCTTAACTGTGCAGTGCCACAGCTGGAGTGGGGTCTTGGCTCCCTGTGACCGCTGTTGTGGTGTGGCCTTCGATCATCCTGGTTAATACACACGTGGTAGGCGAGGAGGGAATAAACAAAGAAATAAAACAACCAAATGTCAGGTTGGAATTGCCAAAACCCAGAGCCTTTGTCTCTGGTGGGGCATCAGCAATACCTGTGCACTTTAATGTAGAGATTATCATGTGCCATTACTGGCTCAGGCAGCAAGGACAGTGGCAGGAGGTGAAGAGCGGTGACAAAATCGTAAGTGGTGTTAGTGTGCTGTGCCCCAAATGCAGCTGTAAGAAAAGCGTGGCACAGCTCCCCTCTGCATCTGTGCCCCTTGGCCTGCACGTAGCTCTTGGATCTGTTTTCTGGGACTGCTCATATCCTGCTCCCTGCAGCTCTGGCAGCCCTCATTTTCTCTAGTACATTCTTCTCTCCTCAGGTGATGTGAGGCAAAACGGAGCATGGAAGTGAACATGACTACTTTTTTTTAAGTACTGTACTAAAACCACAGCTGACTAATGCTAAAAACACCTCCTGTACTCCACAAACCCCCAGTTAGATTTTGAGAGGCCGAGCCTTTGAGAGATTGCATGCCTGCCTTACTGAACACAGGTGGTACCTTCTCCTTTCCTGGCGGTAGCTTTTGGGGGATTATTTGTTTTCCAAGGCAGCCAAACCTCAAGGAGGAAAACTTGCCATCAGGCTCTGTAAAACAAGATTTGCAGATTCCTCTTCCCTGAAAACTGAAAGTGTGTGCAGGTCGGTGGGGATGTCTGTGTGCCTTTTTGTAGATGGTGGGCATAACATCTCTGTGTGCTGTTTGTCCTGTAGCCATCTCGACTGTGTTGTCCTGAATGGTGTTTATGTGGCAGCATTACAAAAATGTGTGTTGTTAGCTGTGAATCTTACACTGTTTGTATTTTGGGTTTTTTAATCTGCTTTTTCTGATTTGTTAATACTATCAAGGAAGCTATTGTTTTGTTGGTTTTTTTTTCCTTTAAGGAAAGAGTAGTTTAATGTGACTGGGACCCTAATTCCCAGTTCTGCCATTAACCTTCTAATTGTGCACAGAATAATCTGCACCTTGGTTATATGTAAAACAGAGGTACCCCTTGCCTGTTTTACAGTCTTGGTAAGCATCTTAAAACTTCAAAACAATGTAGATAGCAGGCACCTGTTTAATGTGTAATCTTGCAAACTAATGGCTGCTTTGTTTTATGGAATTGCTCCTCTGCAAAACAGACGTGTCTGTAGGCTGGGTTTCCTAGTACATCTTCCCATTTTTCATTTCTTTAAACTTTTTCCATTTTAGCTTAGATCGCTGATTTTATTTTTAGGTCTGATGATGAACAGAGTTCAGCGGATAAGGAGAGACTTGCCAGGTAGGAGAATGGAGATTTCAAGCATGGACAAGCAGAGTATTTCCTTTCCTTAATGTTTCTCTAGGC
>JAVKLA010000088.1:10933851-10955083 GCA_034782735.1 Sagittarius serpentarius
CTTGTTCCCCCCCCCCCCCCCCCCTTCCCTCATCTGCTGCAGTAGAGGACTTGAAACTGAACAGACTTCGGGAAATTGCTGTGTAATTGAAATTAGGAGGGGAAAGGCATTTAGTCCCCTTGTGAGAATGTCTTTGGGGAAAACGCAAAAGGATTTGTTTGCCAAAGACTGCAGGGTGAGCGTGGTTGGGCCATTGCTTTCCCTGAGTATTGTAGCTTTGCTAACCTGTGCTAAATACAATTTCTCTTGTGCTGGATCAAGGTGCCAAATGGCCTGTTCTCGCCTTGGTAAGGTTTTGTCGCGGCAATGCTGTTTTAGTATCAAAACAGACATTAAAAAGCGTACTAGTTCAGGTTTTTTTCTACCCCATAAAACCTTCCAGGAAAGATGGTGTCCTGCGCGTTACGGCAGTTTAGCCTTACTGAAAACAGGACATTTTTTTTTCTCCCAAGTTCCTATTTGTAATTAATGAGGGATTGTGGCTGAAATGACGGCAGCGGTCATCTTGAATGCCGTACCACCAATACAGAAATCTGCCCCCAGAAGGTGTGCGCACAGCTGCAGCTGGTTGAGATGGTGTGTTGTCAGGGCTGTATTTCTCCAGCAGAAAAAAAAAACCAATTCTAAATGTACCCTTCCCTATTTTCAGCTGCAAAATAAAAACTGCTTAAATCACCTTCGAGGTTTCTGTTGCTTGCCACCCGCAGCTCGTGACTGCTGCAGAGCTGAGGGTTGGTAATTCATGAAGAATGGCTTGTTTTGTCACCAAACTTACCCTGGTTTCTTACAAAGTTACCCTGTAACTTCTTTGGACTGTTCCACCCTAGACTTGTTCTTAAGCAACGCACAGGACTGAAAAGACTGTCTTGGGTGCTGAGAATGCCACAATTCTGGTCAGTCTATTGCCTGCTGGCTGGTTTTAAAAGAAAAAATAACCCCCAAACACGACCTTTCCTAACTGCAGTATTGCATAGCTTAAATATTTGAGGAGATAAGGAAACCTTAGAGGTGGGGCCTGTGGATACAGCAACCGGCAGTGCTTTTCAGGGATTTCTCCTCCAATGAAGCAGTGACCCTTTCCTCTGTCCCCAGTAGTCAGTTGTTGCCGTCATGCAAGAGCCTGTAGTAAAGAATATTTGGCAGTGGGGCAAGTAAAATGTCTGGTGGTTTCCCAGTAGCTTTGGTAGTGAAGGTAGCTTCATTTTCACACTTGAGTATGTGAGTTTGGAGAAGCTGAATTAAAGGTGAGTGTGATAATTGAAGTACTTTTTCTGAATATCAGTTTCTTGCAGCAAGGAGCAAGGTCATTGAATGATTGCACACACCTGGTAGTGATAAATGCTCCATTTTTGTATTTATCCTCTTTAATTCACTTGAATGTCTATGTTCCTTCCAACACTTTCATCTCATTTCATTTCCCACCGTGTGCTTCCTTGCATCTGATCCATCCTTCTGTATAGGAAGCCTGGCTTTTAAGTTCTGTTTTGAGAAACCCACCTTAGCAACCCCGTTAAACTACATGTGCTGGATAGAAAGAACCAAGTCTAAACAAGCTATGTGCTGGTCTCTGGGGGTTGATGGGAGCTGCGCCCTGTGAGCAGACTTGAAAAAGGTGTGTGAAGAACCTCTTCAAGGACTGTAAGCGGGCAGCATTCGTCGTGGAGCCTCTTTAGAGGTCTGCGTGCACCACCCAGGTGTGTGCCTGGTAGATGGTCCGTATTGGCCTCGATCTGCACAGAAATCAGCTGTATATCTCCCCTAAAGCTTTCCCTCCTGCCATGATACTGTAAAAGGCTCTCGGTGTAACTGAGAAGTATCTTCATAAAGGCACTGCAAGCTGAGACTCATCTGTTGTAATTTAGGTGACCGAGTCTTGGCTGTGGCCCTGGCCTCCTTGTATGGTTTTTGGAGATGCATGGGTGTCTGCAAGGTGATGGTAGAGGGGATTTGATTCTTCCTCGGACAAACAGTGGATGCGATGAGTCTTCATAATCTGTCTGCACCAGGCAAATTTCCTCAGTAGAGTGAGGTGAACCCCACTTGGAGAGCAGAGGCCATGGTAAAGGAAGAAATCCTTTGCACTGCCTCAGTGTTGTGCAATTGATGGGGAAGTTGCTTTCTCTGCTAAAATAGCTTAGCCTAGCTTGTTGCCTTCACCAGATACCAGGGAGCAGATGTGATTTAAAGCAAGGCTCGTGTCTGCAGCAAAGAAGGTCCAACTGTAGACTCTCCTCCTTGCACTTGTTCCTGCGTTCCTTTGTGCACGCCCAGCATGTGAGGCGCTTGTAGTCCTTCTAACTCCTGATGACCCTGATGCATCTCTGTGTTTTGCACTCTGGCCTTGTGGAAGCGTTGACATGGGGAAACGGCTGAGGCTTCTGGCCTGTTGGTAACTTCATCTTCCTCCTCTCCTCCCTGGCCTTTTGCAGGGAAAATCACAGCGAGATTGAACGTAGGCGAAGGAACAAGATGACTGCCTACATCACAGAGCTGTCAGATATGGTGCCCACCTGCAGTGCCCTGGCCCGCAAACCAGACAAGCTCACCATCTTGCGCATGGCTGTCTCTCACATGAAGTCCCTGCGTGGCACAGGCAATACCTCCACTGACGGCACCTACAAACCCTCCTTTCTCACCGACCAGGTCTTGGCGTGATGCTGCTTTGTGGGAAATACTGCAATCATGGGGGGTGGGGCGGGGAATTAAATTGGGGAAGGAGGGAGATAGGTGCCCAGGGTGGGTTTAGAGGGTGTCACCCGCTTGGCTCTGGAGTTAAGAGGATGTCTGTCTGTCTGTGAATGCAGGAGCTCAAACACCTGATCCTAGAGGCGGCCGACGGCTTTCTGTTCATAGTGTCCTGTGAGACCGGGAGGGTGGTCTATGTCTCCGATTCTGTGACTCCTGTCCTGAACCAGCCCCAGTCTGAATGGTTTGGCAGCACCCTGTATGACCAGGTGCACCCGGACGACGTGGGCAAGCTGAGGGAGCAGCTCTCCACATCGGAGAATGCGCTGACAGGTAAAGCAGCCTGGGAAGGGATTGGCGGGGGCAGGCAGTGCGAAAGCCTGCAGAGGACTTGGATTAAAACCTTCCCTTTGTAGAAGGAACCAAACCCTGGTGCCTTTCTAACAAGGATCCTGCAGCCCCCCCTGAGAATGCATCTAAAGGTACCATTGGTGACACTTGTGTCTTGCTAGTTTCCTAATACGTTACCTGGTGCCTGTGTTAGTGAAAGGACTCACGTGGCAGCAGCATCTTGGGTTTTCTTCTTTCTTTAGGTCGCATCCTGGATTTGAAGACGGGCACTGTAAAGAAGGAAGGCCAGCAGTCCATGAGGATGTGTATGGGTTCACGAAGATCTTTCATCTGCCGAATGAGGTACTGAAGGGATTCCTTGGGGGAATCCAATTTGAGCCTGAAGCTGAACCTGCTCCCTGGTCCCTTCGTGCTTTTATTTCAGCTTGGTTTTTCTGCTTGTTCTGACATAGACATGATACAACATGGCTGAGCTTTCCATGCAGTGCTGACAGTCAAGTTCTTGAGATGTTTCTTTGTCCTATGCTAAGATAGCTCTCAAGATGGTTGTTGTAGAAGATCCAGTTTCAAGTAACAATTTGTTTCGATCCTGTGTTTCGCCTCCCTTGAAGTCTGTAGAATGAGGGCTTTTCATTTGTGTGATGGAGATTCAAAGGTTCATCCCCATTTATAGAGTGCTTCCTCTTACTCAAGATTGTCAAATTGTTTTGATGTTGACCAAGAAAAATAAAAGCCTTTCCCCTCGTGTTTCTAATTCTGGTACAGGTGTGGCAACAGCTCAGTGGATCCAGTCTCTGTAAACCGTCTCAGCTTTATGAGGAATCGCTGCAGGTAAATAATAGAAAAGATACGGGCGAGCACACTGCATTGCTAGGAACAAAAGGAGCTACAGCTCCGTCATCAGACTGGTGGGGACTCACTGGTGAGGGGAGTGTAGGGTAGACTAGTACAGCTCATAGAAAAGTTTAGATGTGTCTGCTGGTAGAGGAACCAAAGTACCACGATGCTGAGGAAGATAATCCCGGGGAAGATGAATCTTTCTTTATTCCAAGACTGGATTTGAAGTCAGTTTAACACCACGTGTTCTTTGCGCTGGTGGTGCACTGGGCTGTGGTGTATGTTGTCCCTTTTTAATTTGAAATTGAGATAGATTCCAACCTATTCTGTCCTTGAACCTCTTGCATTTACGTTAAGTCTTTGTTCTTTTTTTTTACCCTGAAGATGTTCTGTGGAAGCTTTTTCAAATTTCAAGTAGAAACCTTGCCTCATCTTACCCCCGTTTAATATATAGCACAATCAGACTGTTTCTCTCTCCCAAGGAATGGCTTAGGTGCAGCAAAAGATGGCGAACCTCACTACGTTGTGGTGCACTGCACGGGTTACATAAAAGCTTGGCCCCCCGCAGGTAATGTCTTAGCTGAAGTGTTCAGTTGTGGCTGTTTTTTAAGAAGCACGTGGTCTAAAGTTGTTCTATGAACTGAATGTGGCAATGAATGCTTCCCAAATGTATCTGTCACCTTTTCTTATTTTAAGATTGAACTAATTTTTGCAGGTGCTGGATCAGAGATCTGTGTCTCTGGACAGTAGAGATATTGTAGAGGATGAAAATAATATTATGCCGTCTGATCTGCTAGCTTGTGCTGAAAGTTACAGAGCTCTTTAACCCTTCTGGCAAAAAAAGGGAGGGGGAGGCAACTTCATTTACCAAGTTCCTTCGTGGGAAAGGGTTTTGAATTAAATACAGGGTGGAGAGGTGTATTGAAGTCAGAACTGCATGTCTTTTTCCTCTGACATTAGCAATTTTTCCTGTATTGACCCTGCTGGAAATTTTTGGCACTCCCCTCTCAGGTGTTTCACTGCCTGATGATGACCCGGATGCTGGCCAGGGCAGCAAGTTTTGCCTCGTGGCTATTGGCAGGCTCCAGGTGGGTGGCGTCTTTCGATGGTTCAACATTGCCTTGTCCTAAAAGTCCACAGAGTTAAACTGTTCTGTCTGAAGTTGTTCCCCGACTGCCACAAATCTGACTGCAGAGCTGGCTGGTCGGGAGAAAGCAGCTCTCGCAAGATTCGATAACACTGTGCCTGTCTTGCCTTGCAGGTCACTAGCTCGCCCAACTGCACAGACATGAACAATGTTTGTCAGCCAACAGAGTTCATCTCCCGACACAACACCGAAGGCATTTTCACCTTCATAGATCACCGCTGTGTGGCCACGGTTGGCTACCAGCCTCAGGTGAGAAAATGGCAGGAGCTTTCTAAGAAGGAGCTGCTGTTCAAACTTACTTCTCCCTCCTCCCTCTCTTGTACATCGTGGCTCTGCTTGTCTAACAGATCTGATAAAATGATGCCAGGGCCTAAACCAGACATGTTTCTTCTCCACCAGTTGCTTTTTCATGTGCTTGTCTATGTACTTTGATCATTGGAGGGATGGGTGGCTCTGGATTATGTCTAACGTCAATTAAGATTGGTTTTGGCTCCATTTGACTTAGAGATCAAACGTTAGTCAACTGCTGTTGTGCTTCTCTTTAAAATACAGCATGCCTGTTCCTGTACTTGGTTTGTGTAACAGTGATTTGGTGGGGGGAGGGAGCAGTAACTACCTGTCGAAAGTGGAATTAATGAGGCAGACCTGAAGGGAGGGAGTCTGCCTGCCAGATGAATTGACTTGATCTCGCTCCCAATTCCTTTAAAATTAGGAACTTCTGGGGAAAGACATTGTAGATTTCTGCCACCCGGAAGACCAACAGCTGTTGCGGGACAGCTTTCAGCAGGTAAAACACTTTAGCTACTACTTTGCATGCAGCGTGGTATTCGGATTGGAATCTGTCTTGGTGCTTGCAAAGCAGTGAAACAAATTGGAAAACCACGAGGAAAATAAACCTTAGCTATTTCTCCTTTGCCCAATGGCAAACAGTTACAGATATAGTCACATAACTGTAAATGTGCAAAACAACAGAAGCATCTGATGTCTAACTCTTGAATTCATCCTCTGGCTGCTAGTCCAGTCTGCTTTTAGGGCCAGAGACGTGGCTACAAAGTGCCTACTTGAATGCCATGCTTCTGTGGCTGAAACACTGGTTCATCTCTAGGGCCCAGCCCAGTGCTGCAGAACTCGAAATGGATGTGGTTTGCTTGCCCTGTTGTCGTTACTCTTATTTCTGAGGGCGTTGGACTTGTGGCAGGGCAGGTAAGACTGCCCCTGTGCTTTCATGACTCCAAAAAGTAGCTGCTCATACCCATTTGTCCAAGTAGCTGGAATCAGAAGCAACAGCATGTGCTTCATTTACTGGAGGCTTTTTCATACATCTCACCAGTGCAAAGAGATAAGAGAAGTGAAAGCCAAGAAGGGGATATTAGATTCTCCTCCTGTATCATTCAGGAATCAAGATAGCCTAAGGGAATAGTAGTAGCAGTGCCATTTAGTTGGGGAAGACCAAGATACGGTCTTGTAGGCTGTGAGGCAAAGGGCCATCACGAGGTTTTAGTGGGGGGTGGCTTGTGCTCGGAAGCAGGTTGCTCTTCAACACCTTCCTTTATCAGGTACTACTGATGGCATTACGTTTTTTTAGGTGGTGAAGTTAAAAGGCCAGGTTCTGTCAGTCATGTTCCGATTCCGATCCAAAAACCGGGAATGGCTCTGGATGAGAACCAGCTCCTTTACCTTCCAGAACCCCTACTCGGATGAAATTGAGTACATCATCTGTACCAACACCAACGTCAAGTATGTACATGGAAATGACTTGCCAACCACCAGTGATAGCACACGAACGAACCTGCTGGGACCTTGTCCCAGAATAACCAGCAGCACAGAACTGGGGGAGCTTTGGCCTCTTCCCCCTCACCAAGCTTCCCATCAATTTGCACAGGCCCTGGAGAAATTGCTAAGTCCCGTGAGTGCTCTTTTTCTGGGCCGTGGCAGGCACTAGAGGACTATAAAGTGCAAGAAATTTAATTCCTTTGGCTGTCTCGGTTGTATGGCTTAGCAAGCTGCCAAAGTTCAGCTCCAGCAGTGCCTTTTTTAACTCTGGTTACTGGAGCAAGTCTTCTGTCTGTGTGTTTGCATTCAGAGCTAATTTTAGTGAAGTCTGCCTTTGAATGTAGCTCTTGGACTCCTGTGACAGTCGGGGGGGGCAGCTGGTCCAGAGAGAGGCTTTTCATGTGAGCAGGACTGTCTGCACCTGACGGTAGGAAGTAAACACTTATTTTTCTTCACGGCTGTAGTTTCTCCTTGGACTTGGAAACAAGCTCCAGTGGAGAGACTGCTTTCATTCCTGCTCTCTTCTTTTCCCTCTCTTGACTGTTCTAGTGGGTTGGTGCGTCTCCTTTGGGAGTGATAAGAGCTGCGATCTCCTCCCCTGAGAGAGCTCCAGGCCCCTTGCAGAAGAGCAGCAGCTGAAATAAAGGGGAAAAAAAAAAAACATAAAAATGTGCCTGCATGTGATTCATAACTGCAGGCTTGGTGGGTGCAGCAAATGGAGTCTCTCCAGCCAGGCAAACAGAAGGCTAGGTTGCTTGTGGGCAAGGGAAAAGCCAGGATTCTTTTTGCAAAGGGGCAAAGTCCTAGAGAGCAGGTAGCACTTCTTCCCTTCCCACAGGTGGCAAGCTGATGGTTTCCTGATGAGAAAGTCTGAAGAGTTGAGCAGTGACGAATCCCTCTGTGGTCTGAGTGCAGGGCTGAAATCTGATGCAGATCTGATACAGGCCTTAATTCCTGTCCCAGTGTTAGAGATATCTCTTTGAACTCATTCATTCCACACGCATCCATTCTCACATCCATACTGCGCCTTCTAAAAGCACTGCATAAATGCAGACCAGATAAGCAGCAATCTGTGTCTGATTGTGTTTGAGGTGCATTTTGTCTATGTGCATCTTTGCTAGGTTATCCGTGTTGTTTCATCTTCGAGGTCAGGTACTACTGAAGCAGCAGCTTGCAAAAGAACTGCCGAGAAAACGCTGGATTTTTATTCCTTTCTTGTGGGCGTTAAACATTAACTGACTTCTGACAGTTAATAGAAGAGCATAAAGAACTCCACCAATGTCTTGGGCTTAAAACCTAAAACGGCTGGTGGTCTCTGCAGGCTCCAGCTCTGGAGCGTCTGACCTAGAGCTGAATGGAAAACCTTGCGGGGGGTTTTAGGTTCCTACAACCTTTTCTTGTGCGTTAAGGATGTTGCAGATCTGGCCATGCTCCTGGTGCAAGTTATTAATTGCTCCCCTGCTCGGTGACCGAGTGGGAGGGGGCAGAGCCCTTTGGCTCATAGCTGCTAGCATTATGGTACGTGACACCCCCCTTTCAGAGACCATGGAAACCGAGTGGAGGGATCCTTCACTCAAACAGGTTTTGCAAAAGCAAAGCTTCCAACCTTGTCCGAGACAGGTGCGCTCTCCTACACGCAGTAGCCAACTGTTTGCTTTCGTTTGGTATTTTTTAAATTTTTTTTTTTTCTTTCTTTCTTTGCTTTAAAGGAACTCAAGCCAGGAGTCTCGGCCTGCCCTGTCAAACTCAATGCAGAGGCCCCAGCTGGGGCAGAGTGTCAACCTTCCCCTGGAGATGGGCACGGCACAGCTGCCCTCAAGGTCAGGAGGTGCTCAGCTCCTTTTACCATGCCTCTCTCGCTGGTTCTGCCCTCCTCTCAAATAGCCTTCCTACCCAAACTTTCCTCTCTGCAGCAATGAACTCCTCTGGGCTAATGAATCATTGGTGTAACCACAGAGTATCTGTTCCCTTGGCAATCGTTTTTAGCAGCCGGTGTTCTCCTGTTACAGAGACTTTCTATTTTAGGCAGCAGCAGCCACCACAACAGACAGAGCTGGAAGTGGTCCCAGGAAGAGAGAGCCTGTCTGGTTACGACCACTCACAGGTAAATCAACAGGGGTTTTGGTTACTGCTTGCGTTCGTTGTCCTGCGTTATGTAAATTACCTTTTGCTGGGGCTTTAACGGTGGCCACCCAAGATTGACTTGAGGCTGCTGAGAGTTTGGAGAGGAAGGTGTTCTGCCTTAGGTTTTGCTGGATCTGCTTGATTGAGTCTGATCCGCCCCTGTGGCATCCTCCCCGCTACGCCCGCGTCGGCGCTGCCGGCCCTGAACGGCCACGCTGTCCCGATAAAATACACAGGAGTCCAGAGGGCAGCCCGGCCTCTTCGGTGCGAGGTCTTTGCCTGCAAAGCCCTCGGCTGTTCCCCGTGCTGGCTGCAAGACCGCTGACCTCCTTTGTGCTTGAGACACTGACGGCTCACGTTTATACCTGCTCCCAGGTTTCCGTTCAGCCTGTGACTGCTGCCGGCCCAGAGCACAGCAAGCCCTTGGAGAAGGCGGAGAGCCTTTTTAATCAGGAGCGGGACCCAAGGTTCAGCGAAATCTACAGCAGTATCAATACAGGTAGGGAGTGCTGGGCTGTGAGGCACGGCCAGGGGCGCCTCGCATCTTACCCCGATTTCAGCTTCAATCCGAGTGCTCTTTGCTCTTTCCCAAGTCACTCAGAGCAGTTCTGGGTGCAGAGGCTCAGCGTGACTGCGTTGTGGCAGCCCAGGTCTTGCAGCCCAGTGCTGATTTTGATGCCGGATGGATAATCCCTGTCTAGGCTGATGTTGTGGCAGTGAATTGCCCTCCAGCCAACATTTTGCTGGAGAGGTGTGGGGAGGGAGTGGGTAATAAGGTGTGTCTTGCTCTCTTAGTCTGGTCCTTCCTGCTTGTCCCCAGAGAGCCGATCCTAGTCTGAGCACTGAGTGTAGTGGATGCTGTAACCCCAGAGGACCTTAATGCAAGTTTATTAGAAAATGGAGAGGAAATCAAATTAAAACAGGCTTTTAGAAAACCATCTGGAGTCCGTGTCTGGATAAGGAGCAGTCATGTTTGCTTTGGCTCAAAGCAGTCTTTCTTCGCACGGGCATGTCTCTTGCAACTGGTACTCTGTCCCTGTTCCTGCTGCTGAGACTTTCTCAGCCCTGAAGTGGATCGCCCTCTCTCCGCAGACCAGAACAAAGCCATTCCTGCCAGCACAGTGCCTGCCAACCAGCCCCTCTTTACGCAGGGAAACACTTTCACCCCATCGCGACCTGCCGAGAACTTCAGGTGAGGCTTCCTGTGCTGTGCTTTGAATGGCCTCCTTAATTCTGTCTTGTCCTGCAGTTGTTCCTGTTCTGTTTGTGTGTCCTTCTGCAACAGCTGAGTGTTCCCAGCTCTCTGCATGGCAGTGATCGTCCATAAATGTGTTCCTGTATACTGTGCACAGAAAAGAGGGGGCAAGCCCATCCAGGCCTCGGTTTCTTTGAGGAGTGGGGGTGAGAAGGGCTCCTGCACCCCTGCTCTCCTGCCTGGTGCTGCTTTGCTCCTGGTCAGAGGTGCGGGAGCTCTGAGGCAGCACACAGAGTCAGCACGGCCCTTCCTTTGCTGTGCCGGTCCTTGCCCTCATCTTCACCTCCCTAGCTGCTGCCTGGGATTCTCTGATATCCCTCTGCTTTGTCGCTTGCCGAAGCTTTTCTGCGGGATAGCTGTGCCTCTTGGACGTGTTTAGACTGAAGCCCCACGGCTGGGCTGGGTGAGAGCAGCCTTGCCCGCAAACCCAGCAGCGCCTGCCAGTTGTGCCCACAGCAGGGCAGCACGCTGGGCACTGGCACGTCAGCAAAGTTACCTCGCGTTTCTGGGCTCGTTTTCCCCCCACCAATAACTTGCACAGGTGGTGTTTGTGCCTCTTCGTCCTGTGTGTGATCCCGAGTGTCCTAAACGTGCCTCTCCTCTCTTCCAGGAGCAGCAGCATGGTACCTCCTGTGAACATAATTCAGCAGCAACCCTCATCGGCGGGCCGGATCTTAGCACAGATTTCACGCCACTCCAACCCAGCTCAGGTCAGCGGAACCAACTGGGCTCCAGGGACACGGCCGGCGTTCGCACCCCAGGTAGCAAAGCCTGAACCCTCGGTGCAGGCCCCGAGTCCCTGCTGCCTTCCAGACCCTTCTCGCCGTCACGAATCAACCTGCTTTAACTCTCTGGCTGAGGGATGGAGCAATGCTGTGTGCCCACATGCTCTTTCTCCTTTGGGGCCAGTCCAGCAACTTCTCACCCTAGTTAAGATGAGGCTCAGAATAAACACGTCTCCTCTTCCTCTCCCATTTCTTCCTCTCCTACAGCAAGTGGCATCCCAGACAGTGAAGACTCGACCCTCTTCTTTCAGCATGGGGACTTTCCAAGGCACCCCGTCCTCCTTCAGTCCCATGACAGCACCTGGCTCTACGGCTTCTCCTACCGGGGCTGCTTACCCAAACCTTGCCAGCCGTGGCACGGGCTTCAGTGAGTATGGTTTGGGGTGCTGGGGAGGTTGGGGTGGCAACAAAATCCCCTCGGGAGGAAAACTGGGAGCATCAGTCAGATACAGCCTTGGCGTGATACGATCTCCATCATTTTCTGGTGTACGTTGGGAATGCCCAAATGCGGAGAGCCCACCTAAATCCCTGCTTTGGCTGACGCTGCCTTTTTTATCACCTTTAACCATCGTCCCAGCACGAGGCTCCAGAGCAGATGAATTTTGAACCATTTTAAGGCTGACTGGGAGGAAACAACCCCCTCTGGGGCTCCCCTGCTTTTGTTCTTGTTCCGCCCCATAGATGGGTACTGACAAATGCCTTAATGCATGTGACAGTTCAGTGGAGGGGAGGTCTGACCCTGTAACCGGTGGGCACCACACGATGAGTTCTGCACTTCCCAGTCCCGTGAAAGGATCGTAGAAACTGCAGCCCTGCACCAGGAATCGTTTGTTGACTTGTTCTCTGTTAAGCAGCCACGGAGGCGGCGCAGACCCCCGCCCCGTTCCAGACGCGGGCAGCCGAAGGTGTGGGGATGTGGCCACAGTGGCAAGGACAACACCACGGCCCGGCGTCCGGGGAGCAACACGTGCAGCAGCCGCAGCCAAACCAGCCTGAGGTCTTCTCAGTAAGACGGTGCTTTTTTTAACCTCCCGAGCGAGGAGTGGCGCGGGCCAGTCTTGTGGGAACGAATGGGCTTTGCTTCCCGAGCGCGGGCAGCTGGCTGAAGTGCCGAGAGCTTGTCCCTCTAGTTTATGGTATCTGGTGAGGTCTGGAACTTGTGAATAACCTGATGGAGCTGAAACTGGAAAGGAGAGGGCAGAAAGGCCTCAGCTGGACTGGTTTTGTGTCTTGGTCCCTTGGAGGATCAGTGTGAAACTCTACCAGCTCCGCAGCTGAATTAACCCTTCTAGCTCTAATGAAAAACAACAATAAAAAAGCCAAACACACATGCCCTCCCCACCCCCCCGCCCCAGTCCAATAAAACGAAGGTAGCTCCTGAGAATTCATACTCTTCCTGCGACTTGCTGCCTCCTGCTTTCAGAGGAGTCGGTGCAGTCGCTGCAGATGAGCGAAACCTCCTGCTGCTCTCCTGCAGCCTTGGACACAAACCCTGTGTGCCCTTGGGAGGGAAGGGACCGTCTTGGTGTGCAGTACCTACTCTGGCCAGCTCTTCCGTGACTGAATTACCAACGTGATACTCTAGTCAGGTAATAACTCTCCGCTTGTATCCTCACAGGACATGCTGACCATGCTGGGAGACCAAGGACCCAACTACAACAATGAAGAGTTCCCAGAGTTGAATATATTCCCTTCTTTTTCAGAATAAAATAAGCCCTAGGGGAAGAAAATTATAGCTATATATAATATCCATGTGTAAAGGAAAACACCTAAGTCTTTTTTTCAAAGACTGCTGAACTTTCTAAACACTTCCTACCTTCTGGAGGCGAAACTCTGCCCGACAGCCTGGAGGATGGGTGGCCGTGCAGGAGGAGGAGGATGTTGTGGTTTTGGGCACCTCCTCTGTGCGGTGCTGGCAGCGGGGGACGCTTCGCCTGGAGGCTTCAGGACTCCGCTCGTTGACCGAAGGCCCCGTGTTTCCAGAGCCGCTCGCGAGCGGTTTTTGTTCTGCACGCTGGGTTGGTCGGAGGGATTCCCGTCTGGATTACAGACGGCCCCTCCAAACTCATAAGGTGGCTTTTACTGTTTTTATTTCAGTCTTCTATACCGTGACTCTTTTTCTATAAAACACGAAGTATTGTAACTTTTTAAATTTTGGAAGAAGCTCTTCCAAGCGTTAACCCTGTATAACGCAATTCTGGAGGATGCTTGCGTAAGAATCCTTGTCGTAAGCCGGCTTTCTCCTTGGAGGAGGCTTGGCCACCTTTGGAGGGTTGTTCTCTGCATCTCCAGTCTGGGGTGCTTTATTTAGAGATTCCCGTGTTGGCCGGCACGTTGGTGTGTGTTTGGGTGCCGTCTCTCTTCTGTGAACCGTGCAATGAATATGGGCCTCTGTAGTCAGCGCGACCTATAAACTCCCGAGGGGCCCAGTCATTCGTGTGAATGACGCGATAGTTAACGAGCCATAAAAATATTACCTATGTAGCTTTGTTCTCGACGCATCAGTTTCGCAGCTGATGGTTTCTGTGCTGCCACGAACCAATGTTTCAACGGGCTTTTTGTCAGCTTAGGGGGTGGGGGGGGAAACTGCTCGGCACCGTCCATGCAATTGTACCGCATCTAGATTGAGTTCCTTGCCTTCGTTTTGGAGCTGGACGTCTGGTTCCCCGCACAGAGAGGCCCTGGATTTGTTCAGGGCCTTGCTGAGGAGTTGCATTTTCACTACATGCTCTGAATGGCAGTATTTGCTTTTACGCTCACCGTCTCCTTAAAGAAAAATTTATGCCATACGATGACCCTGTTGCCAAATCACAAAATGGAGGAGAGCAGGGGAAGATGGGGAACAGATTTTTTTTTTTATATATATATATATATATATACATATAATTTCTTTTTTAAAATTGTAAACCTTTGAATCTTCTGGCTTCTTCAGTGGAAAAATTGCGGCAAATGTTGCTCTCCTCAGCGCGTGTAGGGGCTGGAAGAACAGTTTTGATTCCCCCCATGATGGCAAGCCTCGCTTCAGTTTCACCAGGAAAATTTGTTCATTGCGGAGTTTGACTTGGAAGGAAACTTGGCACAACTGCAACGGGGGAAGAATACGAAGCTTTCCTGGAAGCCTCGTTTTGTTTTGGATAAAATCCGGGCATTTCTCCCTCCTCCCTGTGTCTTGGTGGGGCTGTTTGAGACCCCCCCGCCCCGCCAGGCTGGCCGTGAGCGTCCTCTCTGCTGGCGCAGGGCAAAGGCAGGGATGTAGTGGTTGGCGTCGCAGGTCTTGGTGCTGCAGTGATGGGGGAGATTCTTCAAAGAGCAGATTTTGGAGACGTACCTGGCAGATAACATCCGTGTGGGGAAGGCTTTCAGACGTTTGTCTTGCCGACTGTCAAGTTTCGGTGCTCGCAGAGACCCAGAGAGGTTCCTCTTGGTAGTGGAGCAGAAAGCTTTCATGCTTTTTTTTTCTCTCCTGTTTTTGTTGGAAAACTAAGCTTGGAAGTTGGTTTGGTTTTTTGGTGTTCTTTTTGGTTTTGTTTTTTTTTTGTTTTCCCCTCACTTCAAACACCACTTCCAAATTCATCTGTGGAAAGGTGGGAACCTCCCATTGGGAAGTTTGGAAACGTCCTGTGATCCACCCCCGTCCTTTTACCCAGAGGAAAATGCTACCAGCAATAACCACGATGGGCCCCCTCTTTGTCCGCAGCAGCCCATCGCGTCCCGTGCCGTCCCTCTTGCCAGGCTGTGGAGTTTTCTCAGGCTGAGAGGTGTATTTTGGAAAGCAGCAAGGCGTCAACCAGCCCGCGTCTTGATACTCGGCCTCGCAACGCCCGCTCCCAGGGCGAAGGGGGCACGCGAAGGACCAGCGCCGAGCTGCGCCCTCCTCCAGCGTCGGACCCGACGGGAGGATGGAGCGGCGCTCAACTGCCCCAGGAGGAGGAAAATTCCCGTTTTTTACAGACGTCGAGCCCTGGCGCACTCGACCTTTGTGAAGCTACGGCTCTGACGCTTTCTGGAGCGATGACCTTCCGCTGTTGAGCTCTGTCCCAGAGCAGCAGCGGGAGCTGGGCTTGCCCGTGGTGCTTAGAAACTCCCCCCCCAGCCCAAGCACAGCAGGACCTGGGGGGCCGCGTGGACGAAAACCGAGGACTTCCAGGTGTGTGTGGCCCCAGGCCCAGAGCCCGTCTCTCCCTGAGCCTTCATGGGTGACGCTGCTGTTCCCCCTTGAGATTTCGGGTCCTGCCACGGACGATTCAAGCTGCTGAGGAAAAGAAACCAGCTGGAGCAGCCGGCAAACGCCAAACCTGTTGGCAAACGCTGGCCTGGCTTTGGCGCTGGCAGCAGCGGAGGGCCAGGACTGGTGAGGGGGTGGTGGCGTTTCGACATCTGCCGCTTCCCCCCCACCCCACCGCCGCGGGGTCCCCGGGCCCGGCCCGTGGGCTGTTGGAGGGGCTGGCGCGGGGGGTCCTTGCAGAGCGGTGGGGCAGAGGCTACTCCCCTTCACCTCCCCTTTTGATAATTGTATTATTTTTCAATGTGGGGTGGGGGGTGGGGTTGGGGTTATCTTATCGTACAATCGCTTGGGGCGGGCGGGAGCCAAACCTGCTCCTGGGGCGCCCTTGTTTTGGGTCCAGGGCTCCCTCTTGTTGCAGATGATTATATGTAGCAGAGATTTTACAACAAGATATTTTCCCTTTTTCAAAGCTCTGTCTCGTTTCTGCTTCCCCTCTCTTGTGGCCGCGGTGACAACAGCGTCGCCCCGACTCCCCCTCCGTGGCCCCGCGGCGCTGCTGGAGCCCTGGGTGCTGCCTTTCCCCCGAGCTCCCTCCCTTCTTCCCCCTCTTAATCGCTCGCAGTCGTGGTCTGGAGCGCGTTAGCGAGCCCTGGTCGGCTCCGCGTTTGTGGATTGTCGTATTTTCCCCGAGCCGTGCAGCCGGCGAGGGGATACGGCCCAGTGCCCCTCGTTCTGCCTCGCTTCCCCCGCTGCCCTCTCGTCTCTCTCTGGCCCAGTCCCCAAGGAGCGTGACCCCCTAAAATGCTCGGTTCCCCGCGGTTTGCTCCCTGTGAGGGTGGCCTCACCCCTCGGTCATGCGCGGCCGAGTCAGGGCCCCGTGCTCGGGGCGATGAGTCCGTGGTGGAGCCCCGGGCTGACTCAGCCCCCTCCCCCCTTTCTCAGCAGCCAGGGAGGGGTGAGCCCACGGGGGGGGGGGGGTTGGGCCCCTCTCCCCGGGGACCCCTGTGGCGATGGGGTGACATGGGTGTAGTTTTGAGGTGGCTTCAGCCTGTATCTGTGCCTCGGTGCTGCTCCCATCCCCTCAACTCTGCCCCTTGCACCTGGGGGCAGTCCATCCTTGTACCCACGGCTGGATGATGATGATGATGATGATGGCCCCAGCGTGGTGTCCCTGGGACAGGGGACTAATGCCACCGGGTCACACCGGGACCTTCCAGGCAGTGAACAAGGTTTTCTGACTCGTCCTGGCAGGAGCCGCGTGACGAGGCGCCGGTCACCGCAGAAAGCACCACCAGGCCCCGCTTCCCCGTGGGGTTGCTGCCTGGGGTCAGGGGTGAGCCTGGTCCCCCCAGGCCCTACTTCTGCCCCCCAAAACCGGGCACAGGGGCTGCCGGGGAAGTGGTCCTGGGTGGGGGCCGTCGGGGGCAGAGATGAGGTCCTGTGCCCTGCTCCAGATGTCACGCAACGACCCTGAGGGTCTAATCCTGCCTCTCCTGAAGCAAGCGGGTGATCAGCCCTCGCTGGGGTGCTGGGGGAGGAGCGTGGGTGCACAAGCAGCCCCTCTGTCAGGGGGCAGGAGGGTGACGCTGGGGCACGGCTCTGGGACAAGGAGGGTGTCCCCAGGGTGGGGGGTGCTGGGACGAGAGGGACACCCCTGGGGCAGGATCCAGAGCCCCTGAGCCGGGGCTGACTCAGCTCTGCCCCACAACATCACGTGAAGCCGGGAGGGAGCCGCTGCTGCATCCCCCCTTCCCGTCTCCTCCTTCCCTCCAACCCTGTGCAAACCCCGGGCGACTGCCAAAATTTTCCAGCTGTCTCTTAAACTTCCTCAATCCAGCGGCATAAAAGAGCTGCGGACGCGGCACCCGCATCCCCCGGCTCCCGGGCTGCGCCGTCCTCCCGCCGACAGCACGATGCTGGGGTAAGCGGCCTGGGAGAGGGTCCCGCGGCGGGAGAGGAGACCCAGCGAGGTGTTGCTGGGGCAGTCGGGTGGCTTTTTCCCCGGGGAAGCGGACCCCAGCGGGAGCGGGGGTGAAACAGGGTCCCGTGTGGCAGCGTTGGGACCCTTAGAGGTGCCGAAGGGGAAACTGAGGCAAGGAGCATCGAGCGGGGCTGTGGGCTGCAGGCTCGGGCTGGCGGCCCCATCCTTGCTCTGCCCCGGGGGTCTGGTGAGAAAGTGGATGCTGGGGGCGAGTGGGTAAAGCAAGGGAGGGGCAGGATGCCTGGGGGTCCCTGTCCCCCCACCCCACGCCTGCACCCCCTGCTCCGCACGCCCCCCAAAATCCAGTTTCCCCGTGGCCTGGGGCTGTCGGAAAGGCGCCAGCGGCGCGGTAATGGGAACCAGCTGTCCGGCTCATGTGATGCCTGCGCCCGGCCAGCGCTGCCCGCAGTGGGGTCCCGGCCCCAAACCAGGGTGGGCAGGGGGTGCTGGTTCCCACGGCCTGTTAATGGGGCGGGCGGGCGGGCACAGGGTCCCCTATGGCCTGGAAATGGGATAGATACGTGGTCCTGGCCCCTACAGCTCAGCACTGGGGTGGGTATGGGGTCCCAGTCCCCTATAGCCTGACATGGTTGTGGGCAGGGGGTCCTGTCCCCCGTCCCGCCCTCCCAGGCTCAGTCTCTGTCCCCGCTCCCCAGGATGTGGTGGCCCACACTGCTGGCCCTGTTGGTCCCCGCGGCGGTGGCCCAGCCGCACCCCGAGCGGGAGCTGGACGCCCAGTGGGAGCTATGGAAGAAAACCTACCGCAAGCAGTACAACGGTGAGGTATGGCAGAGCCCTGCGGGAGGGGACCGGCCCCTGGGGCGGGAGCTGGGGACCACCCTGGTGACGTCGCCATGGTGGTGGAGGGGGGACATGGGCAGGACCCCACTGCCCAGCACCGTCTCACCCCGTGGTGCAGGCGGACGAGGTGGTGCGGAGGCTGATTTGGGAGAAGAACCTCAAGTACATCAACACCCACAACCTGGAGCACGCGCTGGGCGTCCACACCTTCGAGCTGGCCATGAACCACCTGGGCGACATGGTGAGCGTCACTGGGGAGGGACAGCACTGGGGTGGTTGAGAGGGGACCGAGCACCCTTGGGTGCTGCTCTGCCCAGCAGCCGCAGGGCTGCCCCCATCCACCCCGGGCTCCTTCCCCAGACCAGCGAGGAGGTTGTGAGGATGATGACGGGCTTGAAGGTGCCCCGTGGCCGCCCACGCCGCAACGAGACGCTCTACGTCCCTGACTGGACTGAGAGAGCCCCCGCTGCCGTGGACTGGAGGAGGAAAGGCTACGTGACACCTGTCAAGAACCAGGTAAGCAGGGTGCTCCCAGGGGTGGCCGGAGCGGGGTGGTGGCACCCCGGCGTCACCCATCATGTCCCCACAGGGTCAGTGCGGCTCGTGCTGGGCTTTCAGCTCCGTGGGCGCGCTGGAGGGGCAGCTGAAGCGGAAGACTGGGAAGCTGCTCTCCCTCAGCCCCCAAAACCTGGTGGACTGCGTGGTCAACAACGACGGCTGCGGCGGCGGCTACATGACCAACGCCTTTGAGTACGTCCGGCAGAACCGCGGCATCGACTCGGAGGATGCCTACCCTTACATCGGCCAGGTCTGAGGCTGGGGCGGGGGGGTAAGGCCTCCATCTGTTCCCCCACCCCGACTGCTCTCCCATCCCCATCTCACCTTGACCTTGCTGGTGCCACGCAGGACGAGAGCTGCATGTACAACCCCACCGGAAAGGCGGCCAAGTGCCGCGGCTACCGGGAAATCCCCGAAGGGAATGAGAAGGCTTTGAAAAGGGCCGTGGCCAGGATCGGACCCGTCTCCGTGGGGATCGACGCCAGCCTGCCCTCCTTCCAGTTCTACAGCCGGGGTGAGGGGCAGGGCGGAGGGGGAACCCCCTCTGGTGCCCACTGGCTGCAGGGAAGCTCAGGGAAACTAAGGCACGGCCAGGTGGTTTATCCAGAGCGTAACCGTCCATCCTGTCCCCAGGCGTGTACTACGACGAGAGCTGCAACGCCGAAAACATCAACCATGCGGTGCTGGCGGTGGGCTACGGCACGCAGAAGGGCACCAAGCACTGGATCATCAAGAACAGGTACGGCAGGACGGCGGGGCTGCTTCTCACGGTCGGGGTTTGCCGGCGGCTCTGCTGGCAGCTCAGGCTCTGCCTTTTCTCCCCACAGCTGGGGCGAGGAGTGGGGCAACAAGGGCTACGTCCTCCTGGCACGCAACATGAACAACGCCTGCGGCATCGCCAACCTCGCCAGCTTCCCCAAGATGTGAGCGCTCCTGGCGCGCTCCCTTCCCGCGCCACATCCCGCCACCCTCCCTGCTTCCCTGTGTTCAATCTTGGCCTTTTCGCTCCCGGTCTCCGAAGCCGACGTCACTCCAGGGGGGATCTCTGCCTCTCCGTGGGAAATCTCCCTTGGGAGAAGGGAGAGACTCCCCGGCTGCAGGTGAACGGTGCAATGAGCCCCCGTCAACTCTTTTCCCGGGAGTCCTTTGCCGTGCCGGCACCGTGTGTGCCAGGTTCTGCCTTCTCACAGCCGCAGACGCTCGGGGCCAGGCTTGGCTGGCTCCAGAGAGTCTGATCCATGCAGAGATGCTTGTGCAAACAGGTCCCGCGCCGGCCCCTGCCTCCGGGAACACGGATGCACGGGGAAATCCTGCGCACGTGGAGTATCCCCATGGAGAGCGCGGATCTGTCTTCCCCCCACGCTGCATCCCAGTGGGGGCTGCAGAGAATGATACGACTTTATTTTTAAAATAAACACCGTTGGGAGTAAGCGCTCAGGCTGGCTTGTTCTGTGCTGTCCTGACCCCATGGTGGGATGGGGCTGCGGTTGTGGAAAAGTCCTTCCCTTTCCCAAGGGGGCAGGAGCCGATGGCAAAACACAGCCGACTCCGGAGCAAAGCGGGGAGAAAAGGTGCTGCTGGGGTCTTTTTGCAAAATCCCAGCTGGTTTTGCAGAGCCCCTGAAACAGGTTGAAGAAATATGGGGGGTGGGGAGGGTGTTAAGGAGGAAGAAAGCAGAGCAATAAATAAACAGCTGGTGTGGGCTGCAGTGCCGTGGCTTTGGGGCAAACGGTTGTGCCGCCGCTGGGTGGTGTTTCGCAGACAAACCCCCGTGTCTCCTCAAAAACCCCAATCCAAGCGTTCCTTTTAATGAAACACATTGAAAAATGACTGTGGCAAAGCTCAAGGCGAGCCCTAACAGGAAGGGAAGGTGATATTTGCTTTAAAAATTCACACAGAACAAGTTTAGACTCTTAAAAATGAGTTTCTTTTTCCCACGCGCGCCCACGCACCAAGATGTGGGTAGCGAATGGCCTGGCCGGGTGATGGAGAGGACGAGGGGTGCTGGTTAATTCATCGGGGCCTGCCAGGATGCACCATCAGGGTTGTCTGAAACCAGAACGCTGTGAAAAGAAAGTGAAATCAGAGCATTTCCTCATTCACCGGCTCCCGGCTGCAGCAAGCGGAGGGACCTCCTCGCATCTCCGTGCCGTCCCAGGTCCCTCGCACCTCTCCCAAGGCTGAGCCTGGCTCCGTGGGAAGCTGCACCGTGGCTGGACAGGCAGGTGAGACATCTCCCTGGGGTGATTTTTGGCTGGAGAACGTGGAGAAACAGTCCCTTTGTGCTCACCTGGAGGACAGAGATCATCTCTACCTCCTTGGTGTGTCCCCCTCGACTGCTCCTTTTCCTGGAGAGCTGCCGCAGCGATGGAGACGGCAAGTTGGCAGAGGAAATACTTGGGGATGCGCGAAGCTTCCTTAGAAGGGACTTTCGGGGGGGGGGGCCACGGCATGTGTGTGTGTGCGGGAGGGGGCTGGCCCCGTCTCCTGGTCGCACTGGGGCCGCAGAACATCACTGTGCGACCAGAGCGAGCTCCTAGCCGAGGAAAAAGGCACTAAGGGAACGGGGGTGGCTTTGGGAATCGGTGGGGATGTAAAACCCCCCAGGTTGGGGTCTGGCACTGCCTCTCCACTCCCAGCTGAGCAGGATGAAGCTGCTGGCTTCCCTCACCTTCCTGGCCACGCTTGTGGCGGCACTGGGGCACCCCGA
>JAVKLA010000088.1:11011921-11029316 GCA_034782735.1 Sagittarius serpentarius
CGCCACCCCTCGTCCTGTCGCCCCAGGCCCTACTAAAAAGCCTCTCCCCATCTTTCTTACGCGTCTCGGGAGGCCGCGGTAAGGTCTCCCCGGAGCCTTCTCTCGCCCAACCCGCTCAGCCTGTCCTCACAGCAGAGGGGTTCCAGCCCTCGCGTTGTTTGAACCGATAATTTCCAACTCTGATTCATACGGGCTGCCAGAAACGGAAGCTTTTAGCTGCTTGTCAGGCTTGTTCCAAATTTATTTGCATGAAGAAGGCTATTCTCCCAGCTGACACCTTTTCTGTTAAGTGTATATTTTATAGGTTTTGGATTATTTACTGTTTTCACCTGATAGAGCCTGGGTTTTTCTTTGCATTCTGAATGGTGAGGCTTTCTCTGGTCTGTGGTATGTCAGCATTTGGGTCCTAATCCCGAGAGAATAAAAACATGGATAAATTGGCATGGGCTCCCTTTCCGAACAAATCGGTGAATGCCAGGAGGGTTAATGATGAAAAGTGGTTTTTGTTATTTTTGCAAACAACTGGTGTTGCAACCTCCAGCAAAATCCTCTGCCGCCTTTAAGTCTTAATTCTGCCTTAGTTATTAACAAACACGTAGTCCTAAAATCTTCCAATATCTAAAATTAATGAACTGTTCTGTGCGTTTACGATCCAGCTTGAAGGTTGCAAAGACGAGGTCGGCTGCGTGTCGGTGAGAAAACTTGACGTCAGGCAGGAAGCGAACGGGGATCTTAAATCAGAGCAGAAATGGGGTACGGCAAAAGGGCAAAGCCACTTGTTTCTCGATGTGATGTGGAGGCCAAGCGCTCCGATGCTTCCCCATTTGTAAAATAGGGAAAAGAAAATGCTGGGGTTTGCCTAATTCCAGAAAAGTTGTGTGTTTGCTGTAATCTTTAAAACACTGGTGGGGAGATGTACGGTACAGAGTTAGCCCGGTAATTGCTGGTGGTTTTGGAAGCGCGGCTGCACTTGCGGTGATTCGGGCCCATGAAGAAGGGAGGTTTCTTCTGGTTTTTAGAATAAGTTATAAGTTGTATTTTTGCTTTAGATTGAGCCCTTCTGGCCTCTTCAGACTAGACCCACCCATCTTATGCCTTTTAAATGGTTTTTGCTTGGATTCAGGGTTGTTTTCCTTTCATATAAACATAGTCATGTTTGCTAAAGTGGAGATAAGTGCGTCTGTACTCCAACCAAAACCCATGCGCTTTTTTGGGGGGGGTTTGGTTTTGTTACTGTTTTGCTAAAAATTGCCTTTTCTTTGGCTTTGCTCAGTCTCTCAGAAAACCTGTGGTTAAGCTTCTTCCCTGAAATGGGAGACGTGCCTTGCAAAAGAAATGATTTCCCTCCCCCGCCCCCCCCTTGATAGAACTCCCTTACTTATGTGTTGGTGCTTGAACTTGAAAGAGGTTTTTATGTAATTCCTAGGGGATCGTGGATTTTTATTTTTGGCTTCTGGCGGTTTGTGTCTGTCTTCTCCCTTTAGCTTTGTAAACGTCCCCTTCCCATTCTTTTATTTTAATGACTTGGGGCAATTTTGTTGTAAGTGTCCAGATATGAAGGTCATGGTGTCAGAAAAATGCCAGAGGTAAGGAATATGTGGGAAGGAAAAATAAAAACAAGGATGGAGAGGGTGGTGTGATGGGTGAAGACGGTGACACAGGGGGTTAATGATGAAGCCTCCTTGTCCGTAGGGGCTTTGTTTTGCTGCAAGTGAGGAATATCCAGGCTTTGGCTCTTTCCCACTCCCCATCCTGTACCAAACCTCTAGCTGTGTTACCGTGAATCTCGGAGACGTCGGCGTTTCTCTCTGGGTTGGATGAGGGCTGCCAGCAGAGCAATAACACGGTTATAAATTGCTTGTTAGGTGGAGGTTGGTTATCAGTTATAAACGGAGGCAGCTGAAAACAAGAGAAAGCTGCAGGTTTTGATTTTGAGCGGCTTTACCCGGGCTGCGTTTGGAGCAAAATCAGGATCTGATTTTGTCACTGAGGAGCGAAAGGCTCGGGCAGAAAGTCCTAAGATGGTCAAAATTCCCCTGAATTGCTCCAGTCCGGTCTGCCAGCCTGTCGCCCTGCCGCTGCAGGTCCTGGGGAAGATCTGGCAGGTCATCTGCCAGGAAACTCAGGGCCTCTCATTCCTCGCATTCCTGAGCTGCAGGAGGCTGGAGAAGCAAAACCCCTCGCCCCACTGAGGAATCTGTGCTTGAATGTGCTTTTTGGGGAGGCCGGCATAAGGGTGTCCCTCTCCGAAGGCAGGTGGCACAGAGGACGAAGCTAACCTTCTCCTCTGCGGACCTGGAGTCGCCTCAGACGGTCGCGCTCTGGCCAGCTCGTCACAAGCGTTACCAAACTCCTTGAAATAAATAAAGGATCAAAATGTGAGATTTACACTAACACGTGCCGCTGTGATAACGTCCTCGGCTTCGTTTTCTCTTGACCCAGGGTTGCTCCGCGTCCCAGAGAGCACCGGTGGGAGCTGCTGTTGCTCAGGACCGACCTCTCCTGACGGGTGTAGAAACGAGTGCGGAAGAGGCCAAACTGGCTCTTTGCAAATGACGCTGGCTTACGACGTCAGTGGCCTTCGTTCTAGGATACCGATAGTCTTCAAATATTAATAAAATAGCTCATGGTTGTTGTGAGGGAGGCAGACACCTGCCAGTTTTACCGAGGGAGAAGCTCAGGCACAAAAGAAGTAGTAACTTGGTTAAGGTCGGGGTAAGAGAGGGGGAAATCCTGGTTTATTTTTACATGTATTTTGCACCGAATGTTTTTACCCTGCTCGTCGCTAACCCTCGCGTAAAATTCTTGATTCTCCTGTTACGTGGGTTTCTCCGTGTGTGTTTATTTTTAGTCAAGGGCATGGCTGGTTTTCTGGAAATTCGCCTTGACTCTGTCCATGGGCCTGAGGAGAAAATGGCAGTGCCTGATTATTGTTTGGCAGCTGTACTTTCTCCATAACCACAGTAATTATTATAATTTCTAAGGCAATGGATGACCTCTGGCATTCCCTTAGCTCCGCATTTGATCTCACTCTTCCCAACCTGTCTGCTGATCCCCGGGAAACGCCATGTGGCTCTTCGTGGACTCGGGAGGCTGTTGCAGACCCAGGAGAGGGAGCGGGTGGGTGGGTTTCCCCAATTTCCTCACTGTTTGCTCTCTGCGCAAGCCACCTTACTGCCCAGGCCTCAGTTTTCCTTGGAAATAAAGTGATGGAAACTGAACGTCTACCTTGAAGGACAGACCTGACGCTTGGTTGCATGGTCAAGGACTTGGAGGGCCACTGCACGGGAACTGCAGTTAATTTTGACGATGGATTGCCTTCTGCTTTTAGTGGATGCTGTCCTGTATTTATGACAAGCCTTGGCGCCTACAGGTGTAAGAATGACTTAATGATGATGTAATTTGTCTTGTATCCTCTTTTTCAGCCTCAACAAACAGTCAACGGTTTGAAGAAGCTCACTTCACCTTTGCTCTGACCCCCCAGCAAGTTCAACAGATCCTCACCTCCCGGTAAGCGAAACGGGGTGTCTCTCCGGATGCTTCCCTGCTGTGGCTGCTTGTTCTTCCCCGGCAGAACGGGGAGTGGAGTCGGGAGGAAAAATGGGCAGAGTTTGGGTTGAGTTGGGCCTGGCAGATGAGGTCAGGGACAGTTGGAATAGGAGGAAGCGCTGAATCTTAAACAATTCACGTTTCTGTGCTCCAGTGCGGTACGGGAGAATAAAATGCCAAGCTGGGGGTGAAAAGGGGAGTTCCTTGATGTCAGCGGTGCTGTGCTGCTCACAGCCATTGAGGACCTGCCTCAAAGCCCGCGGAGTGGAATTCCTATATGGAAGAAAGACAATGTGGTAACTGGGCTAAAAACGTGCTAGTTCATCCCAAAATTTAGGACGACCCTCCCCTTCTGCCTGCAAACACAGTCGCTTGTTTGCATCGGCGAGCCTGTAGTTGGCCTTATTGTCTTAAAACTCAGCAGCAGCAAGAACCTTTGAGGTTGATTTTTCACCCTTTCCCACCACTCTCTCTTCTGGTCGGTGGGTTTTTGCTTTATGTCCTTGTTTGGACTACGCCTGCCAGTTTGGGCAGGTATTTCCTATTTTTATAATTCAGCTGCGCTGGTTTTACGCATAATACAACTAACGTGTATCGGGATCGATAGAACTTAATAAAATGTTACGCTGTTGTAGTTGTAATTGTCTGTTAAGCGCTGCTGACAGTTTTAAGACCTTCTTTTCTGTTGCAGCGATATCTTACCAGGTGCCAAATGTGATTACACTATACAGGTGCAATTAAGGTAAGGTCACGCCTTTTTGATGACCGCGTTAAGTCCTGAGCTAGTGCGTCGGTATTGGCCTTGATTTTGCTGAATCATGCTTTTAGCCCTTGATTTGGTTTGCAATTGCTTGTCGATGGGCGCAGAGGAAACTTTAAACGTTTGGTGGCTGCGTTTGGAACTCCAGTTTCCATATGGGAGCGAGTATGAAACCTATATGGGTTCCTATACAGGAGTTTCTGTCTGTGAAATGCCAAACTAAGAGGGTCTTTCTGAACTCGGCGAGGCTCAGCGGGCGTTTGTGCTGTCTTCTCCCTCTGGGCGGCACTTCGCTGGCACAGGCGACGTGGCCGTGCGCGTAAGTTTTTTCAGTTTCAGGCGTAGTAAAATCTAGTCGGTTTTGGTTTTGCGCGCTTCCATAGAACACATTTCTCTCTCTTCTCCATTTTAATTATGTGCCTTATTGCAGATTCATTGCAAAAGAAGGCAAAAGCTACATTACCTTAAAATTTGAACGTCTTTTGATATCCACCTACTTGCTACTCGCAATAACGCAAGACGTATCGGAGAGTGTGAGTAGAAGAATACTTGGAAGTGCTTCACGGGTTACCCTCGGATTCTTGCAGTCGGCGCCGGGGTGGTTATCTAAGTGCCTACCCACGCTGTCTTGCGGCACTGAACGGGAACTGCCCAACATTCAACCCCTGGCAGGGTTAAAAAGTGTTAAATTTTGTTATCAGGGGTTTGAACTTGGCAGAGAGACAGAGAATCACTGCTGTACTCTCAGAGAAAAGCAGTGAGGAGTTTAGGGCTTTAGTTGTGATAGCTGGAAGTCTGAAGAAAAGAGGTTATTTGAAATGGAAGTCTTTGATTTAATTCAGAAGAGAGCCTGTTGGTTTCAGGAGGGTGTTCTGTATTAATTACGATTCTGTGACAACATCTCTCTGATTTGGGGCTTTACAGTCGCAGTTTTCCTGCTGTGTCCATCTGTTCCGCTCCTGGGCGCAGAGCCGGTGGAGCGAAGCATACGGGCATCCTGTTCCCTGAAACGCTTGGAAATGTCTCTTCTGTAGCGCAGAAAAACACCATGTGTGTTTTTGAAGGACTGGTTTCAGTGTATATGCCTCTTACTGTGTTTTGGACGTTGGAGATGAAACAGAGTTTCCCAAATAGTCCACCGGGAAACTTTCGGGAGTCTCCTGGCATGTCCAGAGTGCATCCCTTCACCTGAAGAAGTGAACCCTTATTCAGCAAACTTTAGCGCAGGAGTTAAAAATGACGGTGGCACCGTTTCTTCTCTCCTGCTGATGTGCTTTCAGCGTATGCGGTATTCTCATGTTGGCAGGCAAGAAAAAGATTAACTCTCAATTTTATTCTTTGTTTTATTTGGCAAGCCGGGAGAGGTTAAAGAACAATAAGATCAGATTTATTTTTCGAGCACATTGGTGGCGTGGCTCTGCATCGGCGTGACATGCCAAGACTTGACCTCGCAGCTCAGAAAAAGCCGGCCGAGGTCACAGTCTGACTCACGACTGCGCGGCAGGACTGTGGTTTCAGCGTGGGGAGCCGTCTCTGGCGGAGCAGCCTCCTTTGAGAGAAAAGAGAGCGCACGGCCACCTGATTAAACGGGATTAGGATCTGAACCAGAGCCCGTTCTGGGTTGCTGGAGATGACGGTTGGACTCGATGATCTTAAAGGTCTTTTCCAGCCTAAATGAGTCTGATTCTACGACGAGGGAGGCAACGGTAGGCTATCGAGTGGTGGCGGATGAGCTTGGAGAGAGCCCGAGCAGTAACCAGTCTGTCTATTGCAGGATTCGCTTTGGGTCAAATACAGCTTTTGAGTTCCTCTGGTGCTTGCGTTGGGTAACTTAAACAGATGCAGTTCCTTGCATCTTGAAGTGCTGCAGAATCTATAGGTGAAGTTGCGCGTGAACGCACCCAAACCTGCATTAAAGCACCTGATACAACGCTGCTGGAGTGGGAATTATATATTAGGGTGGCCAGAGTGAACGGCAGTCCTCCGTCATCCTAACCGGCACCCGGGTTAGCTGTCCTGTACCGCTTGCACCCGGAGCTCGGTTCCTGTCGTTCTTGGAATGATCTTAGACCAGCGGAATGCACTTTGCCCTGGAAAGGGCGATCCTGGATAGCCTGAGTTGTCATCTGGGCTGAAGAAAGTGAGCCCTGTCCCTGCACACTTCGCAGCGTGCACGCTGGCAGTTGTTTTAAGTCGCTGGCGTTTTTCTGTCTTGTTTCTCGCATCGCTTTTGCCGCGCGTAGGGTTTGAAACGCGGGCGGGGCTGTTCACCTGCTGATGTGTTTTCCAGCCATTGATCTGTTCTGCCTGGTAAATGTTTTTTCCCTTTTTAAAGGGAAGTTTGGCTGCCGTTTTTTGCGAGTGTCACCACTCACTTGCCGGTTTCTCCTTCCTGCTTCTTAGGTTTTGCTTGTGTGAAACCAGCTGTCCCCAAGAAGATTACTTCCCTCCTAATTTATTTGTCAAGGTCAATGGAAAACTCTGTCCCCTGCCTGTGAGTAAATCTTATTTCTTCTTAGTGTGCTACAGACTAAAGTCTGCCCTTTTGCACAGCTGCAGCTCCCCGTGAGTGCAGTGGGAGTGTGTTGTCTGGAAATTAAAGGCTGACTTGAAGAAATGGTGTGGTTAGAGCGCAAAACTGATTTCATATTACAGGGCTGTGGATTGGTGATGAAAGCTGCTCTTTGATTCAAGGTCTTTAAGTAGAAGAATAGGCAAACTTTGGGCCTTTTTTTTTTTTTTCCTTAAACCAGCAGATTCCCTCTCACGTTTTTTGCATGCCTCTTTTGACGAGAAATCTTGATAAGAAAAATGCAGAGTAAAATCTGAGGTTAATGGAATAACGGCACTGCCTTTAGTTTATCGCATTGCAGGAAGACCTGGACGCTCCAGCAGAGGCTGAGGTCCTTTGTCCTGGGTAATGTGCAAAAACATGATGAGAAATAGCGCTCGCCCCAGTTTACAGTCCAAAAAGGGATGGGATTCAGTGCCACAGCTGGGAGAGGCATCGACCAGTTCCCTGTCAACTGTCCCACGCTGGCCTCGCTCCATTATAGCTGGCGCTTTTTGCAGTCAAACCTGCAGAACAGCCTCGAATGCTCTGCCTGAGCCGCGCCCTTCGTATTTTGAGAGATTTGCATTTTTTGCCTCAGATACTCCATCTGGTTTTGGCCGAGGCAATTAATAACCTGCTTGAAAAAAATAAAAAGAGAGAGAGAGAGAGGTCGTTTCCGGCCTTGTGGGGCAGAAAGAGGGAAGTGCATGCGAGATGCAAGACAACTAAAGGGTGTCGTCGTCCCCCCCCACCTCCAGCTTCTGCTCACAGATAAGGTTTCTTGCGTTCTTTGGGTGAGTCATGTGCAGCTGAGAAGCTGTTTGTAGGGGCTGCGCGCAGCACAGCAGCTCAACGGGAACGCTTGTTTTGTTTTACTTCTGCTGAAACTGTGATGAGCGGCTGCTGAATCAGTCTCAAGCTGCCCGGTGTAACTGAGGGCGATGAAAATAGGGTGGTGTAAAATCTCTCTGAATTACAGAAAAGGCACTCTTGGGCTGAATAATGGGGTGGGTTTCTCATCAGGTTGGAATGTGGATATAATGAAGCAAAAATGAGATCAACGTTGAGATTTGTCACGGGATGTAATTTTTTAGCTTCCCAGCCTCGTTGAACTGGGTAGGATTTGGTTTTTAATTCAGTGCCGTTTGTGCACACCACCACATCACGGACTGACAGTTCTGTGTTTGTGGAGAGGTTCAGCTTACGATGGGATTCCAGTGCGCTCGTCAGCGTAAGGAGATTAGAGGGAACCTTAATTCTTAATTTCTTGACGTTGAGGAGTAATAATGTACTGCTCTGAGATTTGTAGAGGAATTCTCATACAAGCTCTGAGGTGTGACGTGAAATATCTGGAGGTACAATGTGCCGTGAAGAAACTGGGTTTGTAGATTCTTGTACGTGGCCTTACACCTCGGAGAGAATTTATTTTTTATCAGGTGATCTTTCCTTCTTTGCAGGGTTATCTCCCACCCACAAAAAACGGCGCGGAGCCGAAACGACCTAGCCGCCCCGTCAATATCACTCCATTGGCACGACTTTCGGCAACTGTCCCGAACACGATTGTAGTGAACTGGTCCTCGGAGTTTGGCAGGGTGAGTGAGGTGAAAGCTGTTTCCCGTTTGCTGCTGTTCCTCAACGACCGGTTGTTTGCAGCCGCGGGTCTGCAAGGCACAATCGAGGTCGCTTTTGCAGTAGCATCGAGCTGTGCAGATCCAGGAGAGCCCTTTCCTTTTCCGGTGGGTTTTTCTAGGTCTGAGCCCTGTCAACTTCTTTTCAACAGAACTACTCTCTGTCGGTGTACCTGGTGAAGCAGCTGACGTCAGTAACGCTGCTGCAGAAGCTGAGAGCCAAGGGCATCCGAAATCCGGACCACTCCCGAGCCCTGAGTAGGTAGCCCTTCTTGTGAAGGTGTAACTGTGCTTGATCTGATCCGGCGCTGAGGCTGGGCGGACAGAGCCGGTCTGAATTTAGCGAGCGAGGGCAGCGCAGCCCTTTGCGCGCGCCCCTTCTCGCGAGCCCGCGCGCGCTTGCCGAGTCCTGTCGACGAGAACTTGACGGGAAGGTAAGGATTGGAAAGATAATCGGTTATTTTTCAGTGGTGCCATTCAACAAAGCTCTAAATCAAACCGGCCTTCAGATCGCTGCCCACCTCCGTTGCGATGCTGCCAAAACGGGCGTCGCGGGAGCGGTGCCGTCGCCGCTCGCGCGCAGATTGTACGCCGTTGCCCTACGACCAAATGTTGCCCCTGGGCTGTCATTTTACAGGCAGGGTGTAGAATTTTTTTAAGGTAGGGACTGTCTCTTTGTGCTGCACGTATGGTCCGGCCGAGGAGACTCTTGCCGGGGCTGTTAACCTAATAGTCATGATGTCTGCTGCCATAAGCATTACCTGCCTGTAATTTGCATAATAAGTGTCACGGTGCAAATTATAAATCATGTCTGTACGTATTTATGCGTGTAAAAGAAGGAGGATGTTGACAGGAGACCTTTTTTTTTTTTTTTTCTTCCCCTCCTCTTCTTTCAGTCAAAGAAAAACTAACAGCTGATCCTGACAGTGAGATAGCTACAACCAGCTTACGAGTTTCCCTGATGTGTCCAGTAGGTTTCTACATTTTTGTTCATTTTTCTTGGACAGGCCTTTGCGAACAGCTTCCCGCTTTACCTTACCGTTGGCGTAGGAAGGCTTTGGAGCGAGACGAGGGCTAATGCTGCTGCAGCCCTACTGTTGTTGAAAAGTCAGCTTTGATTCCTAAATAAAAGCAGAACCGCTTGCTTTCACGCATAAAAAAAAAAAAAAAAAGCCGAGATTGTTGGCCTAAACTGCCTAGCCAAAAAAAAGTCTGCTGTTTACTTGATCCTTGTCTTTCACCTTCGCTATTAGCACGTGTTTGAGGTGGAAGCGAGCTTAAAACCAAAACAAAACGCAAAAACACCCTCAGGAAAGCTTGTTTTCTCTCGCATGTTAATTCCTCTCTTGTTAAACGTGCTAGCGTGCTGGGCAGGGGAGAGGAGGGAATAAACAGGGAATACCACCGCTGGCTTTTCGTGCTGCTGTGAGAGGTGCGTAGGACAAAACCAACCTCATTTCCTCTTTCTCGTCCCCTAGCTGGGTAAGATGAGGCTGATTGTGCCCTGCCGGGCCACCACATGCACCCACCTCCAGTGCTTCGATGCCGCGCTCTACCTTCAAATGAATGAGAAGAAACCCACGTGGACTTGTCCTGTGTGTGATAAGAAAGCCCCGTACGACAACCTGATAATCGACGGGTGAGCCGAGCAGGCTTCTTACACAGCCGTTAGCCTGGATAATGTTTTTTCTTTTAAGGCTTATCCTCTGATGCTAGCACATATAGACAAGTTACAGCCTTGAATAACTTAAAATCTGATTTTCATTCCCTAAACTGCTTTGATGCCAATCTGGAGAGATTTCTCCCGAAGAACAAGAAGCCTTTGTCAAAATCTTGGCTCCCTTGCTGGCAGTCTCTGCAGAGGCAGTGAGGAGGGAACCTTACTTACCGGGGTTCGAACAGAGCCCTCCTGTGTGCATTGAACAGCCCAGCGTAAAACTGAGCCGGCAGGTGATGCGGCACAGATTTTGGAGCAGTAATTCTCCGTACCCCTGTCGCCCACCTCCTGAGCACCATCAGTCCCCTGTCATTTCTGCCGTCCGTATGCGTGTATCTACGCGTGAGTCCTCGTAGTGTTTGCTCTCCCCAGCTTGCCCTCTCGCCCGGCAGGTTGTTCATGGAAATCCTGAACTCCTGCACGGACTGTGATGAGATCCAGTTCATGGAGGACGGCTCCTGGTGCCCCATGAAGCCGAAGAAGGAGAACCAGGAGGTGTGCCAGACGTCTGCGTTCAGTGGGATTGAGGGTATGTATGGCAGCTTTGGTCACCCGTTCTCTTTTTGGATGTTTTTGGGGTTTTGGTTTTTTTGTTGTTGTTGTTTTTTTTTTTTTTTTTTTTTGGCAAAGCAATGTTTACACTTACAATTTTTACATTTACAAAGCAACATTTGGAGCGTTTCAGATCCCATCTGGGAGCCGGTATTTGGGATCACACTGAAATACCAGGAGCGTGACAGGCATTAGCACACCACTGTGGAGTAAGTGCTAGAAAATGCAAGAAAAATGCAGGTTCCTTTTGAAACTGCAGCATTAATTCCAGGTGGGCTACGGAGACCTGACCCTTAGCGTGGGGATGCTGCTTCTGTTCTGGGATGGGGTGTGGATTTGCTACGAGCTGTTCGGAAGTCCCGAGTCTACGGCAGGGTCGTAGCGCTCGTAGAGGCGGTGGTGTTTTGCTCGCCTCCGTTTCAGCAGCTGAAGCTGACGGCTGGTTTTCCTCTGCAGCCAGCTCCCTTTACGCTGTGAGCTCCGAGGGCAAGAACTCTTCGGAGGGCAAAAAAAAAGTGGAGGTTATTGATCTCACTCTGGACAGCTCGTCGGATGAGGAGGAGCCGCCTGCCAAGAAGCAGTGCCCAGTCTCCAGCGTGGCTCTTCCGACAGCGGCCGGGCCCAAGGGGTAAGGCAGCGCAGGAACCCGACCCCCCCCCGGCTTTGCTGGGCTTTGGCTTGTTTTGCTTCCTGCTCTCTGCTTGCTTCCTTTCCTGAATGCTGATGCCGTCGCAGTAACCGGATCCGAGTCTGCTCTGTCCCTGGGAAGCACTGCTGCTGCTTTCCGCATCTGGCCAGGGTGAGGTGACGCAGCTCCTTGACCATGGGACAGGGGAGGAGGGAGGGCTTGGTTTTGCTGTAGGTACGGTGGCATCAGGGGTTTATTTTGGTGATAAGCAACAGAGGAATTTTGCCCTCGGCCTGCCGTTCTGCTTTTATTAAGGTTCATCGGGTCTGTGTTCTGTTTCAGGGTATTAAGTCTTGATCACCAGCCGTCTTCCGTGCTTCGAAGTCCTCCCATGGCAGCTCTTGGCAGCGACTATCTCTCCAGCCTCCCCATTCCTGACTACCATCCTTCCTACCAGGTGCCCTCAGAGCTTCAAGGTAACAACAAAGACCTCTGGCCGCAGTTACCGAATACGCACAATTGTACCAGTTTACCAGACTAAGAAGCGGGCTGTAACAGCCGCTGCCCTGGCCTTCTCTTCCACCGCGCTGCGTGGAGGCCTTTGGGTCGCGCACACACGTCGTCTTTCTCGGCCTGGCAGCTGCTGCAGAACAGAGCAAGTGTTTCTGAGTGAGAGAGTTCACTGGCCCAACACAGACGAGGGAAGAAGGAAACTAGAGTACCTCCCTCCCGGGGCACCGCTCCGGAGCGATTTCTTTAGGGGCCTGCAGGGGAGATGTTGACTGACAGAAGAGCTTTCGAAATCTGGTGGTTACTTACAGATGACAGGTAGGAAGGACCCGGGTTTTGGCTGGTTAGCGTGTCCCAGGGCCACCAGGGAATGAGGCTGTGGCTCCCTTTCGTGGGCTCTTGTTGTTCCGGGCTGGCAGAGCGCGATACAGGTTGCGCGTCCTAACCTAGCAGAAGGAAAGAGAGAAGCTCGTGTCCGTGACTGAGTAGGAAGCTCTCCCTTCCCGCTTAGAGGGGAATAATAAACCATTCCCAGGAACCCGCCGGTTGGGGCATCCTGCCCGAATTGATGCGTGCGCGGTGGCTGTCTGATGGGAGTTAGTTTGGGCACGACCCGGAAGCAGAGCGGTTTGAAGCGTGGTGGTGTCGCCAGCCCGGTCGGGGCTGTGCTGACCCAGCCCTCCGCGGTTTGCTGAGCTTTGCTGGAACTTGGTTTTGGTGCCAGGCCCCACGACGGCTCTGGAGAAGCGAAATTTAATTCGCCCTGGGCCGTTCTGTTGCCGAGGCCACGCGATGAGTTACGGGGGGGTTGTAGGAACGGAGCTGGAGTTTGTGATGGAGCTGGAGGTGACAATACTGTGGTATCTAGTACCTGGAAGCAGTCTGAACCCGTCTGCTTCTGTCTCCACGTTAGCACGGTTTGGCTCCCCTTTCTGCCAAGAAGTTCATTTGACATCAAGAGATTTATTTTTCCCCTTTTTATTTTTCTAGGTCTGGATTTGTTTTCCTTCCTTCAAAGTGAAAATCAGGTAAGTCGGTTTTTTGGTGGTGTTTTTTTCTCTCTCTCTCTCTCTTTTTTTTTTTTTTGTTTCATTTTAGTTTTTCTTTTCTCCTTGCCAAATCTGCAGACTGGCAAACACATCCCTCTTCACTCAGCCAACCTTCCTCCTCCTCCATCCTCTTCCTCTGTGAGAACTGTCGTAGGACGGCGGTGGGGGTGCCAGCTTTGCGGTTCCACGGGCATCGCCTGACACCGCAGGGAGATACTTAGCGTCTGCCCAGCACCTCTCCTCTGTCACAGTATCTGCTTTCTTGAGTCTGCCTCGCTGAGACAAATTCAGAATTGCCCAGGGCTCGGAGGCGGAAGCATTTTGCTTCTCGGAGGCTGAATCCACGCGGACGTAGGAGAGCGAGGGTAGAAAGCGGCGGGATTTGGCGACAGTCGCCCAGGGTCGGTTTGTCCTGTCCGCGTTGCGCGGAGGTGGCTCAGTGCAGGGCACGCATCCACGCGCAGCTGGGCTTTTCAGGGTGGTCGCTGTAGGCTCCGTCTTCTTTCTCTGTGCTGGGCTTTGTTTCTTGCTGCTGCCGCGTGTCTCTTCTCTGCCGTTCTCGCCTCCGAAGCCCACGCTTGGGCTGGGCTGTGCCGACAGGAGGCAGCGGGTGTCGATGGTGCCGGGCCGGTCTTGGTAAACTGGTACATTGCTCTGGGAGCGCGACCCGTCCTCTCCGTGGGCGCGTGCCCTCTCCGAAGGGCTGCGTGGGCCTGGGGCCGGGGTTTTGTGGGTACCGCGAGCTGATCGGGGGTTTCCCTTTGCTTGGCAGCATTACAGCCCTTCCGTGATCACCTCCCTGGATGAGCAGGACACGCTCGGCCATTTCTTCCAGTACAGAGGCACGTCGAGCCACTTCATAAATATGAATCCCCTGGCCCCCGTGATGGCAGGATCTCACAGCGCCGTCAGCCCGGCCGGCGGCCGCATCAGCAGCATCGTCTCCACCAGCGCGCTGCGAGAGAACCACGGCCACAACGGGACAATAAGTAGCAACGCGACGCTCCCGGGCTGCAGGCCAGACATCATTTCCCTGGACTAAGCCCAGGCTGACGGCTGTCACTCCCCTCTCCCAGGGACGGGAGACAAGGGCACCTTTCCAGTAGCTGCCTTAGGGGTTGGCTTCCCTGGGCGGGGCGGGAAGGACCTGACCGGGAACCCTTCGGCTGCGTCTCTCCTCTCTCCGTTGAGGCCACCTCCCCCGCCGCAAAGGTAGCCGGTGCCCCCAGGCCTTGGCGCTGGTGGTTTCCAGTCCTCCTCCGTTAGGGAGGAGACGTCCCACGGCCGTATCTGCGCGCGCACGCGCTCCCGAGCACGTTGGGACGCGGGCTGGGGAGTGCCTGTCGCCGAGGGTTAACCGAGAATTATTTTAAAACCATTGATAGTACGTAGGGTTCTGCTACAGCTGTCAAAGAGCTGAGGAGGAGCATTCAGCCGCCCCCTCTGCGGCGGGAGCAGCGCCTGCTGCCCAAAAGCAGCGTGTCCTGCACGCACACCCTCCCGCACCCCCCGCGGACCCTCGCGAGTGAGGCGGGGGCTGCCTCCCAAGCCCCGACTGGAAATTATTCCTTGTTTTTTAATGGAAGAGGGCGGGGAGCGGGGAGCGCAGACGCGAGCGGGGCTGCGTTGGAGGAGGACGGGGTGAGGTGAGCGACCCGGGCGCCCTGACCACGCTGCTGCCTTCTGCCTGTCCCTCCAGTGACAGTGCTGTCTCAGTTGTAATGACAATGTATTTTAAAAAAAAAAAAAATCTGTTTTCCTCCTTTTAAATATTTCCAGCGCAGACCTGTACAGAGAACAAATAGATGATCTATATTTTCAGTTGCAGCTTTTGTACATACAAAACTCCAAAGAATTCCCCATTTCTGTATCTACGTGAGGACTAAATGAAGGTTGCGTCGTCTCTGGGGATGACGCAGCACCCGTTGCACAAATTATTTATGTATTTAAATGTATTCTTTAGTTTGTAACCCCTACAGCGATGTACCTGCTGCTTTGTGAGTGTCCCAACAGGCTTGCACCCCGCTGCCGAGCTCATCTCCGCATCCCTGCAGCGACAGGCAGACGGGTGGCGTGGCTCACGGCGAGGCTGAGCGCGGAGAGGTATCGCATGTAGCAATTTTTTTTAGCACCTTTTTTAAACTGCTCCTTCCCCAAAGTTCAAAGCAGCGTCCGTGCCGGTGGCTCGGGCCGGGGAGCAGCGCACAGTATTCTGCTTGGACGATTTCCTATTTCTTGTATCGTAACCGCGGTAAATATTTCAATGCAATAAAGCTGTTTAAATCCTGAGGATCTGCCGATTCGGGTGGTGAGCGGGTGTGTGGAGCTGCTCCTGTTTGGCAGGAGCCAAACCGCTGCTGCTTCTGCTCCGGTGGGGGGAGAGCCGGAGTTGGGGGGCGGGGAGGGGGCAAGAGAGCGCTGGGATCTTGGCCCTGGCTCACCCATGTGTGCTCCCCCACCCCTCTGAACAGGTTTTGGGGGGAGTTTCTGACCTTCTGGATTCCTGAAATCCCCCGCTGGAGAGGATCTGTTCTCGATGACATCTCACCCAGGTACCGGCCCGGCTCGCCCTGGGGCTCACCCGTGTCCCCCCCCAGCTGCTCCCCTCTCCCTGCAGCCCAGCCTCCCCCGAGCAGCAGGACGTGCCCGGCGTGGCACCCCGCTCCCCCGGCAAGCACAGCGGCTCCGCTCCAGGTCCCGCCGGGGTGACAACGCATCTTTTCCAAACCCAGCACCGTGACGTAGAATCCTAGAACGGCTTGGGGTTGGAAGGGACCTGAAAGATCATCCAGTCCCAGCGCCCTGCCGTGGGCCGCCCCACCCGATCAGGCTGCCCAGGGCCTCATCCAGCCGGGCCTCCAACACCTCCAGGGCTGGGGCAGCCTGGTCCGGTGCCTCGCCGCCCTCCGAGTAAAGAACTTCCTCCTAACGTCTAACCTAAATCTCCCCTCTTTTGAGTTTAAAACCACCCCCGCCTCGTCCTATCGCTATCTGCCCCTGTGAAAAGTCGCGCCCCCTCCCCTTTATAGGCCCCCTTGAAGCACGGGAAGGCCGCAGTGAGGTCTCCCCGGAGCCTTCTCGGCTCCAGGCTGAACAAACCCAGTTGCCTCAACCTTTCCTCCGACCATCTTCGTGGCCAACTTGGGACCCGCTCCAGCAGCTCCGCGTCCTTCTCACGCTGGGGACCCCAGGCCGGCACGCAGTGTTCCAGATGGGGCCTCACGAGGGCAGAGCAGGGGGGGGGGCAACCACCCTCCCCTCGCCCCACTGGCCGCCCTCTCTCCACGCAGCCCAGGAGACAGTTGCCCTTCCGGGCTGCGAGCGCACGCTGCCGGCTCCCGTCCGTCAGGGGCCCCCCCCCCCCACCACCACCCCCGAGTCCTTCTCCGCAGGGCTGCTCGCGGTGAATCCTTCTCCCGGTCTGTACGCCTGTCTGGGGTCGCCCCGTCCCAAGCGCAACACCGTGCCCTCGGCCTTGTCGACCCTCATCGGGTTGCCGTGCGGCCACTTTTCAAGCCTGTCCCGGTCCCTCGGGACGGCAGCCCGTCCTTCCCGCGTGTCCACTGCACCGCTCAGCTTGGCGTCATCGGCAAACTTGCTGAGGGCGCGCTCGATCCCGCTGTCTGTGCCGTTGGTGAAGAGGGGGAAGAGCACCGGGCCCAAGCCGGACCCCTGGGATCCTGCTCGGTACTGAGCTGCCCGAGCCCTCGGAGCACTTCCCGTAAGGTGCAGAGTCCACCTTAAGCCGAAAGAAACCCGTCCAGCCCAGCTCGTGCGCATTATCCGGGGACCCTGGACTTGCTTAGCCGATGGGTGCTGATCCTGCCACACCCCCCCCAAAGCCGTGTCCCCTCCAGGCCACCCTGCTGTCCCCTCCTCGCCCCTCCCGTGGCAGGCAGCATCCGTGCCCACCCCTCGCCACCCGAGACCCCCCGTCCCGCTCCCACACGGACTCTGGTCCCCGAGGAACAGTAACTTTATTCCCTTCCCCGGCGGCTGCCGGAGGGGGGTGACGCTGCCCTAGGGCGGGACGGGTCCCTGCTCCCCGAGGGACTCCAGCCACAGCCGGAGGGCGAATTTGGTGCCGGTGCTGACCCGTTCCACGTCCTCCCCTTCGGCCGGAGCCACGTTCAGGAAGGTCGCGGTGGGGAGCTGGGTGGTGCTGGAGGAGCCGTTGCTCAGCTCCGTGACGCTGAGAGAGGGAAGGCCGTTGGGGACAAGGCGATGTGGGTGCTGACCCCCCCCCCCCCCCCAAAAGGGTGCGCGGGAGCGTCCTCACCTGACGGTGGCCGGCAGGGCGCTGGGGACGTTTCCCAAACTCTCCGCTCCGTCCTCGGTGGCTGCGATGGCCTCCAGGACGGGGGGCTCCAGCCAGGCGTAGGCGCTCACCTCGCTCTCGCTGGGACACATCCTGGCCTGAACCCCCCCCAACCCACCCCGAGGCAGCG